>CM038676.1:199276549-200476549 GCA_021605205.1 Aegilops longissima
ATGCTAAGTATATGAAAGAAATTGTTACTAATAAAAGAAAGATATCGGAAGCTGAAATTTCCACCTTGCTTGCTAATTATACTTTTAAGGGTGGAATACCAAAAAAGTTAGGAGATCTAGGAGTACCCACTATACCATGCTCCATTAAAAGAAATTATGTTAAAACTGCTTTATGTGATCTTGGAGCCGGTGTTAGTGTTATGCCTCTCTCTTTATATCGTAGACTTGACTTGAATAAGTTGACACCTACTGAAATATCTTTGCAAATGGGTGATAAATCAACTGCTATACCCGTCGGTATTTGTGAGGATGTGCCTGTTGTGGTTGCAAACGTTACTATTTTAATGGACTTTGTTATTCTTGATATTCCCGAGGACGATAGTATGTCTATTATTCTTGGAAGACCCTTTTGAATACTGCAGGGGCTGTTATTGATTGCAACAAAGGCAATGTCACTTTTCATGTTAATGGTATTGAGCATATGGTACACTTTCCGAGGAAACAACCTCAAGTTCACAATATCAGCTCTATTGGAAAATTTCCATCGATTATTTTTGGAGGTTTCGAATTTCCTCTTCCTACTATCAAAAAGAGATATGATATTCTTATTATTGGGGATGTGCATATCCCCATTGAGGTAACATAGTGTTATTCGAAATTTCTCCGGTTCAATGTTATTCGGAATGAGTTTGTTCACAAGACTTGATCAACCTTGTTAATGGATTCCTTTTGATGAGCATGAGATGGATGAAGTTAGAAGGGACAACCTTCTGTACCCTCTGAGGGAGTCTTGGATTAGGGGGTATCCGGACAGCCGGACTATATACATCGTCCGGACTGTTGAAGCGTGAAGATACAAGACTCAAGACTCCGTCCCGTGTCCGGATGGGACTCTCCTTGGCGTGGAAGACAAGCTTGGCAATCCGGATATTGTATTTCCTTCCTTGTAACCGACTCCATGTAAACCCTAGCCCTCTCCGGTGCCTATATAAACCGGAGAGGTTGGTCCTTGGAAGGCCGATCACAATTACAATCATACCATCATAGGCTAGCTCTTAGGGTTTAGCCTCTATGATCTCGTGGTAGATCTACTCTTGTACTACTCATATCATCAATATTAATCAAGCAGGAAGTAGGGTTTTACCTCCATCGAGAGGGCCCGAACCTGGGTAAACATTGTGTCCCTTGCTTCCTGTTACCATCAGCCTAGACGCACAGATCGGGACCCCCTACATGACATCCGCCGGTTTTGACACCGACATTGGTGCTTTCATTGCGAGTTCCTCTGTGTCGTCGCTGCAAGGCTTGATGGCGCCTTCAATCGTCAACAACACGGTCCAGGGTGAGACTTTTCTCCCTGGACAGATCTTCGTGTTCGGTGGCTTCGCACTGCGGGCCAATTTGCTTGGCCATCTGGAGCATATCGACAGCTATGCCCCTGGCCATCAGGTCAGGTTCGGAAACTTGAACTACACGACCGACATTCGTGGAGACTTGATCTTCGACAGATTCGGGCCTGTGCCAGGAGCACCGGACAGTCACGATGGGCACGGTTTAGACCTATTGTCGGACAATGCTCGGGATATCACCCCTACAGTAGCCCTGGACCTAAATCCGGAGCAGGCTGCGTTGCCTAAGGACGGAGGGATGGACCCCGCCCCACAGGCCGAACACCTTCGGCGTTGGAGCCGAACACATGTCTCACTCTGTAGAAGCCCGTGACTCCGGACCCCCGGACTCGTATCCGGTTGTGGGTTCCATTCCGCGCGCTCCCGAGCCAGCCGAGCCAGGTTGGGCCCCGGTAATGGAGTTTATCATCAGGATATCTTTCAGACTTCGCCCTTCGCGACATGCTGAACTCATTAAAGTCTCTCTTTGTCAGAGGCTCGGGCCAACTATGTCCGGCTCGAGGGAAGCAGTAACGAAGGAATTCGCTGCCCACCCACCACCCACTTCATTGCCACGGTCGATGATCTAACCGACGTGTTTGACTTCGACCAAGACATCGACGGTATGGACGACGATGCAGGAGAAGTACAGGAACCACCGCTCACAGGGCAGTGGACAACCACCTCCTCCTATGATATATATATGGTGGACACTCCGAAGGAAACCAATGGCGATGAGGCAACGGAAGACAACCCCTTAGGGAGAAAAACAAAGCATGGGCGTCGTCGATGCTGCCCCAAGACCCGCCATAGTAACACCGTCCCAGGAGACGAAAACAATCCGGATGGTGCCGAAGAGGAATACAACCCTGATCAGCCCGCCTTCGAGCGGGCCGAGCAGGAAGATGAGCAGGTCAGCCCAGACGAACAGGCGACAGACGGATATCCGGAGGAGGACAACTATAGGCCCCCCTCCGAAGACGAGATTAGCCTCGGCGACGACGAGTTCGGCGTGCCTGAGGATCCCGTAGAGCAGGGGCGCTTCAAGCATCGGCTTATGGCCACTGCAAGGAGCCTGAAAAAGAAGCAGCAGCAACTTCAAGCTGATCAAGACCTACTACGAGATAGATGGATCAAGTCCGGCAGCCGAGGAATATGGACTCGAGCGCCACACGGCTGACCGGCCACCTCGTGGCCGGGATAAAACGGCGTATCAGCCCGAATACCAGCCCGCACCCCCACGCCAATACACTACGGCCCGGGGCAATAGGCAGGACCTGCAAGATATACTGGAAAACAAAGCAGAATAGCCAAGATCGATCTACGGATCACGGGGGCGCGCCCAAACGCGCGATGACGACCGTCACGCCGGACACACTATCAACAAGTTCAGCCGGGCCGAACATAGCCACCCAGAGTAATTCGAACTGTGTAGCCACATAGCCCGGCACAGAGGCGCCGCGCACCCCCTCTGCTTCACTGATGAAGTGATGGATCATGAATTCCGTATGGGTTCAAACTCAGAACATCGAATCATACGATGGCACAACATACCCCGCAGTATGGATTGAAGATTTCCTTCTCCACATTCACATGGCCCGCAGAGACGATCTACACGCCATCAAGTATCTTCCCCTTAAGCTCAAAGGACCCACCCGGTACTGGCTAAACAGCCTGCCAGTAAATTCCATTGGCAGTTGGAAAAACTCGAAGACGATTCTCGACAACTTCTGTGGCACATATGTGCGACCACCGGATGCCGGCGACTTGAGCCACATTAATCAACAGCCCGGAGAGTCAGCCAGAAATTCGGACCCGGTTCCTAACTAAAAGAACCAAATAGTCGATCAGTGCGGACGCCAAGCCCTGGCGGCTTTTAAGCATAATATCCGTGACGAGTGGCTCGCCCGACACCTCGCCGAAAAACCCAAGTCCATGGCAGCTCACAACACTAATGACCCGCTTTTGCGCTGGCGAGGACAACCGTTGGCTCGCAGCAGACTACGCCACATTCGGCACTTCGCATGGCCGCGATAATAACGGCAAGCCACGGCGTAATGTATATAAGCGATGGAACAACGACGACAAAGATCAAGACACGACACCAACGCCGGATTCAGCGGATCCAAGTCCGGTCAGCGGAAGAAACCGCTCAAAAGAAACAATCGAGGACCGCCCATGCCGAGCGATATCGAGCGCCGTGCCAAATTCATGGCACCCCGGACAAGCCAGCCAACCACACCAACAGAGACTGTTGGGTGTTCAAACAGGCTGGCAACATAAACACCGAAAATAAGGACAAGGGGCTACACAGCGACGATGACGAAGAGCCCCGCGTCCGAACACGGGGGGACAGAAGAAATTTCCCCCCAGGTGAAAACGGTCAACATGATCTACGCCACTCACATTCCCAAGCGGGACCGGAAGCGAGCACTACGGGACGTCTATGCGATGGAACCAGTCGCCCCCAAATTCAACCCATGGTTAGCTTGTCCGATCACCTTTGATCGTAGGGATCACCCTACTAGCATCCGTCACAGCGGCTCAGCCGCATTGGTCCTAGACCCAATCATCGACGGATTCCACCTCACGCGAGTCCTTATGGACGGCGGCAGCAGCCTGAACCTGCTTTATCAGGACACAGTGCGCAAAATGGGCATTGATCCTTCAAGGATCAAGCCCACCAAAACCACCTTTAAAGGTGTGATTCCTGGAGTAGAGGCCCGTTGCACGGGCTCTACAACATTGGAAGTGGTCTTCGGATCTCCGGATAACTTCCAAAGCGAAGAGTTAATCTTCGATATCGTCCCTTTCCGCAGTAGTTACCACGAACTGCCCGGACGAACCGCATTTGCTAGATTCAATGCGGTACCACACTACGCATACCTCAAGCTCAAGATTCCAGGACCTTGCGGGGTCATAACAGTCAACGGAAACATGGACCGCTCTCTCCAAACAGAAGAGCATACTGCAGCCCTCGCGGCAGAAGTACAATGCGGCCTCCTCCGACAAACCAATCCGTGACAACAACTTCGAAAGCACCGCAAGCTTAGTCCGAAGCACCCATACAGATCATCAGCACGCCAAGAGCGCGACTAGCAGTCCGCCTCCGCCAAGCCCCATCAAAGCAGCATTCGTACACGCTGCACACAATTACGCACTCAAAATACCATGGGCGAGGTGGAGGCGCAACAATGACTCGATCAACAAAGGGTATAACCGCCATATACCTTCATAACCCATCCTTCTTATTTTTCAGGACATTGCTTTAGAGCAGCCTCTTCAGAAGAGTCGGATTGTCCGACTTACATAGGAGAGAAATCCAAGGAGGCAATAGGCTTTGCGCACAAAAGGAAATACACAGGTGGAATCTGTTCACGATTGTTATACCTGTTTTACATACCTACATGCAGCCTGCCCTTGGATAGGACATGTTAAATAGTCCTATTTACTTCTGCTTAATGCTACGGTTGTAAAGATACGCTTAAACGTATTATTCATCAATGGGAAACAATATATAGCGTCAACTTATTATTCCTATTTGCACATATTTCTTGCAAATGTTTATTTAATATTGCATCCGTACACTTTGGTACGGTTAGTTTGCCAGGGGTTTCTTATGACACCTCATAATACGACATAACAAGTCCGAACACTTTCAACAAAGGCGGCACCCCAAACTTATAGCACTATATGCATCAGCTCAATCACGCCTTGGGTCAATAGTTGGGTTTGCCCGCCCTTGTTTTGGTACCTTACGCCCGCTATATCGCTAAGGTAGCGCAGGAGAACTACTGCAATTGTGTCCCGGTTCTTCCGCACGAGCATCTCAAGATAGAAAGTCGAAAACTGACCGGCATGATGCGGCGAGAGCTGGTCGCTGTTTGAGAGGTCTTAAAATCCTTAAACATTTTTTCCGCTTTAGGCGATGAATCAGCCTCGTCCAATTTAGGCATATATAGCGCCCCAATTCGGCCCTCCGAATTCTAGGGGCTTCGCCGAAATTTAAAATTGTAGACTTCTATGGCTAAGTGAAAGTTATAAAGCCGCATAGTCTGATTGCCTTGTTCGTTGCGCCGGATACCTCCTTAAGGGACCAAAAATTTGGATAAAGAGTATCCGGGTTTTTCCAGGAACACCCCGGTACTAGTTACGTGGGGGCGGAAGCCGACGACTGGCCTAATTTCAGATTTCTATAAACAGCCGCACAGAAGGTAATATTTTAAATCAAACAGTGCTACATAGCACAAGTAACTTCGTCTTTATATTACAACAGTGACAGAGCTACATTTATTCAAAGATATTGTCCTTGGTACATTCGTCCGCCACGAGACGAGCGTCCTTCATAACGCCATCGTAATACTTCTCGGGATAGCGATGCGCCTTGCCCTCCGGCGGCCCGTCCTTCACCAGCTTCTCCGCATCCAGCTTGCCCCAATGCACCTTCAAGACGGGCAAAGGCCAAGCGGCACCTCAATGCAAACGGATCGCTTGATAACCTCAAGCCGCGGACAGGCATTCACCATCCGCTTGATCAGCCAAGTAGCTAGTGGGCAGGGGCTCACCAGCCACATTCGGACTATGAAATCTTTCATAGCCACTTCGCCGCCTCAGGAGTTCACCAACCGCTTCATTGGTCACTTAGAGGCATTGGGTGTTCAGCCCCAAAGATACCGGGACCGAACAGCTTCTCGGAGCTCCCTCCTCGCACGGTAGAACTCCGCGGCGTCTGAGACGCTGCGTGGCAGATCTGCGAATGCCTCTGGAGAGCTCCGAATTTGGGTAAGTAAAAGAAACGCTTCCTCCACATGTTTGCTTTGCATAAAGAATATCTTACCCGCCGCTATCTTCTTGGCCGCCTGGATTTCCTGCTGTGCCTTGTCGGCTTCGGCCTTGGCGTCTTTCATACTTGCAAGGGCCTTCACAAGCTCGGCCTCTTTCATCTTAAGCTCATGCTCCACGGACTCGAACTTCTTGCCGAGCTCATGGAATTCTTGCTGTACCTCGCCCACTCTAGCATCTTGCTTTTCGCGCTCCTTGCATTCCAAGGCCGCCTTGTTTTCGGCCTCGGATAGCGCTTTCTTCAGAGACGCCACTTCGGTGGTGGCCCTTGTTACACAGTCATGACGCTTCGTCGTTAGAATAACCAATTTTATCTATCCTTCATTACACGAGAGTGGGGAATCACTCACCTTTGTTCTCTTCGAGCTGCCTCTTCGTGAGGTCGAGCTCCCCCTGCGCCTGCTCCAAGTCCCGCTTTAGTCCGGCGAGCTCAGCTGTGCGGATAGCAGCGGCAAGCAGCACATCCTGCTTATTCAAAATACATACTTACTATTAGACTCCCGCGGATTATAATTGACCCTCTGGTCGGCTTTTCCTTCCGAACACCGAACAGAGTATCAGGGGCTACTACCTATCGGGTGGTAATTTTACATATTCCCTACTTACCTCGAAGCCCGTCAGGAGGCTTGTGTAGGCTTCGGTTAGTCCGCTCCTGGAGGACAGAACCTTTTGAATTACCGCACTCATAAGAATACAGTGCTCGTCATCCATGGAAGCACCTCGAAGCGCTTCCACTAGACTATCCAACGCCTCGGGCGTGATGGAAGTCCTCGGCACGAACGGCTCGCCCTCCCTAACGAGGGGCTGCCCGCCTGAGTCCGCAACCGTTGGAGGTTCCGTAACAGTGTTCGGCTGAGAGCCTGGCCTACTGCAGCTCTCATCGACACGATCCACGGGAGTCTTGAACCCCGCGTGTCCGACATCTGGAATTCCGCCTTGGGGCGTCTCCAGAGTCACCTCTCCCTGCTCTAGGAGCCTTCGGGACAACACCTCTGTCTCATCCGCGGGCTGAGGAGTAGTGGCCGTCGGGAGCGAGTTCATCGCTGAATCGCTCAGGACCCATCCGACGACGATATTTCGGGATGAGCCTGGCCGGACTGCATATATGTTCGCATTATAAAAAGATTATGAAGAAAAATTACGATAGAGTGCGGATACTTACGATCGCTAGGGCTTCCCACAGGCAGCCACCTCCTCGCTATGGGCGATGTGGGCGGCAGTCCGGAAGGACACCTTCCCTTCTTGACGCCCCAGCCCCCCTCCGAGGCGGATTTCTCTTCTTCTTCTCCCAGTGGGGAGGGAGAACTTCTTCATGTTTCCCCCCGCCTCCACGGGAGGAATCTGTCTCGTCGTCTTTGGACGACGTGGGTATGACGACCTTGCACCGGGGGCCTTTCCCGGCCCCCTGGTCTGCCTTCTTAGGCCCCCCATCCTCTCCAGATGGGGCAGCCCCTTCTTCTTCTTCCTCGCCTTTGAGGGAGGAGTTTGCCTCATCATCTTCGGACGAGGCTTCCGGTACAACCTTACGCCGGAGACCCTTCCTGGTCCCCGGGGCCTTCTTTTCGGCCTTCTTCTCCGGTGCCTTGTAGGGCGCCGACCACCAGCTTATCTCTGCCAGAGAGCATCACCGGGCCTTCGGCAGCGGAGCCGATAGTCAATCCGCTCCGCTATCTTCACATAGTCCTGATTAAATATGCACAATTACTTAAGACTTCCCCACGAATATACTAGAAGAGCTGAATCTGGTGGTAGTCAGAAAACTCACCGGACTAGGAGGCCGCGCGGTGTGAAGTCCGCGGTCCTCGGATGTGGGAGGAGGTACTTCGGAGGCCTTGAACAACACCCTCCATGCGCCTCTGTGCGTCATGTCGTAGAGCTTCCGAAGCGTCTGGTGTTCGGCCGGGACGAACTCCCACAGATTGAATGCCCGTCTTTGGCACGGAAGAATCCGGCGAACGAGCATGACCTGGATCACGTTGACAAGCTTGATGTTCTTGTCCTTCATGCTCTTAATGCAGTTTTGGAGTCTGGTCAGCTCAGAGGTTCCCCAGTGCCGACCCTTCTTTTCCCGTGAGGTGAGCCGCATGGGGTTCCGGATCGAACTAGGGGCCGCCGCCCGGCACTGCTGCTGCTCGGTGATGTAGAACCACCCCGATTACCACCCTTTCACAGTCTCCGCAAAGGAGTCGTCAAGCTAGGTGACGTTAGGCATCTTTCCCACCATGGCCCCTCCGCACTCCGCTTGCTGGCCGCTCATGATCTTCAGCTTCACGTAGAAGATTTGTAGCCACAAGCAAAAGTGAGGCTTGATGCGGAGGAAGGCCTCGCATACGACGATGAACGCCGAGATGTTGAGGACAAATTTGGGGCTAGATCATGGAAATCTAGCCCGTAGTAGAACATGAGCCCGCGGACGAAGGGATGAAGTGCAAATCCCAGTCCACTGGACGGTGGGCGACAAACACGACCCTCGTGGGGTAGCGGAGTTGGAATGACCTGCCCGTCAGCGGTAGCAGTGCGCTATGTCCGCGCCAAGTATCCGCCGCCCAAGATTCGCGATATGCTTCTCCTTCACAAAGGAAGGCACCCACTTGCCTCCTGCTCCAGACATGTTTAGCTGTGCGGAGAAAACTTGGGCTAGGGTGCTGGAGCTCGAGGGGGCAGGGGTGAGCAAGGTAGGAAGAAGGCGTGGGTAAAAATGGGGAACTCTTATCCCTTTATAGAGGCGACGAAAGCGGTGCGCCTCCCCACTTACCCGTTGAGGATCACTTGCTTCCCAAGCGCCACGATTGATGGCGCGGTGGGATTACCCATACCCATGCCCCGAAATTGAAATATGATTTTTTCTGGAATGTTTGAGAATATCTGGCACTGAGAACACAGCAGGGGGAGCAAGCACCTGGCCACGAGGGTCCAGGGCGCGCCCCCTGCCTCGTGGGCCCATGGTGGCTCACCTCCACTTATTCCAGCCACCACACACTCCTTCTTCCCCCCCAAAAAAATCACCAACCAGCTCAACCACGAGTTCTAGCTCATTTTGCTGCGATTTTCGATCTCTTTGCTCAAAGCACCTCTCACAAAACTGCTTTGGGAGATTGTTCCTTGGTATGTGACTCCTCCAATGGTCCAATTAGTTTTTGTTCTAGTGCTTTATTCTTTGCAAATTTGTGTTGCCTAGGTAACCATGTTCTTGAGCTTGCATGTCAAATTTATATGGTTCCAAGTAGTTCTAATGCATGATATAGTCTCTAGGCACTTGTAGGAGTAGTTGCTATCAATTTTGTTGAAGTTACTAAAATTTTCAGAAATTTTCCAGAGGAAGAAATATGTTTAGGAAAATGTATAAAGGTGGCTCTTCAAGGAACAAGGACCCAGGCTTGCAATGCGTGATGCTGATGATGAACCACCAAGGGACGCTCCAGTGCGTCCTTATGAATGGCCTTCAGAGGACTTCATGGATCAAGCAGGAATCAAGGAAGAATTTAACGCATATTTGCGTAATGCTGATCTTGTGAGCTTCGAGGAAGATAAGTGCCGTCAGTACCACTATCTCACTAGTTCCTTTGTGAGGAGGTTTGAATTTTCATCTTCACGCAATTCTCAAACTGTCCTATTTGATCTTTATGAAAATTCTTATACTATGGACTTAGAGGATTTTACCACTGCTTGCAAACTTCCACAATGGGGTAGTACTAGTGAACCTCGCAAATCTGAATTTAGAGATTTTCTTGCTAGTATAACTGTGAGGGAATGTAGAGACATAGCACAAGCTACCATAGGGAACATTCATTTTCCTGCTATATATTATTTTGCTCTCTTCATAGGTATTTGCATAAATGGTAAGGATGAAGCATGTCACATGTGTGTCCTTGACCTCAGTGTTCTCAGGGGTGCTGTGTTAGGAGATAAACATTATAATTTGGGAGCCATTGTTGCATGTAGGTTACATAATAACATATTTAATGGAGATTTCTTTGGTGGAATTTATGCAACCCGTTTAGCTATTTTTCTTGGTGTAACCATACGTGAGGATGATGTTGAGTTGCCTCCTGCCTATTTAGATTATGATGCTATGGTTCGTCATCAGTTTGTTGAGAGGAACGATCAGTTCCTCCAATATCGACTAATCTTTGACAAACGACGCACCTATCACATCACTCTCCCTGCTCGTACTTTCTTTGACTTTCAGGCAAAGGGGAGATATTTTATAACCAGAGAGGAGGCAGACGAGTATAAGAGGAGGGCTGAGATAGCTCACCTCCAAGCTACAACCCATGACGCAATAACTGCTGCATCTCAGTACGACCCCAACTATAACTTCGGATATCCGCCAGGCCAGCCGTGGCAATAGACCAACTTAGGCCAAAAGCCTAAGCTTGGGGGAGTACGTATTTCTCACCGACATTACATTTATGTCTACACACTCATTGCTAGATGTCGGTGCTCATACTTTTTCACTGTTTTATCCATGCTAGTTTATTTTCTTTTTATGTTTTCTTCTTGTGTGTTTGAAAAATCTTAAGAAAACCAAAAAAATTAGTAGTAGCTTTTAGCTAGTTTACTTTCTTGCGGTAGTAGTAATAATTAAAACAAAACCCAAAAAGATTTCCTGTTCTTCTTTTGCTTGTTGGGAGCTTTCCTTGTAAATAGTTCTATTTCTTTCCTTTTCTTTGGGGGTCGATAGGAGAAGACCATGATGAAATTGTTAAAGTGGCTCTTATATGCATCATTGTTGATTTAACCAAGAGCCCGTATCGCCTTGTCTTCTCCTGTTTATTGAATGCTTGCAGATTCCAGCTTAGTCCAATGCATGTGCACTATTATTATTATTATTCACATCATTCGGTCGTGCAAGTGAAAGGCAATTATGACGATATATGATGGAATGACTGAGATGAGAGAAGCTGGTGTGAACTCGATCTCTCTTGTGTTTGTAAATATGATTAGTTCATCGTTCCTGATTCAGCCTATTATGACTAAATATGTTTGCAATGACAATTAGAGATTATAGTTACTTATGCCATGCTTAATTAGCTAGGAGTTTATAATGGTTTATCTTGCGTGCCAACATGCTATTGAAATGGTTGTGATGTGGTATGATGGGGTGGTATCCTCCTTTGAGTGATTCAAGTGACTTGACTTGGCACATGTTCACGCATGTAGTTGAAACAAAATCAACATAGCTGTCGGTGTCAAAACTGGCGGATCTCGGGTTGGGGGTCCCGAACTGTGTGTCTAGGCGGATGGTAACACGAGACAAGGGACACGATGTTTTTACCCAGGTTCGGGCCCTCTCGATGGAGGTAATACCCTACTCCTGCTTGATTAATATTGATTATATGGGTAGTACAAGAGTAGATCTACCACGAGATCAAGGAGGCTAAACCCTAGAAGCTAGCCTATGGTATGATTGTTGTTCGTCCTACGGACTAAAATCCTCCGGTTTATATAGACACCAGATAGGTTAGGGTTACACAGATTCGGTTACAATGGTAGGAGATCTACATATCCGTATCGCCAAGCTTGCCTTCCACGCCAAGGAAAGTCCCATCCGGACACGGGACGAAGTTTTCAATCTTGTATGTTCATAGTCTTGGAGTCCGGCCGTGACGATAGTCCGGCTATCCGGACACCCCCTAGTCCGGGACTCCCTCAGTAGCCCCTGAACCAGGCTTCAATGACGACGAGTCCGGCGTGTTGATTGTCTTTGGCATTGCGAGGCGGGTTCCTCCTCTGAATACTTCATAGAAGGTTTTGAACACAAGGATAGTGTCCGGCTCTGCAAAACAAGTTCCACATAACACCGTAGAGAGAATAATTTTTGCACAGGTCTGCTGACGTATTCCGTGGCGTGAATCGTTTTTTTACCGTTCCACCTCAGCGTGTTTAGCGAGGCGGTTTCCTTGGCACGTCTTATCAAAGCATAGATCGTGCCCCCTTATTCCGGGATTCTCATCAATACGGACGTGGGTAACCCATCCGCGCCATTGATTACGGCGCTTGGGAAATAAGCGAGTTTTACCAGGGCTGGTGGGGGCGATAGTCTGGCCCCGTCCATATAAGGGATAAGGATCCACCTTTTCACCCACGCCTTCTTCCTCCTTTGCTTCTCCATTTCCGCACACTCGAGCTCCAACGCCCAAGTCCGCACATCCCACCTCAACCTTCTCCAACCATGTCGGCGCGGAGGCAGGTGGATGGCCTCCTCCATCACGGAGGGGCACATCGCAAGATCTGCGGGAGGCCGGATACTTGTCCCGATGACATCGCACACAGCTGCCCGATGCGGGCAGCTTATTCAACCCCCGGCCCCATGAGAGGGTGGTGTTTCTCCCCACTTCCTCCATGCTGGACTAGGTTTTCCACTTCACCCATTTGTCCGGGGGCTCATGTTCTACTACGGCCTGGACTTCCACGACCTGGCCCGGAATTTCATGCTCAACATCTCGGCGCTTCTCGTCGTGTGCGAGGCCTTCCTCTGCATCCAGCCCCACTTCGGCTTATGGCTGAAGATCTTCAACGTCCGGCCGAAGGTAGTGGGCGGCCGTCAAGCGGAGTGCGGAGGTGCCATGGTTGGCAAGATGGCCAGGGTCCTATGGCTCGAGGGCGCCTTTGTGGAGACAATAAAGGTCCTATCACCGAGCCACGCGACCCCGAATGGGTGGTGGCCCCCGAATTCAGATCTGGCTTCCCCACACGGCTCTCGTCATGGAAGGAGATGGGCCTGACATGGGGGAATTTGGAAGAGCTATCCGGACTCCAAACATGCGTCCGAAACCTGGTGGACAAGAATCTCAGGCTTGTCGACGTAATCCAGGTGATGCTCATCCGCCGGATTCTCCCATGCCAACAACGGGCCTTTAACTTGTGGGAGTTCGATCTGGCACGGCACCGAACCTTTAGCCCGCTCTTCGACAGTACGTACGAAGATGCCTGGAAGGTGCTGTTTAAGGGCGCTGAAGCCCCAACATCCGCTAACAAGGATCGCGGATATAGCTCGCGGCGTCCAGCCGGCGAGGTAAGTTATTTTACCCTTTACGGGACTCTTTTTTCATAGATTGACTCTATGTGGGATCTAAAACTCCCTAATCTTTGACTGGATGGTTGAAGACGTCCGGACAGATTAATGTCCGCTCTTTGCCGGAAGACCCGGAGGACGCCCGATTGACGGGGCTGTTGGCTCCGGCGCCGCATGTGGTGCCGGAGAAGAAGGCCAAGAAGGAGGCCACGGGAACTCGATGGAGCTCCCGACGCCAGGTGCTGTCAGATTCTGATGCAGAATCTTCTCCTGAAGACGAGGAGGAAGAAGAAGAAGCTCCTCCCCCAGCGGGGGAGGAGAAGAAAAGGAAGGCCGCCCCAACTGGGGAGGCCGGAGGGTCCAAGAAGGGAAGAACCCTTCCTCCGGACTTCTCCACCAACATCGACGACGACGAGGAGGATTGGCCTACAAGGGCCAAGCCCCTGGAGAGATCGTAAGTGTCCGGATACCCATGGCTTTTTATTATTGCAGAGTGTTCTCTAATGTCGAACAACCGTGCAGCCCGCCTAAGGGCGAGTTCGCCGATTCATCGAGCGGGTCCTCGGGCTCGCCGGAAATGGAGAGTACCGCCGACCGCCTCCTCGCCTCACACTGTGGACGACGCAGCGGTGGGCCCCCAAGGGGGGCTTGGTCAAGAGGAGGTAGCGCAGGAGGTGCCACAAGGCAACCTCCCGGACTCCAGGTGCGCGGGGGGCAAGACCCCCAGGGGCTCTAAGCCAGACCCTCGTCCGGACTCCATGTAGGAACCATCAGCGGTTCCGAAGTCCGGCTAGTGGATCCTTCGCAAGAAGGGTAAGACTCGGTGTCCTCCGTCCAACCGGAGGCACCGGATAGCTTACTGGAGGCGCTTAACGGCGCTTCCATCGAGGAGGAGCACCGCACTGTTATGAGTGCGGTGATCCGGACAGTCCTGTACCAGCCTTCTAACAGGCTTTGAGGTAAGTTTAGAATATGTAAAAATATTACCGCATAGACAGTAGCCCCTGATGCTTAGTTCGATGTTCGGAAAGAAAAGCCGGACTAAGGATCTAAAAAGATATACGCAGGAGTCTAACATAAGTATGTCAATATGGGAATGCAGGCTGCGCCATCGACCTCCCGCCTTGATCATGGAGGTCAATGCATTGAAGCAGAACCTCGAGTGGTCCGAGAACGAGCTTGGACAAGCCAAAAAGCAGCTCGAGGACAAGGAAGGTAAGTAATACATCATGAAAGAAATACCTTATAGAAAAGGTTTTGGTTGCAAAAAATAACAGGAATAACTTGGGTACTATAGGGGCCACGAACGAGGTGGCGACCCTGAAGGAAGCGGTGTCCGTGGGCGAAAACAAAGCGGCTACGGAACGCACCGAGCGAGAGAAGGGAGAGGCGCAGCTGGCCAAGGTACGGCAAGAGCTCCAAGCTCTCGTGGAAAAACATGAGGGTTTGGAGCATGACTCGAAGACTCGAGAGTCCGAGCTCGCCTCGGCTCTTGAGAGTGCCAAAGCTGCTAAGGCCGAGGCCCAAAAAGCCCTCCAAGAAATTGAGTCGTTAAAGAAGATAGCGGCGGGTAAGGCATTCTTTATGCAAAGCAAGCATGTGAAAGTGAATTACCTATTACTTACCCGGATTCGGAGCTCTCCAGGAGCGTTCGCAGATTTGCCCCGTAGTGTGTCTGATGCTGCCGCATTCTACCGCGCCAAGGAGGGGAGCTTGACGGAAAAGGTGTTCTGGTCTCAGTATGCTGAGGCCGACCATCCGGTGCCCCTGAGCGACCAGCTGAAGCAGCTGGTCGAGCTCCACAAGGTCGCCGAACAGGCCATGAAGAGCCTTATAGCGCGGCTGTGGCCATTGGAGGCCATGCCCGGGAGCTACTTCGGCTTGGTGCAGCGGTTGGTGGATGCCTGTCCGCGGCTTGAAGTCATCAAGCGCTCCGTCTGCATTGAAGGTGTCCGTCGGGCCCTTGCCCGTGCTAAAGTGCACTGGGGCAAGCTGGATGCGGAGAGGCTTGTGACGGACGGGCCACCGAAGGGCCATGAGCATCGCACACCCGAAATGTACTATGAGGGCCTCCTGAAGGGTGCCCGCCGAATAGTGGATGAGTGCTCCATGGATGTAATTTTTGAATAAACTCGCATTTGTTATCCCAGTCGCTGAAAACTTGTTCATATCGCTAAGCAACGCTTATTAATTTAAAATATTACCTTACATGCGGCCGTTTATCAAATTTGAGAGATGGCAAGTCGTTGGCTTCAGCCCCCATGCCACGAGTCTTTGGGGTGTTCGGGATAAACTTGAGCACTCTTGTTCCCATTCTTGGGTCCATCTAGGAGGCGCTCAACACAACGAACAAGGCAACCGGACTTATAATGCTTGAACACTCTCACTTAGCCATAGAATTCTATAATTTTAAATTTCGTGAAGCCCTAGTAATCGGAAGACCGAGTTCGGGCGCTATCCACGCCTTGGCCGGACAATTCGGTTCCTCGCTCTAAGCGGCATAAGTCTTTAGGGACCAAAAACCTCTCGAACAGCGACCGGCTCTCGCCCTATCATGACGGTCAGTTTTAGCTTTCTCCAGAGGTGCTCGACCCAGCTCAACTGGGCACAATCGCAGATGGTTCTCCGTGCTACCTTAGCCAATATAGCGGAACGTAAGGTACCAAAACACGGGGCCGGCAAACCCAACTATTGACCCAAGACATGTTTCGGAGCCGATTCATATAATGCTATAAGTTCGGGGTGTCACACTTGTGAAAGTGTTCGGACTTATCACACCATAATTTTGGGATACTTAAGCCCCTGGTGTATTGGCCGTACCAAAGTGTACGGTTGCAACATGTCGTGAAATGAACACATGTATAAATAAAGGAAGTAGAGCAATAATAAGCAAAAGCTATGTATTGTTTATTCAAAGAATGTACTGCAATGAAAGCAGAACGATACAAATAGTGCGATAAGCAAGGGATGGGACTATCTAACATGTCCCCCTCCAGGGTTAAGCTGCGGGATGGTATGTAAAACAGGTATAATGCTCGTAATAAAGACCACCTGAACACTTCGACGTGGCTTACTGCTTCCCTGGCTGTTGCATCGTGAGTTCGGCGATTCTAGTGCCGGACAGGACTTGTGAAAGATGGAGTCCTGAAAGTAAGAAAAAGGAAGAAAGAAAAAGAATGACACCATCAGGAGCCCCAGGTGCGGTCGAGCCGCGTTCTGGGCGTGCAGTGGTCTTGCCCCTCCCCATATGCCCATGGTATCTCCAGAGCGTAATTATGTACGCGTAACACTAGCTTCGCAATTTCGCGAGGGCTGGGGTTGGGGCCGGATTGCTACGCGTGCTTGAATCGTGCCAGGCGGTCTTGTTGTAGGTTACTCCGGGCGCGCTTGACAGTGTCCGGACGCTAGATGGCCGGACTCGAGAGTTGCTGTGAGAGGCTGCTTTGTACCTCCGCCGCGAGGGCCGCCGTGTGCTCCTCCGTTCGGAGAGAGCGTTCAGTGTTTCCATTGACCGTGATTACTCCTCGAGGGTCTGGCATCTTGAGCTTGAGGTATGCGTAGTGCGGCACCACATTGAACTTTGCAAATGCGGTTCGTCCGAGCAGTGTGTGATAGCCGCTGCGGAATGGGACGATGTCGAAGATTAACTCTTCTCTTCGAAAGTTATCCGGGGATCTGAAGACCACTTTGAGTGTAACTGAGCCCGTACAACTGGCCTCTACACCCGGTATGACGCCTTTAAAGGTCGTCTTTGTAGGTTTAATCCGTGAGGGGTCTATGCCCATTTTGCGCACGGTATCCTGGTAAAGCAGGTTCAGGCTGCTACCGCCGTCCATCAGGACTTTGGTGAGGTGAAATCCGTCAATGATTGGGTCAAGAACCAATGCGGCGAAGCCGCCGTGACTAGTGCTAGTGGGGTGGTCCCTTCGATCAAAGGTGATCGGGCAGGAAGACCATGGGTTGAACTTTGGGGCGACTGGCTCCATCGCATATATGTCCCTTAGTGCACGCTTCCGCTCCCTTTTGGGTATGTGGGTTGCGTATATCATGTTCACCGTCCGCACTTGGGTAGGAAAACCCTTCTGTCCTCTATTGTTCGGCGGCCGGGGCTCTTCCTCATCATCGCTATGTAGCCCCTTGTCATTGAGTTCGGCACTTAACTTGCCTGCTTGCTTGAACACCCAACAGTCCTGTTGGTGTGATTGGCTTGTTTTCGGGGTGCCATGTATCCGCCTGGCGATCGAGTATTCGGTCCAAGTTGGGCGGCCCTGGGTATTTATTTTGAATGGCTTCTTCCGCTGACCGGGTTTAGCACCTCTGAATCCGGCATTGACGGTCGTATCTTCAGTGTTATCGCCGTTAATGCGGCGCTTGTTCTTGTTGCGACGCGACCTGTCATTGCTTACCTTGGTATCCGAACTATCAGGATGTTTGGCCAAGTTGTTGCTTCGAGCTAGCCAGCTGTCCTCTCCCGCACAAAAGCGGGTCATGAGTGTTGTGAGGGCTGCCATGGATTTTGGCTTTTCCTGTCCTAGGTGCGGGCAAGCCACTCGTCATGGATGTTATGTTTGAAGGCTGCAAGGGCCTCGCATCCGGACGATCAACGATTTGATTTTTCTTTGTTAGGAACCGTGTCCGAATTGTCCGCCGATTCTTCCGCTGCTGGATTATGTGGCTAAGGTCATCGGCGCTCGAAGTCGCACATATGTGCCCCAGAAGTTATCAAGGAATGCGGCTTCCGTGTCCTCCCAACAACCAATTGATTCTGCCGGCAAGCTGTTGAGCCAATGCCGAGCTGGTCCTTTAAGCTTGAGTGGGAGGTATTTGATGGCATGTAGATCATCACCGCGGGCCATGTGGATATGGGGGAGATAATCCTCGATCCAGACTGCAGGATCTGTGGTACCATTGTATGATTTGATGTTTACGGGCTTGAAGCCCTCGGGGATTTGATGATCCATTACTTCACCTGTGAAGCATAGTGGGTGTGCGGCGCCTCTGTATTGGGCTATATCATGACGTAGCTCATATGAGCTTTGTCTACTGTGTTCGGCCCGGCCGGTTTTGCTGTATCTGGTGTGACGGTAACCATCCCGCATCGTTGGGCGCCCACGCGATCCGTAGATCGATCTTGTATGTTTTGCCTTATCCTCCAATATATCTCGAAAGTCCGGCGCGTTTTCCCATGCCTTGGTACTTTTTGAGCGGCGTCGGGGTGTGGCTTGAGCGGAGGGCCGAGAGGCTTCTCTGTCGCGGCCATCGGGTGGCCGGTCTGCCATGTCGTGCGCTGGTGACTTGGGTGCTTCCTCCTCTAATCGAGGCAACGGCCTGCGTTTGGGGTAGCTCTTGGAAGGGCGTTCAAGTTCATACTCTTCGGCTGCAAGGACTTCGGTTCATCTATCAGCTAGCAGATCCTGGTCAGCTCTAAGCTGTTGCTGCTTTTTCTCGAGGCTGCTTGCCGTGACTATAAGCCTGCGTTTGAAACGCTCCTGTTCGGCGGGATCCTCGGGCACGACAAATTCGTCGTCGTCGAGGCTTGCCTCATCTTCGGAGGGAGGCGCATAATTATCGTCCTCGACCTCTCTTTCTGCCGCACTGTCGTGCGGACTTGCTTCTACCTCCTCCTGCGCTGAGTCCTGCTGGAGGGGGTTCTCTTCGGCACTGTCTGGGGTGTTATTATCTCCCGTGCCGGAATCGCCGTTTTTATTGTGGCGGGATTTAGAGCGGCGCCGCTGACGACGGCGCTTCGGCTGTTTCTTGGAGGGGTCATCCTCCGTTGTTCCATCGTTGTTCCCATCTTTTGGGATGTCCACCATGTATATGTCATATGACGAGGTGGCCTTCCAGTGCCCTGTAGGCGCTGGGTCTTGGTCGTCTCCGGCGTCGTCGTCCATACCGTCGACGTCTTCGGAGTCGAAGTCGAGCATGTCGGTTAAATCATTGATAGTGGCTACGAAGTGGGTGGTGGGTGGGCATTGAATTTCTTCGTCGTCCGCATCCCAACCTTCCTGTCCGTAGTCTGGCCAGGGCTTTCCGGATAAAGAGAGAGACTTTAGTGAATTCAGGATGTCGCCAAAGGGCGAGTGCTGAAAGATGTCCGCGGCAGTGAATTCCATGATCGGCGCCCAATTGGATTCGATTGGCAGGGGCGCGGAGGGTTCGGAGTCCGGAGAGGAGTCCGGCACCCTGGAGTCGAGGTCTTCGCAAAGGACAGGGAGGGAGTTTGGCTCAATCGCTGTAGAGATTGTAGCCCCCGAGGCGGTGTCCAACCACTCGTCCTCGATCGGGGAATCCAGCTCCGGATTAAGGGTCGGAGCGAATGCTAGTGCGGCCTCCAGGGCACTGTTCGGCTGCAGAGCTAGATCATGCCCAACGAGCGGCTCGAATCCGTCAAAGATCAAGTCTCCGCGGATATCGGCCGTATAGTTCAAACTTCCAAATCTGACTTGATGGCCAGGGGCGTAGCTTTCGATCTGCTCCAGATGGCCAGCTTAATTGGCCCGATGCAAAGCCGCCAACACGAAGATCTGTCCGGGAGAAAAGTCTCACCACGGACCGCGTCGCTGTTGATGATCGAAGGAGCCATCGGGCCTATCGGTGACGACGCAGGAACTCTCAATGAAAGCACCAATGTCGGTGTCAAAACCGGCGGATCTCGGTAGGGGGTCCGGATCTGTGCGTCTAGGCGGACGGTAACAGAGACAAGGGACACGATGTTTTTACCCAGTTCGGGCCCTCTCGATGGAGGTAATACCCTACTCCCGCTTGATTAATATTGATGATATGGGTAGTACAAGAGTAGATCTACCACGAGATCAAGGAGGCTAAACCCTAGAAGCTAGCCTATGGTATGATTGTTGTTCGTCCTACGGACTAAAACCCTCCGGTTTATATAGACACCAGATAGGTTAGGGTTACACAGAGTCGGTTACAATGGTAGGAGATCTACATATCTGTATCGCCAAGCTTGCCTTCCACGCCAAGGAAAGTCCCATCCGGACACGGGACGAAGTCTTCAATCTTGTATCTTCATAGTCTTGGAGTCCGGCCGTGACGATAGTCCGGCTATCCGGACACCCCCTAGTCCGGGACTCCCTCAATAGCCTTCACGATATTTATGTTCATGGTGGATTATATCCTACTCATGCTTGCACTCAATGTTTATTAATTTTAGTCCATGTTCATGACTGTTGTCGCTCTCTAGTTGGTCGCTTCCCAGTCTTTTTCTAGCCTTCACTTGTACTAAGCGGGAATACTGCTTGTGCATCCAATCCCTTAAACCCCAAAGTGATTCCATATGAGTCCGCTATACCTTCCTATATGCAGTATCTACCTACCGTTCCAAGTAAATTTGTATGTGCCAAACTCTAAACCTTCAAATGAAATTCTGTTTTGTATGCTCGAATAGCTCATGTATCAAATAGGGCTGTCTGTATATTCCATGCTAGGCGGGTTATTCTCAAGAGGAGTGGACTCCGCTCCTCACTCACGAGAAAATGGATGGTCACCGGGATGCCCAGTCCCATGCTTTGTGCAAATCAAATCAAAATAATTGCAAACAAAACTCCCCCGGGACTGTTGTTAGTTGGAGGCACTCGTTGTTTTGAGCAAGCCATTGATTGATGCTTGTTGGTGGAGGGGGAGTATAAACTTTACCATTCTATTTGGGAACCGCCTATAATATGTGTAGCATGGAAGATATCGCCATCTCTTGGTTGTTATGTTGACAATGAAAGTATGCTGCTAAAAATATTATTTATCTCTATTTCAAAAAATCGAGCTCTGGCACCTCTACAAATCCCTGCTTCCCTCTGTGAAGGGCCTGTCTATTTACTTTTATGTTGAGTCATCACCCTCTTATTAAAAAGCACCAGCTGGAGGGCACCGCTGTCATTTGCATCCATTACTATTAATTTATATTGGGTATGACTGGATCTCTTTTACCATGAATTACAATGTTTAGTCAGTCCTTGATCTTTAAAGGTGCTCTGCATTTATGTTTTACGGTCTCAGAAAGGGCTAGCGAGATACCATCTTGTTATATCATATTATGATTGTTTTGAGAAAGTGTTGTCATCCGAGATTTATTATTATTGCTCGCTAGTTGATTATGCCATTGATATGAGTAAACATGAGACCTAAGAGTTATTGTGAATAGTGTTAGTTCATAATCTTTGCTGAAAACTTGAATGCTGGCTATACATATTTACAACAACAAGAGCAAACAGAGTTTGTAAAAGTTTTTGTTTATCACTTTCAGTTTTTCAACTGAATTGCTTGAGGACAAGCAAAGGTATAAGCTTGGGGGAGTTGATACGTCTCCGTCGTATCTACTTTCCCAAACACTTTTGCCCTTGTTTTGGACTCTAACTTGCATGATTTGAATGGAACTAACCCGGACTGACGTTGTTTTCAGCAGAATTGCCATGGTGTTATTTATGTGCAGAAACAAAAGTTCTCGGAATGACCTGAAACTTCACGGAGATTATTTTTGGAAATAATGAAAAATACTGGCAAAAGAATCAAGGCCAGGGGGGCCACACCCTTTCCACGAGGGTGGAGGGCGCGCCTGCCCCCCTGGGCGTGCCCCTGCCTCATGGGCCCCCTGGAGCTCCACCGACCTCAACTCCCACTCCATATATTCACGTTCAGGGAGAAAAAAATCAGAGAGAAGGATTCATCGCGTTTTACGATACGAAGCCGCCGCCAAGCCCTAAACTCTCTCGTGAGGGCTGATCTGGAGTCCGTTCGGGGCTCCGGAGAGGGGAATCCGTCGCCGTCGTCATCATCAACCATCATCCATCACCAATTTCATGATGCTCACCACCGTTCATGAGTAATTCCATCGTAGGCTTGCTGGAATGTGATGGGTTGGATGAGATTTATCATGTAATCGAGTTAGTTTTGTTAGGGTTTGATCCCTAGTATCAATTATGTTCTGAGATTGATTTGCTATGACTTTGCTATGCTTAATGCTTGTCACTAGGGCCCGAGTGCCATGATTTCAGATCTGAACCTACTATGTTTTCATGAATATATGTGAGTTCTTGATCCTATCTTGCAAGTCTATAGTCAGATGTGTTATGATTCGGCAACCCCGAAGTGACGGCGCCAAGAAATCCTTCTTGCTACCTCTTGAGCATGGTTGGTTTTCCCTTGAAGAGGAAAGGGTGGTGCAGTAAAGTAGCGTAAATATTTCCCTCAGTTTTTGAGAACCAAAGTATCAATCCAGTAGGAGACCACGTTCAAGTCCCTCGCACCTACACAAACAAATAAAAACCTCGCAACCAACGCAATAAAAGGGGTTGTCAATCCCTTCACGGTTACTTACGGAAGTGAGATCTGATAGATATGATAAGATAATATTTTTGGTATTTTTATAATAAAGATGCAAAGTAAAATAAAAGGCAATAGAAATAGCTAAGTGTTGGAAGATTAATATGATGGAAAATAGACCCGGGGGCCACAGTTTTCACTAGTGGCTTCTCTCAAGAGCATAAGTATTACGGTGGGTGAACAAATTACTGTTGAGCAATTTATAGAATTGAGCATAGTTATGAGAATATCTAGGTATGATCATGTATATAGGCATCACGTCCGTGACAAGTAGACCGACTCCTGCCTGCATCTACTACTATTTCTCCACACATCGACCGCTTTCCAACATGCATCTAGAGTATTAAGTTCAAAAGAACAGAGTAATGCTTTAAGTAAGATGACATGATGTAGAGGGATAAACTCAGGCAATATGATATAAACCCCTTCTCGTTATCCTCGATGGCAACAATACAATACGTGCCTTGCTGCCCCTGCTGTCACTGGGAAAGGACACCGCAAGATTGAACTGTAACACCCTGGATGTAAACTTCCCCTTTTTGGGTAATATATCAATTTGACCTCATCCAAGTCTTGTGGGTTTTTGTCATGCTTGGCTTCATGTTGTTTGGTTACGTGGGTTTTCTTTTTCTTTGTTTTGCTCTTTTACCATATTGCATTTGTGTCTCTTGTCATCTTGCATTCCATTCTTATCATGTGGTTGTGGTGTTCTCCCACATGTCATGTTGTTGCATGTGCCATTCTTATTTGCATTACCATCTCCTCCTTCCCTCTACTTCTTTCCTTTTCAAGTGCTTAATATTTCCTTTCTAAATTAATGTTCATCTTCTCCCGCTAATCTTGCTCTTTGCATTAAACCTCTCTGCCAAATATCTCCTCATTTGAAGTTGTTATGGTCAGGTTCAAAATGGCACAAGTTTGAAATATTTCCAAACTTGTCTTATTTTCTACCTTTAAAATGTCCATTACAATTTATTTAAATTGTGGAGAATTTCAGGAGTGTGGGGATATTTTCGTTTCTCTCCAACTCTTTTTCTTTTCTTTCTGTTCTTTCTTTTCTCTTCCTTTTGTTTTAAAAAAGGAAAAGAAAAGGAGGCAGCAGCAGCAGGGCAGCCCAGTGAGTCCCTCTCCACAGGCCCGAGCCACTCCGAGCCGCCCAGCTCCCCTCAGCCCAGCAGCCGAGAGCGAGCGCGCCACCAGCCCGACGCTTCCTCTCTCCTGTCTTGGCAAGACCCATCTCCGCGTACCCCGCTTAACTCCGTCCCACGTGGACGCACCGGTCCCGCTTGGCAGCGACAGCGCAGTGCTCCTCACCCACCTTTCCCTCTCCTCTCGCCATCGCCATGGGGACCCCGGAGCACGAGGGAGCGTGAGCTCGACCTCGTCGCCTAGCCCCCTACTTATCCCCTCTCCGCGTCAAGCCGAACCCTAGGGTTTCCCTCTCCCTCTCGCCGCCGCCGCCAGGTAACAGAGCCACCAGATTCGCCGCCCCGCTCCGTCCCGAGCGCATCTGGGAGCGCGCCTCGTCGCCGGCGTGCTCTCCGGCCACCCCAACCATCCGCACCGTGTCCATCTCCTTCCTCGTCTTCAACTTCGACCACGACGTCGACTACGGGTGCCCGGATCGCCAAGTTCGTCGACGCCCCTGCTTCGGTCTTCTTCTCGGTCAGGTTCCCGGCGAAGTTCAGAGCACGACGCCTTCGCCGTCAGCCCGTCTCCGTCGATGATTTCTTGTCCTAGGGTAAGGAGGTATAATCTACTTCCTCCCTGCTCCTTCCTGTCGTCGCTAGATCTCCGTAGAGTAGGGTCCGGTCCGTGTCCTTGCGCTTCGGCGTGCTCGGTGTGGTTGTAGTTTTGGGTTCAGAGTAGTGCAACCGCGCGTGTTTGCCGCGATCCCCGCTCGGGTTTGTCCTTCTTGATTCCGTGGAGTTCTCTCGTGCGCGCCCGTCTTGACCAAGGGCGCAGAGCCCCTGTAGCCGCCGTTGCCTCGCCGGCATCGTCGGTTTTTTTTCTCCTCTGTTCTTAGATCAGGGCCGGTAGTTGGTCA
Organism: Aegilops longissima; assembly: GCA_021605205.1. Taxonomy (NCBI): domain Eukaryota; kingdom Viridiplantae; phylum Streptophyta; class Magnoliopsida; order Poales; family Poaceae; genus Aegilops; species Aegilops longissima. Next base: position 199,301,181 of record CM038676.1, read on the forward strand.
AGTAGCTAGCGTTCCTGATCCTACCGACTCCCCTAGCCTAGCCGAGCTGGTTTGTCCCCCGCTCTCTCACCGCGGCGACCTGGGTTCGAACCCCAGGCGCGCCTCCCCCCTTTTTTATCTCTGTTTTTTTCGCTCTTCTCCGGTTCGTCTCCGCTGCAGTAGCAGTAGTTAAGGGCCCGAGGCCTTCCTCTGTCAGTCGCCGCCGCCCAGCCCAGTGGTAGCAGGGGCAGGGTTCCAACGGGGAGACCCGGGTTCGATTTCCCCCCGAGGCTGGATTTCTTCCCCCTTTTTATACCACTTCGCCACTGTCTCTATGACAGTAGGGCCACCCTGTCAGCCTCTCAGCGCCTCCCCCATATGCATATTTTTTTTCTTTTACCCCACGTTTCCATTTCCAGTTTTGATTCCTTTTCTGTTTTAGGCAAGTCCATTTCTGGACATTTCCAAATCTGGAAATTGCCATTTCTGTTAGCTTCCAGTTTAGGCAGGTTTTGACTTAACGCTTTTGTGATGATTTCTCTACTGCAACCCTAACATATTATATATGTTTTTGGGGTAGAAAAATCCCACCAACTCAGTGGTGGCATTAGTTTCTGCATTTGGGCAAGTTTATGATCATGTCTTATTGCATCATGCTTATGTGTTGTCTTTCTTGGGCATATTTCATTGCTTTATGTTATGATTTAGTTTGCACACGTGCATGGTTTTGTGCATCATGCTGTTATGTAGGTTTCTCACCCTTCTTGTTTTGCCGCCATATCCAACCCGTGCATCCGTTTCGGTGATCTCTATATCGATTTCTAACGAAATCATCTCATCTTTCCGATGGCATGCTTGGTTTGCCAAGATGATGCCTGGTTTTCCATTTACCTTCCGGAGCGCATATACGCTTTGCATATCACTTCCGCATATTCATGTCATGTTTTGCATCATGTTGATTGTGCATTGCACCGTGATTTATTGTGGACCCTTTGTGCGTGTTGTTGCTTTGGGTAGAGCCGGAGACGAGTACGTGAGCGAGGAACCTGTTGAGAACGCTTTCGAGGATCAAGCTTTCGACAACTCGAGAACATTGCGAGCAAGATGATCATACCCTCGAAATCACTTCTATCTTTGCTATGCTAGTTGCTCGCTCTTTTGCTATGCCTATGCTGCGATGCCTACCACTTGCTATGTCATGCCACCCATATTGCCATGTCAGCCCTAACCATCCTTTCCTAGCAAACCGTTGATTGGCTATGTTACCGCTTTGCTCAGCCCTCTTATAGCGTTGCTAGTTGCAGGTGAAGCTGAAGTTTGTTCCTTGTTGGAACATGGAGGTGTTGTTCCTGTTTGGAACATGTTTACTGGTTGGGGATATCACAATATATATCTGCTAATTAATACATCTATATACTTGGTAAAGGGTGGAAGGCTCGGCCTTATGCAGTGTTTTGTTCCACTCTTGCCACCCTAGTTTCCGTCATACCGTGTTATGTTCCTTGATTTTTGCGTTCCTTACGGTTGGGTGATTTATGGGACCCCTTGACAGTTCGCTTTGAATAAGACTCGTCCAAAAAGGCCCAACATTGGTTTTACCATTTGCCACCTAAGCCTTTTCCCCGGGTTTTCATGAGCCGGGGTCATCTTATTTTAAACCCCGGGCCAATGCTCCTCTGAGTGTTGGTCCAAATTAGAGCCACTTGCGGTGCCACCACGAGGCAACTTGGGGCATCTTCGGTTGCCGTCGTAGTGTTCATCCGGATGTGCCACGAGAACGAGATATGTGCATCTCCTATCGGGATTTGTCGGCACAATCGGGCGGCTTTGCTGGTCTTGTTTTATTCTGTCGAAATGTCTTGTAGTCCGGGATTCGAGATTGATCGGGTCTTCCCAGAGAAGGAATATCCTTCGTTGACCGTGAGAGCTTATAATGGGCTAAGTTGGGACACCCTGCAGGTAATATCTTTCAAAGCCGTGCCCGCGGTTATGAGGCAGATGGGAATTTGTTAATGTCCGTTGTAGAAAACCCAAAGTTGACCTCAAATAAAATACACATCAACGCGTGTGTTACCGTGATGGTCTCTTCTCGTGGTCCGGAAGTGAACACGTGTTGGAGTTATGTCGGCGTAAGTAGTTCAGGATCACTTCTTGATCACTACTAGTTTCACGACCGTGCTTTGCTTCTCTTCTCGCTCTCTTTTGCGATGTAGCCACCATATATGCTAGTAAACTTGCTGCAGCTCCACTTTACTACTATGTCCTTCCTAAAGCTTAAATAGTCTTGATCTCACGGGTGGGAGATTGCTGAGTCCCGTGACTCACAGATACTTCAAAACAGTTGCAGGTTCCGATGAGGCGGTGCAGGTGATTCAACCGAGCTCAAGTGGGAGTTCGACGAGGAACGTGGTCGTTACTATGTGTCGTTTCCAGATGATCAGTAGTGGTGCCCAGTTGGGACGATTCGGGGATCTGTGTTAGCATTTGGGGTATCTTCTTTTATTTTGGTTCCGTAGTCGGACCTTGAGTGTACTCTGAATGATGTATGTTTAATTTTGTACTGTGTGAAGTGGCGACTGTAAGCCAACTATGTATCTTTCCCCTTATTTATTACATGGGTTGTGTGAAGATTACCTCACTTGCGACATTGCTTTCAATGCGGTTATGCCTCTAAGTCGTGCCTCGACACGTGGGAGATATAGCCGCATCGGGGGCGTTACAAGTTGGTAATCAGAGCCTTCCCCGACTTAGGAGCCCCCTACTTGATTGTTTGTTGGCGTTGTTGAGTCTAGAATGGAAAATGTTTTGAGTCTTAGGATTATATATATCGGAGAGTAGGATTCTTTTTACTTCCCAGTCCCTTCGTCGCTCTGTGAGGTATCCTGACGTAGAGTTTTGACTCTTCTCTCCTCAAATTTCACTAAAATTTTTTTTAGGATCACGTGGGTATCTTGGAATCGTTCCGATGGTTTTGTTACGAGAACATTGTTCTTGGTGCCTCGACATTTAGGGGTTGTGGCGGTGTCCGGGAGTTGAGCTCCGAGGTGTTGTCGTCACAATTTTATCGTTGCGATTCGGAATACCGAGTTTTGCCGACATCGAAATCTCTTTTGTGCAGTTGTTGGTGAGATAACCCCGATAGCCCGATCTTGTGGCGAGTCTTGGAGTATTGCCATGACTTGCATAACGGATGTTTTTCAAGGACGAGGTACACGATTTCGAGAATTTCTTGGTTATGTGTTGACGGATGGATACAAATTGGATCTAGGTATTGTTAGTTTGGGTGATATATTTTGTGTCCCTGTATCCCCAACACCAGATTGCATAACCGTAAAGTTTCGGGAGTTTATAGGTGGGAATTCTAGTAGCTTACGGGATATTCTTTCCGGCGGATGTATGATTTGAGATTGGGGTTCAACGTCTAGTGGTCCGCCCATTCACGGTCGATTTACGATGGTCGCGAGGCGTCTTAAAGAATCCTTGGCTATGCTGATTCGGGGCGTCTTGTTAGTCATTCGTGACGTCCGCTATCGTCGTGTCCGTGTGGGCCCCACCACCTAACACTTTGGGCGTAAATCTCTATCATGTGTTTGTTCGGCTCATTCTAGAAGCCAACCTTTTGTTTTCAGTTGTGATATTCGAATTGTTTCTCAGTCAGATGTTGTTTTCCATATCCTTTAAATAAGTGGCTTCTCACCTTTATGGATGTGTGATGATTAACTTTGGAATTCATTCGTTCATTCTTGTTCGAATGTTTATTGTGAAGACTATATGTTGCAATTTCTATCCGTTGATTCTACTTATCTTTTGTCTATCAAAGGACTAACGGATGTCACCCTCTTCAGATGGCTCCGCCAACGCTGTCTCAATCCGGATCGCAATGATGGGGATCGATCAATCCTCCACCTCCACCTCCACCTCCGCCTCCGAGGCACAGCAAGCTATTATGGCAGCCACCAATGCCAATGCTCGATGATTTTGCAGCTCTTGCAAGAACGCACTCGAGGCAAGGCAATCAAGGCAATCAAGGTCAAGGCAACAATCAGCCACACTTTGCTACTCTCGATCGGTTCCTCGCTAATCAGCGAAGTCTTTCGGTTTACGTGTTGAGGCCACGACGCCGACGATTGGTTAGTGGATATCTGCAAGCACTTTGATCAGTAGCAATGTCGGACACGAGGACTTTGTCAAGTTTGCATCGTTTCAACTCAAGGATCAAGCTGCTGAGTGGTACCAGCAATACAAAGATTCCAGAGGAGGTCGTGTCATTACCTGGGATGAGTTCCGCCGTGATTTCCGAGCTCATCACATTCCGAAGAGTGTTGTTGAGAGCAAGCGTGAGGAGTTCCGCAATCTCAAGCAGGGCACCATGTCTGTCTATCAATACAATATCCAGTTCCAGAAGCTCGCTCGTTTTGCTAAGCAAGATGTACCTGATGAAAGGAGTATGATCTATCAGTTCAGAGGTGGTCTGAGAGAAGATCTGCAATTACCTCTTGTGCTGTTTGAGCCAGATAAGTATGATGATTTCTACAACATGGCTCTCAAGCAAGAAGCGGCACAACTCAAATGCGAGGCTTCTAAGAAGAGAATCAGGGATGCAGTTCAGTCCTCCTCGTCCTCTCAAGTGGCAGCCAAGCAGCAGAAGTTTTACCTGCCCCCTCCTCCGTTCCGTCAGCCTTACCAGCAGAAGAACTCAGGTGGCCGTGGATCTTCCCACCCACCCAACCCAAGCTATCGAACAAGTCTAATTCTCAAGCTCCAAGGTCAAGTGCTCCTTACCACCGTCCGCTCTCGAGGTCACTTGCAACAAGTGTCGCAGAAGGGTCACTATCTGAACAAGTGCTTCAACCAGAGGCGCCTTCCGCCTCCTCCTCCTGTGAAATCTTCCAGCAATGCAGTGGTCAAGCATAATCCAAAGTATGCCAAGGTCAATATGATGAATGCAGCTCAGGCAGAGGATTCTTCAGATGTGCTAATGGGTAATCTCTCAGTTAATGATATTCCTGCTAAAGTCTTATTTGATACTGGTGCATCGCTTTCTTTCATTTCGAGACCTTTTGTTGCCAAGCATGAATTTGTGACGGAAAAGATTCCTATTCCGTTGAAGATTGTGTCCCCGGGCAAGCAAATGACATCTAATGTTTGTGTCCCGGATGTTTCTATCAAGATGGGTGATTATAGATTTCTTTCTAAACCAGTTGTTCTGGGTGATTCGGACATTGATCTTATTCTCGGAATGGACTGGCTTTATCAGCACAAAGCTCAGCTTGATTGTGCTGCCAGGGAAATTCAATTGACTCACTCTTCTAATGATGTGATCATCTATGCCTCTCGTGATGAAACTATTCGGTTGTTTTCTCTCAATGAGAAGGGCGAACTGAATGCCATCTCTCAGATTCCAGTCGTTTGTGAGTACCAAGATGTCTTTCCAGAAGAGCTTCCGGGTATGCCTCCTCATCGCCGCTTGAGTTCGTTATCGATCTTGAGCACGCATCGAACCCGCTTGTAAGCGTCCATACAAGCTTGGACCCGATGAGCTGAAGGAATTGAAGAAGCAGCTCGATGAACAAGAGCGTCTGGTTTGATCGGACCGAGTTCATCTCCTTGGGGTTGTGGTGTTCTTTTGTCCGGAAGAAGGATGGCACGGACCGACTTTGCGTCGATTACCGTCCATTGAATAAGAAGACAATCAAGAACAAGTATCCACTTCCCAACATCTATGAGCTTTTCGAGCAACTCAAAGGTGCTACGGTGTTCTCCAAGCTTGACCTTCAGATGGGGTATCATCAGATTCGCATTCGTGAACAAGATATTCCCAAGACAAGATTCGAACAAGCTTTGGTTCTTATGAATATACCGTCATGTCTTTCGCCTTGTCAATGCTCCTCCAACTTTCTCTCGGATGATGAACTTCATATTCAACCCCTACACCAATGAATTCGTCTTGGTCTATCTTGATGATATTTTGGTCTTCTCCAAGAATAAGAAGGAGCATGCCAAACATTTGCGATTGGTGCTAGACAAGCTCAGAGAGTATCAATTCTATGCGAAGTTCTCCAAATGTGAATTTTGGCTTGATGAAGTGCTTTATCTTGGTCATATCATCTCTGCCAAGGGCATCGCTGTTGATCCCGAGAAGGTGTCCGCAATTGTGAATTGGGAACCTCCTCAGAATGTCAAGCAGCTCCGCAGCTTTCTTGGTCTTGCAAGCTATTGCCGAAGATTCGTTGAGAACTTCTCCAAGATTGCAAAGCCTCTTTCCAACCTCCTCCAGAAGCATGTGAAGTATGTCTGGTCTCCCGAGTGTGACGTTGCTTTCAATACCCTCAAAGAGAAACTCGTCACAGCTCCTGTTCTGACTCCTCCTGATGAATCCAAGCCTTATGAAGTTTTCTGTGATGCTTCTCTTCAAGGTCTCGGTGCTGTCTTAATGCAAGAGAAGAGAGTTGTGGCTTATACCTCTCGCCATTTGAAGCCAACGAGAAGAACTATCCCACTCATGATCTTGAGTTGGCGGCGATTGTCCATGCATTGATTACGTGGAGACATCTCTTGTTGGGAAGGAAAGTGGACATTTTCACCGATCACAAGAGTCTCAAGTACATCTTCACTCAGCCTAACCTCAACCTCAGTGCACTCGATGGGTCGAAATGATTCAAGAGTACAACCCAAGTATTGAGTATACTCCGGCAAAGCCAATGTCATTGCAGATGCTTTGAGCAGGAAAGCTTCTCGCAATCCTAATCCTCAAGCCCTTTCAGCCGGATCTCTGTGAATCTTTCCGCAAGCTGAATCTTCAAGTTGTTCCTCAAGGCTTTCTTGCCAACCTCATAATATCTCCTACTTTGGAAGATCAGATTCGTGAGGCTCAACTTCTGGATACCATGGTGAAGAAAGTGAAACGTGGTATCGATAAGGGTATTTCCAAGTACAAGTGCTTCCATGTTGATGACAAAGACACTCTGTTCTTTGAGGACCGGATTGTGGTTCCTAAGGGTGATCTGAGAAAAGTCATTATGAACGAGGCTCACAATTCGCTTCTATCCATTCATCCTGGAAGTACGAAGATGTACCATGACCTCAAGCAGTCATATTGGTGGACTCGAATGAAGCGAGAAATTGCTCAATTCGTGAATGAATGTGATGTCTGCAGAAGAGTGAAAGCAGAACACCAAAGACCAGCTGGTCTCCTTCAACCTCTTGCTATTCCTGAATGGAAGTTTGACCATATTGAAATGGACTTCGTGACTGGCTTTCCAAAGTCCAAGCGTGGAAATGATGCTATCTTCGTTGTCATTGACAAGCTTACTAAAGTGGCTCATTTTCTTCCTATCAAAGAATCCATCACAGCAGCTCGGTTGGCGAGCTATACACCTCCGAGATTGTCTCTTTGCACGGCATTCCCAAGTGATCTCTTCAGACCGTGGCAGCATCTTTACCTCCAAGTTCGGGATTCTTTTCGAAGGCCATGGGCACCAACATTCGTTTCAAAGACAGCTTTCCATCCTCAAACAAGTGGCCAAGTTGAGCGAGTAAATCAAATCCTTGAAGATATGCTCGGGCTTGTGTCATTTCCTTCGTATGAAGTGGGAAGATTGTCTTCCTTATGCCGAAGTTCTCTTACAACAACAGCTTCCAAGCGAGTTCGGGCAAGGCCCCATTCGAAATCCTCTATGGCAGAAAGTGCCGTACTCCTCTCAATTGGTCTCGAGACAGTGAACGCCAACTTCTTGGCAATGACTTGATCACGAATGTAAGAAATGTGCAAGGTCATTCGTGAGAATCTCAAAGCCGCGCAATCGCGCCAGAAGAGCTATTATGATGATAAGCACCGTGATGTGACTTTTGAAATCGGAGACCATGTCTACCTCCGCGTCTCTCCAATGAAAGGTACTCGCCGCCCGGTATCAAAGGGAAGCTTGCCCCTAGATACGTGGGTCCTTTCAAGATCATTGGGAAAAGAGGCGATCTCGCCTATCAACTTGAGCTTCCATCCAACTTTGCAAACGCGTGCGATGTGTTTCACGTGTCACAACCGCGCAAGTGCTTCAAGACACCGAACGCACTATCAACTTCCAAGAGATTGACCTTCAAGAAGATCTCTTATCATGAGCACCCGTTGCTATTCTTGAAGAAACCGAGCGCAAGACTCGCAACAAGTCAATCAAATTCCTGAAAGTGAAGTGGTCACACCATTCCGACCGAGAAGCTACCTGGGAGCGTGAGGATCACCTCCGTTCTGAGTATCCGGAGTTCTTTCAGTCCTAGATCTCGGGACGAGATCCTCTTGTAGTGGTGGAGTGTTGTAACACCCTGGATGTAAACTTCCCCTTTTTGGGTAATATATCAATTTGACCTCATCCAAGTCTTGTGGGTTTTTGTCATGCTTGGCTTCATGTTGTTTGGTTACGTGGGTTTTCTTTTTCTTTGTTTTGCTCTTTTACCATATTGCATTTGTGTCTCTTGTCATCTTGCATTCCATTCTTATCATGTGGTTGTGGTGTTCTCCCACATGTCATGTTGTTGCATGTGCCATTCTTATTTGCATTACCATCTCCTCCTTCCCTCTACTTCTTTCCTTTTCAAGTGCTTAATATTTCCTTTCTAAATTAATGTTCATCTTCTCCCTGCTAATCTTGCTCTTTGCATTAAACCTCTCTGCCAAATATCTCCTCATTTGAAGTTGTTATGGTCAGGTTCAAAAATGGCACAAGTTTGAAATATTTCCAAACTTGTCTTATTTTTCTACCTTTAAAAATGTCCATTACAATTTATTTAAATTGTGGAGAATTTCAGGAGTGTGGGGATATTTTCCTTTCTCTCCAACTCTTTTTCTTTTCTTTCTGTTCTTTCTTTTCTCTTCCTTTTGTTTTAAAAAAGGAAAAGAAAAGGAGGCAGCAGCAGCAGGGCAGCCCAGCGAGTCCCTCTCCACCTGGGCCCAGGCCACTCCGAGCCGGCCCAGCTCCCCTCAGCCCGCAGCCGAGAGCGAGCGCGCCAGCCCGCACGTTTCCCTCTCCCTGTCTTCGCGCACCCATCTCCGCGCGTACCCCCGCTAACTCCCGTCCACGTGGACGCACCGGTCCCGCTTGGCAGCGACAGCGCAGTGCTCCTCACCCACCTTTCCCTCTCCTCTCGCCATCGCCATGGGGACCCCGGAGCACGAGGGAGCGTGAGCTCGACCTCGTCGCCTAGCCCCCTACTTATCCCCTCTCCGCGTCAAGCCGAACCCTAGGGTTTCCCTCTCCCTCTCGCCGCCGCCGCCAGGTAACAGAGCCACCAGATTCGCCGCCCCGCTCCGTCCCGAGCGCATCTGGGAGCGCGCCTCGTCGCCGGCGTGCTCTCCGGCCACCCCAACCATCCGTACCGTGTCCATCTCCTTCCTCGTCTTCGACTTCGACCACGACGTCGACTACGGGTGCCCGGATCGCCAAGTTCGTCGACGCCCCTGCTTCGGTCTTCTTCTCGGTCAGGTTCCCGGCGAAGTTCAGAGCACGACGCCTTCGCCGTCAGCCCGTCTCCGTCGACGATTTCTTGTCCTAGGGTAAGGAGGTATAATCTACTTCCTCCCTGCTCCTTCCTGTCGTCGCTAGATCTCCGTAGAGTAGGGTCCGGTCCGTGTCCTTGCCGCGCTCGGCGTGCTCCGGCGTGGTTGTAGTTTTGGGTTCAGAGTAGTGCAACCGCGCGTGTTTGCCGCGATCCCCGCTCGGGTTTGTCCTTCTTGATTCCGTGGAGTTCTCTCGTGCGCGCCCGTCTTGACCAAGGGCGCAGAGCCCCTGTAGCCGCCGTTGCCTCGCCGGCATCGTCGGTTTTTTTTCTCCTCTGTTCTTAGATCAGGGCCGGTAGTTGGTCAAGTAGCTAGCGTTCCTGATCCTACCGACTCCCCTAGCCTAGCCGAGCTGGTTTGTCCCCCGCTCTCTCACATGGCGACACTGGTTCGAACCCAGCGCCTCCCCTTTTATCTCTGTTTTTTTTCGCTTCTCCGGTTCGTCTCCGCTGCGAGAGCAGTAGTTAAGGGCCCGAGGCCTTCCTCTGTCAGTCGCCGCCCAGCCCAGTGGTAGCAGGGGCAGGGTTCCAACGGGGAGACCCGGGTTCGATTTCCCCCCGAGGCTGGATTTCTTCCCCCTTTTTATACCACTTCGCCACTGTCTCTATGACAGTAGGGCCACCCTGTCACCCTCTCTCAGCCTCCCCATATGCATATTTTTTTCTTTTACCCCACGCTTCCATTTCCAGTTTTGATTCCTTTTCTGTTTTAGGCAAGTCCATTTCTGGACATTTCCAAATCTGGAAATTGCCATTTCTGTTAGCTTCCAGTTTAGGCAGGTTTTGACTTAACGCTTTTGTGATGATTTCTCTACTGCAACCCTAACATATTATATATGTTTTTGGGGTAGAAAAATCCCACCAACTCAGTGGTGGCATTAGTTTCTGCATTTGGGCAAGTTTATGATCATGTCTTATTGCATCATGCTTATGTGTTGTCTTTCTTGGGCATATTTCATTGCTTTATGTTATGATGTAGTTTGCACACGTGCATGGTTTTTGTGCATCATGCTGTTATGTAGGTTTTCTCACCCTTCTTGTTTTGCCCGCCATATCCAACCCGTGCATCCGTTTCCGGTGATCTCTATATCGATTTCTAACGAAATCATCTCATCTTTCCGATGGCATGCTTGGTTTGCCAAGATGATGCCTGGTTTTCCATTTACCTTCCGGAGCGCACATACGCTTTGCATATCACTTCCCGCATATTCATGTCATGTTTTGCATCATGTTGATTGTGCATTGCACCGTGATTTATTGTGGACCCTTTGTCTGTGTTGTTGCTTTGGGTAGAGCCGGGAGACGAGTACGTGAACGAGGAACCTGTTGAGAACGCTTTCGAGGATCAAGCTTTCGACAACTCTGAGAACATTGCAGGCAAGATGATCATACCCTCGAAATCACTTCTATCTTTGCTATGCTAGTTGCTCGCTCTTTTGCTATGCCTATGCTGCGATGCCTACCACTTGCTATGTCATGCCACCCATATTGCCATGTCAGCCCTAACCATCCTTTCCTAGCAAACCGTTGATTGGCTATGTTACCGCTTTGCTCAGCCCTCTTATAGCGTTGCTAGTTGCAGGTGAAGCTGAAGTTTGTTCCTTGTTGGAACATGGAGGTGTTGTTCCTGTTTGGAACATGTTTACTGGTTGGGGATATCACAATATATATCTGCTAATTAATACATCTATATACTTGGTAAAGGGTGGAAGGCTCGGCCTTATGCCTGGTGTTTTGTTCCACTCTTGCCACCCTAGTTTCCGTCATACCGGTGTTATGTTCCTTGATTTTTATGCTCCTTACACGGTTGGGTGATTTATGGGACCCCTTGACAGTTCGCTTTGAATAAGACTCGTCCAGAAGGCCCAACATTGGTTTTACCATTTGCCACCTAAGCCTTTTCCCCGGGTTTTCATGAGCCCGAGGGTCATCTTATTTTAAACCCCGGGCCAATGCTCCTCCGAGTGTTGGTCCAAATTAGAGCCACTTGCGGTGCCACCACGAGGCAACTTGGGGCATCTTCGGTTGCCGTCGTAGTGTTCATCCGGATGTGCCACGAGAACGAGATATGTGCAGCTCCTATCGGGATTTGTCGGCACAATCGGGCGGCTTTGCTGGTCTTGTTTTATTGCTGTCGAAATGTCTTGTAGTCCGGGATTCCGAGATTGATCGGGTCTTCCCGTAGAAGGAATATCCTTCGTTGACCGTGAGAGCTTATAATGGGCTAAGTTGGGACACCCTGCGCAGGTAATATCTTTCAAAGCCGTGCCCATGTTATGAGGCGATGGGAATTTGTTAATGTCCGGTTGTAGAAAACCCAAAGTTGACCTCAAATAAAATACACATCAACCGCGTGTGTTACCGTGATGGTCTCTTCTTGGCGGATTCCGGGAAGTGAACACGGTGTTGGAGTTATGTCTGACGTAAGTAGTTCAGGATCACTTCTTGATCACTACTAGTTTCACGACCGTGCTTTGCTTCTCTTCTCGCTCTCTTTTGCGATGTAGCCACCATATATGCTAGTCGCTTGCTGCAGCTCCACTTTACTACTATGTCCTTCCTAAAGCTTAAATAGTCTTGATCTCGCGGGTGTGAGATTGCTGAGTCCCCGTGACTCACAGATACTTCCAAAACAGTTGCAGGTTCCGATGAGGCCAGTGCAGGTGATTCAACCGAGCTCAAGTGGGAGTTCGACGAGGAACGTGGTCGTTACTATGTGTCGTTTCCAGATGATCAATAGTGGTGCCCAGTTGGGACGATTCGGGGATCTGTGTTAGCATTTGGGGTATCTTCTTTTATTTTGGTTCCGTAGTCGGACCTTGAGTGTACTCTGAATGATGTATGTTTAATTTTGTACTGTGTGAAGTGGCGACTGTAAGCCAACTATGTATCTTTCCCTTATTTATTACATAGGTTGTGTGAAGATTACCTCACTTGCGACATTGCTTTCAATGCGGTTATGCCTCTAAGTCGTGCCTCGACACGTGGGAGATATAGCCGCATCGGGGGCGTTACATGAACCCAAAGCTAAGCACTTCTCCCATTGCAAGAAAGATCAATCTAGTAGGCCAAACCAAACTGATAATTCGAAGAGACTTGCAAAGACAACCAATCATACATAAAAGAATTCAGAGAAGATTCAAATATTGTTCATAGATAAACTTGATCATAAACCCACAATTCATAGGTCTCAACAAACACACTGCAAAAGAACATTACATCGAATAGATCTCCACGAGAATCGTGGAGAACTTTGTATTGAGATCCAAAGAGAGAGAGGAAGCCATCTAGCTAATAACTATGGACCCGAAGGTCTGAGGTAAACTACTTACACATCATCGGAGAGGCTATGGTGTTGATGTAGAAGCCCTCCGCGATCAATGCCCCCTCTGGCAGGACGCTAGATAAGGCCCCAAGATGGGATCTCACGGGTATAGAAGGTTGCGGCGGTGGAATTAGGTTTTCGTGGATGCTTCTGTTGGTTTGGGAGTACGTAGGGATATATAGAAGGAAGAAGTACGTCGGTGGAGCAACATGGGCCCCACGAGGGTGGAGGGCGCGCCCAGGGGGTAGGCGCGCCCCCTGCCTCTTGCTCTCCTGGTTGCTTTCTTGACGTAGGGTCCAAGTCCTCTGGGTCACGTTCGTTCCGAAAATCACGTTCCCGAAGTTTTCATTCCGTTTGGACTCCGTTTGATATTCTTTTTCTGCGAAACACTGAACTAGGAAAAAAAACAGCAATTTGGGCTGGGCCTCCGGTAAATAGGTTAGTCCCAATAATATAAAAGTGTATAATAAAGCCCATTAATCATCCAAAGCAGAATATAATATAGCATGAAGCAATCAAAAATTATAGATACGTTGGAGACGTATCAAGCATCCCCAAGCTTAATTCCTGCTCGTCATCAAGTAGGTAAATAATAAAAATAGAATTTTTGATACGGAATGCTACTTGGCATAATTTCAATGTAATTCTCTTAATTGTGGTATGAATGTTCAGATCCGAAAGATTCAAGACAAAAGTTTAATATTGACATAAAAATAATAATACTTCAAGCATACTAACTAAGCAATTATGTCTTCTCAAAATAACATGGCCAAAGAAAGTTATCCCTACAAAATCATATAGTCTGGCTATGATCTATCTTCACCACACAAAGTATTTAAATCATGCACAACCCCGATGACAAGCCAAGCAATTGTTTCATACTTTTGGTGTTCTCAAACTTTTTCAATCTTCACGCAATACATGAGTGTGAGCCATGGACATAGCACTATATGTGGAATAGAATGGTGGTTGTGGAGAACACCAAAAGGGAGAAGATAGTCTGACATCAACTAGGCTTATCAACGGGCTATGGAGATGCCCATCAATAGATATCAATGTGAGTGAGTAGGGATTGCCATGCAACGGATGCACTTGAGCTATAAGTATATGAAAGCTCAACAAAAGAAACTAAGTGGGTGTGCATCCAACTTGCTTGCTCACGAAGACCTAAGGCATTTTGAGGAAGCCCATCATTGGAATATACAAGCCAAGTTCTATAATGAAAAATTCCCACTAGTATATGAAAGTGATATCATAGGAGACTCTCTATAATGAAGATCATGGTGCTACTTTGAAGCACAAGTGTGGTAAAAGGATAGTAACATTGTCCCTTCTCTCTTTTTCTCTCATATTTTTTTATTTGGGCCTTTTCTCTCTCTTATTTATGGCCTCTTTTTTTTCGTCCGGAGTCTCATCACGACTTGTGGGGGAATCATAGTCTCCATCATCCTTTCCTCACTTGGGACAATGCTCCAAAAATGATGATCATCACACTTTTATTTACTTACAACTCAACAATTACAACTCAATACTTGGAAGAACAATATGAATCTATGTGAATGCCTCCGGCGGTGTACCGGGATATGCAATGAACCAAGAGTGACATGTATGAAAGAATTATGAACAGTGGCTTTGCCACAAATACGATGTCAACTACATGATCATGCGAGGCAATATGACAATGATGGAGCGTGTCATAGTAAACGGAACGGTGGTAAGTTGCATGGAAATATATCTCGGAATGGCTATGGAAATGCCATGATAGGTAGCTATGGTGGCTGTTTTGAGGAAGGTATATGGTGGGTGTATGATACCGACAAAAAGTGTGCGGTATTAGAGAGGCTAGCAATGGTGGAAAGAAGAGAGTGCGTATAATCCATGGACTCAACATTAGTCATGAAGAACTCATATACTTATTGCAAAAATCTATAAGTTATCAAAGCAAAGTATTACGCTCCTACGGGGATAGATTTGTAGGAAAAGACCATCGCTCGTCCCCGACCGCCACTCATAAGGAAGACAATCAATAAATTAATCATGCTCCGACTTCATCACATAACAGTTCATCATACGTGCATGCTACGGGAATCACAAACTTTAACACAATTATTTCTCAAATTCAAAACTACTCAACTAGCATGACTCTAATATCACCATCTTCATATCTCAAAACAATTATCAAGCATCAAACTTCTCATAGTATTCAACACACTCATAAGAATTTTTTTACTAATCTTGAATGCCTATCATAATTAAAGCAAATTACCATGCTGTTTTGTAGGACTCTCAAAATAATATAAGTGAAGCATGAGAGAACAATAGTTTATATAAAACAAATCCACCACCGTGCTTTAAAAGATATAAGTGAAGCACTAGAGCAAAAACTATATAGCTCAAAAGATATAAGTGAAGCACATAGAGTATTCTTATAAATTCTGAATCATGTGTGTCTCTCTCAAAAGGTGTGTACAGCAAGGATGATTGCGGTAAACTAACAAATAAAGACTCAAATAATACAAGACGCTCCAAGCAAAACACATATCATGTGGTGAATAAAAATATAGCCCCAAGTAAAGTTACCGATGGAAGTAGACGAAAGAGGGGATGCCTTCCGGGGCATCCCCAAGCTTTGGCTTTTTGGTGTCCGTAGATTATCTTGGGGTGCCATGGGCATCCCCAAGATTAGTCTCTTGCCACTCCTTGTTCCATAATCCATCAAATCTTTACCCAAAACTTGAAAACTTCACAACACAAAACTTAACAGAAAATCTCGTGAGCTTCGTTAGCAAAAGAAAAGAACATACCACTTCAAGGTACTGTAATGAACTCATTCTTTATTTATATTGGTGTTAAACCTACTGTATTCCAACTTATCTATTGTTTATAAACTATTTTACTAGCCATAGATTCATCAAAATAAGCAAACAACACATGAAAAACAGAATCTGTCATAAACAGAACAGTCTGTAGTAATCTGTAACTAACCAAACTTATGGAACTCAAAAAATTCAGCCAAAATAGGAAGACCTAGACAATTTGTTTATTGATCTTCTGAAATTGGAATAATTATTTTATCACGTTATGGTGATTTTTAACAATTGTTTTCATGAACATAAAGTTTCTGGAATTTTCAGCAAGATCAAATAACTATCATCCAAGAAGATCCTATAGGTTTAACTTGGCACAAACACTAATTAAAACATAAAAACAAATCTAACCAGAGGCTAGATCAAATATTCATTCCTAAACAGAAGCAAAAAGCAAAAAACTAAGATAAAATTGGGTTGCCTCCCAACAAGCGCTATCGTTTAACGCCCCTAGCTAGGCATAGATAATTTTAATGATGCTCACATGAAATACAAGAATTGAAGCGCAAAGAGAGCATCATAGAACACATGACAAACACATCTAAGTATAACATACTCCCTATGCATAGGCATATTATAAGTAAACAAATTTTCAAGGCAATAAAAAACTAGCATATGCAAGGAAGAAGAAAGTGACGATAGCAATCTCAACATGACAAAAGGTAATTTAGTAAGATAAAAGTTTCTACAACCATATTTTCCTCTATAATAATAATTACATGTAGGATCATAAGCAAATTAAACAATATAGCTATCACATAACATATTCTATTCGTGATCCACATGCATGCAAAGTTGACACGCTTCCAAAATAGTGGGATTAACATTAACTAAAGTCATGACTTCTCCAAGCCCACTTTTATCAAAAATTTCATAAGATTGATCAAAATCCAAATATGTGGGATCTAAAGTTGACACTCTTCCAAACCCACTTTCAATATTATTGCAAACACTATTATCAATCTCATATTCATCATGGGGCTTAAATAAATTTTGAAGATCATAAGAAAAATCGCCCCAATCATGATCATTGCAACAAGTAGTAGACATAGCAAAACTAGCATCCCCAAGATTAGGGTTTTGCATATTATTAGCACAATTGACGTCAAGAGAATTTATAGTAAAATCACTGCAATCATGCTTTTTATCGAAGGAACTACCAAGTATGGGTGCAATAGCAACGATCTCATGTACGTAAGGAACTATAGCAAATTCATCTTCATAAATATTGGCATCATGGCCACAAGGATAGCAAGCATCATGTTCATCAAGGGATATTTCAATCAAACCATCAGAATCATAATTATCTATAGATTCATGTATATCATTATTTTCTTTAGAAGCAACGATCATTCTTTCAATAAATTCTTTGACATAGACATTATGAGCATAGTTTTCATAGCAATGTTCAAGTATGAAAAAAAATTCAGATTTGTAAAGAGTAATATCATACTTTTCAATCAAAGAGGCAACTTCAAAAGAACCCTTAAACGCAACAAATTCTTCAATTTGTTCAATATCATAGTAGCTATAAACACCCTTTGCATAAGAAGATAAGATTTCATTTTCATTAAACTCACATAGGTAGGGGAGGTGTTTTTTAGGGTTCTTAGAGCAACAAGTAATATCACAAATTTCACAAAGATTCCAAGCATAACACAGCAATTTGTTCATTTGATTCCATAAGAGTCTCCCTTTTTCAGACAAATGGTGACGCACAAAATGAGCATGTTCATCTAATGATTTCCCATCAACTAGGCTAGTTGGAGTTTCAGCACGAGCGCATAAGGATCGAAGATGATCCAAGTAGAACACTTCAAGTGGATCCATATCAATAGATTTTTAGCAAGCAAAGATGCAAGCAAATAGAAGGCATGTGGTAACACAAACAGAAAGGCATACGGGAAGAAGGCAAATAAAACGGCAAGGGTGAAGTGGGGGAGAGGAAAATGAGAGGCAAATGGTAAATAATGTAATGCGGGAGATAAGAGTTTGTGATGGGTACTTGGTATGTTGACTTTTGCGTAGACTCCCCGGCAACGGCACCGGAAATCCTTCTTGCTACCTCTTGAGCACTGTGTTGGTTTTCCCTTGAAGAGGAAAGGGTGATGTAGTAAAGTAGTGTAAGTATTTCCCTCAGTTTTTGAGAACCAAGGTATCAATCCAGTAGGATACCACGCTCAAGTCCCTCGCACCTACACAAACAAGTAAAAACCTCGCAACCAACGCAATAAAGGGGTTGTCAATCCCTTCACGGTCACTTACGGAAGTGAGATCTGATAGATATGATAAGATAATATTTTTGGTATTTTTATAATAAAGATGCAAAGTAAAATAAAAGGCAATAAAAATAGCTAAGTGTTGGAAGATTAATATGATGGAAAATAGACCTGTGGGCCAGAGGTTTCACTAGTGGCTTCTCTCATGAGCATAAGTATTATAGTGGGTGAACAAATTACTATTGAGCAATTGATAGAATTGAGCATAGTTATGAGAATATCTAGGTATGATCATGTATATAGGCATCATGTCCGTGACAAGTGGACCGACTCCTGCCTGCATCTACTACTATTACTCCACACATCGACCACTATCCAGCATGCATCTAGAGTATTACGTTCAAAAGAACAGAGTAATGCTTTAAGTAAGATGACATGATGTAGAGGGATAAGTTCATGCAATATGATATAAACCCCATCTTGTTATCCTCGATGGCAACAATACAATACGTGCCTTGCTGCCCCTGCTGTCATTGGGAAAGGACATCGCAAGATTGAACCCAACGCTAAGCAATTCTCCCATTGCAAGAAATATCAATCTAGTAGGCAAAACCAAACTGATAATTCGAAGAGACATGCAAAGATAACCAATCATACACAAAAGAATTCAGAGAAGATTCAAATATTGTTCATAGATAAACTTGATCATAAACCCACAATTCATAGGTCTCAGCAAACACACCGCAAAAGAAGATTACATCGAATAGATCTCCACGAGAATCGTGGAGAACTTTGTATTGAGATCCAAAGAGAGAGAGGAAGCCATCTAGCTTATAACTATGGACCCGAAGGTCTGAGGTAAACTACTCACACATCATCGGAGAGGCTATGGTGTTGATGTAGAAGCCCTCCATGATCAATGCCCCCTCTCACAGGACGCCGGAAAAGGCCCCAAGATGGGATCTCACGGGTACAGAAGGTTGCGGTGGTGGAATTAGGTTTTCGTGGATGCTTCTATTGGTTTGGGGGTACGTAGGTATATATAGGAGGAAGAAGTACGTCGGTGGAGCAACATGGGCCCCACGAGGGTGGAGGGCGCGCCCCCCTGCCTCGTGCTCTCCTGGTTGCTTTCTTGACGTAGGGTCCAATTCCTGTGGGCCACGTTCGTTCCAAAAATCACGTTCCCGAAGGTTTCAATCCGTTTGGACTCCGTTTGATATTCTTTTTCTGCGAAACACTGAAATAGGCAAAAAAAAACAGCAATTTGGGCTGGGCCTCCGGTTAATAGGTTAGTCCCAATAATATAAAAGTGTATAATAAAGCCCATTAATCATCCAAAACAGAATATAATATAGCATGAAGCAATAAAAAATTATAGATACGTCGGAGACGTATCAGCTGTGCAGACACCTCCTTTACGGACCAAGACGTTGGGTCAAGTGTGATCGTGCACTATCCCGAACGCCCCCGTAGCATCTACATTGGGGCTGAAGCTGATGACTGGCAAACTTTCAGAATTAAAACGGCCGCACAGGAGGAAACTAATTTCAGATAAATGCATAAATATATTACAAGCCTTGGTTCATAAAACAAAGTCTGGATAACCATAATACATTCACTCAAACATGATATCCTTTGAGCATTGGCCCTCTACTATTCGGGCACCCGCCAGGACATCGTCAAAGTACCACTCCGGCTTGCGGTGGTCCTTGCCTTCAGGCGGGCCTTCGGTTGCCACGATGGTGGCCTTCATCTTCGCCCAGTGCATCTTGACACGGGCAAAGGCCATCCGTGCACCCTCTATGCACGCAGAGCGCTTCACAGCTTCAACTCGGGGCAGCGCATCAGCGAGTCGCCTCACCAGGCCGAAGTAGCTGCTAGGAATGGGTTCAGCAGGCCAAAGCTGGATTATGATGTCCTTCATGGCCAGGCCGGACATCCTATGCAGCTCCTACAGTTGCATCATCTGGTTGTTCAACAGCGTCAGACGCTCCGGCGCCAGGAACTTTGACCAGAATAGCTTCTCTGTCGTGTTCCCCTCCTGGGCTCGGAAGAACTACGTGGCGTCGGCGGTACTCCTCGGAAGATCCGCAAAGGCGTCTGGAGAACTCCAGAGTCAAGTGAGCAAGGCATATCTTCGACCCCCAAATATACTCTGCAAAAGAAAGGGCTTACCAGCCGCTATCTGTCCGGCCTGCCGATCTCTTCACGAGCACCACGGGACTCAGTCCGTGCCTCCTTGGCCTCATTGAGGGCTTTGGCGAGTTCGACCGCTTGGGCCGTAGTCTTCTCCTCCAAAGCCTCGCATTTGCCGATGGCTTCCTTCAGCTCTTGCTCCACTTCGGCCACCCTCTCTTCGTGTTGGCGGCGGGTGACCTGTTCGGTCTTTAGTTCCGCAGCTGCTTTGTGAGCAGCTGCTTTGCTCACTTTCACCTCTATTTGGCTTGGGCAAGGGCGCTCTTGAGGGTCTCAACCTCGGCCGTGCTACCTACAATCATAATCATAGCAGCACATGAGTTAAATTCTGAATTTGCATATCACTTCAGATATATAAAACTCTTTTAAACGTACACACATACCTTGTGCCTCATCGATCCGCTTGGTAACGCGGTCGATCTCATTATCATCCAGCTTCAGCTTCCGATTGATTTCAGAAACTTCAGGGGCCGGGGCGGTTGCCGCCAACAGGGAAGCCTGTTATAAAAAAAGAAAAGTATGTCACCTCTTTCGAATACTATATGATCCTCTGTTCATCTTTTTTCAAAAACCGGACACAGTATCAGGGGCTACTATCTATATACAGGTATATTTCCTTCATATTAAAAGCGTCTAAGAGTATTATGTCACATACCTCGAAGCCTTTTAGCAGGCTAGTGAAGGCTTCGTTTAGCCCGCTCTTGGCGGACTGAACCTTCTCAACCACCACACCCATCAGGGTGCGGTGCTCCTCCACAATGGAAGCACATCGTAGTGCTTCCACTAGAGCATTCGGCGCCTCCGGATTAGTGGAGGTCGCCACCGGAGTCGACGCTCCCCCCTCCTTCAAAGGGGGCCTCTCGCTCGATTCCGGAGCCATATGGGTCTCTGGAATAATGTTCGGCTGGGGGCCAAACTGGTCAGGGCACCCGCCGTCGGTTGCCATGGGAGTTGCACCCCCCATGTTTTCAGCAGCCAAGGTATCACCCTCGGGCGCCATCTCGGCAGCCTCACTCACCCCTCCGTGGCCTGGAGACACTACTAGGGAAAAGGCTAGCAGTAGCGCGGGTTTTAGGTGTATCAGTAGCGCGGGGAGTGGCGCTACTAATAAGGCGCTATGGCTAACACATAGCAGTAACGCGTGCTCACCAGCACTACTGCTACACAAGTGTAGCAGCAGCATGCTTAGTGGAAGCTTGCTACTACTAGTAGCTCTAGCGCGCTTTGCCTGGACGCGCTACTGCTATCGCGGTGCTGCTGCTAACTTTTATACACTCGCTACTGCTAATTTAAGTAGTTTTTTGTTTTTTTCGGCATATTTGTTTTGTATTTGAACAGGCTTTATAGAAGAATCTTGAGCACATAGAAATGTCATCATGATACACATACAAATGCCTGCGAGACCACAAATGTAATCATAGCATATACATACAAATAGTCTCATCATAATCATCATCCAACAGAAAGTGGTATCTTGTCATCATCTCGAAAATAGCAATACATGCAAGTCTCTACTACTTGCAACTACAACAACGTCATCCATCTAAACAAAGGTATACGCAAGAAGAGCTATCACTATGAGTGAGAGCGGAACCTCAAGTAACTAGCTTCTCCTTCTTGTCTGTTTTTGAAGCCTTTATGGCTGGCACCCATGAACCCATTCACTTGCGCCTGACACTCATGCCACTCGTTGTACACCCCCGGAACCTTCCCTTTGTACACGACATAGCAATTCCATCTCGCCATCAAGAAACTAGGTACCTGTTAGAGATGCATGTTCATGAAGAGGATGTACAATCATGTATATGCAACAAAATATACTAGAGCAACACCGGAAAAGAAAGGGTTAGCAACTAGATGCAACATACAGTACGCAAATTAATTAACTAGAGGTACATAGGTCATCGTACACAAACTAACAAAGTAGCGTTACGCAAGTTCGGCAGGGACCGTGTACATCACAAAGTTTCATCGCTACAATAAGTATATAAGTTCAACCGACACATATCATCATCATCAGCATCATAAATCACTAGAAGTTCCATCCTTCCATATCATCGAGGATAAACCCTAGCTTCTTGAACGACGTGAGGTCTAGAAGTTGCATGCCTATGCGAGTTCGGATGTCAGCTCGTGATATAGGGCCGTGGTGGAACATCCCCTTCTCATCGACGCCTTCTTTCATGATGATCGTCGCAATGTCGCTTTGGATGCGAAAGAAGTCATCTCTAAGTTTATAATCCGCTTCTCCATGAGATTCTAGCCACTTGTGGATATGATCATCATTTATGCTTCTCATGCGAAGCTTTTGGTGATCCGTGTTGAACTGAATCATGAGATGGACAATGTAGAATCCATCCTTCTTGCTTAGTTTTGGGACATGGGTGCAGTAGAAGTTAGTTTTATGCGCGAAACCCATATTCTTGTTCCTTTGTTTCCTGATCTGCACGTGGCCACCTCTAATGCTGAAGCCTTGGAGAGCATCATCTAGAATATTCATTATGTGGGTGTAGTCTTTTTTCTCGTAGTCTCTGGAAGGGTCAAAATACATGGCTTGGGTGACTTGCGGGTAAAGAACGATAAGGACGGCACGCCCGTTGCTGCGGGGAAAAGACACCTCAAATTATTCCCCATATGAGAGAGAAGGAATGACTGAAATGTACGAAAGGGTTGTCCGGAACTGACTTACTTTGGTTGATAAGGCACGAGGACAATTTCCCGGTCCTTATTCTGTACCATGAAGTTTTGGAGGTACTCCCTAGCAGTTTCACGCTCAAAGTCGCCGAGACTCAAGAAAGACTCGTGCATGTAGTACGGATCCGCCACACAGATTTGCGAGACTTCTTCACTCTTCATGACGGAGCTCATATGTAGCGCAAAAAGGCGGACGATTGTAAAATCGAGCCGCCTTGTTAGAAACATCTCAAAGATATGGTCAAACCGCAGGAAGAACACCTCCGCGGGCCGTGTCTCGACGTAGCACTTCCCCTCAGGCACACGAGCCGCGTATGTCGGATATCCTGGATCCTTTGAGGCTAGTAGGCTTTTCTCAGTCGACAAGACATGGTCGCAGCTCTCGAGATCCCCGATAGTGCCTCCAGCGGTTTCGGCGGTAGCATCGGCTCGCCCGTGAGATGAAACATGACCGCACCTTTCACGGGTACACGCTCTTCAGAATGCATCGTCTGGCTGCTATGTGCTTTGGCTTGTTTGGAGGCAGTTATCTTCCCCGATCTCTTCCTCTCCTTTTTCTTGGGCACACCTTCGACCCTTCCTTAACCCCTGCCCCAGTGTTCCCGGGCTAAGTACTGTATGACCCTCGCGCCCGGCTAGTTGATCCTGTGTTGAGGCGCCATCTTCAGGCGTGTCCTGTGAGGATTTCATGAAGAGAGACTTTTTGCAATCCCTGCTACGACCCTGCCCGGGCATATCATCCATATCCTCATTAGCAAGCTGATAGCCGATTCGTCATATGGTTGACTCATCATATCTATGTCACAGTCATACGCGTTTGTATTGAGGAAATCCATAGGGTCGACCTCCGTCTCATCATCCATTCTCTGTTCTACAGGAGAAATTACATCAGCCAGTACTATTGCACCCCCTTCATCATGTCGTCCGCCGCTCTCAGCCGGCACTAAAGGAGCTGGTAATTGCGTAGCGGGGTGGTGGTCTCCGCACATGCTTGTTGTGTGGTTACTAGTGTGCTCTCGGCCGGCTCCAGACGAATAAGATTCTTCGGCCATAGCAGCACCCAACCCTTGCAGCTTCCAATCCGCGGCGGGGTCTCGTCGTCCGCTCCCACATGCTGTACTGGAGGAGGCAAATCCTCCTGCCCCGATTTCACACTGGTCAAGCTAACCCTGAAGTGCCCAGCGGGGATCGGCTGGTTGTGGAACGTGGTTTGCGAGGGGTCCATTATCATCCCCTTTCCCACGTCCACCTTCTGGCCTTTGATCAAGTAGAGTATGGTGCACGAGGTTTCTTTCGCCTGCAAACACATACGTCTGTGGCGTAAAACAACCGAAAGGCAACAAAAATGGAATATTTTATATATATATATGTTGGTGCGACATGTAATTACCGTGACGGCGTCGAGCTCAGCCAAATACGAAGGCCCACCTAGCACGCCAGAGACTGAGGACGAGCTACTATGAGCGGGAGCGGCTGCGAGAGGAGGCCCGGTTGCGTGAGCAAGTGATGGTGCGATGGTGTTGTTGTTCATGGAGTTGCTCCCGATGAAACTGGGCAACGGGAAATCATGTACCGTCTTGTCTGGATTTTCCTTCGTCCGCTTGATGATAATCGAACCAAGTTAGTAGAGAAATCATTTCGCAGGCGATTCTGCTGCATTGATCGCCTCTTGTAGCAACTCATATTTGTCCTCGGCTGCTTTTTTTGCGTCCTTAGCTGCTTTTTTCTCGACCGCAAGCTTCATCTTCGCTTTGATATCTGCCTGACTAAAATTCTTTTTCTGCTTCTTGGGCTCCGTGCCCTCGTTGTAAAACACCTTCCATGTGGCGCCGTCTCCAGCGCCGTGCACACGACCATATTGCGGCCGCTAGCCCAAAGGTTGTCCCTTAAGTTCGTTCAAGGCCCGGTTCAGAGGGGTGTCCCACTTGGGCCTCATCGGAGAAGTAGGGCTTTCGGCTGCAAGCTGGTGTTGCTTCTCCAGTAGTCTAATCAATTTCCTCGTGATCTGGTCCGTGTAAAAATCCTTTTTCTCCTTGTCCCACTTGTAGAGGGCCCTGATGAAGTCACGCTCCAAGGGGTTGGTGAACTTCGCGAAGGGGTCTGGGAGACCCGCGGTTCACATTCCGCGTCCTCCTTATCCCATATGGGCCTTTTACCGAGGTAGCCACGGCTTCCGAGGCGATGCTTCCCCGTGTTCCTTTGCTGAAGGCTCTTGAATTTCGCAGCCTTAGTCTTGGCTGCCTCGGTAGTGCAAGTGGACTTGAACTTTTCGAACCCCTCTTCCGTAAGTGTCGGATTTTCCTCTAGAATCTTGGACAGGGGTTCATCAGCCTCAATAGCTCGTTTCACCCTCCCTTTCCAGGAGGCCAAATCATTGCTGAACATGCCCATGGCGTGATTGTTAATCTTTTTCATCTTCGGATCATCCCATGGTTGTTCTATGTTATCATCCCGGTCGGGGAACTTGAATCTCTTGTGCAACTTCGTTAGGAGCAACTGCGTCAAATGTTCTTTACTCCTTAAGTCATCGTCGTTGATGCTCGCGCATTCCCGTAGGATGCATCCTACTTGGTTCCCATAGCACTTGCGAGGTTCTTCCGGCTCTAACGGCTCAAACTTGCCAGGTGCCATCTTTGTGATCACAAGTCGTCCAATCCCTAGTTTGTTAGTTTTTCGTATCCTCTACTTCTTATGCTTCCTCTTTTCGGTAGCGGCATCTGGGCCGGTACCTTCCCCGCCGGTATCTTCCCCACCGGTACCTTCCCCACTGGTCTCGGCGCCGCCATCGGTGCCAGCGCTGTCGGTGTCGATGTCGGCGTTAGTACCATCATCGAGGCCGACCTGCAAACCTTGCTTAGCAGTCAAATAGTCGAGGTACTCTTGTTCACCCTCATAATCCATCTCGTGTGCATCTTGGTCAGAAGGCCCAGTTTCTTCGTTGTTCGACATGTTTCCTATGATTAAGTGTCCTCGTTTATTTCTAAAAGTATGAATAAATGAGAAATGACATAAAAAAGAAATCTATGTGCCAGCACTCGATATGCCAACTATGTAGCACAAATCATGTCTTTATTCACGGGAAATTTCTGCATGACCTTTGCTAAAAAAATGGACATATCAAGCGCCTGAAATTCACCGGAACGGAAATGAATCAACATTCCGGCATAACATAGGCCACTCGGATCATTTTCCAAAAATGACATGTCCAAAACATGACATATCCACATATCACATGTCCAGTTCAAATTTGCATATAAATTCAGCTAATTTTGAAACCTAGCTAAATTCATAACTAAATAGATAACCTAATTAACATAGTGCCCTAACTAAAAGCTAAGTAAATTAACCAAGAACCATAGCAGAGAGAGAGGGGGGGTTTACAGAGGGTGCAGGGCGAGGAGGCAGGCCCGACGACGGCCGAGGTTGGGAGGAGGAAGCAGAGGAGGAGGCGAGGCTGACGGGTCGGGGCGAGCGCCTGGGTCGGGTCGGGGCGAGGGCTGGTCGGGCGGCGCCTGGGTCGGGGCGAGCGCCGGCGCCGGGGTCGGGGGCGAGCGACGGGGGAAGAGAGAGTGGGGATTTGAGGGGAAAGGCGGGATGAAGCAGGTATAGTGAGAATTTTGGGTTAAGTGGACGTTGCAGCAGCGCGTTTGGACAAAACGCGCTGCTACTACCTTCAGTAGCTGTAGCGGTTTATACGAAATGCGCTACTACTACCTTCAGTAGCTGTAGCGGTTTAGACAAAACGCGCTGCTACTACCTTCGCTACTGCCAGTTTTCCTTTTTCTTTTCCTTTATTTTCTCCCACTTTCGTTTCCCGAGAGCAGTGAACAAAGGGAGGGCGATATATATTGCATCATTTGACGGTTAAATATGTAGCAAAATAGGAACATATATATTACATCATTGGACCCATGCATAATAATGCATGGCTAAGTCATGTGTATACAAAATAGGAACATATATATATATATATATATATATATATATATATATATATATATATATATATATATATATATATATATATATATATATTACATCATTTGACCGATAACATACGGTTCCTC
Organism: Aegilops longissima; assembly: GCA_021605205.1. Lineage (NCBI taxonomy): Eukaryota > Viridiplantae > Streptophyta > Magnoliopsida > Poales > Poaceae > Aegilops > Aegilops longissima. The sequence goes on from CM038676.1 coordinate 199,328,074, forward strand.
AATACGACGTTTTCGTTTTTGAGTCAGCTTCTTTCCTTCTTGTTCGTCGAAGAATAATTGAGCCCCTCATTGTGACTTTGCCTTTTCCATGGAGTATGATTTTTCTTAGATAATGTAGTATTGATTCTTCTTTTGACGTATACTTCATCATCATTGTCATCTTCCCTCATTGGGTTGCCGCACTGATCATAGTCTTCCTCGTTGGTGACTCCATCCATTCCAATGATGTTCCTTTTGCCTCTCCTCACGACAACACGACTGGGATTGCATGGGTCGGTTATGAAGAAGCATTGTGTCACGTGCTTAGCGTGTACCCATGGCTCGTTTTTTGCGATAGCGTTCACGGTAGCGCTCTTGGCGTCGGGTATAGTCATGGTAGTGAAAATCCGGTTTTCTTTTTCGACATTCTTAGCCCATCTGACACGGAACATCGTCGTGTTGTGCAGTCCAGAGTAGTCAAGCTCCCAGATCTCCTCGACCCTTCCATAAAATCGTTCAGTTGCGCCGTTGTCGCCGCCGGTCATGCATTCCATCGTCACCCCTGAGTTCTGATCATCACTATCCATATCTTTGGCCTCCGTGTAGAACGTGTATCCGCTGATATCATATGCCTGATAGGTAACGAGGTTGGGCGAGGGGCCATGTGCTAAGGCGTATATGAGAATCCGTCCTTAGAGCCCTCCTCCGGGGGATTAGCAATAATATGCTCTTTGAACCAATGCAGGAAAGTGGAGTTGTGCTCTCTAGTAACTTCGGCGTTCGTCCTGCATACCCCCCGGTCACGATACTTCTTTGCGATAATTTCTTTGCGTAGTGCCACGAAAGGATATACCTCGTCTAGGTGTTGTAGCACTACCAAGTTTGCTCTGTCAAAGTCGCTGCATCGATCTGAGTATGCCACGTGCAGTTCCCTGCGACCGTTGTAGTGACCATCTCCTTCGAGCCTCCCATCGTGCTTGTTAACGTGCAAACCAACACTAACACCAGGCGGCTAGTCTGCGCCATATAGAAAATTCTCACAGAAAAAGATGCACTCTTGTGTCAAATAGCCCTGGACGATGCTTCCATCCGGATGGGACATGTTACGAACGAATCCTTTGATGATCCCATTCGTCCTCTCAAACGGCATCATGTTGTGCAGGAATGACGTCCCCAAGTCTATTATGTCATCCACAATATGGACACACAGATGCACCATCACGTCAAAGAACGCGGGCGGGAAGTACATCTCAAGCTCATTCAAGATCACAACGATCTCTTCCTGTAGCCTTCTGAGCTGCTTCACACCGATCGACTTTCGAGAGATGACGTCGAAAAAGTTGCGAGACCAATAAGCGTGTCACGGACGTGTTTGTCCATTATCCCTCTAAGGGCAACAGGTAGTATCTGCGTCATCATCACATGACAGTCATGAGACTTCATCCCGCTGAACCTTTTCTTGTCCGTGTCTAGATATCTGCTTATCTTGCCACAATGAATCGAACTAACTTTGACTCGGTAAGGCACTTAAAGAATTGATTGATCTCAGCTGACTTAAGGTGAAGCAAGAAGGGGGAAATAATCCTCTTTCTTTATTTTCTTGCCCTTCTTCTCCGTGCCTCAGATCCGTCTCTGTCTCATCGACATTTTACGGGGCGGCATGTGCAGATCTTCCCTGATTTTCAAATCTTGCAAGTCTTTTCTTGCCTTCGACCCATCCTTGGTCTTATCCGGCATGTTCATCAGTGTTGCGAGCAAGCTCTCAAGGACATTCTTAAAGATATGCATTTGATCAAGGCAATGACGTGTATCGAGTTTGTGCCAAGACTCCAAGTCCCGAAACACGACCTCGCGTCTTCCATACCTTCAGCAGCGGCTTCGGCGCCTTTCTCATCGTCTTTCCCGGCGCGGGGCACTCCTTCCAGTTTTTCAAAAGCTCATCGATTTCGGCACCGCTCCGCTTACGTGGAGGTCCTCGATGCTCGGCGTGACCATTGAATAGATCTCCACGGGTCGTCCTGTTCAAGTCATCTTCGATGCCCCATGTACACGATTTTCCCAGACCCGCCATCTTTCCTTGACGTTAGCTGCTGAGACGTCGTATCATCCATGCACCGCGTGCATCCGCAATATCCATGGCAAACCTGGCCTGCCACATATCCGTAACGGAGATAGTCGTGCACTGTCGTGATCAGCGCGACTCTCATATTGAAATACTCGCTTTGTTTGGCGCCCCATGTCTTGGCGGTGTTTTCCATAACGTGTCTAACTCCTCTTGAAGTAGCCCAGATACAAATTAATATTATTTCTTGGTTGTTTCGCCCTTGAATAAGCATGCTCATGTGAATGTACTTAGATTTCATGCACAACCAGGGGGAGGTTGTACATCCATACAAACACGGGCCATGTGCTATGGTTGGTGTTCGGTTGCCAAACGGATTCATGCCATCGGTACACGCCACGAGCACGATGTTCCTTGCATCACATTCAAAATACCAATAGAAGCTGTTCAACGCTCTCCACCGGCTTCCATCCTTCACGTGTCTCAGCTTCGGATCATCTCCATCGTCGGGATTCTTCCCTCCGCGTGCGGCGCATTAGCTTTGCTTCCTTGGGATCTACAAAATACCTCGAGACGGGAGTGATTGGTAAGTACCATACAACTTTACGGGACATTTCTTCCGGCCTTCTTGTATCGAGAAGCATTGCACACGGACAGCTTGTTTTTTCCGCGTGCTCCTTCCAATAAATTATGCAATCGTTGATGCATGCATGGTATCTAACGTGTGGCAGATTAAGAGGGCACACGATATTCTTGGCCTCATCGACACTAGTAGGACATAGATTACCCGCGGGAAGAACATCCTTTAGGTACTTGAGATGCTCATCGAGGCTAGTGTCGGTCCATTTGTTTTAGCCTTCGTCTTGAGGAGTTGGAGCGTGAAACTCAAGCGGGTCACCTCAGGATTGCAACCATCATACAATGGAGTGTTCGAGTCTACCACCGCTTGCTCCAGCTTAGCCTCCTCTCTAGAAGCAGCTCTCTCAAGATTGCCTCCTTGCGAAGCAATGCTTGAACATGAGGGTCCCTTACGATTGAACTTAGTACCGACGAACTCTGCTGCGTGGAGTCCATGTCGTTCTCTCCGCCGCCATGTCCGCCCTTCTCCTCCGCCATGTCCGGCCCCTTCTCCGCCGCCATGTCCGCCTCTTCCCGCCGCCATTATCGATCATCTCTTCATCTTGCCCGTGTCATCATTGCTCGCCCCATCGGCATCCTCAACATCGTCATCCTCATCTTCAGTTATCCATCGAGTATAGCCATCCATGAAACCAGTCATGAGCTGGTGCGCTTCGACACGACCATCGTCATAGGGGTCGAGCCAAACTATTCCTTTGCATTTTCGACACGGACATAAAACCTCTGTCAGGTTATTTTCTTTCATGTCCTTCACCGCCGACCGCAACCACCTGTCCACCATCGTTCCACTGACCATCATGAACGTCTGCACGGTAATAATAAAACAAATTGATTATAAAAATGCATGCATGCATCAAAGTCATACAAAAATTCAGCATGGCCTTCCCTAAAAATAGGACATATATGGATCTAGAGTTTGCCCGGAATTCGCCGAAATGGAAATAAATCGACATTTCGGCAAAACATAGGCAACTCAAAAGCACAATTTGGCGTCAAATCATGCCACACACACAATTTCCATAAACATGCCACACTCAAAAGCATGAAATTTTAAGCACCTCTATCTCGAGATCGAGCACACGGTGGAGATGATGTTGTAGGGAGATCAAAAGTGCACAAAGCTCTTCTTGACAAAGATAGATCTAGTTAGGGGGCAAATAGGTCACTTAACTAAATCCTACATCTACCTAGCTACCTAATTTGGGAGGAGACAACTTCAACTAGTGGAGGGGAAGGAAAAGAGAAAGGAGATGCATTTATGGAGGTGGTGTAGTTAGGTAGGAGTAATGAAGAGAGAGAAAGGTAGATAGAAGAGGGAGAGTAATGGGGGAGAAGTATTGAGGAAGAAGAAGAGTGAGAGGGGAGCGTGTGGGAGGTAGGGGAAAGGGAAGAGAGGAGGGGGAGGGGAAGGGATGGGTGGGGAAAAGGTGGTGGGTTGGTGCGGATAGCAGTAGCGCGGGAGCTAAAACGCGCTGCTGCTAAGGAAGTAGCAGCAGCGTGCTTTGGGCAACGACGCTACTGCTAACGGGGACCAAAAAGTGTGGATATTTGAAATTTAGCAGGAGTGACCTCAGAAAAAGCACGCTACTACTACATCCATAGCAGTAGCGCGGCTCGCGGCACCGCGCTGCTGCTAAAGGGAGTTTGGTGGACACCGCCGGTCGATATTTGTAGCAGCGCGGTTTACACTCAGCGCGCTACTGCTAAAAGCTTGTCAGTAGCGAGTTTCCCGCACAGGCGCTACTACTAATTAGCTGCAGCGCTCCTTTTTGAGCCGCGCTGCGGCTAAGATTCTGTGTATAGGCTTTTCCCTAGTAGTGAGAGGTCCTTCGGGACAACACCTCCGTGTCATCCGTGACGATTGGCGGAGAGGCTCACGGAGGCGTCTCGCTCTCTGCCATCTCTGGTGGCAGAGAACTCCCGTCAGATAGCGACGGGTTGGGGAGGTCGCGAGCAGGGCTGAAATACACACAACATAATATGTTCTATTAAAACATAGAGGACCGAATACTTGTAATGAATCCTTTGGTACTTACGACTCGGCCAGGGGCTTTGGCCTGGGAAGCCTCTTGGGGATGGGTTTGGCTTTCTGAATCCGAACCATCCGAGAGGGTCACCTTCCCCCTCTTGGATGCCCCCTCCTCCGGGTCTGTGGAGGCTGCCCTCTTCTTCTTCCTTCCCTTGAGAGGGGAGTCACTTTCCACCTCCTCCTCCTCTTCATCTTCATCTCCCTCATGGGAGGAGGGGATTTCAGTCTCTCCGGACACTGCGTCCGAAGTACCCTTACGGCGGAGGCCGCCCTTGGCCTCCTTGGTCTTCTTCTTAGCCTTCTTCTCTGGCGCCTGATAGAGCGCCGGGACCAGCATCTTCGTCAGCTGGAGTTTGGCCGGATCTTCAGGTAGCGGTGCCGGACACTCGATCCGCTCCGCCTTCACTATCCAACCCTGAACGAGGGACATAAAACTCATTATGCCTAAGAATTTATGGACCGAATGTATGTTCAGGAATAACACACTTACCGGTGTGGCCGAATTCTCGCTGTCGAGGCCGATGTCTTCGGTCTTCTTCGGCCACGCTTTTTGGGCCTTGAACAACAGCTTCCAGATATCTTCGTGCATTGTGCCGAAGAAGTGCTTCAGGGTCCGCGGATCTTCCAGATTGAACTTCACATGTGGGAGGGCCGGAGTTGGCAGGGAAGGATCCGGCGGAAGAGCGTCACCGGAATCATGTTAGTGAGACTGGTTTTCTTGTCTATCACGTTTGTGATGCGCTTTTGCAGGATCGAAACACTTCCACTATGGATCCCCAGTCATGACCCTTGTTGGTCCATGACGCCAGCCGCATAGGGGGCCCAGATCTGAACTCAGGAGTGGCCGCCCACTTGGCGTCGCGGGGTTCGGTGATGTAGAACCACTCCTGTTGCCACACCTTGACGGTCTCCACAAAGGCCCCTTTAGGCCAAGTGGCATTGGGGAGCTTGCTCACCATGGCGCCGCTGCAATCCGCATGCTGCCTGTCGACCACCTTCGGCTCACATTGAAGACTTTTAGCCATAGGCCGAAGTGTGGGGGATGCGGAGTAGCACTTCGCACATGACGATAAACGCCGAGATATGGAGGAAATAATTTGGGGCTAGATCATGGAAATCTAGCCCATAGTAGAACATGAGGCCGCGGACAAAGGGGTGGAGGGGAAACCCTAGCCCGTGGAGGAAGTGAGGGATGAACACAACCCTTTCGCCGGGCTCCGGGGTGGGGATGACTTGCTCCTTGGCAGGGAGCCTGTGAGCGATGTCCGCAGACAGATATCCCGCCTCCCGGAGCTCCTTTACGTCCTTTTCCGTGACGGAGGAGGCCTACCACTTGCCCTTCGAAATAGATCCGGACATGGCTGGAGAGGTTGCTGGCGGTGGGAAGATTGAATCTTGGGCGCTGGAGCTTGAGAATGGGAAAGCAGGAGAAGGAAGAAGGCGTGAGGAGAAAAGAGGGATATTTATCCTCTTATAAAGGCAGTGAATATCAAACGCCCCCCCTCAAGCCTTAAAACTCACCTGTTCCGGAGAGGTTGTGCGAATGGCATGGTTGGATTACCCAAAACCGTATTGATGAGGATCCCGCGATAAGCGGACACGATCTCTATTTTGACAAGATGTCTCAATAGTGGCTGTGTCTCGAAACATGAAACAGGAGGTGAAAAACAGTTCGAAATGATAAAGGGGCCCGACGTGACATTTCGCCAAAAAGTTGTCAGTTGAGAGACATTATTTAATTAAGTATTTTGCCTTCGCGGCTGAGGGTTGTGACTATTATGCAGAGCCGGATATAGTTCTTTTGTTCAGAAGATTGATTTGAAGTATTCGGGAGGAGGAACCCTCCTTGCAATGCCGAAGATAACCCGCGTGCCGAACATATCATCACTGAAGACTGGTTCAGGGGCTACTGAGGGAGTCTTGGATTAGGGGGTCCTCAGGTGTCCGGGCTATGTGATATGGGCCGGACTGATGGGCCGTGAAGATACAAGGCAGAAGACCTTCCCTCGTGTCCGGGTAGGACTCTCTTATGCGTGGATGGCAAGATTGGTGTCCGGATATGTAATTTCCTTCCTCTGCAAACCGACTCTATACAACCCTAGGCCCCTCCGGTGTGTATATAAACCGGAGGGTTTAGTCCGTAGAGGCTATCAGAATTCATATAGGCTAGACGGCTAGGGTTTAGCAATTACAATCTCGATGTAGATCAACTATTGTAACCCCTATACTCATCAAATACAATCAAGCAGGAAGTAGGGTTTTACCTCCATCAAGAGGGCCCGAACCTGGGTAAACATCGTGTCCCCTTTGTCTCCTGTTACCTTTGATCCTCAGACGCATAGTTCGGGACCCCCTACCCGAGATCGGCCGGTTTTGACACCGACAGCTGGCTCCACGGCATTGACCTCATGCTCCCACTGTTTAAGTTGGCAGTGAGAGGAGTGCAGAGATGCACCCCCATCAATGCACAGGGCATCAGTGGCCTTCCGGAATTCCTGCTTGCTGGTTTCCCCTTCATCCCCTCCATCACTTTCATCATTGCAATCCTCCTTCTCTCGGCCCCTGGAAGGTTTTCCTTGATTCCAATGAGCCTTGCCGGGGTGACTTGCTTTGTCACCTCGACCCTTCCCGCTAGCGCCATTCTGACCTTTCTCCTTATCACGCTTCTCATACTTAGCCCTATGATTTATGGCACTCCTGTAGATCATGGCCCTTGGTCTGATCAATCTTGCAGTATGGCCCATCACATTTCCTAGCCTTCTCGGCAGCCGCAGCCTCCCGACAATCAGTGCACGCGGCAACTTCCTTGCCGGGGGCTTCGGCCTTAGCCTTCTTGCCGGTACTAGGTGTGCCCTATCCCTCAACTGTCATTACTGCCTGATCCCTGCGCTTCTTATTGTGTTTCTTGTTCTTCTTCTTCTGACTGGTGGCCTCGTCGTCATCCTCTGAGTCAATGTCGACACCATCTTCTTCTGCAGGGAGTTTCCTCCCCTCCTCCACCCGAGCACACTTGTCCACCAAGGTGTAAAGCTCCTTCACAGTATTGGGCAACCGAACATTCATCATGGAACGTATCCGGCGGTTGGGCACGTTGGACTGGAACACAACTATCACAGCTGCCGGGTGGATATATGGAATATTTCTGTGGACTCGGCTAAACCTCTGCATGTACTTCCGCAGAGTCTCTCCTTCCTTCTGTGCGAGGAGCTACAAATCGCCGGGCCGCCCTAGTTCTCGGTGGCCGCCCATAAAGGCGCCAACGAACTCATGGCACAGGTCAGCCCAGTCGAGATGGAGTACTCCGGTAGATGCATCACCCAAGACCTCACGTTTGGCTCGAGTGCCAAAAGGAAGTAGTTGGCAAAAACCTTCTCATCTCTTCCCCCCGGCAGCTTGAACAGCGATGGTGTAGATGCTCAAGAACTCTGCCGGGTTCAGTGTCCCATCATACTTCTCTGGGATCTCTGGCTTGAACGTGCGAACGGACGGCCAACGGACTTGCCGCAGCTCACGAGTGAAGGCAGGGCACCCAGCCTTGAAAGGCAGGTACTTTCCCCCACCGAGCGCAGGCTCGTCAATGTTGGGACCATCACACCCATCGGATTGGCGGTGGTTGTCGCGGCATCACTCAATGGTGACGTGCGCGCCTTCCCTGTGCCTGTCCTCCAGGACTCACCGTCGGCCTTGATGTGCTCGAGGATCAGATGAAGCCATCGAGACACCATCAAGCTCTTGGTCGCGCAACCCTCGTGCTGGTTGCCGCGGTGGGGATTGTACCATGGGGGTGGCCCCTTCCACATGGCCACTAGCGTGGGCTACTGTCGTCGACTGGGGAGGCCGTGGCGGGCCAGCTCGCTGTGAGCCTCCAGCCTTGGCAAAGCCAATCAGACTCTGAATGGTGGCTCTCCACTCATCCATCTGATCAGCTATCGGCGAAAATCTCAGCAGCAGCTGGGCCCGCGCCATGGCCTCCGAAGCGGTGCTTGGCATAGGTGAGGACGATGTAGACCGCAGCGTCGCCCGACTCCTGACGGTGGCAGCAGTGGCTGCGTCGGGCTCCCAGCGTTGGGAGCTAGTCGCTTGGATGGCGTGGTGACGAGGTGGTGGTGCGTGTGGACCAATGACCCCGTTCGGAGTATTGGCTCGTGGAACAGTAACGGGTGGCTAATATTTTCCATGTTGGATGTGTTATTCTCAAGATGAGTGTTTATTCACTTGTCATTGCACGAGTGTAAGGCAAAGGTCTTAGGGATGCCCAGTCCCTAAATGCAAAAATTAATTTACTTTATGTTGTCACATAATAAATTCCTTGGAAAGTGTTGGTATGGAGGGCACCCGTGGATACGGCTAGCCATGGAAAGTGAAAGAATGGTGGAAAAAGGAATAAACTTTATTTTAATTTTGGGAACCGCCTATGGCATATCTAGCATGGAAACTGTTGGGAACTCTAAGTCATTTTCGTTGGTGGGATGGATACACCTCCCAAAATGTTTTTATCTCTAAGTTTTCGCTTTGAGCTCTGGCACCTCTACAAATCCCTACTTCCCTCTACGAAGGGCCTTTCTTTTACTTTATGCAATTTTTATTTGAAATTTGAGTCTCCATATTCTATCATAAAAAGGACCAACTAGCAGGCAATATTATCATGCTCAAGCATTGGGTGTAGTTAATATTTGAGTGTGTTTCATGAATGGATCAATGTTTGAGCATGATGGGCTAGGGATAACTTATTTTAGCATTGATATTTGGAAAGACATGGTTGCTTGTTGATATGCTTGAGTATCTAAATTATTATGTCAAAACTAGACTATTGCTTTGAATCACATAAAATTCCAAATGTCCATGCTATGAAGACAAGAATATGATATGACTTGATGACAAGCACTCCACATAAAAAATTCTGTTTTTATCACTTACCTACTCGAGGATGAGTAGGAGTTAAGCTTGGGGAAGCTGATACGTCTCCAACGTATCTATAATTTTTGATTGTTCCATGCTGTTTTATTATCAATCTTGGATGTTTTATACTCATTTTATAGACATTTTATATCATTTTTTGGTACTAACCTATTGACATAGTGCCAAGTGCCAGTTGCTGTTTTTTCCTTGTTCATCGCACGAAATCAATATCAAACAAAATCCAAATGCCACGAAACTCCATGATGATTTTTTATGGGCCAAAAGGAAGGCAATGGGCCCTGGTTGCACCTGGGGGGGTGCCCCGAGGGGGCACAACGCACCAGGGCACGCCAGGAGGCCCAGGCGCGCCCTGGTGGGTTGTGCCCACCTCGGGTGCCCCCCGGACCGCCTCTTTGCTCTATAAATACCACAATATTCTAGAAACCCTAGAACAAGTGTCGAATTATTCATCCAGTCGCCGCAGACTCCAGAACCACCAGATCCAATCTAGGCACCATCACGGAGGGGTTCGCCACTTCCATTGGTGCCTCTCCGATGATGCGTGAGTAGTTCTTTGTAGACCTTCGAGTCCGTAGTTAGTAGCTAGATGGCTTTCTCTCTCTCTCTCTCGCTGAATTCTCAATACAACGGTCTCTTGGAGATCCATATGATGTAACTCTTTTGCGGTGTGTTTGTTGAGATCTGATGAACTTTGAGTTTATGATCAGTCATATCTTTTTATATCCATGAAAGTTATTTGAGTTTCTTTGATCTCTTATATGCATGATATCTTATAGCCTCGTATTTCTTCTCCAATATTTGGGTTTTGTTTGGCCAACTTGATATATTTATCTTGCAATGGGAAGAGGTGCCCGGTAGTGGATTCGATCTTACGGTGCTCGATCCCAGTGACAGAAGGGAAACAACACGTATGTATCGTTGCTACTAAGGATAAAAAGACGGGATCTATATCTACCACCATATAGATAAACAGATCTTGTCTAAATCATGTCATTGTTCTTATTGCATTACTCCATTTTTCCAGGAACTTAATACACTAGATGCATGCTGGACAACGGTCGATGTGTGGAGTAATAGTAGCAGATGCAAGCAGGAGTAGGGCTCTAACTGAACCCGAGCGAGGCATTGGGCTCTAACTAAACCCGAGTGATTGCACTGTAGGCTAAGCGTTACTGAACCCGAGCGATCGATCGATGGCTGTTAACTGAACCCGATCGAGCGATTCCTTCGCTACTACTGCTAACTGAAGCCGATCGATGCTGCCTCTGGATGAACAAAGGAGCGTTCTTTGGGGTTTGATGAACAGTTCGGTGGGGGTGGATGAACAGACCTCGTATGCTGTTGCCTCGATCGAACAATGGAGCGCTTTGGGGGGGTTGGATGAATAGTTCTCGGTGGTGGTGGATGAACAGGACCCCGATCGTTCGAGCCGGTTGGGGCTGGATGAACAGGACCCCGTGGAGGGCAGGATGAACAGGACCACCCCATGGAGGGCAGGATGAACAGTAGACGGTGGAGGGCTGGATGAACAGTAGCCCATGGAGGGGTGGTTGAACAGGAGCCCGTGGAGAGGGCTGGTTGAACAGTAGCCGGTGGAGTAGCGCGCGGTGGAGGCTGGATGAACAGGAACCCGTGGATGAACAGTCGCAGGTGGAGGCTGGAGGAGGTCGACGGTGGATGAACAGTAGCCCGTGGAGGTTGGAGGGGGTCGACGGTGGAGATGACCAAGATCCCGTGGAGTCCTGCTTTGCGGTGCGCCACACCCTCCCGATGAACAGGACCCCGTTTGATCAGAAGGCGCTCCAACAAAAGTCCGTTTCCTCCGCTTTTGCGGTGCGCCACACCCTCCCAATCAACAGGACCCCGCTTCGACCGTAGGAGGTCCGCTTCTCCGCTTTGCAAGATGCCGCACCCGCCCGATGAACAGGATCCCGTTTCGAACGTGGCCGGTCGAACACAAGGCCATTTCCTCTGTTCTGCAGTACGCCATGCCTCATTTCCATCGGCTGTTCGTCCAAGCCCTCCCGATGAACACGACGACACATTCCGTTCCAACCCAGCCGGTTGGCTCCCCAAGAACACGACGACGATGCTGTTTCTCCGTTCTGACCCAGCCATGTATACGAGCCCTGGTCGTACGTATGCACGAGTAGGCGTTCGAGACCCGGCCCGTATGTACGTACGTGGCCGTATTTTCTTTCTTCCACACTGGCCGCTGTACGTACGTGTACATGCTACGTGCGCGCCTCTACTACGACACGTGCGCGCCTCTACATCGATCGGTATGTACGTACACATTCACGACCAGAATGACAACGCTACGTACGCTTCGACCAGCTGTGTCCCGACTGTCAGGCACTTCCTTGCCTGCGAAGATGCAGCTGGTGGGTCCCAGCAGTCAGGGGGCGAATCATTTTTTTTGCCCGGACGCACTTCCTTGCGTGTGAAGATGTAGTTGGTGGGTCCCAGCAATCAGGGGAAAATTTTTTTTCGCGAAATATGGTGGCCCGTCCGGTGGGTCCCCGTTGTCCGGTGGTGGAATAATTATTTTGCGCGTAATAAGGAGGTACTTCCTTGCTGCAGCCGTGGGCCCAGCTGTCAGCCTCTCCACGTACAGTCCACGTCCGATGGAAGCCGTTCCTTGACCATGTTGACCACGCCGCACCGAGAGCACCAGGGCGGTGGATGACGGTGAGGCCTAGGAAGGGGACGACACAGAGCCGGGGAAGACGCGGCAGTGGATGCCCACGCGTAGAGGAGTACGAGGGTTCACTGGTTCGCTGCGGTATGAGGCTGCCATCGCCGCAGAATAACAGGGGGTGTGGGTGAGTAGAGGGATGGCCCGGCGAGCGCTGGGAATAGTAGGGGGCGGTGAGGCCTCCGTGGCAGCACAGCCGTCCACGGGAAGTAGGAGCATGCAGCACGACCGGCGCTGCTTTGGGCGGCTGGAGCAACAAGACCGGAGGTTGAAGAAGCACTACGGCCGTTGGATGGACATCGTACGGTCACTCGACCTAGAATCGTTCATATTGACTAAGTTGACAAAGCACTCCGTCCCCGTCAACTTAGTAGGGCCACAAGTCAGCCTCCCACTAAGGTGGGTCCCAACTAGCAGGGGTAGTATTCAGTTTTTTGTGCGTAATAAGGAGGCACCTTCGGTGGGTCCGAGCTGACAGCGGGGGGAACGTTTTTTTCGCGAAATACAGTTGCCCGTCCGGTGGGTCCCCGCTGTCAAGTGGAGGAATAATTATTTTGCGCGTAATAAGGAGGCACTTCCTTGCGGCCGCCGTGGACCCAGCTATCAGCCTCTTCACGTACAGTACTCTTCTGATGGAACTCGTTTCTTGACCACGTTGACCACGCCGCGCCGAGAGCACCAAGGCGGTGGACGACGAAAAGGCCTAGGAAGGGGACGACGCGGAGCCGGGGAAGACGCGACAATGGAAGCCCGCACGGAGAGGAGTACGAGGGTTCACTGGTTCAGCTGCGGTGTGAGGCTGCCGTCGCTGTAGGGCCTGGCCAGCGGTGAGAATAGTAGGGGCGGTGAGGCCTCCGCGGCAGCACAGCCAGCCACGGGAGGCAGGAGCATGCGGCACGACCGGCGCTGCTTTGGGCGGCTGGAGCAACAAGACCAGAGGTTGAAGAAGCACTACGGCCGTTGGATGGACATCGTACGGTCACTGGAGCTAGAATCGTTCATATTGACTAAGTTGACAAAGCACTCCGTCCCCGTCAACATAGTAGGCCCACAAGTCAGCCACCCACCAAGGTGGGTCCCAACTAGCAGGGGGAGTATTCATTTTTTGCGTAATAAGGAGGCATATCCGGTGGGTCCAAGCTGATAGCAGGGGGAACATTTTTTTCACGAAATACGGTGACCCGTCCGGTGGGTCCCAGTAGTCAGGGGGAAACATTTTTTCGCAAAATACGGTGGCCCGTCCGGTGGATCCCTGCTGTTAGGTGGAGGAATCATTATTTTTCGCATAATAAGGAGGCACTTCTTTGGTGCAGCTGTGGGCCCAGCTGTCAGCCTCTCCACGTACAGTACACTTACGATGGAAGTCGTTCCTTGACCACGTTGACCACACCGCATTCCGTTGCATGCATGCGTCCATGGGCGTGGTGCGTCGCCACTGTCAGCCTCTCACGTACAGTCATGTTCCGATGACTCTCGGTTGTTGACCATGTTGACCATACCATGCCGAGCGCACTAAAGGTCGGTGGACGACGGCGAGGCCCCAGACTGGAACGACCCAGAGATGGGGAAGACGGGGCAGTGGAGTCGCAGATGGAGAGGAGTGGGAAACTTGACTGGTTCGGGTGCTCGGCTGCACAGCCGCTGTGCCGCCCACGGGAGATAGGAGCAAGAATAGAGGTTGAAGAAGGAGCACGGCTATTGGATTAACATCCAACGGTCCAGCTGCTAGAATCATTTGTTGATTTAGTTGACAAAGCCCTGCATACACATCCGCTTAGTAGGCCCACAAGTCAGCCACCAAATCTGACGGGTCCCAGCTGTCAAGGGGAGGAATAATTTTTTTCGCATAACAAGGAGGCACTTCCTACCATGTGAAGATACAGCCGGTGGGTCCCAGCTGTCAGGTGGAGGAAACATTTTTTTAGCTTAATGGGGAGGAACTTTCCTCGCGTGCGACCATGGACCTCGTGGGTCCCAGCCGTTAGGCTCTCCACGTACAATCCTCTTCCGATGACTCTCGTTTGTTGACCAAGCCGCATCGAGCGCAGCGAGGCGGTGGACGACGGCGAGGCCCTGGACGGGAACGGTTCGGAGATGGGAAGACGCAGCAGTGGAGCCGCAGACTGGGTTGAGGAGAAGGGCTATAACTGGTTCTGGTGCGGCGTGGGGCTACAGTCGGTGGAGAATAACAGGAGGTGTGGAGGGGTGGAGGGATAGCCTGGCTGGCGGTGGGGTAGCGCTTCGCAGCGATGCATGCTAAGCAGAGCCGCTAGCCGCCGGAGGCCGGACCAGGCAGTCCCGGCGATGCTGGAGGAATAAGAGAAGAGATTGAAGGTGCATGCCGACCAAGTTGACAAAGCGCTGCGTAGGCTTCGACCTATTGGCCCACATGTCAGCCTGCAAAAATGTGGCATATATTTAACCCAAGTTTTCTAGAATGTATAGTCCATTTGCTAGGCTGGGTGAACAAATAATTTTTGTTCGCGTCAATGCGGCCCATTTATATTATCTAAGAAATCCCAGCCCATTTGCACTTCCTTCAAATACACGAATTAGCTGGGCTCGATATATATATAATGTTATGTTAGAAGGAGTAATTAATATCAAAAATAAACCGGAGAGGCACATTTTTTATATACATAATTAACAAATTAGCGAGTTATTGCTCAAAATAAAAATGAGCGCGTTATTATTACATTGGTCCTTCAAATCTTCGCAAGCTTTTGTACGCAATCACAAGGATTTTCCTTGCCTGTGAGTCAAAAACAACCAGGATTTTCCTTGCCAACTTCTGTTAAACATTTACTTTTATAAGTTAATAACACGTGGGATGTTTTCATAATGTATATATAAGTCTCTATAAAATATACGATAATAGTAATAATATAAATATATGTAATGTGATTAAAAAAATACATTGGGCTGCCGATCTTTAAGAAAAAGCCCATAGGCCGGTATGGACCTCAAAAAATAAGTTGAAACCACTTTCACCTGTATGTCGTGGGCTACGCATGTTAAAATACAAAACCTAGGCCTAGCTAATACTTGTTCGCCCTCTGGAAAAAAATGATAGCAGATCCCTTAGTGAACTGGATTATAGAGGGGGCCGGCGGCACGACTAAAGAAGCATATCAGGAGAGATTTTTTTCTTCAGTGGATGGCTCTCGATGGCGTTTTTTACTTGCCTCTGTACCATACAACTTGTATTTTTAGCCTCCCAGTCTGTGGTGGACCAGCAGCCCATTTGCTGGGCGGGCCAACCTACAGAAACCAGCACTCGATTTTTCATCAAGCCCCAAAAACAACGCAGTACTATGTTTGTTTTGAGGCCGGAAACATTACGGCATGGGTTGAGCGGGGGAGGGGGCAGGACAAAGCAAAAAGATTAAAAAGAGCTGATGCACCGTTGCTACCCTAACAAAGCAGGTGCAATTCTTCTCGGGAAGAAGGTGTGCTGTTGACACCCACACGTCACATACCCCACAGTAGGCATACTAACAATTTCACACATAAGCACAACAGAAAAGGTAAACATTCGTATCAAACTCAGGTTCATAGGCACGTTCATATTCATAGCCAACATTCACTATCAACAACTCAAAAGATTCATATATACACAAGTTCAGCATGTCTATGGATCAAAATGATTGATAGATCACACAACAATATTCATAGATAATTCACAAAAAGATTCAGATATACACATGTTCAGTATGTTTATGCATCCAAATGATTGAGATCACAGCCAATATGATCCATGGACGAACTTTAATTACCTAGGGTACAGACTGGTAAATGGTGTTCAGTCGGAGGTACTTCTTGCTAAAATTAATGCTTGTATGAGTAAACTTTCGAGTACATAAGAGGCAGCACAGACAATCTGAACTTTGCTTGTAGGTTTATCCTCAAATAGTAGCCTCGTGCCGAGGGAGGTTTGAGCAACTTGGCCACTACTTTCATCCAACTAGTTTACTGGCTCATCTTTGTCCTATAGCTCGCCAAAATTCTACATTCCAGACTGGTAAATAGTGTCCAGTCGGAGGTACTTCTTGCTAAAATTAATGCTTCTACGACTAAACTTTCGAGTACATAAGAGGCAACACATACAATCTGAACTTTGCTTGTAGGTTTATCCTCAAATAGCGGCCTCATGCTGAGGGAGGTTTGAGAAACTTGGCCACTACTTTTATCCAACTAGTTTACTGGCTCATCTTGGTCCTGTATCTCGCCAAAATTCCACATTGCAGACGAGAAAGGAGGCGTTTGAGAAAATGAACCACCCAAATTTTTTGTGCAGTTCAACTGAAATGGAGCATCCCTAGCATGCAGACTGATTAAGTGCCAGATGAATATACGCGTCAACCAACTTGTCCGAATCTTTAGACTCCATGCCATACAGTTCGCTACCATATGTGCGATAACCAAAATGCACAAGTTGGGACCAAAGACTGGATCTGCGTTTTTACGGGCTATCGCGCAAGCAATATTTGTATGCTCACTCTCCTAATACTTGGAGTTTGACAATTGGTTGACGCCGGTTGATACTCGAATGAATATCAGCACTTCTTCTTGTCAACATCAATGCTTGTCTAAGTGAACTTTGGAGTACATAGCAGTAGCATAAGTACCTGCCCATTTGATCTTTTTGTGCAGTTCTACTGAAATCACCCAATGTAATGATTTGCCTGCGAGTTAAGCTCCAAGTTACTCCTTCATGAAATCGGCAAACAGTAGCACAATACCAAATCACCAATACATATGACAAGCACAATAATCAGTATAAAGACCAGTACCAACCTGTGTGAGGTAGCATATCAATTACTATTTCCTTTGACTGGAAGCCGAGATAAGCCAAGCGACTGATAGCAAAGGAAGAATGCAAGCCGAGATTAACGACTAACAGGAAAGGAAGGAAGCTGTCGAGGCAATGAAGCACCCAAAGTTTTTGTGCAGTTCCACCAAAATCGAGCATCCCTATTGGCACATATATTGAGAGAGTGAGATTACTGTAATAGTGGGACTAGTTGATGAAACATACACTAACAAATAGAAGCACCTTCATTATCTTAATGGGTAAAGTTAGCATTCCCTCTCTGCTCCACCACATGATTCACCTCATAGACAAACATACACACGTACATGATTCAACATAGGGTGCTACTAAAGATTTGTTTAACTCCGACAGAAAAATTAGGCAGCAATAAATTAGTGGTACTTAAGTACTACTAATTAATTAAGTGAGATAGCAGAAGTGGAAGGGCTCCCTGGAGGATCGTCTCACATGTAAGGTAGTCGTTGCCGGAGCCCTTGAATGGCCTCGACTGAGGCCTCTGGCTTCAGCAAGATCGCCTTGGCACTGTTTACTCTTCTTCTTCTTCCTCCTCTTCATGCTCTGTTTCTCAGTCTCCTCACCAGTTGGTAAAACCAAGTACATGATTGGCCTTCTATTTCAGAATTGGTTTTGTTAGTGAGGGAGTACAAGTGTACTAGTAAAAATAGCATTATTTTCTCATGGCAGTCGCAAAATAGAGATGAACACATGCATTAAATATCATTCTTACCTAAAGGAAGGTTATGGTGCCAATATGGATGATGAGGATTGGAACACAGATCTCCCTTTGTGCAGTTCCATCGAAATGAACCAACTGTTCCATTCTGACATTCCAGTTAAACAACACAAAAGTCACTTCTTTTAAGAAGAGTTTTGTGCAAAGGCACCAAAAGGTCACAACAAAGAACTGTGTGAAATGGATATCCCTGTTTGCACAAAAAGCTACAGAGGAAACAGTCAAAGTCTCAAACAATTACAGGCAAAAACATTTGGTTAAACTTGTCATGGCTTATAACAATTGCATGGCTTCATTTTTACCAGGGGCATTAGATTAAGAACAACTAAATTTTTGGTATAAGGGCATGGGACAGTGGGTGCACCAGCAGTCCAGCACCATGTACCTAAACAGGGGCATAAAGTGGTGATTCGTAGTTTGTTTCCCCGAGAAACAAACATCCAAGAAAACATATCTGGGTTGGTCCCATTTTTGTTCACTCTAGCCACCTACTCCTATCTGTGGATAGCAAATCTAGTCCTGGTCATACCACCGTGTACATCGTTACCCCTATATTTCCCTTTTCGACCAAGAGACCGGTTGGATGACCAGTCTATACTACTTTCACCCCCTTTTCTTCCTGTTTGTACCAAGTCCGATGTACTACATACTAAATTCCCCCACCCCCACTTTTTTCTTGTTTGAACCAAGTATAAGATTCGACTCCATGAAGTAGCTTTACCTCTAACATAGAAGAAAAAAATAGGTGACGTTGGACCCTCCGATCGAGAGGGGCTAAGGGGTAGAAAATGATGCACATGCATCGACGTAGCGAGCTGGGTAAGTAGAGCTAAGGCGGTTTTGAAGGAAGATATACCTGAAGGTCGTCGGGATGTGGATAGGTGGGCGGCGGGAGGCCGGATCCGCCCACACTAGGGCAACGATGAAGGGATCGGAGGACCTCTCGCACCGGCGCTTGGCCAGAGATAACGATGCGGCCGGCAGTGGGTCTCATCCCTCGCTGTCGACGACGGCCTAAATGCTGCCCCTCCTCCCCTTCACCGGCAGAGGGGGATACGTCCGGATCTGTAACCAGCGGTGAGGATAGAAAGAAAATGTTTTTTGAAGGGAGAAAGACAGTGTTACCACCCCTATCTTGTTTAGATCTGGAGAGGATGAGTGTGTGTGAATAGAGCAACCCTAGCAAGCAAGCACGGAGGCTCCGGCCTATATATACATAGTGGGGTAGTTTTCCTTTTTCACTCCATCAAAACAATCGTTTAAAATTGTGTACTACGTGCCAGGTCGCCGTTATTTAGTTGTTGATTGTTTTTTGAGATAGCTACCCGCTTGTTCCAAGTGGTGTTACGGTGTGCCAGGTCGCACTTTATTTTTTGAGGGTGCCAGGTCGCACTTTGTATCGTTCAAGTCTGGTACAAGCCCCTCCATTAAATGAACAACCACCCCCTCGTAAAAATTGTGAACAAGCCCACGGCTAAAATTATCGGAAACATGGGTTGCCCCAACATGCATTATTATTTATATTTTCTACTCCCTCCGTTCCTAAATATAATTCTTTTTTATTAGCCACACCTAAGACAAGAATTTTTTTATTACCAGTGAACCCCACATGTCATAGACACAAAAAGTGTGGCAAGATTCCCTTAGGCAAGCCAAAGCGTGTCTAACAATTTGAGCAACTCAAGTTAGGCAAGTGTTGCAAGTGTGGGAAAAATAATGTGGCAACATAAGACAAACATAGTCACAATCCAAACAGCCCCGTAATTTTTTGTGACATGCATGAAAATTTGGTTAGTTAAATTTATAGTCAAAATTTGGCAAGGTGCATGAAATCAACACATGCAAGTATCAAAAGGGAGGTCACGGCATGCATGCATGCGTTGTACTCCCTCCGTTTCCAAATATAAGTCTTTTTAGAGATTGCAACAAGTGACTACATACGAAGCAAAATATGTCTACATACATCCGTATGTAGTAGTCCATTTGAAATGTGTAAAAAGACTTATATCGAGTGCAGTGCTTTGATGTGTCGCGTCAACTCATACAAGACCGAGAAGTTTGATTACTACAACGCCCCCTCCCTCGCGCATGACCATGGTGGCTGGCAGGATTAGTAGGAGCTTTCGCTACACGCTTCTTGACGGCGGCGAACTTGCGGATGGAGTTGACCATCATGTCGTCCATGCGAGAGGCGAAGTCGGCGTCGGCGAGGGCTACGACGCCGGCGGTCGCCAGCACCGTCTGGAAACGGTGCATGGTGCGGGACCGCAGGCCGGCGCCTTGGATGATTTGGCACAGCCGACTGCCGCTCGCGACCATCGCCTCCATAGGTGCTTCTGGCTTCTAGTCACTTGGTCTTGGATTGGAGTGAGCAGTGTTGCGCAGTGATTGAGAAAGAACATTTAGTCAATCTAACCCTGCTATCCATAGACCTCTTTGGTTTAGAGTTAGTTCAGGGTTAGAATCTAACTCTAACCTCTAACTGAGTTAGTAGAGTTCTCCTCGTCTCGGTTCATCGCCATCATACTTTCCCCATTTTCAGTATCCTGCGAATCAAAGAGGCCCTTAGACTGGTTTAGGTCCGGTAGTTTTTTATAAACATGTTATGTCCAAAATTTAATGAACGTGCTCCAGTTTCTACGAAAATAATCTGGTTTCATGTAGTAATTCATTTATTCTTCTGCGGGGGGTTTGCATGTAATTCGTGAGGTCTGAAATGTAAAGTACCCCGGCATATGCTCCGAGTCATGCATGCACTATGACCCAGGTGCTCTATGTCCCACATGCCGGCGAAAGGGTGCACGTGGAAATAGCCTAGGAGTACATATAGGAGGATAAATGCGTGAAAAAATATGTATGGTGAAGCGTAGCTGCGGTTCGAAAAGGAGACCTAAAGTGATGATGTATAGGTCGACGCACCCAACTAGTGGTAGTACTAGACATACGACTGCTTTTTCCCTAAAAAAAGAGGTACGAGTGCTCAGTACTCCTATTCTATCAACGCGAGTCCCATCTGACAACAACGTCTGTGCTACATCTTCTCCCTCGTTTCTCTCTTCTAGTAATTCTAAACTCAGCCGTCGCCCGGTGGGCGGGGTGGGGATTTGCCGATGATCGGTTTACTCAACTGCGGCCCCACCTCACAGTGAAAACGTTACTACTGGAATAAAAATGCCATATACTCCTATACTAATAAAACATTAAGGCCACAAGGCGATGCAGTGCTGGTTACAGGAGGCAAGAAGAAGAGATGCATCGAACGGCGGCTAAGTAGCAGCGGCTTTCGTGGCCAGGTCAACGTGCTTCTGAACAATGGCGTACAAAGATTCCATCCGCTGGAAGAAGGACAATGTCTTTCTGTCCTCGCTGGCCTTGTAGTGGCCTATGTAGACGATTTCCCAGTAGACGTGGATGTGCAGGTCGACGGTTTCTTGTATGGCGAGGCGTTGCGCGACGAGCGCGGCCTCGAGGTGCACATTCTTCATCGCGACCTCCGGCAACTGCAGGGCCACCAGGGCTTGAAAGAGTTCGTCACCATGGAGGCCGATGAGGGTGGCAGGCAAGGAGGAGCCTGGGCGCGCAGGCTGGAGCAGTACGACAAGGTCATCCGCGCGCTTCTTGACGGCAGCGAACTTGTGGATGGAGTTGACCATCATGTCGTCCATGCGAGAGGTGAAGCCGGCATTGGCGAGGGCTACGACACCGGCGGTCGCAAGCACCGTCTGGAAACGCTGCGCGGTGCGGGGCCACGGCCGACGCCTTGGATGATTTGGCACAGCCGACTGCCGCTCGCGTCCATCGCCTCCATAGGTGCTTCGGGCTTCTAGTCACTTGGTCTTGGATTGGGAGTGAGCAGTGTTGCGCAGAGACTAAGGAGTAGATGGATTGGAGTGGTGGGGCACCTTTATATGAGAATCCAGACTCTGTTGCATTCACATCGTGCTGGCTCTATTCTGCTTCTCTAATTAGTTCCCTCTGCTCCTTCAAACAAAATTAATTCCCTCTGCATGTAGAGTAATTTGAGGATGCATGATTGACCGTTCAACGTCTTGGGAACCGCTGCCCTCTCCCTCCTTGGCATTCAAGCACCTATGGAGGCGACTACTGCTCGCGTCTATCGCGTGTCAGGAGACGTTCCCGTCGACGACGAGGTGCCTATGGTGACTTCGTAAATTTCAAGATGATAGTACTAGTATACTCAATATTGTGCACCGCGACCAAGGCCGAGAGGAAAACGAGAGAACTACGTGTTTATTTACGGTGTAGATTCACTCATTTTGCTCCATATGTACTCCGTCTCGGTGTAGTCTAGTCACTTGTTGAAATCTCAAGAAAGGAAAATACTCCTTTCTGGTTTACAGGGCTATACTAGCAAGTACTTACTACAGTAGTGGGCTCACATAGCAATTTTGTCTCATGCAAGAGCCTGGCTATATGTGTGCTCCAAGGTTCGCATCTGCCACGTTCGGGTTGCACTTGGCTCTTCGCCTCTTCGAGAAGATGAACAATGATGTTAGTACTACTACTTCTACAGTATCGAATCCACTGCTGCATGTCCGTCCACCGTGAACGGGAGGGATAGCATGTTTAAGTACTATATAAGCAAAAGCCTGTCCTCGTCTGCGAGCCACCGCACGCATGGGGGAGGGAGAAGGCGTGTAGTAGTAAAATCAAGCTTCTCCTCGTTGTATGAGTTGACGCGACACATCATAGCACTGGCCCCACATGGTTGCCTCTAAACTTGGCTGAAAGACCCGCAGTGTACAATACTCCATTTGCTGCAACCTCTAACATTTACGCCACCACAAATTAAAATATATATTCCTGTCTTGACCAGATGAGCGTGCAAACTAGAATCACCAGGATGACAGGTAGGGCCAGAAGATAATTTTAATCAAAAAATATAGCATGGAGCCGACCCTAACTATTTTAAGCTTACATGCATGGTACACGCTATCCTAGACTACTCTACACATGAAACTGCCACACGAGCGTCCGGGCTACGCTTGGCTCTTCGCCTCTTCGGAAAGTCGAACAAAATGATGGAGTACTACTGCAGTGGAGTACTACAATATGCTTCTGGCCATCTAACACCGATTGAACTGCTGCATGTCCACCGCGTACGGGAGGGAGAGCGTGTAGCGAACGAAAGCTTCTCCTAGTCCTGCCAGCCACCACGCTCATGGGCGAGGGAGGGACGCAGCTTCATTGACTTACTGCTCCTGCCTTTGCGTCCATGATAGGTGGGCCCAAGAGGTCGGTGGCCCACCTGTCATGCAGCCAAAGGAAGGTGCGGTTAAGGCGAGAGGGCGTTGTAGTAATCAAACTTCTCAATCTTGTACGAGTTGACGCGACACATCAAAGCACTGCACTCGATATATTTCAATAATTTGCCTTTATCGATGCATTAATTACAACGCATGCATGCATGTCGTGACTCTCCTTTTGATACTTGCATGTGTTGATTTAATGCACCTTGAAGTAGTATGAATATGTGATGGTAAAGCTTTGTAATGCCCCGGCCCTAACAAAGCGAGAGATAGTTGTGCACGAGGAGGGCGAGATCACGCAGACGGAACATGACCCGACGATGGAGCTCTCTATGGTCTCGATGTACCTCACCTTGCTCCACTGCCCCTTGTGCCTCCGCCCCTTGAAGTCTCCAGTGTCTGAGGTTCAAATACACCTCGTCCGTTCGGCTGATCGAGCAAGGTGCAGGTTTCTTGATTGATGTGTTGTTCGATTGATTTGTGCAGTGCAAGGGAGGGCACCTAGCTTGCGTGGACTGCCGCGTCAAGCACCCCGGGAACCAACGGCAGTGCCAGATGTGCGAGTGCGGCGGGGGCTTCGACATGCGAAACATTGCGGTGGAAGCCGTCCTCTCCTCGGTGAGGGTGGAGTGCCCGCATGAAGGCTGTGGGCACTACTTCACTTACCACAAGCTCGCCGATCACCAGAGCGTGTGTCTGCTCGCGCCCTGAAAATGCCCCGTGCCCGTCTGCGGCTACGAAGGATCGCCGCCGTGGCTCTCCCTCCACATCAGCACAGTGCATCCCATGCCCATGCACATGATCCAGTATGACATGGCGCTCCAGCTGCAAGTGCCACTGTAGGAGCCACGACTCTTGCTGTTCGCGGAGGAGGACAGCCTCGCGTTTTTCTTGGTCGGCGGCGTGCTCGACATCGGCGCGCCTATCGCCGTGTCGGTCGTCTGCATCAGAGCGGGGGCGTCCCCACTGCCGCACTACGTGGCCAAGCTGTGGGCGAACGGCCCGCCGGGGGAGACCAAAGGCAGGACCGACACCGTCAAGGTGGAAATGGAGGTGACAAGCAGCAGGGATCCCGGCGACGTCGCCGTGCAGGAGCTGACCTTCTTCACAGTTCCGCCCAAGCTGCTGGCCGGGGCTAAGCTGGTGTCCCTCCACATTCAGATTGACAAGCTCATGTCCTAAATGATTCTACAGTGCAAACTGTTTATATTATTAATATGCTAATATAGGGGTTAGCTCGGTCTACTTTAGCTTAAGAGATGGTGGGTTTTGGTGGCGATGCAGCAATTACCTCGACATTAGATCAGCAGTGAAAGTAATTTCGAACAGTCGAATGGATATTTTGTGTCTGTTGGATATAAAGATCCTTTGGGTAAGAAGTAATAGCTTATATGCTTTTTTCGAAACGGAACAGATACTTGTATAATTTTTGTTGACATGCACTAATATTTTTGAAACGGACGTCGGGCTGTAGCTAGAAGGGCGGTTGGGACGCGGCATCGGCCCATACCGCGGTGACCCCCGATTGGGACACACCGACTGTGGATTTTCTCCCTCGCCGATGTCGACCGCGTCTACGCAGAACATTGTTCCCTTCCCCCAGCCGCGGGATTAGGCCGGATATGTGACCAGCGGTGTAGCCACCATCGTTCGATGCTTGTGAAGAAAGCAAGCGAAGCAAGCAGGCTTGTAGCTTAGGCTCCTGCTAGTGTATATACAGTGGTTTTATTTTACTCTCCATATCAACCATTTTATATTGCGTACGTGTCATTTAAGAGTGAAATGATGGTTGCTTCTTCCCACTAACTTACTGTGTGATTTGACTGCTCCTTTAGTGGCCCCTACACGTACTCCCCCTACGTGTATGCAACAGTCACACATACACATGGATGCAAAAACGCGCACGATGCCCTAATGCCTGAATGTCCGAGCACACGATGGAACACACACGGTCACGCTCAAGTGCTCAACCTACACGTGCATGCACACACATACTCAGCCAGGGTGAGCTAGTGACCGTATAAACACCGGAAAATGTATATATTGAGCGCAATGAGCGTATTATGAAGTCCACTGACCGTATTGTTACAAATATACAGTGACAGACAGTGTATTTATCTCGTTTGAAATTAAGCCATATTAACCGGAGAGGAGGCAGTATGGACTAGCATTACTTTGTTGTGTCCCGTCAACTTGCCGAACAAGGAGAATCTTGCAGGACGGGAGAAGCTTGCGCGCGGTGGCTCGCAGGACAAGGAGAAACTTTTGACTAATGCAAGCTGTCCTTCGCTCAGGTGGTGTACGTGCAACAGTTAATTCGGTGTCAGATTGCTAGAAGCAGACACTATACTAGTACTATTATTGTTGCACTTCCCGAAGAGGCAAACAGCTAAGCGCAAAGTTTACTAGTACTACTACTATAGTCTATAGAGGTACTATACTAGTACTAGGAACCGGATGGAGGAGCGTCTGCACTCTTATTATATTTTTAAAATGTGATAAAGCAATCTTCAACACATTTGGTTCTCTTCGAGGGTTCTCGCATGTGATAATGGAAGTTGATTGCATGGAACACTCGCCACAATTCTCGCTTAATTCCGGCTCATATCCTATTACAAATAGGAGTGCTCGGTAATAATTCCTCTCTTTTTTGTTATTCAACATGTAAACAGGTCAGCAAACCTTGCGGCGCATCTTTGTGCGAACCGTGCTTGCTGCACTTTGAATGTGGCCGAGAGCTGGCTTGATGATACACCTCGCTTCCTACTTATTTTTTTGCGGGGTACCTCGCTTCCTAGTGACCAGTGTCTTGGCTGATCGTCCTAAGAATGCTTATATATGAATAAAGCTCTCTCATTTACCCGCAAAAAAGATTAAGCCATATTAACCGGAAAGGAGGGAGTATGGACTAGCACTACTTGTTGGTGTGTCCCGTCAACTCGCAGAATGAGGAGAAGCTTGCAGGACAAGGTGAAGCTCGCTTACGCCTTTTGACTAATGCAACGTACCTCGCCCAGGCGGTGGACATGCATCAGTTCATTCGGTGTCAGATTGCCAGAGGCATACACTGCAGTACCGAACATGCATAGTATCATCATTGTTCGACTTCACGAAGAGGCGAAGAGCTAAGCGCAAGGTTTAGTAGTACGAGTAGTACTACTACTAGAACCTCATGTTGGAGCCTCTGTACTCTTATTTTTCTTAATCTTTGATAAAGTACACATTTATTCCGGAGAAGGGCAGAAAACGGCAGCCCAACATGTAATGATGATATCGATCAACCATGCTCGAATATATCTTGGCCTCCGTGCGAGCCCGTCTGTGTGTTCTTGCTCCTCAGCTCTCTCAAGGAACGGCGGGTTGGCCATTTTGCCGTCAATTGAGATCGGTTTGCTCACACTCCGGTCCCAAATGTTAGTGATATGCCAAGACGAGGTGCGTTGACCGACCGCCATACTGCTGCATTTGGTTTTGCACCTTCATACTACTCCTCCCTCCGTCACAGTTTACAAGGCGCGCTTCATTATGATGCATTTCTCTCAATGCATTTCCACCACCAGAGAGACTTTAGACGAGTTTGGTTTAATGCTCAATTAATTAGGGCGTGGTAACCGCAATTTTCTCTTGATGTAGTACTATGGAGTGGAGTAAGTGCATGCATGTGTCTACCCGGGGTGGAAGCACTGCATGCATGTGTGTACGCATTATTTCCTCTAGTAATAGACGCCGTGCTATAACTACCAATGCTATTTTTCAGGCCGATCGCTAGTCGCCTTGGTCCCATAGATTTTCTCTTTTTCTGAAGCGCGCTCTATAAACAGTGACGGATGGAGTAGTATGAGCGGATTCAAAGAAGAGCGTATTGATGGTTGCTTCTTCCGAGCAACTTACAGTGGGAAAGGTGGGGCTTATGATTTGACTGCTCATTACTCACTATTAATGCTGCGCAATGACCGGTCTGAGTCTCCCATGCGGCTGTGCACTACCCCCTCGGTTCTTAAATATACTCCGGAGTATTTGTCTTTCTAGAGATTTCAATGAGTGACTACTCAAATATTTGTCTTTTTAGAGATTCAAATGGACTATTACATACGGATGTATATAGACATATTTTAGAGTGTAGATTCACTCATTTTACTTCGTATGTATTTACTTGTTGAAATCTATAGAAAGACAAATATTTAGGAACGGAGGGAGTACACATACGAAGCAAAATGTGTGAATCTACACTCTAAAATATGCCCATTTGAAATTTGTAAAAAGAAAAATATTGTTGATGACAGTTGCGATGACAAAAAAGAAGCATATTCCTTGTCCTAAGGGAAGATAGCAACACGGTTGTGTTTGTCTAAAACGGTGTGAGGACGAGATTGCAATATGGAAAGTACGCCGACGAGCTATGTTTTGTGCAAAGAACTATGGAAGATCCACATGCAGCGACGTGGGAGGATGGGCAGTGGAGCATGGCCGGAGGGGATACCTAGAGGTCGTCGGTATGTAACTAGGTGAGCGGTGGTGGGCGGAATCTGCCCATACTGCGGTAGCGAGCAGGTGGCGTAGGCCCTACCGCGCCGGAGCTTGGTCAGAGAGAACGGCGTGTACCGCAGATCGGGATGTGCCGCCTCGGCGCCGTCGAACGGAGAAACGATGCACGTCCTCCCTTTCACCGGCGGACGGGATGCGGCCGGATCAGTGACCAACGGTGAGAGAGAGAGAGATGCCACCGCAGCCTTGTGTGAGATACTCTGAAGAGAGACAAACTAGGAAGGCAGGCTCCATTGTATATAGTGGAGTGGACTACCTTTTTCTCCATAAAAATCAGTTTATATTCTGTGTACGTGCCATTGAGCAATATAACTTTATTCAAAAATAACGCGCCAACGCATCAAGTCGAACTTTGTTTCGTGCACGCGTGGTACACGACCTCCATAGGTAAACAACCGCTACACGCGTTCAAATTAGCACGTGGGCTGCCATTTCGTACAGAAATGAGCTCCACCGTGTACACGCGCGGGTGTGGCTGCGCACCAAGCGTGAGTACGTGCACGGTGCACCTATTCTCTTTTTGTATACGTACACTACCTACGTGGGGTTGTGTGAGAGATATAGTGTGTGGGTTCGTGAGAGTTTTTTTAGGGGGGGGGGGGGTCAATCAAAAATGTAACATATGCAATGTGTGTGAAATAGAGTCCTGGATATATCATATATATAGAGGGGCCGATCCACGAGAAGAGAGTGGAGGTATCATCGACTTGAGGTGTCCATAGAATCGAAGAGAGGGATGATGTGTGTGTCTGTGTGTGTGCGCGCGGTCGATAAAGAGTGCCATCAAATTTGTGTGTGCCCACGTCAAAGATATAGAGTTGCTGGCCTACTAGAACGAGGGAGGGGGCATGTGCGGTTTGACTCTGTGGCATCGATACCTACCTACAACACTCAACTATCGGTGTGTGGTGGGGGGGGGGGGAGGCCTAATTAACTATAGAGGTACAATGGCTGGTATATGTGTGGAGGAGGAGAGAGGCCTACCTCATGTATTAAGGGATATCGATCTACCTCATGTATTAAGGGAGATCGATCGACATCCATGCATATGTGTAGGAGAGGAATAAGGTTGGGAGAGAGACAGAGCTATAGTGTTGGAGGGGGTGGTAGTTGAGTTGCTTCTAACAAATGGTGGGATAGGATTGCTAGACAACCGGAGGGCACGCCTTTAATATCAATAAGAGAGGGATGGCTGCACATGCGTGCACGTGCGTGCGTGAGAGACGGGTCGAGGCATGCACGAATCATGGGGGGGGGGGCGATATGGATGTGGTAAGTAGACATAACTACATAGGAAGATCAATCGTCCTTTGTCAGAGAAAGGAGTGTAACATCCCAAATTTTTAATTTGGCATGTTATACATAGGTCATCCATGCAAATCATATTTTATTGCATTTTCGTTTGCAATCCTCAAAATCCTAAGCAACTCAAGGACCCTCGGAGAGAGTTGGGGATTTTCCGATGTTCATATTTGAATTTTATCAAATAATGAAGACGAGGATTTTGGATTTTATTATTTTTCTCTCCGGAAAATATTTCATGTTTAAATAATAAATGAGAGGAGATAATATGACTTCTCCAAAAATAATTGAAATATCGGAGGAAAAATGTTAAAATCATTATTTGGATTTTATTTTATTTATTTGGAATTTTATTTCCCTAGAGAAAAATTTGCATGATTTAAAAATTGCATTTTAGGGGCCAAAAAAAGTTCATCTTGTTCTAAATATTTTATTTAGACGGAGAAAACTTGTTTTGGTATTTTTATTTTTTTTTATTTTTCTAGGATTTTTATAAGTTACGGCAGAACGTTTAAAAAAAAAAGGACCCGCGCCCGACTGGTCCAAGGGCCTAGCTGAGCAGGCCGGCCGAGCCGCCCGAGCCGCCGCCGCCTTCTCGCGTCGCCGCCGCCAAGGTCTCACCCGGACTCCGCCGCCGCCGCCTTGCCCCTTCCCAAGTCGGACCCCCAACCTATATATAGCCGCCTCTAAACCACCACCGCCACCACCGCCGACCGGAGCCCGAGCCGCCCGAGCCTCGAGCCGCCGCCCCCCTCCCGCCGCCACCCACACCCGCCGCCAACCCGCGCCCCCGAGCCCGCCGGAGCTGCCCGCCCGCCGGACGACCTCGCCGGAGGTAGCCCCTCGTCGCCGGTTTTTTTGAAAACCCTACGGTTTTTTAAAAAAAAACCCTAGCCCGTTTTTTTATATAAATCGGTTTTATTTCTCCGGTTTATTTGTTTTGCGAGCGTTCGCTCGTTTGTTCGTTTTTTCGAACGTGTTCGTCGTTTAGTTTCTGCTAACGAACGTTCGTTCGTTTAGCCGTTCGTCGTTTTCTTTTATTGGATTTATTCCGCGATTTTTCCAATCGCGATTTCTGATCCGATGTTCGAATTAGTATAACTTTTCGCTCGTTTATCGGAATCAGGCGATTCAAGCGCCTGGAGTTTCATCTCGAAACCCTCTTTCCGAATAGCCAACTCAACCAAGTTTTGCCTCTGTAAAATTTGACCCTAGTTCAGATTAGTAAATGGATCTTGTTTCTTTCGCCGTTTGAGTTTCGTTGCTCCGTTTGGCTTGATTTTTCTTGTGAACGGAGTTCTTAAGTTGAACTCTTCAGTCAACCTCTTTCAGTTGAAGTTTAGTTTGTGCATCTTTTCTTGTTGCTTATGTATGTATTGTTTGCTTGCGATAGAATTCCCGGAGTGCGAAGCGTGTTACTACGAGTCTCTAGGATTCACGGATCGTCAGCAAGGCAAGTAACACTTGATCATATTTCCTTTCATACCCAGTTTTTATGCATTAGTTCAACCCTCAAACATTGCATGGTTAGGATGTCATTAATTTGTGGGTTGGGAAGTAGATGATGAGGTAGGAACCTATTGCCCTGTTACTATCAAACCCTTGGGAGTTACTTCTACGTGTTGCTTATATTACTATGCTATGCCGTAGACGTGGTTTGGGTTTGAGAGATATTCATGACAGATGTGAGATTGTTAATTAATGGTTTACTTTAAGGTGGCAACTTAAATACACATCTGGGTGGATTGAGGCACCGGGGAACCCAAGTGTTGTCTGCTTTTATTTTGGAAATCCGGGGTACCCGTGTGATCTTCCTATGGACCGCCACCAGTGCTCAAAGGAACTGAGATTATTCATGCTAGAAACTTCCGTGTGCAGCCACAAGCTATTATGGGCTCTAGCATAGTTGAGTAAGTTACGTGAAGCTCTTGAAGAGGTAGATCAGCGGTAGTGGGTTTTGTAGGTTTGGTATGGTCTACCCGAGTAGAGAGTTAATGTTTACGAAGATCGTGTCTCGATCATCCGCTTCTCAAACACCATGTAGTGCGAGAAATCAACAGAGGCGATCGAGTCTTGTGGGGAAAAGTCATGAAACCTCTACAGAGTGTACAATCTAATCATGGTTAGCCGTGTCCCGGTTATGGACAATTACGAGTATCTAGTACTTGAGTAATTACATGTATCTCATCACTCTAAATTAATATTGTCGGGTTGTTAATTACTTTAATTGGGATTGAGTTGGGGTTATACCTTCTCAATGATGTTTCAACCACCATGATAGTTAAATTAAAATTTATTCCTTTGATGTAGGGAAAATTGGCTTTCCGTGAACTCAGAATCAGAGAGCTTTCCACCAACCAAACATGCATGTAGTGTTAGCATTATTCTGTTATTGCTCTATTGTGTTACATTGCCAAGATATTCCATGTCTGACCCGTTCTCGGGCTGCAACGTATTATGTTGCAGACTTTTCAGACGAGGAGTAAGGTTCGATAGGCCGTTGCCGTGCAGCTCAGCTATGCCGTTGGAGTTGATGGACTCACTTTATCTTCCAAGCCTTCCGCTGTTATCGTATTAGATGGCCTTAAGCCATATTATTGTAATAAGTTCTCTTTTGAGACATTCAATGTAATAAGGGTGTGATTGCTACTCTGTTATAAATCCTTCGAGTACTGTGTGTGTCAGCATTACCGATCCAGGGATGACACGGAAGCACAGAGACTTGACCATCTGAGGTCGGGTCGCTATAAGATGGTATCAGAGCACACGCTGAGTGTAGGACACGACCACTAAGATAAAACCATAGGTCACTCTTCTCTACTCATTTCTGACTCCTCTCCATTTTTCCACTCTTTAGGATGACGGAGATGAAGTACAAGTTTGCACAACCGGATGAAGACACACTTTTTGGACGTCACTTGAAGGAAGTCACTAGGTACCTGAATATTGGAATACCAAGCTTCACCGGGACGTACAACGCCACTTTACCAGAAGAAGAGTGCTGGAAGATTCAAGCCCTAGTTCCCGGAAGGACGTTTGCGCCAATCACGGAGCCCATAGTGTGTGTTTTCAATGCACCAACATGGAGTTTGCGAAAGAGTATGGCAGCTCACATTACCATGGGACGCATTGGTGAAGTCTACAATAGGGAGCTTAAAGACACCATATATCAAATATGTGGGCGCCGAGACGAGCAATGGGAAGTAATCAGCACCAAGAAGGATAGATCCATTGCAGCTTACATCCAGGAGTTAAACCAGCACATTCGACGACAGGAGAACCAGATGTGCGCAGACATGATGGATTTGAAGAAGGCGAAAACTAGGATCATCGAGCTGGAGGAAGAACTCAAGTTTACATGCGATGGATATGAGGAAGAAATCAAGACCCTACTGGAGAAGAATGATGACCTAGTCAAGAAGATCGGAGTCTTCATGGGAGGACCAGCACCGGAAGAAGAGGAAGAAGATCCCACTTGTCCGGACAACTACATCATCATCGACGACACCAACTCTGATCCAAGTGATGATGACTATGAAGACGAAGCTGGAGCAGACATCATGGAGTCTTCCACCGATCAAAATTTCTAGATGACCACCATATAATAGTAGTATTTTTCCCCCATGTAACTAGTAGTAGTTGAGCACTTATGCGGTAGTCCTAGACAGTTTTGTATGCCCTTGCTTGATTGAATGAATGTGTGTGTTTGCCTCATGTGCATATGGGTAGTGTTTTCTCGCTAGACCTCTTTCTATTCTAATCTCTTCCATCTAAACCCTCAGATGCCTCCGAGACGTGACCCCGGTTTTGTTTTCCCACCGGAGCTCACCCAGTTGATCCAGCAACAGAATGCCTTGATGCAGTTGCTAGTTCAGAATCAGGGCAACAACAACAACAACAACAATAACCCGCTGCCAGTGGACAATTTAGCCCGTTTCCTGAGGCTACAACCGCCGGTGTTTTCGAGTAGCACCGAGCCAATAGTTGCTGATGATTGGCTACGCCGTATTGGAAGGGAGTTAACCACCGCAGGATGCACGGATGCTGAAAGGGTGCACTTTGCCGCACATCAATTGGATGGACCAGCAGCCGCATGGTGGGAGAATTACACGGCTACTTTTCCTATAGCCAATGTCACTTGGGACCAGTTCCAACAAGCTTTTCGCACGGCCCATGTTTGAACTAGAGCCATGCAGATAAAGAAGCGTGAGTTTCGCAACTTGCGCCAGGGAACCGTCTTGTGGCCCGATCGTGGATGAGTTTAGCAAGTTATCACGCTATGCCCCTGATGATGTGGCCACAGATGCCGCGAAGCAAGAGAAGTTTATGGAAGGGCTGAATGATGAGATGATTATGCAGTTGATGGTGGCAACTTTCAACAACTACCAGGAGTTGGTAGATAAGGCCCTAATGATTGAAGGGAAGCAACAACAGATTGAGAACCGTAAAAGGAAGTATGGACAAGGGAAGTATAACTCAGGAACTCACCAGAAGCCTCGCTTAACCCCGAACTCGGGAGGACTTGTTCCTAACCATGGAGGACATAACCATACTGGAGGAGGGTCGCATAATCAAAATGGTGCGAAGAACGGGAATGGGAATGGAGTCAACAATAATCAGAATCGCTCTAACCCAGCTACACCCGCCAAGAGGGACTTAAGCCAAGTTATTTGCTTCAAGTGCGGGAAGACAAGGCACTATGCCAATGAATGCCCTAAAGGAAAGAATGGAAACGGAAATGGAAGCGCTGGGAAGAAGCCCAATCCATTCAACAAAGGACAAGCGAACCACGTTAACGTGGAGGAAGTTGAAGAGCAGCCGGACGCGGTAATAGGTAAGTTTTTGGTTCACCATTTACCGCTATTGTTCTTTTCGACATTGGTGCATCGCATTCATACATATCAAGGGATTTGTGGAAAAGTTTAAGTTACCAACCCAAACCCTTAGGACCCTCTTCTCTTGAGCTACTTTGGAGCAGAGTACATGGCTAGCGATGGTGCCCCCAGATACCCCTAATCATTGGCACGCATGTTTTTCCGTCTGACCTAATTCTCTTGGAGTCGCAAGGATTGGATGTGATATTAGGTATGGACTGGATGTCAAAGTATGGAGGAAGTATTGATTGTGCTAGCAAGTCAATTTATTTTACTACCCCAGAGGGAAAAATGATTAAGTATGTATCTAGGCATGTGCCTAGAAGGAGCCAAGTGAATGCCCTCACGGGAGTTGTACAGGAGGAAGTACCTGTAGTAAAGGATTATCCGGATGTTTTCGGAGGAGTTACGGGCATGCCACGGATCGAGATATCGAGTTTCTGATAGAACTATTGCCAGGTACAGGGCCAATATCCAAGAGACCCTATCGGATGCCCGCAAATGATCTGGAGGAAATTAAGAAGCAGATCAAGGAGCTATTGGAGAAAGGTTACATTTGTAGAAGTTCATCACCTTGGGAGCCCCAGTACTGTTGGTTGAGAAGAAGGATAAATCCCTAAGGATGGTTGTTGATTACCGAGCTCTGAATGAAGTAACGATAAAGAACAAGTATCCATTACCAATGATTAATGATCTGTTTGATCAGTTGCAAGGAGCTAAGGTGTTCTCGAAGATTGATCTACGATCAGGATACCATCAGTTGAAGATCCGAGAGAAGGATATACCAAAGACAGCATTTACCACACGGTATGGATTATATGAGTATACGGTCATGTCATTTGGACTGACTAACGCCCCTGCCTATTTCATGAGTATGATGAACAAAGTGTTCATGGAGTATTTGGACAAGTTTGTTGTGGTGTTTATTGATGATATTATGGTTTACTCGAAGAACGAAGAGGAGCACGCGGAACATCTACGTTTGGTTCTCGAGAAACTCAGGGAACACCAGTTATACGCCAAATTCAGCAAGTGCGAGTTTTGGTTGAAGGAAGTAGGATTCCTTGGGCATGTTATATCAGGAGAGGGTATAGCAGTAGACCCCAGTAAGGTTCAGTCAGTCACTGAATGGTTGGCACCCACTTTAGTTGGCGAGATTCGCAGTGTCCTTGGACTGGCAGGATATTATCGGAGATTCATTGAGAATTTTTCCAAGATTGCTAAGCCAATGATTGAATTGCTAAAGAAGGATACTAAGTTCAAATGGACAGAGGATTGCGAGACAAGCTTTCAAGAGTTGAAGAAACGATTGACTACAACCCCAGTGCTGACATTGCCGGATATACATAAGGAGTTTCAAGTGTATTGTGACGCCTCTCGCTTGGGACTTGGATGTGTTCTTATGCAGGACGGAAAAGTTGTTTCGTATGCCTCACGACAACTGAAGCCACATGAGTTGAACTATGCCACGCATGATTTGGAGTTAGCAGCTGTAGTACATGCGCTGAAGACCTGGAGACACTATCTTATTGGAAACCGTTGTGATGTGTACACGGACCATAAGAGTTTGAAGTACATTTTCACACAGAAGGAGTTAAACATCAGACAGAGGAGATGGCTGGAACTCATAAATGATTACGACATGAAGCTACACTATCATCCAGGAAAGGCCAACGTCGTAGAAGACGCTTTGAGCCGGAAGAGTTATGCCAATATCCTTGAAAGCAAAGGATTGCCAAAGGAGTTAGCTGCGGAGATCATGGAACTTCGATTGGAGATTGTTCCAAGAGGTTTTCTTGCAACAATGGAGGTTCAGTCGACGTTATTGAACAAGATTCGAGAAGCTCAGAAGGAGGACAAAGAGATTGCTGAGATAAGAGAGAAGATGGGCGAAGGAAAAGCCAAAGGTTTTCGCAAGGATGAGCACGATACCTTGTGGTTTGAGGACCGGATTTATGTGCCCAACAATTCGGAGATCAGGAAGTTAATACTTCAGGAGGCCCATGACTCACCATACTCGATTCACCCCGGGAACACCAAGATGTATTTGGATTTGAAGGAACGTTTCTCGTGGACTGGTATGAAGAAGGATATTGCCGAGTATGTAGCCGTTTGTGATGTATGTCAGAGAGTGAAGGCAGAGCATCAAAAGCCAGTAGGACTGTTGCAGCCTATGCCAATACCCGAATGGAAGTGGGACAAACTTGGCATGAACTTTATTACCGGATTACCCAGAACCAAGGCAGGATATGATTCAATATGGGTAGTTGTGGATCGTTTGACCAAAGTAGCTCACTTCATCCCAGTGAAAACAACTTATACAAGTGCCAAGTTGGCCAAGATATATATGACCAGGATCGTATGTTTGCATGGAGTTCCGAGGAGCATCGTATCAGATAAAGGAACACAGTTTAATTCAAAGTTTTGGCATCAGCTACACCAGACTTTGGGTACCAGATTGGAGTTTAGTACCGCGTTCCACCCACAGACGGATGGACAGGCAGAGAGGGTCAACCAGATTCTGGAGGACATGTTGAGAGCCTGTGCGCTAGATTATGGATCCAGTTGGGATGACAATTTGCCGTACGCAGAGTTCTCGTACAACAACAGCTACCGAGCCGCTTTGAAGATGGCACTGCTCAAGCTCAGATGGACACAGATGTAGAACACCATTGATGTGGGATGAGGTTGAGACCGTCGGTTGTTTGGACCAGATTTGATCAAGGAATCGAGAGGAGAAGGTTAAACTGATCGAGAGCAGACTAAAGATTGCTCGGTCTAGACGTAAGAGTTACGCAGATTCAAAACGCAAGGAAGTAACCTATGAAATTGGAGATGAGCCTATCTGCGAGTATCACCCTTGAGGGGAGGAAACGTTTTGGAGTAAAGGAAAGTTAGCCCCAAGATTTGTAGGACCGTATCGTGTTTTGGAACAGATGGGAGAAGTTTCCTACAAGCTGGAGTTACCTGAAGGATTTTCTGGAGTTCGCGATGTGTTCCATGTATCACAGCTGAAGAAGTGCCACGCTGAGATGGCCGATATACCGTTAAAGGATACAGTGCCCCTAGAGGCGATACAGTTGGATAGTAATCTGACTTATGAGGAGAAGCCAGTAAAGATTCTTGATTTCGACAGTCGAGTCACTCGCAGCAAGGTTATCAAGTTTTGTAAAGTTCAGTGGAGCCACTATACCAAGGAGGAAGCCACCTGGGAGCGAGAAGATGATATTCGCAAGGACCATCCGCACCTATTTTCTAGCCAACCCGAATCTTTTATCAAATGCATATAATATTTTATTGCATTTTCGTTTGCAATCCTCGAAATCCTAGGCAACTCAAGGACCCTCGGAGAGAGTTGGGGATTTTCCGATTTTCATATTTGAATTTTATCTAATAATGAAGACGAGGATTTTGGATTTTATTATTTTTCTCTCCGGGAAATATTTCATGTTTAAATAATAAATGAGAGGAGATAATATGACTTCTCCAAAAATAATTGAAATATCAGAGGAAATATGTTAAAATCATTATTTGGATTTTATTTTATTTATTTGGAATTTTATTTGCCCTAGAGAAAAATTTGCATGATTTAAAAATTGCATTTTAGGGGCCAAGAAAAGTTCATCTTGTTCTAAACATTTTATTTAGACAGAGAAACATCTGGTATTTTTAGATTTTTATTTATTTTTCTAGGATATTTATAAGTTATAGCGAACTTTTTTAAAAAGGACTGCTTCGATCGGGTCAAGGGCCGGCCGAGCAGGCCGCCCAGCCGCCCGAGCCGCCGCCGCCTTCCTGGCGCCGCCGCCGTCAGACCGGACTCCGCCGCCGCCGCCTTGCCCCTTCCCAAGTCGGACCCCCAACCTATTTATAGCCGCCCCCTCTAAACCACCACCGCCACCACCGCCGCCCACCGAGCCCGAGCCGCCTCGAGCCCGAGCCGCCCGCCGCCGAGTCGCCGCCGCCGCCTCTAGCCGCCGCCGCCACTCCCGCCGCCACCCCACGGAGCCGCCCGCCCACGGGACGACCTCGCCGGAGGTAGCCCCTCGTCGCCGGTTTTTTGAAAACCCTTCGTTTTTTTAATAAAACCCTAGCCCATTTTTTTTATAAATCAGTTTTATTTCTCCGGTTTATTGGTTGCGGCGTCATTGTTCGCTCGCTTTTTTCAACGTGTTCGTCGTTAGTTTCTGCTAACGAACGCTCGCTCGCTTAGCCGTTCGTCGTTTTCTTTTATCGGATTTATTCCGCGATTTTTCCAATCGCGATTTCTGATCCGATGTTCGAATTAGTATAACTTTTCGCTCGTTTATCGGAATCAGGCGATTCAAGCGCCTGGAGTTTCATCTCAAAACCCTGTTTCCGAATAGCCAACTCAAACAAGTTTTGCCTCTGTAAAATTTGACCCTAGTTCAGATTAGTAAACGGATCTTGTTTCTTTCGCCGTTTGAGTTTCGTTGCTCTGTTTGGTTTGATTTTTCTTGTGAACCGGAGTTCTTAAGTTGAACTCTTCAGTCAACCTCTTTCAGTTGAAGTTTCATTTGTGCATCTTTTCTTGTTGCTTATGTATGTATTGTTTGCTTGCGATAGAATTACCGGAGTGCGAAGCGTGTTACTACGAGTCTCTAGGATTCACGGATCGTCAACAAGGCAAGTAACACTTGATCATATTTCCTTTCATACCCAGTTTTCATGCATTAGTTCAACCCTCAAACATTGCATGGTTAGGATGTCATTAATTTGTGGGTTGGGAAGTAGATGATGAGGTAGGAACCTATTGCCCTGTTACTATCAAACCCTTGGGAGTTACTTCTACGTGTTGCTTATATTACTATACTATGCTCGTAGACGTGGTTTGGATTTGAGAGATATTCATGACAGATGTGAGATTGTTAATTAATGGTTTACTTTAAGGTGGCAACTTAAATACACATCTGGGTGGATTGAGGCACCTGGGGAACCCAGTGTTGTCTATTTTATTTTTGAAATCCTGGGTACCGTGTGATCTTCCTATGGACCGCCACCAGTGCTCAAAGGGAACTGAGATTATTCATGCTAGAAACTTCCGTGTGCAGCCACAAGCTATTATGGGCTCTAGCATAGTTGAGTAAGTTACGTG
This sequence comes from Aegilops longissima, assembly GCA_021605205.1. NCBI lineage: Eukaryota > Viridiplantae > Streptophyta > Magnoliopsida > Poales > Poaceae > Aegilops > Aegilops longissima. Next base: position 199,367,075 of record CM038676.1, read on the forward strand.
AAGCTCTTGAAGAGGTAGATCAGCAGTAGTGGGTTTTGTAGGTTTGGTATGGTCTACCCGAGTAGAGAGTTAATGTTTCGAAGATCGTGTCTCGGTCATCCGCTTCTCAAACACCATGTAGTGCGAGAGATCAACGGAGGCGATCGAGTCTTGTGGGGAAAAGTGCGCAAACCTCTGCAGAGTGTACAATCTAATCATGGTTAGCCGTGTCCCCGGTTATGGACAATTCTGAGTATCTAGTACTTGAGTAATTACATGTATCTCGTCACTCTAAATTAATATTGTCGGGTTGTTAATTACTTTAATTGGGATTGAGTTGGGGTTATACCTTCTCAATGATGTTTCAACCACCATGATAGTTAAATTAAAATTTATTCCTTTGATGTAGGGAAAAATTGGCTTTCCGCAAACTGTAACTGTAGAGCTTTCCACCAACCAAACATGCATGTAGTGTTAGCATTATTCTGTTATTGCTCTATTGTGTTACATTGCCAACATATTCCATGTGCTGACCCGTTTTCGGGCTGCAACGTATTATGTTGCAGACTTTTCAGACGAGGAGTAAGGTTTCATAGGTCGTTGCCGTGCAGCTCAGCTATGCCGTTGGAGTTGATGGACTCACTTTATCTTCCAAGCCTTCCGCTGTTATCGTATTAGATGGCCTTAAGCCATATTATTGTAATAAGTTCTCTTTTGAGACATTCGATGTAATAAGGGTGTGATTGCTACTCTGTTATAAATCCTTCGAGTACTGTGTGTGTCAGCATTACCGATCCAGGGATGACACGGAAGCACAGAGACTTGACCATCTGAGGTCGGGTCGCTACAAGGAGAGACATAACTTTTGAGGTATGTCAATCGATGGGGGGATAGTTAAAGCCGACCTAGGTATATGTTGGGAGATCGATCAGTATACATGCATGTGTGAGTTAGAAGCAAATGAGGCACGGGGAGAAGGATAGAGAGAGAGGGGTGCATCTAGGAGGTGGTGCGAGAGTCATACTATATCGAGGGGGGAGAAGTGTGCGAGTACGAGATCGATGAAAAGAGTGGTGGGAGTGAGGCATGGACGGTGATAAGAGAAGAGGGGAAGCTTGTGTTTTGTGCTAGGCACACCTGGCTAGAGAGGCATATCGATCGATGTGTGTCGTAAAGAAGGAGCTGGGGGGCCTACACACACCATGGGTGAACGACCTTAAGTGAAAAGACGAATTTGCACGATGGAGCTAGAGAATGCTGAGGGAGGGTTAGAAGGATGCGGGCGTCTGCATGCACGAGAGAAAGTTAGCGCTAGCTAGCTACAAATATAAGAGGATTGTGTGGGTGTAAAAGACGAATAGAGATCATACTTCATTATAAAAAGCAAATTTGGATATTTGAAGAATTTATCATAGTGTTTTAAACCGACGCATGTGTGAACATATATAACGGTGATACACTTGGTGTGGTTATGAACACGTTATACTACATATAATATATTTATCTCTACTCTTATAAAAAGCGGAGTTGTTGATGATGGTGCCATCCTGCAATATAGGCCGTCCGATTTATATCTGACGGATAGGAAGGAAACTATGTGAAAGTGCAACTATCTCTAGGTGGTTTTGGTAATTCATAACAACATATAGCTCATTGAGCTAATGCTATTCCAAGACTATTATTTCAGGAAAGCTCAATGAATGGCATGGCATGGATGATGAAAGTGGATCCCTCAAAATACCAAGGACAAAGGATTGGCTCAAGCTCAAAAGCTCAAGACTCTTCATTTTACATTTTAGTGATCCAAGATCACATTGAGTCTATAGGAAAAGCCAATACTATCAAGAAGGGATGAGGTGTTGCTTAATGAGTCTTTTGCTTCACGTGCTTAGTGATATGCTCCAAAACCCTCAACTACTTTCCCACATCCAGAAATGACCTAAACCTAAAGCCAAAATCGGTCACACCGATTCTTTCTATCCGGCGCCACCGATTCCAAAAGTCATAGCCACTGCCACAAACCCTAAGCAAATCGGTCTTACCGATACGGATCTCGGTCTCACTGAGATGGGGTTGCAATCTCTCTGCTTCCCTTCGAACGCGTTTGGTCTAACCAAGTGAGCGATCGGTCCCACCGAGATTGCAATGTAAACTCTCTGCTTCCTTTTGTAACATTTCGGTCTCACCGAGAAGAGCAAATCGGTCCCACCGAGTTTACCTGACCAACTCTCCGGAAAGCTTATTACCAAATCGGTCTCACCGAGTTTGTGTAGTCGGTCTCACCGAGATTACGTTATGCCCTAACCCTAATCGGATCGGTCTCACCGAGATGCATGTCAGTCCCACCGAAAATCACTAACGGTCACTAGGTTTACTAAATCGGTTCGACCGAGTTTAATGATTCGGTCCCACCGAGTTTGGTAAATTGTGTGTAACGGTTAGATTTTGTGTGGAGGCTATATATACCCCTCCACCTCCTCTTCATTCGTGGAGAGAGCCATCAGAACGAACCTACACCTCCAACTTACCATTTCTGAGAAAGAACCACCTACTCATGTGTTGAGACCAAGATATTCCATTCCTACCATATGAATCTTGATCTCTAGCATTCCCCAAGTTGCTTTCCACTCAAACCCTCTTTCCACCAGATCCAAATCCTATGAGAGAGAGTTGAGTGTTGGGGATACTATCATTTGAAGCACAAGAGCAAGGAGTTCATCATCAACACACCATTTGTTACTTCTTGGAGAGTGGTGTCTCCTAGATTGGCTAGGTGTCACTTGGGAGCCTCCGACAAGATTGTGGAGTTGAACCAAGGAGTTTGGAAGGGCAAGGAGATCGCCTACTTCGTGAAGATCTACCGCTAGTGAGGCAAGTCCTTCGTGGGCGACGGCCATGGTGGGATAGACAAGGTTGCTTCTTCGTGGACCCTTCGTGGGTGGAGCCCTCCATGGACTCGCGCAGCCGTTACCCTTCGTGGGTTGAAGTCTCCATCAACGTGGATGTACGATAGCACCACCTATCGGAACCACGACAAAAACATCCGTGTCTCCTATTGCGTTTGAATCCTCCAAACCCTTCCCCTTATATTCTTGCAAGTTGCATGCTTTAATTTCCGCTGCCTATACACTCTTTGCATGCTTGCTTGAATTGTGTGATGTTTGCTTGACTTGTCCTAAAATAGCTAAAATCTGCCAAACTATAAAATTGGGAAAAGGTTAAGTTTTTATTGGTCAAGTAGTCTAATGACCCCCCCTCTAGACATACTTCAAGGTCCTACAAGTGGTATCAGAGCTTTGGTCTCCATTTGCTTTGATTTCCATAGCTTTTGGTGGTCATAGCCTTGGTTTCACAACCTAGGAGAGTATGGCGTCTAGCGAGGGAAATTATCACCGTAGAGGTCCTTACTTTGATGGTACTAATTTTGCTAGTTGGAAGCATAAAATTAAAATGCATATTCTTGGACATAACCCCGCCGTTTGGGCAATTATTTGTATTGGCTTGCAAGGTGAATTCTTCGATGGGAGAGAACCGAACCGTGAAGCTAATGCAGAAGAATTGAAGATGCTACAATACAACGCTCAAGCATGTGACATCATCTTCAACGGATTGTGCCCCGAAGAATTCAACAAAATCAGCCGTCTTGAGAATGCAAAGGAAATTTGGGATACTTTGATTGATATGCATGAAGGTACCGAGTCCGTCAAGGAATCCAAGTTGAATGTGCTCCAAAGTCACCTTGACAAGTTCAAAATGAAGGATGGTGAAGGTGTCGCTGAAATGTACTCTAGGCTTGCGCTTATCACAAATGAGATTGCCGGCTTAGGGAGTGAAGAGATGACCGACAAATTCATCATCAAGAAAATCCTAAGAGCATTGGATGGAAAGTATGATACCATGTGCACATTGATCCAAATGATGCCAAACTACAAAGATCTCAAGCCAACGGAAGTCATTGGAAGGATTGTTGCTCATGAGATGTCACTCAAGGATAAGGAGGAACTTCACAACAAGTCAAGTGGTGCTTACAAAGCCTCAAGTGAAGCCCCACATCATCAAGTGAGAAACCAACCTTCAATGAAGAATTGAGCTTAATGGTGAAGAACTTCAACAAATTCTACAAAAGTAGAAGCAAAGAAAGAAGCTCCAAGTCAAGGTCTTACAATGACAAGAGATCTTCTAGTCGAGAGCGCAATTGCTACAATTGTGGGAGACCCGGACACTACTCCAATGAGTGTACGGCACCCTACAAAAGAAGAGAAGATTCTCCAAGAAGAAGGAACAAAAGAGAAGAATCACCACCAAGAGAGAGGAGGAGTAGAGATGATCGTTATGAACGAAGACCCTCATGGAGAAGTAAGGATTCGGAAAGGAAGGACAAGTCATCAAGGAGCTACACAAAACGAAGACATCAAGCTCATATTGGTGAATGGGTTTCCGGCTCTGACTCCGACAATCACTCCGAGAGAAGCTATCACTCCGACTCCGAATATACTCAAGATGAAGGTGTTGCCGGTCTAGCATTTGTGTCAACCAACTCCTACGACATATTTGAATCACCAAATGAAGGAATTGGTAGATGCTTCATGGCCAAAGGTCCTAAGGTAACACACCCCGATTATGTTGATTTTGATATTGATGAAGATGACTTGCTAGGTGATGATGATTTACTTGTTGACAACTCTAGTGATGAATACTATGATGAAACGTCAATTAATCATGCTAATCAAACTAATGACAATGATAAGGAGAATATTGAGCTTCTAACTAAAGAACTAAACACTCTTAAGTTGGCTCATGAAACTATCTTCGAAGATCATCGAGAACTTTTAAGGGCTCATGAGAAGTTACGCTTTGAAAAGCTCAATCTTGAGCAAGAGCATGAGTTCTTAAAGGCAATCAATGATGATCTCCGCAAGAAAAGTTCTTCTTACATTGCCAAGCGTTTACTCTTATCTACTTACATGCCTCAAGTCAAGTCTAGTAACAAGTACAAGAAAGAAACTTCCTCTAGTAGTAACAATAATAATGTCAAATCCAATGTTGTTGCTTCTAGTAGTTCTCTTGATTCCACTAATGATTCTCTTAGCCAAGTTACACTTGAGAAAGAAAATAGTTTATTGAAGGGAATTATAGAGAAAGGTGTTTACAAGAGCCTTGCCGGGAGTAAGCAATTCGAGGAAATTGTACGCAAGCAAGGAAGGCACCGTAAGAATCAAGGTGTTGGTTTTGAACGGAAGTTCAACGCCAATGGAGTTGAGTGGGAAGAAGATCAATACCCCAAGACAAAGTTTGTTCCTCAACAAGTGAAGTATGATCCTACTTCCTTCAAGGGGACACAAGCTCAAGATGATCTTCCACCACAAGAACACAAGAACAAAGGCAAGGGCAAGCTTCAAGAAGAGATTGATGCATTTGAAGAAGCACCTAAAGCCTCGTTCGAGTGGGTCCCCAAGACTACGTCAAGTTCTACTTCATCAAGTACAACTACAACTCCAAGGATTCCCATTAAGATGATGTGGATCCCGAAGAAGAAGAACTAGAGAGTTCTTGAGGGTGACTCCGCCAACATTCTTCACTCATATCATTTTGGCAAGAACAAGTGCAATCAACTTTCACATCTTGCACTAGTTCAAGGAGTCACAAACCCTCATGTTGGTAAGTCAAGGGACAAGGTAACCTAATGTTTTCATGGACATCATCTTGTGTGTGCATCACTCTATGTCTATTGATATTCTAGTTTGTTCCATGTGGGACTAACTCATGTAGGCAAGTTGAAAGTGCAATTCACTCCAAAGGATTGCTCCAAATGATCTACATCAACATTGAGCATCTACATCTTCAACACCTACATGAAGTCATCTTCGACAAAACCCAAGGTTAGTTCATCCCTCTAAGGGGGGATCTCACATCTAGGGGGAGCTTAACTCTAAGAATTGAGTCAAAGCAACTCTAATGGTGTGAACACATTAATGCATTATGTAAAAGTGGTAACCCCACTTGAGCTTAAACGATGAGTATGACCTATGATCAAATGTTCTCATTTGACTCCTAAGTCAATATGCTCATATATAGATGACCTAGTCATCGCCAATTGCTTGATAGTTGCTAAAATTGGTTGTGCATGCTTTGCCACATATTTCTATTGTCATCTTATTGTGTGAGCATGTTGGTGCATATTTTACTCATTCAAGGACATCCACTTGTTGTTTTGTTTGTTTGGTTTCTTTTCTTTGTGCCAAGTGGATGGACAAGAATGCCTAAGAACCTTCTTTAGCTATCTATGCTTTTCTCGTCTCAAACTCTATTCATGCTACATCACAAAATTTGATCAAGTCAGATTCGGACCACTCTGTGTGAGGAGCACTCGGAGTCCCCGATTCGTCATAGAATTAACTTCCAAAACCTCTTAATGATTCTCAGTCTGACCGATCCTTCCATTTCGGTCCTACCGAGATCATCAAGTTGATCTGAGTTTTCAATCTCGGTGCAACCGATTTGAACTTTTCGGTCTCACCGATTTGCAGAATCGAACACAGTTATGCATCTCGGTGCCACCGAGTTGTTTCACTCGGTCACACCGACAGGGTCGAGCTATATATAGCCACGGGCAAAATTTTGGAAATTTCTCCGAAACCCTTCGCCCGCGCAATAGCTTGATCTGCCATCGTGGTCTCCGGATCGTCTCCTCGTCGCCAGCAGCCTCCTGTCGCTGGTCTCCGCCGCCGTCAACGGATTTCGACCCCGCCGTTGCCGCCGTAGCAAGTCCACCGCCAAGTTAGGGTATGGACTTAAACTTTGTGCTATCCACGTCTGATTCCTGGCACATTATCTTCATATTGATTCTTGCCACGATTCAAACTCATCTATCCAGACAAAGTAGATCATAGATTAGATGTGATTCAAATTTTTAGGTTTAGGTTTCCGCCGAAACCATCTCGGACCCACCGAGTTGAAAAACTCGGTCTCACCGATTTGGCTTATGCCATTGCACTAGTGACTCTCGGTCTGACCGAGAATTACTAATCGGTGCAACCGATTTGAGGATTCTGTGAAACCCTAGCAGTCTCGGTACCACCGAACTGAAACTCGGTCCAACCGAGATCATCAGTTTAGGTTTCCAAACTGCTTCGGTATCACCGAGTTTGAAAATCGGTGGATCTGAAATGCTTTCTGTGGAAAACTAAGACTGAACTTTTGAGTCATTCTTTTGCAAAAAACCTCTGCATTTTGTGATGCTCATCTTTTCTATCTCATCTATAACTCTTCACAGGGTCAGCAGTCAGCTTTTGCAAGATGTCCGATCAAAGTGACAGCGAACAGTCGTCAGAAGAGCAGATGGACTTGAGTGAGGGCACTAGTCCCTCAACTTCAGATGAAGGGAGCAGAAGTATTCCTAGCAATTTGCCTAAGGCTGCAGCTAGGCAAAGGAGGAAAAGAACTTCAGATTCAGAGGATGAAGATTACAAGGCTGAGGAAGATGAGGCAACTTCCAAGAAAGTGGTGCTCAAGAAGGAATATGTCTCAACAAAGAATGCAAAGCCAGGCATGAAGACCAAAAGGCCTGCAGGAAGGCAACCTATGCCCAAGGCCAGAGCATCAACTCAACTGCCTGAAAATCCTGAACCCAAAGAACCAGCTGCTACAGAAGGGAAGAAAAGGAAGGAAAGGTTCAAGATGACCATGGCCAGAGTTATTGGGAAGCCTTCCATGATGGAAGAGGAAGATGAAATTGCTGCACCAGCTCCAAAGGCACCAAAGCTTATGGGTGATGCTATTAGATCAGGGGCTGCCACATCTAAGCCCAAGGAAGCACCCAAAGCTGCCCCCAAGGCTAAGTCTGCACCAAAGAGGAATACCAGGAGTATTCCAGCTGCTGAGAAGAACAAGGCCCCAGTGCCTGAGAATGCTGATGAGGAAGATGAAGAAGGACAAGTTTTGAGAAAGCTCAAGCCCAAGATACCAGACCACAATGATGCCCATCCTGTGGCTGAGGACATGAGAATCAGGAAGGACTCAGGATTTAGAAAATGGAGGATGGAAGATCCATATGCTTCAAGGAGAAGAACTGCTGTTGATTACAGGTTCCATACAAAGGAACAACAGGACTTCTATGAAACAATTCTGTTGGACAAGAAGCCCATAGTCTGTGACATGAGGTGGGTTGACTGGAATTTCATCAAGGAGAATGAAGAGCACTATCCTGGAGTGCAAGATAGCTTTTTTGCTTGTGGAGTTGCAGATTTTGTTGGGCAAAAGCTCACAAATTGGAATGATGAACTTATCATGCAGTTCTACTCCACATCACATTTTACCCAGATGGAAGAATTGTTTGATGTCCAAGGTACAAGGTACCACCAACTATTGAAGAATGGGCAAGTCCGATCAATGCCCCGAGAGGAAAATGAGGATGACCTAGACATTTATGCAAAGAAGAAGATGGGTCACAATTCAATGGCTCAAATGTACAAGGAAATTCCAGACAAGGCATTAGGAACTCACAAGTTTGGATCAGTTCACTTTCTGCTGTCAGGGTTGCCAACCATAAATTGGATTCCGAGGCACACTTTGTTGCCCAAGTCTAGTGACCATAACATGATCAGAGGGCATGCCATCAACATGTTGCATGTGTTTGATGTGCCACAGAAGTTCAAAGTCATGATCCTGATCATTGAAACAATCAAGAGGACTGCAGCAGATCAGAAGAGGAGCTGTGGATATGCACCTCAGATTCAAGAATTGATAAACTAAAAAATGGGCACAGGAAAATATCAGTTGGATAAGGAACACTTTCCACTTTATCCAGACTTTGAGGACAATGAGGTTATCATGAATGAAGATGATCCACAATCAGTTCAAGCTCAGGAGAAGAAGGAGAAGGCAAAGAGGGAGAAAGCTGCCAAGATGCCAACTCAAGAGGAGGCATCTGAGTATTTCTTGAAGAACAAGCAGGAGCAGCTCGGATACTTAATAGCATCAACCCTGAGGATTGAGAAAGGATTGGCCACCCTCACTCAAAATCAGGAGAGCTTGGAGAGAATCATAGAACAAAAGTTCTATAACTTAGATGTGAAAGTAACTGAGATTCAGTCTGCAGTGGAGGAACTACAAGAGGACATGCATGAGAGGAAGGGCAAAACAACAACTGATGCATTTGCCAGAGTGCCTAGAGCCCAGAGGTCAGATGCAGTGCCAGTGACAGACACAGGAGCAACTTCATCTGCACCAGCTACAGCCTCAATGCCACCAGCTCCAGCATCTACATCAGCTCCAGCTCCATCTACTTCAACTGAAGCTTTCGTCCTCGGCGTTATCCCGACTCCACCAGCAGCAGATCAAGCCTGAGAGTCGATCTAGCACTATGCATTTTCTATGAACTTTTTGGTAACATGTTGCCAAAGGGGGAGAAAAATGTATATATCATAGGCTTCGAGAGAGAGTGTGTTGCTTTTGTTCTCTCTTGCTTTATTTGATGGTTTTTTAATCTTTGTTTGCTTTTGGTTGAGATACTATGCTTGTGAGACATCGATGATCATGTGTTGATCATAAGCTACACTTATGCATGCATGATATTATCCTATCTATCTTATGTGATCACTCACTATGCTTGGTGATGAGTGCATGTATTCATTGTTTATTATTTTGAGCGCTCCACCAAGATGTATGTGACATGGAAGAGTAACCCATGAGCCTAATTCATTGTGCATTTGCAGTCCAAAGAAAATCTAAAATCATGCACAAATTTAGGGGGAGCTCTTGCTTATCACATACTTCTCAAAGCGACGATGTTATTTAAATTTTATTATCATTTGTCGAAGCTTTGATCTATATGTTGTCATCAATTACCAAAAAGGGGGAGATTGAAAGTGCAACTTTCCCTAGGTGGTTTTGGTAATTCATAACAACATATAGCTCATTGAGCTAGTGCTATTCCAAGACTATTATTTCAGGAAAGCTCAATGAATGGCATGGCATGGATGATGAAAGTGGATCCCTCAAAATACCAAGGACAAAGGATTGGCTCAAGCTCAAAAGCTCAAGACTCTTCATTTTACATTTACCGAAAAAGGCTTTCGCCCCGCTTTATATATAAAGCACAGATCAACCACAGCCCAAGTACAAACACACCCCCACGACAACACACACACACACCGAAGGCGGGATACATAGGCGCTGAGCGCAGCAACACCACCCCCAACACTACAAGAGAAATCGGGGACCTTCACCGTGAACACGCCACCGCGAAGAGATGAAGCCACATATGACGAACCGTGAGCTCCAAGGCGGCGCCTCCAAGAAGGTTACGACGCTAGCGCCACCGCCACCGCGACCGGGGTCGAGTTTCCCCTGGAGCGACACGATGACCGGTGAGAGCCGCGGCGACGCCTTCAAGAAGGTAACGCGCTACACCGCCGCCGGTCCGTCCGAGGATAGAACAGGTTTTCACCCTAGCAAACACTCACCGCCACCAAACGCCACACCCCTGCCACCATGCCGCCCACACGGCCATGGTCACCGGGCAGCACCAAGCCACGTGCCCTGCCCATGAGCACCGCGCTACCACCACCAGGGCCGCCGCCCCGGCATCCAAGACCCTAACACCACCGCATCCGAGACCCGTCGCTACCCCAACCAAAGATACGAGTGGAAAGGTCGCTCCTTTACACACCCCTGGACGGCCCCCAGCGCGAGACCCAAAGGGCCGGCCCAAAAAAGGCCTCCATCACCCGTCCAGCTGCACCGGGTGCAAGACAAGCTCGGTCCTGCTGCCGGGCGCGAGACGAGCTCGGTCCTGCTGCCGGGCGCGAGATGAGCTCTGTCTCGTAGCCACGGGCGCGAGACGAGCAATGGACCGCAACTGGGAGCGGTCCAGCCCTATGACGAGGGTAGAGCCCGGACGACGAGGGGAGGAATCGAAGGTCGAAAAAGGCCGCTCACCGACGGCCGACGCCGGAGGAGACCAGTCGCCGCCGTGAAAAGGTCCAGACCTGCCAAGCTGCCGTGGAGCCATCCACGGCCGGAGCAACAACCACATCGGACCACTGCCCAACTCGCGCCGCCCGCCGAGCTCCAAGCGTCGGAGCCGCCGGACACGCACCTCCCGCTTCCGGCGAGCCACCCGCAGCTACCCGAACACGCCGGACCGAGCCACCACGAGCCAGCACGCCGAAGCACCACCACATCGGAGCCTCCACCACGCCGGAGTGCTGCAGAGGCGGCCAACCCGCGCCGCCCACGGCCCTCGCCGCAAGGTGCGGTAGCGGACAGATCTGGCCGGGGCCATCCGCCACCACCGCCCCCCCGCACGCGCCTCCATACAGGCCGCCGTCCGCAGCACGACGAGCACGCCGACGACCTCGAGCCACGCCACCCCGCCGCAACGGCCCGCGCCAAGCCACGAGCAGCCCGCCAGAGGGACCCGATCCGGATCTCGATCGAGAGGCCGAGCCCCGCCGTCCGCCAGCAGCACGCCCCACCTAGCTCAGCGCAGCCACCGCCGCCAAAGACGCCAGCCAACGCCGCGGGCCTTCGCGCCACCGCCGCGCCCACGCCGAGCACGGCGCCTCACCGACCACCACCGCGTCCGCGCAAGGCCGCCAAGCCGGGGGAAGAGAGCCCGCCGCCGGCGGACCAGGCTTTGCCAGGCCGCGCCCTCCGGCGGCGGCGATGGGAAGGAGAGGTAGGGGAGGGCTAGGGCCGGCGGCGCCTAGGGCTTCGCCCAGCCGCTCCCGGGAGCGGACGGGACGAAGCATTTTTCCCACGTACCTCATTTTACATTTTAGTGATCCAAGATCACATTGAGTCTATAGGAAAAGCCAATACTATCAAGAAGGGATGAGGTGTTGCTTAATGAGCCTTTTGCTTCACATGCTCAGTGATATGCTCCAAAACCCTCAACTACTTTCCCACATCCACAAATGACTTAAACCTATAGCCAAAATCGGTCACACCGATTCTTTCTATCCGGCGCCACCGATTCCAAAAGTCATAGCCACTGCCACAAACCCTAAGCAAATCGGTCTTACCGATAGGGATCTCGATCTCACCGAGATGGGGTTGCAATCTCTGCTTCCCTTCGTAACGCTTTGGTCTAACCGAAGTGAGCGATCGGTCCCACCGAGATTGCAATGTAAACTCTCTGTTTCCTTTTTGTAACATTTCGGTCTCACCGAGAAGAGCAAATCGGTCCCACCGAGTTTACCTGACCAACTCTCTGGAAAGCTTATTACCAAATCGGTCTCACCGAGTTTGTGTAACCGGTCTCACCGAGATTACGTTATGCCCTAACCCTAACCGAATCGGTCTCACCGAGATGCATGTCAGTCCCACCGAAAATCACTAACGGTCACTAGGTTTACTAAATCGGTTCGACCGAGTTTAATGATTCGGTCCCACCGAGTTTGGTAAATTGTGTGTAACGGTTAGATTTTTTGTGCAGGCTATATATACCCCTCCACCTCCTCTTCATTCGTGGAGAGAGCCATCAGAACGAACCTACACTTCCAACTTACCATTTCTGAGAAAGAACCACCTACTCATGTGTTGAGACCTAGATATTCCATTCCTACCATATGAATCTTGATCTCTAGCCTTCCCCAAGTTGCTTTCCACTCAAACCCTCTTTCCACCAGATCCAAATCCTATGAGAGAGAGTTGAGTGTTGGGGAGACTATCATTTGAAGCACAAGAGCAAGGAGTTCATCATCAACACACCATTTGTTACTTCTTGGAGAGTGGTGTCTCCTAGATTGGCTAGGTGTCACTTGGGAGCCTCCGACAAGATTGTGGAGTTGAACCAAGGAGTTTGGAAGGGCAAGGAGATCGCCTACTTCGTGAAGATCTACCACTAGTGAGGCAAGTCCTTCGTGGGCGACGGCCATGGTGGGATAGACAAGGTTGCTTCTTCGTGGACCCTTCGTGGGTGGAGCCCTCCGTGGACTCGCGCAGCCGTTAACCTTCATGGTTTGAAGTCTCCATCAACGTGGATGTACGATAGCACCACCTATCGGAACCACGACAAAAACATCTGTGTCTCCAATTGCGTTTTAATCCTCCAAACCCTTCCCCTTATATTCTTGCAAGTTGCATGCTTTAATTTCCGCTGCCAATACACTCTTTGCATGCTTGCTTGAATTGTGTGATGATTGCTTGACTTGTCCTAAAATAGCTAAAATCTGCCAAACTATAAAATTGGGAAAAGGTTAAGTTTTTATTGGTCAAGTAGTCTAATCACCCCCCTCTAGACATACTTCAAGGTCCTACACTATGGCAATTTTGAAAAAATATACCCACACTCCTCTCCATATTTGCAAATTAGGCCTCCCCTTGATCATGTTGATGTTTTGTGGAATGCATGGGCATCTTGCTGGTACTACGTATAACATATAGAACAATGATCATAATTTGGGCTAATGTGTGGCTTTTGCAGCTCAGGTCTAAATACTTGTCATAATGTAGGGGGCGGGGCACTATACTATGTGTGATAAACACGGTGTACACGTATGGAACATGGTTTAGATTATGAATATATAGTTAGTACATCAAATGTACTATTATTTGGAATCAACATGAAGTGTACTCAAAAAATAGAATTCGAGTTCATGTAGTACACATAGTTCATATCTATCTCTATAGTAATCATGTGGTGTGTTATTAAGGTAATACACGAATGATGGTTGAAGTTGGCAACAATCATGATTGTAGATTTGTTATTGAAATAGAGAAACGAATTCAAATTCAGTTCGAATTGCAGCGGTAGTATAGACATTTGGAATGCACTAAAATGTTGGTATGAGTAGGTTACATGCATTATACAACAAGCGAAAAAATTTAATTGGACATACATGGATTCATACTACCGAATAGCATTTGATTGCACTAAATTGTTGGTATGAGTAGCTTTAAATATCATTTTTATAGTAAAACGGGAAAAGACTCTTTCTTTGTGTGGTGTGAATAGTTTTATTTTTTTCGTTTTCTTTTTGGTTGAGGGAAGTGCGAATTGATTTGGTACGTACAAGTACAATATTACACGTTAGGCTTGTCCCTAAAATTCAACCCGCGCCTTGTTATATCCCGAAAATTCAGATATCGTGCTCCCAAAACTGGCGCCTTCACAACCCGCGCCTTGCTATCCCGAAATTACAATGCGCGAGAAAACTCCCTCCAGCTGCCAAATCCCGACTCACGAAATCCCCCTTCTAACCCTGAGCCGAAAGGGCCGCTAGTTCAAATCGGTGCGGGGTACTTTTGTAACACACCCTGCATTTTGGACAAGCGCGTCCCTAAGTCATGGTTCACCCCCTCCCATCGCCTCCTTTTCGCCATTCAAAATCCCAGGCCGCCATAACTTCTCCGCTCCAGCCGCGAAACCCCACCCTCCTCCGTCCGCCACCTCACCGCTGCCCAGCCGGAGCCTCTTCCCCGACGACATCGTCCACCACAATAGCTCGACGTCCCTCGTCCACCTCCCCGGATGAGGATCCGTCGTCCATATCATCGTCCCGCCGGTTCAGCCGCCCCATCCACCACCTCCAAGGAGCTGCTCCGACGATCGCCTCGTCTATCGCGGCTGCTCCATCCCCACAGCGCCGCCTTAACCTGCTCCACCAGAACCGCAGCATCCTCACCGACTCCTCGGACGAAGCCGAGGCCTACTCGGCGCCACCAAAGAGGTTGTACACTCAACGCATCGCACATTCTCCTTAGCTCGACCTCCCGGCGTCGACGGTGCTCCATCCCGCACCCCCATGGAGCGGCTACCTTGAAGCCAGCGCCACGGGCGACATCTCCATGGCGGCTCTCCCCCAGTGCGAGGCCCCTTCGGCGGCGGCGTCCATACCAGCCGGATCTGCTGCTGCTGCTCCGGCTCTCGCTCGCTCGCTCGCGTTGCTGCTGATGCTCTGGTTCTCGCTCGATCGCTCGCTCATCCGGCTGCTGCTACTCCGTCTCTCTCTCGCTCGCGCTGCTATTGCTGATCCGGCTCTCACTCGCTCGCCCAGCTGTTGCTGCTCCGCTCTCCTTCCTTCAAGCTACTGCTGCTTGCTCTCCCCTCGCCGTGATGCTGCTTCGCCCGATTTAGCTACACTTCACGACTGAATCGACTTTTGGGTCGATCGATTTTCAAGGGGTGGAGGGGGGGGGGCTCACTGGAGTTAAGGAAGAACCACCAGAAGGGACGGGGCTCACGGAGAGGTACCCCACTATCTATCTTAGGGTTCGTGGTGGGGCGGGGGCCTATAGGGCTGGCCGGCGGCAGCGGACCGGGCGGTGGGGAGTTGTTTGAGGCGAGGCGGCGCTGGGCCGGGCGGTTCGGCCGGTGGTGGCTGGCGGCTCAGGGGGTGTAGGTTGAAGATGAACTGCAGTCCCTCCCCAAACTACATGTCAAGTGCCTCTCTGCTACCATTGCGTTCAGTTTCGACATTAACATTCAGATTCCAAATTAAGGTTCAAACTTGAGTTCTAAATTAGTTATGGGCCACATATCGAGGAAGCAATGAATAGTATCTCTGTCTAATATATGGTTCACCTAGGGTATGCCTATGTTGTTCATCTTGGCTGGGAAACAAATAGTAAAGCAATCATCATCTATCTTTTTATTAAATTAAAGCAATCATCAGCCTGCTATCATTATTTTTGGATCCATCTGTCGGGGAAGCTGATCGGACCCACGAACACCTATGGGACCGGCGGACCGAGCCCCTTTCGGTTCGGTGGGGGCGGAGGTCGCACGAAGAGCAGATCGAGGCGGCACCACAGCAGTTTACCCAGCTTCGAGCTCTCCTGAGAGATAATACTCCTACTGCTACTTGTCTGATTCTGTTGTGTTCTTGCTAGGGAGCGCTGAGAGCTACAAGACCTAGCGTGAGTGTCTTTGGTTTCGAATGAGTCGAACCCCTTCTACGTTGCGCATGGGCCTCCTTTTATATGCTCAAGGGGTCAATAACAGGTGGCAATGTAGACAAGGGCAAAAAGGGAAAAAGGAGTTGCGGTTGGTACAGCTACCTGTACAGTGTATTCTACCTAACTCGACGGCAAGGGACAAAGCGCATTAAATGCCCGTCCCATGTCGCCTAAACAAGGCAACAGGACCGTCAGAGCGCCACCGCTTGCCACGATGGCAAGCTTGTCGTTGCCGCTATCACACGCTCCCGCCGGGCCGCAGACAGCTTGATCTGGCGCTCTGGAATGGTCCCATGGCGACACGCTGGTGGATGAGCCGGAGCGGAGATGAAGAGTGGTTGCTGCCGCTGCAAGCGCCTTTGCCGCTGCTGAATCTTGTCGCGTCCGAAGCTTGTCGCTCTCCGGGCCTTCCCGCAAGCTCCTCTTGCCGGGTCTTGTCTTCTGTGTGCCTTGAGGTCCTTCCGGCAAGCTCCTCTTGCCGGGCCTTTGTCTCCTTGGCTTAAATACTTCGTTCTTGAATGGCTCCAAAGAACCACGGAGGACCTTGGCGGTCACCAGCAGGCCTTGCCGCTGGTGTTGCAATCGCCCGTGCACGAAGTTCGGGATACTAGGGTACCCCTACTCTAGTACACCGACAGAGCCCCGGCTCGGGCCACACACGATGCCGAAGCGCTGTTGGGCCAGGCCCAAAACAAGGCACGGGCACGCTGCCTAGATCACGCCAACTTGCTCGGACCCACCACGCCCCCACTTAACAGCACGCGTCGAACGTGGCGCCGTGGGAGAGATCGTGGGGTTTCTTTATTTGAAAAGCGAACGTCCGCCCCTCTCCTCCTTATAAACAGGGAAACAGGGCAGGTCGCCCACCTCGCTGTTTGCTGTCTAATCTCGAAAACCACCGCCGCCCCCTTCTCCTCTAGTCTCAAGAGAGCAGCGCCCGCCCCTCATCACCACCAGCGCCATCAACGCCGCCGGTCTCTCCACCGCCCCGCCATGGTTCAAAGCCGATAAGGGAAGGGCGTGAAGTCGGCCGAGGCGCAGCGCTCATGGCGCTTCTGAAAAGGAGGGCCGCCTTCCCCAGCCGCCGCAAGGGAGCCGAGGGAGAACTACTACCTGCTCGTCGACGGAGACGCGATGCATCCGCGCACGGTTAGTACTCCCAGCCGCTGCTTCGAATTAGCCCCAACCGGGTACCCTTTCTTCGCTTTTCTTCTATTGCGGGCTCTGCCCGCCCTTCTCTGAATTTTTCTGCGATATCATGAACACCTACGGGCTTCGCCTCCTTGACTTCACCCCCAATGCTGTCCTGACCATGGCAGTTTTCACTCATCTTTGGAAAACTTTGTCGGAGTCCACCCAAACGTAGCCCTCTTCCGCCACTTCTTCATGCCCCGAGTTGAGAGAGGAGAGCCAATTGCCGAAGGGATTGCTTGGATCTCCAGGATCGGCAAGAAAGAAGCCTATCTGGAAGGAGAGCTCCGCAGCAAGTGGGAGGAGTGGAGGGCAGATTGGTGTTGGATCGTTGAGGAGAACCCGCAGCCCTTCACTGCCCAGCGCCAAACTCCAACAAAGGCGCTGGCAATGATTGGAGCAACTTACGCCTAAGATGCTAGATTGAAGATTGTCGTGACCGGATCTTGCGCCTCGGGCTTGCCGGACTCACCGTGGGCGCCATTGGCGCAGATTTCCTTCGCCACGACGCTTCCCTTGCAGGAGAGGAGGAGACCCGCTTGGGAGTTCCAAAATGCGGCGGACATCATGAGGCTGCGCCGGGCCTCAACTTCAATTTCACCGCCTTGGAGTTGGATGCGATGCTGCTGGAGCTGTTCAAGCACGAACCCGATCACCCCGAGTGGTTTAGGTTGCCGAGGGAGTCGCCCCATTGTGCAACAACTCTTCGCCGACCGCATCCGCGTAATGATGCTTGTTGCGATTCGCATGGGATTGTTCCAACCTGGCAAGAGCCTTCAGATGACGTCGTGCGGTAGTTCTTCGATAGTTTGGAAGAAGTGTCGATCCGCCCCGACGAGCAGAATAGGCTCACCCGCGACACCACCGACAACGAGATGCGCGCGACGCCACTGTGCTGGAGGAGGCGGCAGATTGCCGCTACCGGGCGAATCGGGTTCACCGTGGAGGAGGCAGAGGCAGCAGAGGCGGCAAGCCTTGTCGAGCAAAGGGAGTTCACCGACGAGGAGGAGCTTGCTGAACCCGAAGCCGAGTCGAGCGAACCCGCTGAGGGCGCCTCCCCTCCATCTAGCAGCTTGTCGCAAGCGGAGCCCCTGCTCCACCAAGAAGGCGCCTCCGCAAGGCTGGAGACGAGACGGGCGGCAGACGGCCAACAGCCGCAGCCACAAGCGACGCGCTTCCACCACAAGCAAGCATCAAGCCGCTGGAGCACCCCACACCACAGAATAACCGAGGCGGATCCTCCTGTGCCACCGCTGCCACCCCGCCAAGCGGTCAAGGGAACCTACTCCTCCGCCTCGTCGCACCGGAGGCGAGCCGGAATTTGATCTTTCCGCGCTCAGCTCCGACGAGGAAGAAGAAGAGTAAGCTTCCATATTGTCTTTGTATTTCTTCAATTTTGTTGCTTCGTCTTGTATCTGATTTGCTTCATTCTGAACTCTTGCCTTTTTCAGGACGCTGGCCCAGAGAGCGTTGAAGAGAGCCAAGACCCCGGTGGTTGTCATCGAGGATGATCCCCCCGTGGCAACAGGAGGCGTGTCTGAGACCCCCTTGCCGGACCCGGCAACCCTTCCTCAAAGCAGCTCCCAGCACAGCCCCCAGCTTAAGTATATGGTTTACTTCTTACTGTTAGGCATGCATGGGTGCTCCTTCTTTGCTGATATCTGACTGTTGGTTTGTGTAGGAGCAAAGCAGCCTCATCAGGAGTGCCCGGAAGCCGCTCCCGAAATACCATCTGCTTCGACTACACCGCCAAGGGAGGATTCTCCGGCAAGGGAGCGTTCTCCGACAAGGGAGACTTCTCTGGCAAAGGACATCACCAGTGATCCTCCGGTGGTCGAGACCATGGCTGCAGATCCCATCGCAGGTAATCCTCTTGCGTGAAAATTTCCCTTGGGTTTTTTTCTTTTCGAACATTTTCTTGACTGTTCTTTCTTTTTCTGGTCGTCAGATCCATCCGCCGCAGAGCCGATGGAGACTGAGGTCGCCGGCGAGGAGGACGCGCGCGGCAACACTGACGACATCGCCACCATGGAGGAAGAGGCTGGCGCCGATGGATCCGCCGGCGAAGAGGCCGCCAAGGCTGCCGCCACAAAGGCTGGCGAGGGGTCTGGCGATCACACTGACGACCCTGAGGCCGCAGGAGCGCCAGGCGCTACGCCGACCGCCGATCCCTCCGCATCGGTGCAGCGCAGTTCAAGAGCTCCAGCCGGCGCCTATCTGAAGGCCGGCGATGGCATCTTCATCAAGCTCCCCTGGGCATCGAGCTCCAGGGCGCCGGTCGAAGGAGAGACCTTTGATGATGAGCTGCTCACCTCCGCTGGGCTGTCGCTGGTTGACGCGCCAAGCAGCAGCAGCGGCGAAGTCTCGAGGAGGAGCAACCTGAAGAAGCTGTTGTCGCTTCTACTCCGCCCGCAAGCCAAACTGAATCCTGGAAGCGCTTGTCGCAAGGCGGGAGCAGATATAGAGAAGCGCGGAGGAGCTCCGGGAATCAATCAAGAAGCTCTCCGATCCTTGGCGAGGAGCGGAGCAATTGTTGAGGCGCCAAAGCCTTCATCCTCGAGAAGGCGAGGTTGAAGAGCAGCAGAGGCTCGCTCGAGAAGCTATCCGCAGCGGAAGGCGAGCTAGCGCAGCGGAAGATCAACCTTGACAGCCACGAGGAGGAGCTTGTCGCGAGGAGACACTTGGCGGGGCTCTAAGGAAGCAAAGGATGCTTGCCGCAGCTGCCGAGGCCGCCAAGAAAGAGTTGGAGACAAAGGTGACGCAGCTTGGAGGCCACCAAGAAGAGCGGCGAGGAGCTTGCTGCACTCAAGCACGAGCGCGAGAAGGACGCCTATACTCTTGGCGAGCTGCAGGGCTGCTCGCCGAGAGGAGCACGAGCTCAGCGCCGCCAAGGACTCCAAAGCAGATCTTGAGCTGAAACTCACCACTCGATGCGACACCGGACGGCGCCAAGGAGCGGGAGGTGGGCCTGTTGGAAAGATCAAGGCCAACGAGGCGCCACTTGGCGAAAGTGCTCTCGCCGCCGCAGCACCTTCGGGGAGAATGTGGAGCACCGGACCGAGGGTCTTGTGAATATCGCCGCCGCCATCAACACGGAGCTGACGGAGCTGGGGATGGTGGATCTTGGGTACTCTTCCGATGAGCGCCTCCAACCCAGCGCCAAGCTCGCTTTGTTCCTCAAGGGCGTGGTGGCGGCTCTCCAGCGACCGGGAAGAGATCCCAAAGCAGCTGGCCGAGGAATCGCGCCAGATCTGTGGGAGCTCTCGTAAGGTGTTGATGAAGGTGGCCTTCCGCAATCCAGGCCTCAACCTCAACGGCGTCCTCAGATCCCTGCCGCCAGATGCCGATGTGGAGGCGCTCAAAGCCCTTGTCGCACCCATTGTGGACAAGGTGGGCAAGATCAAGCGGGTTGATGGCGACCGCGTAGATTAGGCCACCAATTTATCTTTCCCTTGTCGCTGCTGATCATGTTTAGGAGAACAATTTATTAGATCTGCGACAAGCTATTTTGTAATATAACTATATCTTAGGCAATGATTGCAATGTTATTTCCTTTACTTGATTCCTTCCTTTGTATGTTTTTGCCTTACGCTTTTAGGGAACTTGTCGGCGCGGGCACCTTTGTCATGATCACTGAGTCGAACGTCAAGAGCCTCTTGGCGATGCCGCTTCCGACAAGCAACCTTGTCGCAACTAGTTGCAGCTCTCTTAAGTTGTTGAGCGGACTCGAAACAAAATAAGGGCGTGACTAGCTACGAGTTGGTTCCTCCGCGCACAGGTTTTCCATACAAAGTACTATCGTTCGAGGAAGATAACTTAAAGATTTAAAAACTGATTGCTCAAAATTTTGGCAACTTAGCTTTTCTGTCGTTTGCTTCCCGATAAGGTGAGACTTCCTCGAGCAATGCTTGGTCCACAGCATTATCTTCTCCTTCCCCCCTGGTTAACTTGTGTGCGAGGGTACCTTCCTTTTTTTGAGAAAGAGAAAGAAGAGAAAATAAAGTTATGGAGCCCTGCGGCTCGTTATTGCTTACCGGGTGTGGGTGCTGCACAAAGTGTCAGACAAAACATGCAATAAAATTATGAAAGCATGAAATTGATAAGTTGTGCGCAACACATGAGCTTTACTTATGCACGGGGTCTGCGCCCGGCTTTGTACAAAGGATTAGATGCAACGTCGGCAAGACTTGTACAAAAGGTGGTTGCCGGAATAGGTTCCGGCAACCGCGCTTCTGAGTAAAACTTACGAAGATGCTCAATGTTCCGTGGAGTTGCTCACCGGAATGCCATCTTCGGTCTCGAGGCGGACTGCGCCAGGCCTAGTAACTCGTTTCACCAGATAAGGGCCTTCCCACTTCGGCGTCAACTTGTTGGAATTCTTGGCGGACTGAGCGCGCCGAAGAACAAGGTCGCCTTCCTCGAGGCTTCTAGCACTAACTTTGCGGCTATGGTAGCGACGCAAAGCTTGCTGGTAACGAGCAGCTCGTACAGCGGCCTGAAGACGGTCCTCCTCAAGGAGCAGCGCTTCATCTTGTCGCAGCTGCTCTTGCTCATGCTCATCATAAGCGAGTACTCGAGGTGACCCGTACACGAGTTCCGTGGGGAGAACTGCCTCTGCTCCATAGACTAGAGCGAAAGGTGTCTGGCCAGTGGCTCGATTTGGCGTCGTCCTGACCAACCAAAGAACCACCAGCAGCTCCTCAATCCAGTTTCTTCCGCACTTGTGCAGCCTGTCGAAAGTTCTGGTCTTAAGCCCGCGCAGCACTTCAGCATTTGCCCTCTCTGCTTGACCGTTGCTTCTCGGATGAGCAACAGAAGCGAAGCAGACCTTGGCGCCAAGATCTTGGACGTACTGCATGAAGGTGCGGCTCGTGAACTGTGTATCGTTGTCGGTGATGATCCTGTTAGGAATCCCGAAACGGCAAACAATCGACCTGAAGAACTTGACTGCTGACTGTGCTATCACGTTCCTCACTGCTTCCACTTCCGGCCACTTTGTGAACTTGTCGATTGCAACGTATAAGTACTCAAAGCCCCGACAGCTCGGGAAAGGGGCCGAGGATGTCGAGCCCCGCACCGAAAATGGCCAGGATAAAGGGATCGTCCGGAGAGCTTGAGCTGGCTGGTGTATCTTCTTGGAATGGAACCGCACGCTTCACACTTGGTTACTTGTGCAGTTGCATCCTCGGAGGGCTGTCGGCGGAAGAAACCTTGCCGAAAGCTTTGCTTAAGCAAGCGCTTCTTGCGCCAATGTGGTGACCACATATGCCTCCGTGTATCTCTCGCCAATAGCTTCATCCATCTTCCCGTGAATACACTTCAATTTCACACCGTTGAGTCTTCTTCTGATACGAGTGTCTGTCGACAAACTGGTACATACTTGACTGCGGGCTACTCTCTCCGCTTCTTCTTGCTCTTCGGAAGTTCTCCATGCTCAAGGAAATGGACAATCTGCTGTGCCCATGCCGGAGCTTGTGGCTCGACAACAAGGACTAAAGGCACATATGCTGCTGCGGAACATCCGCTTCTCGGCAAGAACACGTGGCTCGGCCGAGCTTGGTGTTCCCCGGCAAGCTTGCCGGAGCAAAACTTGTCGGGAGCGTCTGCTTCAACGAAACAAACCCTAGGGCTTGTCGGAGCAGACTGCTCCTCGGCACTCTTGTTGTCGATCTTGGGGACCTTTTTGGTGGCGGCTTCGGGAAGCTCTGCCGGAAAATAGTCACCAGAAACCAACTTCCTCTTCTTGTTCTGTCCAGTTGATGGCGTTACAGTCGGTTGAGTCAGCCTGAGCACAAAAATCCCTGGTTCCACAGTAACTTGAGTCGGCGACTTTGACAGCCATCAGCAATATCATTCTGAGCTCTTGGAACATGTTCCATCTGCAGGCCGTCAAAGTGCTCTTCTAGCTTTCTCACTTCATCAACGTAGGCTTCCATCATCGGACTCTGATAATCTTTGTTCACTTGGCGGACGACAAGCTACGAGTCACCTCTGACAAAGAGCTTCTTTATCCCAAGGTCTACTGCGATTCTGAGACCGGCAAGCAAACCTTCATACTCTGCAGTATTGTTAGTTGCTTGTTCCTTGGGAAAGTGCATCTGGACTATGTACTTGAGGTGCTCCTCGGTGGGCGCGACAAGCAGTACGCCCGCACCGGTGCCTTGCAGCGAGAAGGCACCATCAAAGTACATTAGCCACTCTTTGCTTGCCTCCTTGACGGGGATGCTCGTCTCTGGAATTTCTTCATCTTGTGTTGGCGTCCATTCCGCTATGAACTCTGCCAGTGCCCTGCTTTGGATAGTTGAAGTGCTTTCAAACTTGAGGCCAAAGCTTGACAGTTCCAGAGCCCACTCTACAATCCTGCCTGTTGCTTCTGGATTTTGCAATATTCTCTTCAGGGGAAAGCGAGTGACGACTGTTATCTCATGTGCTTGGAAGTAATGGCGTAGCTTTCTCGAGGCCATGAGGAGGCCGAAAAGCAATTTCTGCACACCAGAGTACCTTGACCTAGCCCCCTGCAGAAGGGAACTGACAAAGTAAACTGGGCGCTGCACCATCCTTTTCTGCATCTTCTCGCACGCCTGCGCAGATCCATCGTTGTCGGGACCAGAGCTCGCCGGTGAAGCCCCCTGCTTGTCGCTGGATGCATCTGCCTTGGTTGCCGGCTCATCATCTGCCTCCCTTTCCGCTACTAACGCAGCACTAACCACTTGATTGGTTGCCGCTATATATAGCAGCAACTTCTCTTGTGGCCTAGGTGCGACAAGTATTGGAGTGGAGGACAGGTACCTCTTTAAGTCCTGCAGCGCAGCCTCCGCTTCGGGAGTCCATTTCATTGGACCTGCCTTTTTCAAAATCTTGAAAAATGGCAGGGCGCGCTCAGCAGATCTAGAGATAAACCTGCTGAGAGCAGCCACGCAACCGGCAAGTCTTCGTACATCCTTGACGCGCTTTGGTGCTTCAATCTGCTCAATGGCCTTGATCTTGTCGGGATTGGCTTCAATTCCCCGCTGAGACACGAAGAACCCGAGAAGCTTGCCGGAAGGGACTCCGAACACGCACTTCTCGGGGTTGAGCTTGAGGTTGATCTTGCGCAGATTTGCAAAGGTCTCATCTAAATCTTGAACCAGAGTTGCTTTGTCCTTGCTCTTGACCACTATGTCATCCATGTAGGCTTCTACATTTACTGCATTTGCGGCTCAAAAGCGCCATGGACTACTCTTGCAAACGTTGAACCAGCATTCTTTAGCCCAAAAGGCATCCGTACAAAACAAGATGTGCCACATGGGGTGATGAATGCGGTTTTCTCATCCTCTTCTCGCCATGAAGATCTGATGATATCGTGAGTATGCATCAAGAAATGAAAGCAAATCACATCCAGCCGTGGAGTCAACAATCTGGTCGATGCGCCGCAAGGGAAATGGGTCTTTGGGACAAGCTTTATTAACATCGTGAAGTCGATACAAAGTCTCCTTTCCCATTTGCCTTGCGTACAACTACAGGATTGGCCAACCACGAGGATGGAGCACTCCTCCGACAAGGCCTGCTGCTTCCAATTTCTTGATTTCTTCGCAATGAATTCTTGGCGCCCACCGCTGCTTCGACTTTCGCTTGACGGGCGCGCGCGAGGACAGACAGCTAGGTGATGCTCAATTACTTTCACGGGAACACGGGGATGTCGACGGTTGCCATGCAAACACGCCGACGTTCGCCCATGCAGGAAAGCAACGAGCGCGCCTTCCTATTTAGGGTCGAGAGTGGCACTTATGGTGAAGGTACCACCAGTGCCGTCCTCCTTGGCGGGCACCTTCTTGGTCTTTGGTGGAGCTGCCATCGTCTTTTTGCACTTGCAGGTGGAGCTCGATGGTGCGTCTGAAGAGGTGCGCTTGCCGGAGTGGGCATCAAAGCTCTTGCCGGACTTGGTCTTGGCCTTCTTCTTCCCCCCGGGAGCTTCAGCGGCAAGTGACTTGCTATATGTTGCAGCTGCTGCCTCCCGGTAAATCTTGTCGGCGCAGATAAGAGCATCCTTCTTGTCGCCATGGACAGAAATGACACTTATCGGGCCTGGCATCTTGAGTAAGTTGTATGCATAATGAGAGGCTGCCATGAACTTGGCGAGTGCTGGACGGCCAAGTATCCCATTGTAAGGCAATGGAAAATCAGCAACGTCGAACGTGACCTTCTCAGTCCTGAAGTTTAGCTCGCTGCCAAATGTTACCGGCAACGTGATCTTCCCCTTCGGCTTGCTCCTTCCCGGATTGATTCCTTGGAATGTGCCAGTATCTTCAAGCTCGCCGTCAGGGATCTGAAGCTTCTGGAGTACCACGGAGGAGATCAGGTTTAAGCCGGCCCCGCCGTCAACTAGCATCTTGGTGACCTTGAGGTTGCGGATAGTTGGTGAGACCAACATCGGCAAGCATCCGACCGCAGTTATGCGATCCGGTGGTCCTCAATATCAAAGATGATAGGCGTCTTGGACCATTTCGAGGCTTGCGTGACTCGACGGATGGTTCAAATGCATTAACTTCCCCGCATCCATTGCTTGAGTTGGCGGTGTGAAGTATGCGAGAAGCACCGCCAAACGCAGAGGACCTCTGTGGCCTTCGGAACTCCTGCTCATCGGTCTCGCTGCCTTCCATATCTTCATCGTCGCCGTCGTCTTCATCCTTGTCGCGCCGGGAGGTCTGTCTCCTTGCCGCTGCTTGGCCTTGCCGCGGGCGTCCTCCCCGCCTGGTCGCTTCTTGCTAACTCCCCGGCACCTTCCCCGGGCCTTCTCCTTGTCACGCCGCTCGTACTCAGCCTTCGCTGTTCAACAAGCTGCTCGACCTTCTTGCAGCTCAGAGGTCATGGCCCTTGGTACGGTGGATCTTGCAAGATCGCTTGTTGGAGCTGTCCCGCTTGTCGGCGTCCGCCACAGTCGGGCAATCGGTGCCAGCCGCAACCTCCTTGACGGAGCCACCAACTTTGGCTTTCTTGGCGGCACCACCGCTGCGGGACTGCTCGACAACCAGCACATCTTTGCCCTTCTTCCTTCATTGTTCCGTCATGGCTCTTCTTCGCCGGGCGGTCTCCTCACTATCGATCCTGCTTCGCATTCTCTCCCGAGTCTACTCCTTCCTCAAGCGTGCACACTTGTCGGCCAGGCATACAGCTCATCGACGCCCTTGACTTTGCACATTGCCATCTCCTCCCTCATCCTGCGTTTCCGTATGTTCTGATGAAACGCGCTGATTACCGCGGCAGGGTGGACATCTGGGATGTTGTAGTGCACACGGCTGAATCTCTGAATGAACTTACGCAAAGACTCTCCTTCCTTCGGGCGAAGCAGATGAAGGTCGCTCTCTTAGGCCATGAGGCTTGTGGCGCTTTGTGAAGGCGCCGACAAACCGATGGCATAGATCTGCCCAAGAGGATATGGAGCTATCCGCAAGTGCATGAGCCAAGATCTTACATTGGGCTTGAGTACCGCCGGAAGTAGTTGGCGAGGATCTTGTCGTCTCGCCCCCTGCAGCTTGCACCGCAATGGTGTAGATGCCGAGAACTCGATGGATGCGCCCCGCCATCGTACTTCTCTGCACGCGTCGGCTTGAAATTCTTCTTGCTGGGCCATTGGACTTGCCGCAGCTCACGAGTGAATGCAGGGCAACCTACAGCGCACGACAAGTCGTCTCGTTCCCTGGCGCATGCATATCGACAGACGGCCCAGCGCTGGGTCGGATTGACGTCGCGCTTCTCTTCGGCGCTTCGCGCGAGTTCGAGCGCCTTCTTGTTGTCGTTCTCGAAGAACTTGGCGCTGATCGCGGCGAGCTCGTGGATCCGGCGACGCGGTGGAGTCGCGGTCGAGGTGGATCCGGCGAGTTGGCGATCTTAGCCTTCGGGTGGAGAGTGCATGGTGGTTGCACCCCACAGGTTTAAATGCGCCACCGCTCGTGCCTTGTCGCCTTGCCGCGCAGCGGCGTAGTTGGTTGCCGCGGAGTGTCGCCGTTAGCAAAGCCGATGAGACTCGATGGTGGCCCTCCATTCGCCGACTCGCCGGCTGTTGGAGGGTAGTCTAGAGCGATTGAGCTCGCCAAGGCTTCCGCTGAGTGGCGGCGGCGGTGGTGAACAGTGCGAGGAGCGGATATGCTCGGACTTCTAACTATGTTAGAAGGAGCAGCATCCCGTCCAGGCGACCGTACCCTTCGTGCCAGCATGCTTGGCGTGCACGCTGGTCTTGAGGGCCTCGCGATCCTCCAGCTCGGTCTTGATCCAACGAACGTATGGTATTGTGAATACCATGACGCTGTCGGTCCCGCGGCTCCTGAGACGGGCGCGGTGCATGTACGGACGCCGATGTCTGCGCGGCCTTGTCCTTGGACTTGGCAGCGTCATGAGCTCCCTCGTCGGCGCCCGTTCTTCCGCCGGTGTCTACCCCACCACCCATTTGCTCCGGTGGTGGCGGGATCGACGTGGACGGCTCCGCTGCCGCCGAAGCCTTCTTCTTCGGTGGCATGTTGATGAAGATGATGAAGATGTTGCTCGTGTGAACGCTGGATCAGGTTCACACAGCCTCGACGCCCCCTACCTGGCGCGCCAAAGATGTCGGGGAAGCTGATCGGACCCACAAATACCTATGGGACCGGCGGACCGAGCCCCTTTCGGTTCGGTGGGGGGCGGAGGTCGCACGAAGAGCAGATCGAGGCGAAGCACACGAGCAGTTTACCCTGCTTCGGAGCTCTCCGGAGAGATAATACTCCTACTGCTGCTTGTCTGATTCTGTTGTGTTCTTGCTAGGGAGCGCTGAGAGCTACAAGACCTAGCGTGAGTGTCTTTGGTTTCGAATGAGTCGAACCCCTTCTACGTTGCGCATGGGCCTCCTTTTATATGCTCAAGGGGTCACCAACAGGTGGCAACGTAGACAAGGGCAAAAAGGGAAAAAGGAGTTGCGGTTGGTACAGCTACCTGTACAGTGTATTCTACCTAACTCTGACGGCAAGGGACAAAAGCATTAAATGCCCGTCCATGTCGCCTAAACAGTGCAACAGGGACCGTCAGGAGCGCCAACGCTTGCCACGATGGCAAGCTTGTCAGCGCCGCTTACCGCTACGCTCCGCTGGCCGCACAGCCTCTTGACACGCGCGCCTGGAATGGTCCCATGGCGACACGTTGGTGGATGAGCTGGAGCGGAGATGAAGAGTGGTTGCCTGCCGCGGCAAGCGCCTTGCCGCGGCTGAATCCTTGTCGCGTCCGGAAGCTTGTCGCTCTCCGGGCCTTCCCGGCAAGCTCCTCTTGCCGGGGTCTTGTCTTCGGTGTGCCTTGAGTGTCCTTCCCGGCAAGCTCCTCTTGTCGGGGCCTTGTCTCCTTGGCTTAAATACTTCGTTCTTGAATGGCTCCAAAAGAACCACGGAGGACCTTGGCGGTCAGCAGGCAGGCCTTGCCGCGGGGTGCTGCAACTGCCCGTGCACGAGTTCAGGATACTAGGGTACCCCTACTCTAGTACACCGACACCATCCACTGGTTGTTACCATCACTCTAAATTTCTGCATGCTCTCCTTACACAATCTCACCATATTTTTTTCGTATGATGTCAGATATTTTACACAGTCGTGCTGAATATGTAGAGAAAAAGAGAAGAGTTTTGCGCGGAAATACAATGTCATGCAGACATTGCTCGATGGTGGGTTCAATGGCATAACGTCCCCACCCTTCTCCAGATTGTAATCCAGAGGAAGCTATCTGTTCTGAGGCAGATTCAGACGCTGCTGACCACTCCTATTTACCCCCCAAGGTGTTTGCTCTACCTTGGCATGATGATGTTAGTCATATCATGCATATGTTGCCTTGCAGTGCCTACTTTTGAAATCATATATGTCCTCTGCTTAGTTTAGACATGTTCTATAATGCCACTTGTTTAGTTTCTATATCATATATGCGAATTGTGCAGTCTCATGTCTTTTAGCCAGCCATAATATACATGAAATGTGCAATGCCATCATGTTTAACTAGGCATCATATATTTGAATGATATCTTGCCCATCCTTTTCTTCATTACATTTCCATTTGTCGACAATGTTTGTACATTAAACTACTCTTCCTGTGAATCAGCCATTTGGGTGGAAGATTGAAAAATTTGGAGTGAGAACAAGGCCTTACGAAAGAGCATGCTACACCGTCAAGCAGATCTCTTGTTGGGTCCCGATAGCTCCTCAGAGATGGATTCAGAGATAGATGACCAGTCCTATTCCCCCACCGAGGTGTATGCTCTAACTTGGCACGATTATAATGCTCATATCATGCATATGGTGTCTTGCATTGCATAGATTAGACATCATATACACAATATTCAATACCATGTTCTTAGTTCAGACATCATATCTAATGTCCTCTGTTTAGCATATAAATCACATATGTGAATTAAATGATGCGAACCTGATTACTTAGATAACATGTAGGTGAATTATGTCATGCAATCCTGTTTAGTTATTCATCATATCTTTGAATTATATTATGCTATGCTATCCAGTTTAGATAGACATCATATATGTGAAATTATGTCATGCTATCCGTTTTAGTTAAACAATATACATGTCAACTATTTCATGCCCTCTTTTTTCCACACTATCTATTGCATCTGTCTCTCATACAATGTCTGTACATTCAACTACGTTTCTTGTTTATCAGCCATTTGAATTGGAGCGGGTGATGCCAGCATCTAGCGGACTAAAAACACGGTCTTCAAATAAAAAGTGCTACCTCTTGGTGGAGATAGCACCCCAGTTGTACATGCACGAGAACCAGCCCTACCACACATAACCCAAACTCTCGCAGATTGTACCCCTACTGCGATGGACAGAGAACCAGCTTCACCCAATCTAACCCCAACCCCAGCAGATAGTAACCCAGGTCCTGTTGAGACAGAACCATCTCCACCACAGAGCTCCCAAACAAGTGCAGTTAGTAAGGCAGCTCCAGTGCCCAAAGGGCCAGTACTACCATGGCGAACCCCAACTCCACCAGTTAGTACGCCTATTCCTGTGGAGGAAGCACAACCAGCTAGTCATAGTTTAGCATCTATCGCATTTGATGTTGTTAAATCGTATGTGCGTATCTTCCCATCATGGAAATATTATACTGAAGATGAAGGAAAATGCCGATTCTGTGTTTGTCCAGGAGTTATGTGTAAGTAATTTTATTCATGGCAATTATTTTGCTTTGTCCCATACATCCTACCTTCATGATGGTTATAATACAGCAAATTTTCCCATTTTTCTCTATAGAGGACTGATTTGAAAACTCAGGATGAGGTAACCTATGCTAATACCTCTGCTATCTTCAAGAATGCTTGGTGGCGATGTCGAATTACACAAGAAAACGTATTTCACCGGCAAAGAAACTCATCAAATTCCCTTACGTTCTCCCGAGACACATTTATCGGACGATGATTTGGGAACGTCGTGTAATCTTGGTCCCGAACCAAGAATGTGGTAAGGTCTATGAGCTCATTTTCTATTTTAAGTACTATATTCTTGCATCTTCTTGTACTCTGCTCATGTAGAACTAGTGCCTAAACCTCAAGAACAACTGTTCTAATTTAATATTCCATTGCTATCATAGTTCAAAAAAGCGCTAGGCGTTAATTGTGCGTTTTGCCACCGCCTTGCGCTTTACTGACCAAAGCGCATGCTTATGCACAGTTATGCACAGATTAAGCATAGTTATGCGCAATACGTTTCGCCAACGCATAGAGCCTAGGCGCGCTTACGTGCTCGCTTAGGCACGCCTTTTTTAACTATGATTGCTATTGTGGATACTGCTTTTCTCTTGTATCACTATATTTACTCATACAAACTTATTTTTAAATTGAAGGATCCAATCGAAACTGCAATGGAACAGCAGGTATGTTCACGCATGTTTCTTTAACAGGCTTGCTCTTATCAATAGCTCTGCTGATTTCAATTTCAATTGTGTACAATTGACTTCTCATATCATGCACATTACTAGCATCACAACAGAGCCAATAGTGTTCTTGTACGTGTAGACCCATGGTACCCATCTGAAATCTTGTTGTGTCGTGTAGTTTCCCACGCTTTGTATTCTTTCATTGCTGCTTTGTCTTGAACTGATATGATTTGAACAGTGTCTCTATTTTGATTTGGCAAGACAATGCAGTGACCATAGGACATAGACATATGTTTGTTTGATCCTTTTATTGCGTACTAGTACTTGGCAATAGAAGACTTGGTAGTTTAATCCTGTCCACCTTACTAATGAACTGGTTCACTGAAATGAGTTTCATATACTAGTACATGCTAAACTGTTATGTGTCTGCTTGTTTCTTATTTTAGAATGCTGGCAGAATATTGGGGAAGAGTGCCTTATTAAGCAATGGTAAAGGAAGTAATTCAGATAAGGTTCAGGATAGTGACACATCCTTGTTGGTCTCCAACAAAGCTGATAAAACAGCTAAGGAAGACTATCTCAAAGACAGTGAGACAACCCCAAAGTCCTGTCTTGGTTTAGTGTTGGAGTTACTGGCCACTGCCGCTTTGAAAGCACAAGTGCTCCCTAGGTGGTTTTGGTAATTAATGTCAACATATCTCTTGTTGGACTAACACTTTTACCTAGTATGTTTCAGATAAGTTCAACAATGAAGTGGAACCCCTTCAAGATGCTAAGGACAAAGGATTGGCTCAAGCTCAAAGCTCAAGACTCTACATTTTCTATTTTAGTGATCCAAGATCACATTGAGTCTATAGGAAAAGCCAATACTATCAAGGAGGGATGAGGTGTTGCTTAATGACGCTCTTGCTCAAAGTGCTTAGTGATATGCTCCAAAGCCCTCAACTACTTCCTCACATCCTCATATGACCTAAACCAAAAGTCAAACTCGGCCTCACCGATTCTTTTTATCCGGCGCCACTGAGTTCAGATGTCATAGCTGAGGGAGTCCTGGATTAGGGGGTATCCAGACAGCCGGACTACATACTTCGTCCGGACTATTGGAGCGAGAAGATACAAGACTCAAGACTCCGTCCCGTGTCCGGATGGGACTCTCCTTTGCGTGGAAGACAAGCTTGGCGATCTGGATAATATATTTCCTTCCTTGTAATCGACTCCATGTAAACCCTAGCCCTCTCCGGTATCTATATAAACCGGAGAGGTTGGTCCTTAGAAGGCCGATCACGATCATGATCACAATCATAATCATCATAGGCTAGCTTCTAGGGTTTAGCCTCTACGATCTCGTGGTAGATCTACTCTTGTACTACTCATATCATCAATATTAATCAAGCAGGAAGTAGGGTTTTACCTCCATCGAGAGGGCCCGAACCTGGGTAAACATTGTGTCCCTTGCTTTCTATTACCATCAGCCTAAGACGCACAGATCGGGACCCCCCTACCCGAGATCCGCTGGTTTTGACACCGACATTGGTACTTTCATTGAGAGTTCCTCCGTGTCGTCGTTGCAAGGCTCGATGGCTCGTCTCGTCGTCAAGGACAACATTACCTCTGGGGGAGCGCTGGCTGTGGGCCAAACTCTCCGACTTGGAGGCTTCATCATGGCTACCCCTTCGGCTGTTGCGCCGACGATGACCTCTCGGGTCATCACGCATAACCTTCACGTCAATTTGGAACTCGCCGAACAGATGGATCCGATAGAGCTCTCCCCCCTTAATGAGCTCTTGGATCGCATCGCCGCTTTCGGAGTCGCTACAGACTATGACCAGATCGGGCTTAAACCCGACCAAAGGGACATTAGATCCTCGCCGGCCACCCATGAGATAGCGGTAGTGGAGGAACCACACCTGGATTACCCCTCTATTTTGAGGGCAAATTATGTCCGGATCACCGAGCGCCCTGAGCCAGACACCCGCTCAAGGGAAGACATAGCACAGGTCCCGGACTTAGAATCAGGTATTGGGCCGGAAGAATTGGGCAGCACCCCGGATCCCGAGTTGTCAAACTCGGAAGCTCCCATGCCCCTGGGCGCTAGATCGGATCAGAATCCGGATTTAGCTACGCCCACCCACCCGGACTTAAACTGTCTCTCCCATATCAGACAAGAGCCCCAGGAGACAGTACATCGCTACTGGGCCAGATTCCTCCTTATGCTAAATAAGGTTAAGGACTGTCGTGAGGAGGACGTAATCTCACTTTTCTGCAAAAACTGCACGAACAAAGGAATCCTTAATGCTATAAGTCGCCGTGACATAGTACACTTTGCTGACTTGGCAACCATAGTACAGAAGTATTGTGTGATGGAAAGCGCCTGGAAAACCCAAACAGAATTTTGGGATAGTCCGGCTCTCACCAAAACCTTTGTCCGAGCTAAACGGGCGAACTCTCATAAGTCGGCCGATCCAGTCCCCAAGAAACCAAAGCCCACCCCAGGGCGTGGAACCGTATTGGAAGAATGGCTCAATGGGCCATGCAAACTCCACAGTACGCCGGACACAACACCAACTCATAGCCTTAGGGCATGTTGGATACTATGGCAGGTTGCAAAAAGTGGCGAAGATCTTCTTGTAAGCCATAAAGCGTAACAACATCCATAACGAACACAATACGGTACTAATAGTCTTGAGACTTTCGCCTCAAACAATAGGCGCAAGCGAAGCTCATCAAGTTCACGACATCGCCATGTGGCGAAAATAAACCCGTGGAACGACACTGCTATAACTTTCAATGCTAGTGATGAACCTCGATTCCAGACTGTCCGGGCACCAGCCGCTCTGGTCCTTAGCCCATTCGTGGACGGCTTTCGGCTCACTAAAGTACTCATGGACGGCGGAAGCCGATCAAACTTGATCTACGAAGAAACACTCAACAAGATGGAAATTGATCAAAGCCGCATTGAACAAAGCGGCACAACCTTCAGGGGAATTATCCCTAGTCGGGAAGCGCGGTGTGCGGCAAAAATCACACTCGATGTGGTATTCGGCACCCCGGAGAATTACAGGTCTGAAGAAATTACATTCCAAGTGGCTCCTTTCAGCAGCAGATACCACGCCCTTTTAGGACGGGACGCGTTTACAAGCTTTCAAGCTATACCCCATTACGGGTACATGAAGCTTAAAATGCCCGGACCCAATGGAATCATCACTCTAGCCAGTGATCCGGACGTCGCACTTCGCGCCGAAAACAAAACCGCAGCACTAGCCCTGGAAGCATTATCCGCAGCCTTAGCAGCCGAAGAACTAACAACGTTGCGGGCCACCATGGACAGGGACGACGTGATACTCGACAAGCGACCCAAGTCCACCTCATTCAAACCCACAGACGAGATAGTCAAATTTCTGGTCCATCCAACGGACCCCACGAAGACAGCTTCCATCGGGACATAGTTGAGCCCCGCAATGGACGCCACACTGCGAGAGTTCTTACGCGAGAATTGGGACATTTTCGCCTGGCACCCATCGGACATGCCGGGCATCCCATGCAGACTGGCCGAACACAGCCTCAATATACTAAAAGGATTCAAACCTGTCAAGCAGACTCTAAGGCGATTTTCAGAGCCCAAACGGCAAGCCATGGGGGAAGAACTAGCCAAACTACTCGAGGCCGTATTCATCAGAGATATCAAGCATCCGGATTGGCTGGCAAATCTGGTAATGGTACCAAAGAAGGACAAAGCTTGGCGCCTATGTGTCGACTTGAAAGACCTCAATAAGGCTTGCCCCAAGGATCCCTTCCCCCTCCCTCGCATCGACCAAATCATCAATGCCACAGCAGGACACGACTTGCTGTGTTTCCTCGACGCGTACTCTGGATACCATCAAATAACGATGGCAGAGTCCGACCAAGATGCAACAGCTTTCATAACGCCATATGGTCCTTTATGCTTCAACACTATGCCTTTCGGGCTTAAAAATGCTGGCGCAACCTATCAACGCATGATTCAAACATGCCTGGAAAAGCAAATCAGCAAAACAGTGGAGGCATACGTGGACGATGTGGTCATAAAAATAAGACACGTCAAAACCCTAATAGATGACTTGAGGCTTACATTCGATAACCTTCGAACATACGACATCAAGCTGAACCCGGAAAAATGTGTTTTCGGCGTTCCCTCTGGAAAACTGCTGGGCTTCATTGTTTCCAATAGAGGAATTGAAGCGAATCCGGCAAAAATCCGAGCTCTGTCGCAGTTGGCTATACCAACAGACCTCAAGCATATCCAGAAACTAGCTGGATGCGTGGCTGCCTTAAGCCACTTTATCTCCACATTAGGAGAAAAGGCACTACCTCTTTACCGCCTTCTTCGGCGCACCGAAAACTTCGTGTGGACGGATGCATCCGCGGCCGGAATGGACGAAATAAAGACCTTATTGGCCAGTAATCCAGTCCTAATAGCGCCAAATATTGGTGAACCTATGCTGCTGTACGTAGCTGCAACACATCAAGTTGTAAGCGCAGTGCTCATCGTCGAACGAGAGGTTGATTTGGATACAAATTCCGCTCGAAGCGGTTTATTACGTATCCACGGTCCTCACCCCATGCAAATCCCGATACCCACACTATCAAAAAATAGCATACACGGTGTCCATGGCATCCCGGAAGCTACGACACTACTCTCAAGAGTGTTCGATTACGGTGGCCTCCGAAGTACCACTCAATGACATAATAAATAACCGCGACACTATGGGCCGGATTGCTAAATGGGCCATCGAGCTCTTTCCGTTCGACATAACATACAAACCACGGCGGGCCATCAAGTCGCAAGTACTGGCTGACTTTTGTCGCTGAATGGACAGAAGCCGAACTCCCTAAAGAGTACAACGCGTACTCTAACTGGATCATGCACTTCGGCAGCTCTAAAATGCTGGCTGGATTGGGAGCAGGTGTAGTCCTGACGTCTCCCACTGGAGACACGGTCTAGTACATCCTCCAAATATTGTACACAGACTCCAACAATGCAGCCGAATATGAGGCTCTGTTGCACGGTATTCGGATGGCAGTCTTTATGGGCATTCAACGCCTAGAAGCGTGTGGAGATTCAAACCTCACAATATCACAAATAAACGAAGACTTTGATGCCAAGGATCCAAAAATGGTGGCCTACCGTAATGCCGTCCTCAAAATGTCAGCCCGGTTCGAGGGGCTCGAATTCCACCATGTGGCTCGAGAAAATAATCAAGCGGCGGATGTCCTCGCCCGCATCGGCGCTAAACGCGACCCTGTCCCACCTAACATATTCCTGGAAAGGCTGTTCAAGCCATCCGTAGTATGGGAAGAATGTCAGCAATCTTGCACGGATCCGAATACAACCCGAGATACCGAACTATCAGACATAATCGGCGGCTCTACCACCGAAATAACATCTTCGGCCCACGAAATCATGGCTGTAATCGCCCCGTGGACTGAGCCTTTCTTGGCCTACCTCCATAGGCAGGAGCTCCCCGAAGACCAAAATGAAGCACGTTGCATCGTTCGGTGTTCTAAAGCTTACAAAGTCCATGAAGGGGAACTCTATAAGAAAAGTGCGACCGAAGTGCTCCAAAGGTGCATCTCCGAAGGGGAAGGGCGGCAGCTCTTGGCTGAAATCCATGCCGGACTGGGCGAGCACCACACTGCGGCTCGAGCACTAGTCAGCAAGGCCTTCCGTACATACTTCTGTTGGCCGACGGCCCGAGCAGACGCATAGGACCTTGTCCATCACTACGTTGGTTGCCAACTCTTTGCCAATCAGAGTCATATGCCCCCTACCGCTCTCCAAACAATCCCCATAACTTGGCCCTTCGCGGTATGGGGGATGGATATGGTCGGATTTCTTAAAGGGGGAAGCCTTTAGAAAAAATACTTATTGGTCATGGTGGACAAGTTCACCAAATGGATAGAAGCCAAACCAGTGAAAACGGCCGAATATAGACCAGTAATAGACTTCATATCCGGGTCGTATAATCGACACGTCTGGCGTCCCCAAAGATCATCATCGATAATGGCTCAAACTTCACAGCCGATGAAGTGAAAACTTGCGCGATAAAATGGGCATTAAGCTCGACTACGCTTCCATCTACCATCCCCAAACAAGCGGCCAGGTTGAGCGGGCAAACGGTCTCATCAGAGCGGCATCAAACCCAGACTAGTGCGATCCTTGACAGAGTCGACACGCCTTTGGGTCAAGAGCTCGACTCCGTACTCTGGGGGCTGCGGACCACGCCGAATCGCACCACCGGATATACACCGTTTTTATGGTATACGACGCGGAAGCAGTACTACCCTGCGACATAATACATGATTCACCTCGCGTACGCATGTACAAAGAGAAGGAAGCCGAGTTAGGTCGGCAGGATAACTTGGATGCCTTGGAGGAGGAGGGCGACGTCGCAAAAGCCCGCTCCGCATTCTATCAGCAGCAGGCTCGACGGTACCAAAGCAAAGAAGTGCAGGCCAAAACTTATAATATTGGCGAACTCGTTCTACGCCTACCGGAGAAGAAGAAGGACAAGCTCAAACCTAAGTGGGAAGGCCCCTTCGTCATTGATAAAGTTCTCATCGGAGGAGCGTACCGCTTACGTAATGCATCCGATAACAGACTCGAGCCAAACCCATGGAACGCGGCCAGACTCCAGAGATTCTACGCCTAGCGCCAAACTCAGTGTTCGTCTCCTTACCCCCCTCCTCTTTTAATTATGCTCCCTCCCTTTTCCTTTGTCGACCTTTTTTCCTCTTCACAGAAAGTACTTAATACAGTACGGACGCCCGGATCACTCCGGCCGCACTATGTGTGTTAGCAATACCTGGGGGCTTCCCATACGGAAGCTAAACATAATTACTTTAATGGCTTTTTGCCCATCACATATGTGTTCTTTTTCCATATGTTCCTTTTCTTCACCATTCTATGCATCTATATGACTTAAGATGTGGCCAAGCTAGGTTGCCTGGCTCTTGTGTTTATGCCCTACGTTCCCGTTAATTCGGCTAGGGCATAAGGGGAGCACCTCTGCGATTGTTACTGCCGGTTCAGCCAGATGTGTACCTTCGACTGGGTGAAGCCGAAAGCTAGCGCCCTTAAGGGAATATTCGGTCGGTGAAAAAAAGATGTATTCATTTATTACAACGTAAATCCCTAGAAGTTTTGTATCCTGCGTCCTTGTTCACAGTCCGGACATGTGCATCGTCGCAGCGTACCCAGGGAAAGGAACCCCTAACGGAACTATTCTCCCTGGAAGATGTTTCTTACTATCCATGTAATATAACATAACTAGTTGGGTACTTGTCTGTTCAAGCACTTATGACCCCTATGCCTGGTTTCCATGCATACCCTGGTTCTGCATAACTAAGCGGGTATTCGGATACACCCCAGACTATCAGATTAGGGGGCTGAAGCGAAAAGGTTCGCCAAGACAAAGGGTTTTAATCCGGCTAGGGACTACTTATGTCCATTGAATTACACAGTCACTTGGACTGACTATATTCCTCCTCTATACCATCCAACAGGCTATCTAGCTTACAATCCTGTTGGGAATACTTTGCGACTAACGCTACCTGGTCATACACCATGCTCACGGAATTTCTTGCCCATCCGCCCCGCCAAGATCGACTTGACCATATGGTTCGGGTCCAGCTTGGTGTAGTGCGTCTTCACCATAGCCTGTGCTTCTCTTGCACCTTGTCGGCGGTGACATCTTCCACAATCGGAAGCGCCGCCGTGCTCCTTGAAGCATATCCACAAGCTCCCCATGCCCTTGGCGGGAAGCTTGATAGCCACAAGGCTGAGCAATGCCTGCATCACCTTCCGAGCTCGCTTCAGCGGTTGTGAGAGGTCTTGCAGTAAATCGCGTGCAGACGCGGGCACCTCCTCCTCAGGGCAGCCCGTTAACATACCTGAAAGTAAAAAATCATTCAATATGCTTCCTCGCCGAGCTGTACTACAGTTCGTTTGGGCACTTACAATAAATGTCGCGACGAAGCCTTTTGTTCTCCTTTACGGAGTCCGCCAGCTGAGCGCGGACGTCTTTTAATTCCACATCCAACCAGACATTGGCATCTTGAAGATTGTTCTTCTCGTGCCTAACTTGCGTAAGAACGCGCTCGCCAGCCTTTAGCCACCTTTTGAGATGCGACTCGTCATCTCTTACGCCCTCCGGATTCACCCCGGGATTGTCTGCAGAATTTTCTGTTAGACTTGTCATACCAAGCCACTTACTAACTGGTGCATCTTCGTACAATTGAGACAAATGTTACCAGATGAGGCCTTCTGGGATTCCTCTAGCTTGGCAACCGGGGCCCTCAGCTGGGCCTTGCACTGCCCTAGCTCCCGAGACAATTGCTCATTCTTATCTACAAGCACCTGTGCATATATTGATCCTTAAAACAGTTGTTCCAGCCGTTTCAAGTCTCAGGGGCTACTGCTATACATGCTTATCAAATTTTCTTACCTGTATATCTTTGGTATACTGGTCCGTCGCTCGGGCAAGCCCGCGTTGAGCAGCTCGGATGTATGCGTCTCCCGAATTGAAAGCGTTAAATGCCTCTTCGGAAAAGATGTTGTTGCGAAGTACGGCCCGTCGGCGCCGGTGATTCATGGCGCTCTCTACTTCGGAATTCGTGGCATAGAGCATATCCGCGTCCTCCGTCGGAATACTATGCGGCATCGGCACCATGTCCGCCTCCTCTCTCGAAGCCGGTTCTGGAATCCGGCTGGTGGAGGCATGATTGGCAGGGTCCCTGGATATAGTCCGGCTACTCCTCTTCCTGCCAGGACACAAAGGGCGTTGTTACACTTCAAAATCAATAATCACAGAACAGGTTTTTACCTTACCTCTGTAGCGGCGTTTTGACCATAACCGCCTTCCTCTTAAACCTGCCCGATCTGGACGCCCGTTGCCGATGGATACCTAGGGGCTCGGCCCCGCGTTCTGACCGTCGTCTCTGCAAAAGCACGACACTTCAGGGATGAGGCATGACATCAGAAGGGAGTCCTCTTCGGAAGATAGAGTTTTCGGCTTGGCTTACACGCGATGTAGGTAGCAGTCCAGGATAGTCGGCAATAATAGCCACTGAGGCGCCATCGCAGCTCGCCTGATAAAATATCCCGTTGACAAGCTCCACAGTAATATCCGGATCTTCTTCGAGTCCTGGATCGAGGGCCCTTCCGGGGTCCTCTAGCTGCGGGGAAGGGCTGGAGATCCATTTTACGGCCCTCCTCAGTTCCTACTCGAAAATATTGAGGCAGATAATCTTAGCGAAGGACGCCACAATAAGTGAAGCGGGAAGAATTATAACGACTTACGCAGCTTGGGGGGTTGTACATAGAAAACCCATCCCGTGGTTTAATGTGAAGGAATTCTTCTTCTTCTCCTTTAGACCGGTCGGATAATATCCTCGCCAGAGCAGTGGCGGAGTCCGGACCCTTACGGCCGCAGCAGGTGGCATCATCTTCCCCGTTGAAGTGCCACATGGGCTTCCCCCGATATTGAAGCGGTTGCACCCCCCGCATTATGCATAAGGCCATAACCTCGACTATCGTCAGTCCGGATTTGGCCAGCAACTTTATCCTGCTCATCAGGAAGTGCATTTCCCTAGTATCCTCCTCTTGGGGGCCACGAGGGCGCCAGCTTCGACATGCCCTCGGCGGGGCGTTACTGAACTTGGGGAGACCTGTCCGGACTGGGTCCGGAAGGGGAACGTCATCAGCGTAAAACCATTACGAAGGCCAGTTCTATGGTGCCTTCTTGGGAGTGCCGGATAGGTATCCGGTCTCGGCAATGCGCCATACTTTGGCTCCGCCCACTTGTGTAGGACCTTGAAGTATGTCTAGAGGGGGGGTGATTAGACTACTTGACCAATAAAAACTTAACCTTTTCCCAATTTTAGAGATTGGCAGATTTTAGCTATTTTAGGACAAGTCAAGCAATCATCACACAATTCAAGCAAGCATGCAAAGAGTGTATAGGCAGCGGAAATTAAAGCATGCAACTTGCAAGAAAGTAAGGGGAAGGGTTTCGAGGATTCAAACGCAATTGGAGACACGGATGTTTTTGGCGTGGTTCCGATAGGTG
Organism: Aegilops longissima; assembly: GCA_021605205.1. NCBI lineage: Eukaryota > Viridiplantae > Streptophyta > Magnoliopsida > Poales > Poaceae > Aegilops > Aegilops longissima. The sequence goes on from CM038676.1 coordinate 199,408,132, forward strand.
GTGCTATCGTACATCCACGTTGATGGAGACTTCAAACCACGAAGGGTAACGGCTGCGCGATTCCACGGAGAGCTCCACCCACGAAGGGTCCACGAAGAAGCAACCTTGTCTATCCCACCATGGCCGTCGCCCACGAAGGACTTGCTTCACTAGCGGTAGATCTTCACGAAGTAGGCGATCTCCTTGCCCTTACAAACTCCTTGGTTCAACTCCACAATCTTGTCGAAGGCTCCCAAGTGACACCTAGCCAATCTAGGAGACACCACTCTCCAAGAAGTAACAAATGGTGTGTTGATGATGAACTCCTTGCTCTTGTGCTTCAAATGATAGTCTCCCCAACACTCAACTCTCTCTCATAGGTTTTGGATCTGGTGGAAAGAGGGTTTGAGTGGAAAGCAACTTGGGGAAGGCTAGAGATCAAGATTCATATGGTAGGAATGGAATATCTTGGCCTCAACACATGAGTAGGTGGTTCTCTCTCAGAAATGGTAAGTTGGAAGTGTAGGTTCGTTCTGATGGCTCTCTCCATGAATGAAGAGGAGGTGGAGGGGTATATATAGCCTCCACACAAAATCTAACCGTTACACACAATTTACCAAACTCGATGGGACCGAATTGTTAAACTCGGTCGGATCGATTTAGTAAACCTAGTGACCGTTAGTGATTTTCGGTGGGACCGACATGCATCTCGGTGAGGCTGATTTGGTTAGGGTTAGGGCATAACGTAATCTCGGTGAGACCGATTACACAAACTCGGTGAGACCGATTTGGTAATAAGCTTTCCAGAGAGTTGGTCAGGTAAACTCGGTGGGACCGATTTGCTCTTTTCGGTGAGACCGAAATGTTACAAAAAGGAAACAGAGAGTTTACATTGCAATCTCGGTGGGACCGATCGCTCACTTCGGTTAGACCGAAACGTTACGAAGGGAAACCGAGAGATTGCAACCCCATCTCGGTGAGACCGAGATCCCTATCGGTAAGACCGATTTGCTTAGGGTTTGTGGCAGTGGCTATGACTTTTCGAATCGGTGGCGCCAAATAGAAAGAATCAGTGTGACCGATTTTGGCTTTAGGTTTAGGTCATTTGTGGATGTGGGAAAGTAGTTGAGGGTTTTGGAGCATATCACTAAGCACATGAAGCAAGAGGCTCATTAAGCAACACCTCATCCCTTCTTGATAGTATTGGCTTTTCCTATAGACTCAATGTGATCTTGGATCACTAAAATGTAAAATGAAGAGTCTTGAGCTTTTGAGCTTGAGCCAATCCTTTGTCCTTAGTATTTTGAGGATCCACTTTCATCATCCATGCCATGCCATTCATTGAGCTTTCCTGAAACAATAGTCTTGGAATAGCATTAGCTCAATGAGCTATATGTTGTTATGAATTACCAAAACCACCTAGGGATAGTTGCACTTTCAATCTCCCCCTTTTTGGTAATTGATGACAACATATAGATCAAAGCTTCGACAAATGATAATAAAATTTAAATAACATCGTCGCTTTGAGAAGTATGTGATAAGCAAGAGCTCCCCCTAAATTTGTGCATAGTTTTAGATTTGCTTTGGACTGCAAATGCACAATGAATTAGGCTCATGGGTTACTCTTCCATGTCACATACATCTTGGTGGAGCGCTCAAAATAATAAACAATGAATACATGCACTCATCACCAAGCATAGTGAGTGATCACATAAGATAGATAGGATAATATCAAGCATGCATAAGTGTAGCTTATGATCAAACACATGATCATCAATGTCTCGCAAGCATAGTATCTCAACCAAAAGCAAATAAAGATTGAAAAACCATCAAATAAAGAAAGAGAGAACAAAAGCAACACACTCTCTCTAGAGGCCTATGATCTATACATTTTTCTCCCCCTTTGGCAACAAGTTACCAAAAAGTTCATAGAAAATGCATAGTGCTAGATCGACTCTCAGGCTTGATCTTCAGGTGGTGGAGTCCGGATAACGCCGAGGACGAAAGCTTCAGTTGAAGTAGATGGAGCTGGAGCTGGTGTAGGTGCTGGAGCTGGTGCAGATGAAGTTGCTCTTGTGTCAGGAACTGGCACAGCAGATGACCTCTGGGCTCTAGGCACTCTGGCAAATGCATCAGTTGTTGTTTTGCCCTTCCTCTCTGCATGTCATCTTGTAGTTCCTCCACCGCAGATGAATCTCGCCACTTTCACATCTAAGTTATAGAACTTTTGTTCTATGATTCTCTCAAGCTCTCCTGATTTTGAGTGAGGTGGCCAATCCCTTCTCAATCCTCGAGTTGATGCTATTAAGTATCCAGAGCTGCTCCTGCTTGTTCTTCAAGAAATACTCAGATGCCTCCTCTTGAGTTGGCATCTTGGCAGCCTTCTCCTCTTTGCCTTCTCCTTCTTCTCTTGAGCTTGGACTGATTGATGGATCATTCTCATTCATGACAACCTCATTGTCCTCAAAGTCTGGATAAAGTGGAAAGTGTTCCTTATCCAACTGATATTTTCCTGTGCCCAACATTGAGTTTATCAATTCTTGAATCTGAGGTGCATATCCACAGCTCCTCTTCTGATCTGCTGCAGTCCTCTTGATTGTTTCAATGATCAGGCTCATGACTTTGAACTTCTGTGGCACATCAAACACATGCAACATGTTGATGGCATGCCCTCTGATCATGTTATGGTCACCAGACTTGGGCAACCAAGTGTGCCTCAGAATCCAATTTATGGTTGGCAACCCTGACAGCAGAAAGTGAACAGATCGAAACTTGTGAGTCTCTAATGCCTTGTCTGGAATTTCCTTGTACATGTGTGCCATGGTATTGTGACCCATTTTCTTCTTGGCATATACATCCAGATCATCATCATTTTCCTCTAGGGCATTTATCAGCTTTGCCCACTCCTCAACAGTTGACTGGTACCTTGTACCTTCAGACATCCAAACAATTCTTCCATCTGGGTAAAAATGTGCTGTGGAGTAGAACTGCATGATAAGTTCATCATTCCAATTTGTGAGCTTTTGCCCAACAAAATCTGCAACTCCACAAGCAACAAAGCTATCTTGCACTCCAGGATAGTGCTCTTCATTCTCCTTCATGTAGGTCCAGTCGACCCACCTCATATCACAGACTATGGGCTTCTTGTCCAACAGAATTGTTTCATAGAAGTCATGTTGTTCCTTTGTGTGGAACCTGTAGTCAACAACAGTTCTTCTTCTTGTGGCATATGGATCTACCATTCTCCACAGTCTTAGCCCTGAATCCTTCCTGATTCTCATGTCCTCAGCCACAGGATGGGCATCATTGTGGTCTGGTATCTTGGGCTTGAGCTTCCTCAGAACTTGTCCTTCTTCATCTTCCTCATCAGCATCCTCAGGCACTGGGGCCTTGTTCTTCTCAGCAGTTGGAATACTCCTAGTATTCCTCTTTGGTGCAGACTTGGCCTTGGGGGCAGCTTTGGGTGCTTCCTTGGGCTTGGATGTTGCAGCCCCTGATCTGATTGCATCTCCCATAAGCTTAGCTGCCTTTGGAGCTGGTGCAGCAATTTCATCTTCCACTTCCATCATGGAAGGTTGACCAATAACTCTGGCCAAGGTCTTCTTGACCCTTTCCTTTCTTTTCTTCCCTTCTGCAGCAGCTGGTTCTTTGGGTTGGCTTTCCAAAGAAGCTTGTGTAGACACTCTGGCTTTGGACATTGGTTGTCTTCCTGCAGGCCTTTTGGTCTTCATGCCTGGCTTTGCATTCTTTGCTGAGCCATATTCCTTCTTGAGCACCACTTTCTTGGATGTAGCCTCATCTTCCTCAGCTTTGTAATCTTCATCCTCTGAATCTGAAGTTGTTTTCCTCCTTTGCCTAGTTGCAGCCTTAGGCAAATTGATAGGAGTACTTCTGCTCCCTTCATCTGAAGTTGAGGGACTAGTGCCCTCACTCAAGTCCATCTGCTCTTGACATGTTCGGCTGTCACTTTGATCGGACATCTGCAAAAGCTGATCTGACGACCTGTGAAGAGTTATAGATGAGATAGAAAAGATGAGCATCACAAAATGCAGAGGTTTTGCAAAGAATGACTCAAAAGTTCAGTCTTAGTTTTCCACAGAAAGCATTTCGGATCCACCGATTTTCAAATTCGGTGATACCGAAGCAGTTTTGGAACCTAAACTGATGATCTCGGTTGGACCGAGTTTTAGTTCGGTGGTACCGAGACTGCTAGGGTTTCACAGAATCCTGAAATCGGTTGCACCGGTTAGTAATTCTCGGTCAGACCGAGAGTCACTAGTGCAATGGCATAAGCCAAATCGGCGAGACCGAGTTTTTCAACTCGGTGGGTCCGAGATGGTTTCGGCGGAAACCTAACCCTAAAAATTTGAATCACACCTAATATATGAACTACTTTGGCTGGATAGAAGAGTTTCAATCGTGGCAAGAATCAATATGAAAACAATGTGCCAGGAATCAGACGTGGATAGCACAAAGATTAAGTCCATACCCTAACTTGGCGGTGGACTTGCTACGGCGGCAACGGCGGGAACGAAATCCATTGACGGCGGCGGAGACCAGCGACAGGAGGCTGCTGGCGATGAGGAGACGATCCGGAGACCACGATGGCAGAGCGAGCTGATGCGCGGGCGAAGGGTTTCGGAGAATTTTCCAAAATTTTGCCCGTGGCTATATATAGCTCGACCCTATCGGTGTGACAGAGTGGAACAACTCGGTGGCACCGAGATGCATAACTGTGTTCAGTTACAGCAAATCGGTGAGACCGAAAAGTTCAAATCGGTTGCACCGAGATTGAAAACTCAGATCAACTTGATGATCTCGGTAGGACCAAAATGGAAGGATCGGTCAGACCGAGAATCACTAAGAGGTTTTGGAAGTTTAAGTCTATGATGAATCGGGGACTCAGTGCTCCTCACACGAGTGGTTCGAATCGACTTGATCAAATTTTGTGATGTAGCATGAATAGAGTTTGAGACGAGAAAAGCATAGATAGCTAAAGAAGGTTCTTAGGCTTCTTGTCCATCCACTTGGCACAAAGAAAAGAATCCAAACAATCAAAACAACAAGTGGATGTCCTTGAATGAGTAAAATATGCACCAACGTGCTCACACAATAAGATGGCAATTGAAATATGTGGCAAAGCATGCACAACCAATTTTAGCATCTATCAAACAATTGGCGATGACTAGGTCATCTATATATGAGTATATTGACTTAGGAGTCAAATGAGAACATTTGATCATAGGTCATACTCATCGTTTAAGCTCAAGTGGGGTTACCACTTTTACATAATGCATTAATGTGTTCACACCATTAGAGTTGCTTTGACTCAATTCTTAGAGTTAAGCTCCCCCTAGATGTGAGATCCCCCTTAGAGGGTTGAACTAACCTTGGGTTTTGTCGATGATGACTTCATGTAGGTGTTGAAGATGTAGATGCTCAATGTTTATGTAGATCATTTGGAGCAATCCTTTGGAGTGAGTTGCACTTTCAACTTGCCTACATGGGTTAGTCCCACAAGGAACAAACAAGTATATCCATAGACATAGAGTGATGCACACACAAGATGATGTCCATGAAATCATTAGGTTACCTTGTCCCTTGCCTTACCAACATGAGGGTTTGTGACTCCTTGAACTAGTGCAAGATGTGAAAGTTGATTGCACTTGTTCTTGCCAAAATGATATGAGTGAAGAATGTTGGCGGAGTCACCATCAAGATCTCTCTAGTTATTCTTCTTCGGGATCCACATCATCTTGATGGGAATCCTTGGAGTTGTAGTTGTACTTGATGAAGTAGAACTTGACGTAGTCTTGGGGACCCACTTGAACGAGGCTTTAGGTGCTTCTTCAAATGCATCAATCTCTTCTTGAAGCTTGTCCTTGCCTTTGTTCTTGTGGTCTTGTGGTGGAAGATCATCTTGAGCTTGTGTCCCCTTGAAGGAAATAGGATCATACTTCTCTTGTTGAGGAACAAACTTTGTCTTGAGGTATTGATCTTCTTCCCACTCAACTCCATTGGCGTTGAACTTTCGTTCAAAACCAACACCTTGATTCTTCCGGTGCCTTCCTTGCTTGCGTACAATTTCCTCGAATTGCTTACTCCCGGCAAGGCTCTTGTAAACACCTTTCTCTATAATTCCTTCAATAAACTATTTTCTTGCTCAAGTATAACTTGGCTAAGAGAATCATTAGTGGAATCAAGAGAACTACTAGAAGCAACAACATTGGATTTGACATTATTATTGTTACTACTAGAGGAAGTATCTTTCTTGTACTTGTTACTAGACTTGACTTGAGGCATGTAAGTAGATAAGAGTAAACGCTTGGCAATGTAAGAAGAACTTTTCTTGCGGAGATCATCATTGATTGCCTTTAAGAACTCATGCTCTTGCTCAAGATTGAGCTTTTCAAAGCGTAACTTCTCATGAGCCCTTAAAAGTTCTCGATGATCTTCGAAGATAGTTTCATGAGCCAACTTAAGAGTGTTTAGTTCTTTAGTTAGAAGCTCAATTTTCTCCTTATCATTGTCATTCGTTTGATTAGCATGATTAATTGACGTTTCATCATAGTATTCATCACTAGAGTTGTCAACAAGTAAATCATCATCCACAAGCAAGTCATCTTCATCACTATTAAAATCAACATACTCGGGATGTGTTAACTTTGGACCTTTGTCCATGAAGCATCTTCCAACACCTTCATTTGGTGAGTCAAATATGTCGTAGGAGTTGGTTGACACAAGTGCTAGACCGGCAACACCTTCATCTTGAGTATATTCAGAGTCGGAGTGATAGCTTCTCTCGGAGTGATTGTCGGAGTCGGAGCCGGAAACCCATTCACCAACATGAGCTTGATGTCTTCGTTTTGTGTAGCTCCTTGATGACTTGTCCTTTCTTTCCGAATCCTTACTTCTCCGTGAGGGTCTTCGTTCATAACGATCATCTCTACTCCTCCTCTCTCTTGGTGGTGATTCTTCTCTTTTGCTCCTTCTTCTTGGAGAATCTTCTCTTCTTTTGTAGGGTGTCGTACACTCATTGGAGTAGTGTCCGGGTCTCCCACAATTGTAGCAATTGCGCTCTCGACTAGAAGATCTCTTGTCATTGTAAGACCTTGACTTGGAGCTTCTTTCTTTGCTTCTACTTTTGTAGAATTTGTTGAAGTTCTTCACCATTAAACTCAGTTCTTCATTGAAGGTTGGTTTCTCACTTGATGATGTGGGGGCTTCACTTGAGGCTTTGTAAGCACCACTTGACTTGTTGTGAAGTTCCTCCTTATCCTTGAGTGACATCTCATGAGCAACAATCCTTCCAATGACTTCTGTTGGCTTGAGATCTTTGTAGTTTGGCATCATTTGGATCAATGTGCACACGGTATCATACTTTCCATACAATGCTCTTAGGATATTCTTGATGATGAATTTGTCGGTCATCTCTTCACTCCCTAAGCCGGCAATCTCATTTGTGATAAGAGCAAGCCTAGAGTACATTTCAGCGACACCTTCACCATCCTTCATTTTGAACTTGTCAAGCTGACTTTGGAGCACATCCAACTTGGATTCCTTGACGGACTCGGTACCTTCATGCATATCAATCAAAGTATCCCAAATTTCCTTTGCATTCTCAAGGCGGCTGATTTTGTTGAATTCTTGGGCACAATCCGTTGAAGATGATGTCACATGCTTGGCGTTGTATTGCAGCATCTTTAATTCTTCCGCATTAGCTTCACGGTTCGGTTCTCTCCCATCGAAGAATTCACCTTGCAAGCCAATACAAATAATTGCCCAAACAGCGGGTTATGTCCAAGAATATGCATTTTCATCTTATGCTTCCAACTAGCAAAATTAGTACCATCAAAGTAAGGACCTCTCGGTGATAATTTCCTCGCTAGGCGCCATACTCTCCTAGGTTGTGAAACCAAGGCTATGACCACCAAAAGCTATGGAAATCAAAGCAAATGGAGACCAAAGCTCGATACCACTTGTAGGACCTTGAAGTATGTCTAGAGGGGGTGATTAGACTACTTGACCAATAAAAACTTAACCTTTTCCCAATTTTATAGTTTGGCAGATTTTAGCTATTTTAGGACAAGTCAAGCAATCATCACACAATTCAAGCAAGCATGCAAAGAGTGTATAGGCAGCGGAAATTAAAGCATGCAACTTGCAAGAATATAAGGGGAAGGGTTTGGAGGATTCAAACGCAATTGGAGACACGGATGTTTTTGTCGTGGTTCCGATAGGTGGTGCTATCGTACATCCACGTTGATGGAGACTTCAACCCATGAAGGGTAACGGCTGCGCGAGTCGGAGGGCTCCACCCACGAAGGGTCCACGAAGAAGCAACCTTATCTATCCCACCATGGCCGTCGCCCACGAAGGACTTGCCTCACTAGCGGTAGATCTTCACGAAGTAGGCGATCTCCTTGCCCTTACAAACTCCTTGGTTCAACTCGACAATCTTGTCGGAGGCTCCCAAGTGACACCTAGCCAATCTAGGAGACACCACTCTCCAAGAAGTAACAAATGGTGTGTTGATGATGAACTCCTTGCTCTTGTGATTCAAATGATAGTCTCCCCAACACTCAACTCTCTCTCATAGGATTTGGATTTGGTGGAAAGAGGGTTTGAGTGGAAAGCAACTTGGGGAAGGCTAGAGATCAAGATTCACATGGTAGGAATGGAATATCTTGGCTCAACACATGAGTAGGTGGTTCTTTCTCAGAAATGGTAAGTTGGAAGTGTAGGTTCGTTTTGATGGCTCTCTCCACGAATGAAGAGGAGGTGGAGGGGTATATATAGCCTCCACACAAAATCTAACCGTTACACACAATTTACCAAACTCGGTGGGACCGAATCATTAAACTCGTCGAACCGATTTAGTAAACCTAGTGACAGTTAGTGATTTTCGGTGGGACTAACATGCATCTCGGTGAGACCGATTCGGTTAGGGTTAGGGCATAACGTAATCTCGGTGAGACCGATTACACAAACTCGGTGAGACCGATTTGGTAATAAGCTTTCCAGAGAGTTGGTCAGGTAAACTCGGTGGGACCGATTTGCTCTTTTCGGTGAGATCGAAATGTTACAAAAAGGAAACAGAGAGTTTACATTGCAATCTCGGTGGGACCGATCGCTCACTTCGGTTAGACCGAAACGTTACGAAGGGAAACAGAGAGATTGCAACTCCATCTCGGTGAGACCGAGATCCCTATCGGTAAGACCGATTTGCTTAGGGTTTGTGGTAGTGGCTATGACTTTTGGAATCGGTGGCGCCGGATAGAAAGAATCGGTGTGACCGATTTTGGCTTTAGGTTTAGGTCATTTGTGGATGTGGGAAAGTAGTTGAGGGTTTTTGAGCATATCACTAAGCACATGAAGCAAGAGGCTCATTAATCAACACCTCATCCCTTCTTGATAGTATTGGCTTTTCCTATAGACTCAATGTGATCTTGAATCACTAAAATGTAAAATGAAGAGTCTTGAGCTTTTGAGCTTGAGCCAATCCTTTGTCCTTAGTATTTTGAGGGATCCACTTTCATCATCCATGCCATGCCATTCATTGAGCTTTCCTGAAACAATAGTCTTGGAATAGCATTAGCTCAATGAGCTATATGTTGTTATGAATCACCAAAACAACCTAGGGATAGTTGCACTTTCAACTTGACATAGGGATTCTCCCTGGTTGCGAGGGACGAGGCAGAACAGCTTCTTCCATAACCCGAGGTGAGCCTCGCAGCCTAGAAACTGCTCGCAAAGGGCAACATATCCTGCTATATGTAGCACGGAGGCAGGGGTGAAGTTGTGCAACTGTAGGCCGTAGAACTCCAGGAGCCCACGAAGAAACGGGTGGGTAGGAAACCCAGCGCCCCTTAGCAGATGCGGGATGAGGCATATTCGCTCCCCTAGAGATGGATTGGGAGATCCCTCCGCTTGCTCCCCGCCATTACAGGTGGCTATTTCGGCTCGGATGGGGACCATGAACGCCGGTGGAAGAAACCCTTGGGTTTGTAACTCTATCAAACGGCTATGAGGAACTGAACACTCTTCCCATTCCCCCGGCTTAGAGCGAGGAGAGCGAGAAGAAGGGCTGCGACGACCGGCCATGTTGAAATGTTTTTTTTCTGGAGCGCTCTGTTGAATGCCTGCTCGAGGGAAGAGGATGAGGTTTGGATCTGTGAATCCCCGTCTCCTCAAATAGACGGTCAACCTGCTAGATCGGGGGAGGCAAATGCAAAAATGCCTCGGCTCCTCGCATTCGCTCAATATGTGGAGGAGGTCATTATTGAGGCATGGAAGCCCAGGAGTACAACATTGTTGGGAAGCTGGACACTATTTGTCGTAACAGGTACTTTGGAGTATTCGGAGATGGAACCCGCCTTTCAATGCCGAAGATAGAACTGCGCACCGGACACATCGTCATTGAAGCCTGGTTCAGGGGCTACTGAGGGAGTCCTGGATTAGGAGGTATCCGGACAGCCGGAATGTATACTTTGTCCGGACTATTGGAGCGTGAAGATACAAGACTCAAGACTCCGTCCCGTGTCCGGATGGGACTCTCCTTTGCATGGAAGACAAGCTTGGCGATCCGGATAATATATTTCCTTCCTTGTAACCGACTCCATGTAAACCCTAGCCCTCTCCGATGTCTATATAAACCAGAGAGGTTGGTCCTTAGAAGACCGATCACGATCACGATCACAATCATAATCATCATAGGCTAGCTTCTAGGGTTTACCCTCTACGATCTCATGGTAGATCTACTCTTGTACAACTCATATAATCAATATTAATCAAGCAGGAAGTAGGGTTTTACCTCCATCGAGAGGGCCCGAACCTAGGTAAAAATTGTGTCCCTTGCTTTCTGTTACCATCAGCCTAAGATGCACAGATCGGGACCCCCTACCCGAGATCCGCCAGTTTTGACACCGACAATAGCCACTGCCACAAACCCTAGGCAAATCGGTCTCACCGATAGGGATCTCGGTCTAACCGAGATGGGATTGCAATCTCTCTGTACGAATCTATTACCAAAATCGGTCTCACCGAGTTTGCGTAGTCGGTCCTACCGAGATTGCAATGTAAACTCTCTATTTCCTCTTCATAACATTTCGGTCTCACCGAGATGAGCGAATCGGTCCCACCGAGTTTACCTGACCAACTCTCTGGTTAGCTTATTACCAAAATCGGTCTCACCGAGTTTGTGTAATCGGTCTCACCGAGATTACGTTATGCCCTAACCCTAACCATATCGGTCCTACCGAGTTGCATGTCGGTCCCACCGAAAATCCTAACGGTCACTAGATTTGCTGAATTGGTCTGACCGAGTTTATCAATTCGGTCCCACCGAGATTGGCAAGTTGTGTGTAACGGTTAGATTTTGTGTGGAGGCTATATATATCCCTCCACCTCCTCTTCATTCGTGGAGAGAGCCATCAGAACGAACCTACACTTCCAACTTACCATTTCTGAGAGAGAACCACCTACACTTATGTTGAGGCCAAGATATTCCATTCCTACCATATGAATCTTGATCTCTAGCCTTCCCCAAGCTGCTTTCCACTCAAATCTCCTGTCCACAAAATCCATATCCTGTGAGAGAGAGTTGAATGTTGGGGAGACTATCATTTGAAGCACAAGAGCAGGGAGTTCATCATCAACACACCATTTGTTACTTCTTGGAGAGTGGTGTCTCCTAGATTAGCTAGGTATCACTTGGGAGCCTCCAACAAGATTGTGGAGTTGAACCAAGGAGTTTGTAAGGGCAAGGAGATCGCCCACTTCGTGAAGATCTACCGCTAGTGAGGCAAGTCCTTCGTGGGCGACGGCCATGGTAGGATAGACAAGTTTGCTTCTTCGTGGACCCTTCGTGGGTGGAGCCCTCCGTGGACTCGCGCAGCCGTTACCCTTCGTGAGTTGAAGTCTCCATCAACATGGATGTACGATAGCACCACCTATCGGAACCATGACAAAAACATCCGTGTCTCCTATTGCGTTTGAATCCTCCAAACCCTTCTCTTTACATTCTTGCAAGGTGCATGCTTTACTTTCCGCTGCTCATATACTCTTTGCATGCTTGCTTGATATGTATTGTGTTTGTTAAACTTGTGCCAAAACTCCACTTCAACTTAAAGAAATTAAAAACTGCAACTTTTGGTACTTAGTGTCTAATCACCCCCCTCTAGACACCTCTTCTCGATCCTTTCAATTGATATCAGAGCTTTGGTCTCCATTGCTTTGGTTTAAACACCATTGGAGGATGATGGATGAGTCTACTTTGGGGAGTCTTAGACATAGAGTGCCTATACTTGATGGAGAGTATTTTCATGAGTGGAAAAATGAGATGCTTGTGATTTTCAATGAATTTGAACAAGTATATTGCTAGCCCTTGTCCACCTCATGTTGATCCCATGCATCCTACCCTTGATGAGTCAATTGACATGATTCGCAATCTTAGAACTATCAATCTTATCATAAGAGGATTGCCCAAAAACTTGATTGGATGTGTGCCTACTCTTAAGTGTGCCTACACCATATGGAGATTTCGTGAGGAATGATTTCCATATTATTCCTTGAAAAATCTAGATGAAATTCTCCATAAGTCTATTGCCTTGAGTAAGATGAATTCTAGTGATCCTAGCTTTGGTGATTGTCTATTTGAGCTTACCAATCTCATGCGTGCCATAGGAGATGTTGGAATCATTAGCAATATCATTTCCGAAGCTATTAGAATCCATAAAGACAATCATAGAAATGATCATTTGTCTAATGAATTACCCTCTCTAGGAATTTATCAATCACAAGATGATGTTGAACATGGATACTATGATGAGGATGATGATAGTGACTATGATCTTGATGATGCAATGCGACACTTTGGTCTTATGGAAAATCTTCGCGGCTACATGGCTGGAGGAAAGGAATGGGTCCTTGATTGTGGATGTACTGATCATATGATCGGAGATAAAGACATGTCCGTGAGCTTGCCGAAAACGATGGTCCTCGAAAGTATGTCACTTTCGGTGACAACTCAAAGGGTATGGTGGTTGGCCTCGGTAAGGTGGCCATCTCACATGATAGCTCCATACAAAATGTCATGCTTGTTGAATCTCTTGGGTACAATTTACTTTCAGTTTCTAGACTTGCTGATTTCGGTTTCAATGTCCTATTCACTGAAGTAGATTGCCATCATAAAATGGTCTTTACCGGTATACGTAGAGGTGATCTTTACATTGTTGATTTCACTAAAAAAGGCTCAACCTAGAACTTTCTTAATTGGTAAATCCTCTAAAGGTTGGTTATGGCATAGACGATTAGGTCATGTTGGTATGCGAAACCTTGACAAACTTATTAAAGGAAATCATATCCTTGGTGTTAACGATGTCATATTTGATAAGGATAGACTTTGCAGTGCTTGTCAAGCAGGTAAACAGGTTGGAGGAAGGCATCCCGTGAAGAACATCATGACCACAAGGAGGCCACTCGAGCTACTTCACATGGATCTTTTTGGTCCTAACGCTTACAAAAGTCTCGGTGGAAATTCTTTTGGTCTAGTTATAGTTGATGTTTTTCAAGTTTTACGTGGGTGTTCTTTCTCGATGACAAATCGCAGGTCCAAAAGATCTTCAAAAACTTCGCTAGGAAGGCCCAAAATCAATTTGAAGTGAAAATCAAGAAGGTTCGGAGCGACAACGGAACGGAGTTCAAGAACGCAAATGTGGATACCTTTCTTGACGAAGAGGGGATTTCACATGAGTTCTCGGCTACGTACACACCTCAACAAAACGGAGTTGTTGAGAGGAAGAACCGGATACTCATCGAAATGGCGAGAACGATGCTTGATGAGTACAAGACGCCAAAGCACTTTTGGGTGGAAGCGGTTGAGACAGCTTGTCATGCAACAAATCGCTTGTATCTTCACAAGCTACTCGGCAAGACGGCATACGAGCTCCTCACTGGTAACAAACCACAAGTTGGATACTTTCGAGTATTCGGCTCAAAGTGCTACATTCTTGATAAGCATCATTGTTCTAAATTTTCCCCTAAGTCTCATGAAGGTTTCCTACTTGGTTATGGCTCAAACTCTCACACATATCGTGTCTACAATAATTTCACCCGAAAGGTTGAAGAGACGGTAGATGTGAAGTTTGATGAATCTAACGGCTCGCAAGTAGAGCAGTTGCTAGTTGATGTAGGAGACAAAGACCCTTCGGAAGCAATCCAAGACTTGTCTATTGGCAAGATTCGTCCAACGGAGGTGAAGGAGAGTACCTCGTCCATCCAAGTGGAAGCTTCTACCTCACGACAAGGTGAACCTAGAGTTGATACGAAAGCATCCACAAGTGGGACACACCAAGATGAAGAAAACGAGGATGTGCACCAAGATGAACGCCCACAACCTCCTTCTCCACCACGACAAGAGAATGACAACGTCAACAACGAAGAAGGCCAAGAAGAAGAACAAGATGAAGAAGATGTTCAACCAAGATCAAAGCAAAAGCTTTCACGAGTTCGAGCAAGAATTGCTAAAGATCATCCCGTCGAGCAAATCTACAATGATATCCAAACCGGGAGAATCACTCGCTCAAAAACTCGTCTAGCTAACTTTTGTGAAAACTATTCATTCATCTCTAGCATTGAACCTATGAAGGTTGAAGAAGCTTTGGAAGATCCAGATTGGATAAATGCCATGCATGAAGAGCTACACAACTTTGAGAGAAATCGAGTTTGGACATTAGTTGAGAAGCCCGACAACAACCACAACATCATCGGTACCAAATGGGTGTTTCGCAACAAGCAATATGAAGATGGACAAGTAGTTCGCAACAAAGCACGTCTCGTCGCCCAAGGCTACACTCAAGTCGAAGGTATGGACTTTGGTGAGACATATGCCCCCGTTGCTAGACTTGAGTCCATTCGCATCTTACTTGCCTATGCTAATCATCATGATATCACCTTGTACCAAATGGACATTAAAAGTGCTTTTCTAAATGGTTAAATAGAGGAGGAAGTTTATGTTAAGAAACCTCCCAGATTTGTCAATCCTAAGAAACCTAATCATGTTTACAAACTTCACAAAGCTCTTTATGGTCTTAAACAAGCTCCTAGAGCATGGTATAAATGCTTGACCAAGTTCCTTATTGAAAAAGGCTTTGAAATTGGAAAAATAGATTCTACTCTTTTTACTAAAAGGGTTAATGGAGAACTATTTGTGTGCCAAATTTATGTCAATGATATTATATTGGATCAACTAACCCTCATTTTAGTGAAAAGTTTGGAAAGCTAATGTCGGAGAAGTTTGAGATGTCGATGATGAGTGAACTCAAATTCTTTCTTGGTTTGCAAATCAAGCAAACTAAGGAAGGTACCTTTGTCTCTCAAACGAAGTACACCAAGGACTTATGCAAGAAGTTCAATATGCAAGAATGCAAAGGTATGACTACACCCATGCCTACTAGTGGACATCTTGATTTAATCAAAGATGGTGAACCGGTTGATCAAAAGGTTTATCGCTCTATGATTGGTTCATTGTTATATCTATGTGATTCATGTCCCGATATTATGCTAAGTGTGTGCATGTGTGCACGATATCAAGCCACTCCTAAATAATGTCATCTTAAGGCCGTGAAAAGGATAGTGAGATACTTAATCCATACACCAAATTTTGGCATTTGGTATCCAAGGAGGGCATCCTTTGATCTTGTTGGCTACTCCGACTCGGACTATGCCGGTGACAAGGTTGATAGAAAGTCCACTTCGGGTACTTGTCAAATTCTTGGTAGATCTCATGTGTCTTGGTCTTCCAAAAAACAAAATTCGGTATCCTTATCCACCGCCGAAGCGGAATACATTGCCGCTGGATCATGTTGTGCTCAATTACTTTGGATGACCCAAACTCTTAAAGATTATGGGATATATGTGAAACATGTTCCATTGCTTTGCGACAATGAGAGTGCTATTAAGATTTCTCACAATCCCGTGCAACATTCTCGAACTAAGCATATTGAAGTTTGTCATCATTTCATTCGGGATCATGTTGCCAAAGGGGACATTAATCTTAAGCATGTCTGCACCGAAAAGCAGTTAGCTGATATATTCACAAAACCACTTGATGAGAAAGTGTTTTGCAGGTTAAGAGGTGAATTGAACATCATTGATGCTTCAAACTTGGAGTAGGAACTCCATTTGATACATGCAAGGCATGAGCCTATGACTAATCCTTGATATTTCTCTTATGTTGACTATATTATGTCTTGGATATATTTGCACCTTGCATGTTATCTAACCCATGTAAGTACTTAGATGAATCTAAATCTATGAGATTGCAACTCACTCCCATCTTGAGCAATTTCTACATCACCAAGTCTCTACACAATGGTGGATGAAGACAAGGAAGCACGCAACCATTCAAACATATCCCTTGACAAATTCTATGTTGAGTTCCATGATTGTCATTTTGGATACACAAGTGCTCCTCCTTGCAAAAACTAACCCATGTAGGTAGATGAACTCAAACTCCAAGTGGTGCTCCCAACTCTTGATGAGCTACATCAACCTTGAGCAACCACACAAGTTCAACTACATGATCATGATCAAGACCACCACCCAAGGTATGTTATTCCATCTTAGAGAAGCTTTACTCCAAGTCATGGGATAAAGCAACTCAACAAGATGTGAATACATCAAGATGCTTTAAAAAAATGGTAACCCCATTTTGAGCTTAAACGATGACTATGACCTATGATCAAGTGATCTCACTTGACTCCTAAGTCAATATACTCTAACATAGGTGACTTTGTCACCGACCAATTCTAGATGAAGTTCTCTTGTGCTCTTTTCTGTGCTCTTGCATTTGTCTCATGCATATTTGTTTCCCTCTTTAAAAAAACTTCATCTAGACTCCTCTTTAGTTTCTTCTCTTTTATTTTCTGTTCTGCATTCCTTGCATCCAATTCATTGCAAATCTTTCAGTTAATTCCTTGCAAATTCTTCTGAGATCTTACTTGTCCAGTGAGCTGAGGTGACAAGTGTTTTCTCTGCGATGAACTCGGTCTCACCGGTCTGATGCTTTCGGTCCAACCGAATCCTCTCGGTACAACCAAACCATACAACTCGGTGTCACCGATTTCACTACAGGAAAGACATCTTGCCACTTATTTCTGTATTCGTTTTGATCCAGCTCCACTCAATGAATCTTGTCCTCGACCAACATCCCATTCAACTTGCTGCTTTGTTTTGTGACTCAAGGACCAAATCCATCATGACAACTATCCGGAAGAACCCTTCTTGGAAATTGATGTCAAAGGGGGAGAGAGAGATCACATCAAAGCTTAATCATATCTATAGGAGAATACTCAAGGGAATAAAGAGTAATCATCAATGACCCCAGATGCTTGGTGTTCAAGAGGAGAGAAGTCACATGTCTTCAAGAGGGGAAAGCCATGTTCATATTTGCTTGTTTGCATTAGCTCTGCTTATTTCCTTTGAGCTCTGACTTTGCTCTGATTTTCTGTTCCCTATCTTCTCCCAGTATCCCATGCTAGATTCAGGGGGAGCAAGACATCTAAGGGAAGGAAATCCTTGAATTTATTGCACATCTTTACCTTTGGGGACATGTTTATATCCAATGTGGTACTTAGTACTCACTCTACATGTCATCCCAGTCTTGGTACTCTTGTGGTTTCTTTTCTTTGCTCTGGCCAGTAGGTGTACCTGTGTTATCTAACCTTGTTTACGCAGGTTCATCCCATCCTAAGCCAACTCAAGACCACAAGGTAAGTATATGCATCACAGTCATGTGTATGAGAAATTCTTGCTGATGTACATACTGTTTGCTAGGACTCATGGGCTTGAAGGTACATTTCTCATATTCACATCATTTGCTCTGATGCATATAGCCAAGAACATATAACACATTGCTTACTATGTCATGTTCATGCATTCACATGCCTCTGTATTCCATATTGACATGATTGCATACATGTAGGGGGGCCTATGCATGTTACATGTCTTTCCAAAGCTATACCTACTATTCTCTATATCTTTATCTAAAGCTTTGATGTATGTTGTCATCAATTACCCAAAAGGGGAGATTGAAAGCACAAGTGCTCCCTAGGTGGTTTTGGTAATTAATGTCAACATATCTCTTGTTGGACTAACACTTTTACCTAGTATGTTTCAGATAAGTTCAACAATTAAGTGGCATGGACTAGAGGATGTGGAACCCCTTCAAGATGCTAAGGACAAAGGATTGTCTCAAGCTCAAAGCTCAAGACTGTACATTTTCTATTTTAGTGATCCAAGATCACATTGAGTCTATAGGAAAAGCCAATACTATCAAGGAGGGATGAGGTGTTGCTTAATGAGGCTCTTGCTCAAAGTGCTTAGTGATATGCTCCAAAGCCCTCAACTACTTCCTCACATCCTCATATGACCTAAACCAAAAGTCAAACTTGGACTCACCGATTCTTTCTATCCGGCGCCACCGAGTTCAGATGTCATAGCCACTGCCACAAACCCTAGGCAAATCGGTCTCACCGATAGGGATCTCGGTCTCACCGAGATGGGATTGCAATCTCTCTGTATGGATCTATTACCAAAATCAGTCTCACTGAGTTTGCGTAATCGGTCCTACCGAGATTGCAACGTAAACTCTCTCTTTCCTCTTCGTAACATTTCGGTCTCACCGAGATGAGCGAATTTGTCCCACCGAGTTTACCTGACCAAAATCAGTCTCACAGAGTTTGTGTAATCGGTCTCACCGAAATTACGTTATGCCCTAACCCTAACCATATCGGTCCTACCGAGTTGTATGTCGGTCCCACCAAAAATCCTAACGGTCACTAGATTTGCTGAATTGGTTCGATCGAGTTTATCAATTCGGTCCCACCGAGATTGGCAAGTTGTGTGTAACGGTTAGATCTTGTGTGGAGGCTATATATACCCCTCCACCTCCTCTTCATTCGTGGAGAGAGCCATCAGAACGAACCTACACTTCCAACTTACCATTTCTGAGAGAGAACCACCTACACTTGTGTTGAGGCCAAGATATTCCATTCCTACCATATGAATCTGGATCTCTAGCCTTCCCCAAGTTGCTTTCCACTCGAATCTTGTTTCCACCAAATCCATATCCTGTGAGAGAGAGTTGAGTGTTGGGGAGACTATCATTTGAAGCACAAGAGAAAGGAGTTCATCATCAACACACCATTTGTTACTTCTTGGAGAGTGGTGTCTCCTAGATTGGCTAGGTGTCACTTGGGAGCCTCCAACAAGATTGTGGAGTTGAACCAAGGAGTTTGTAAGGGCAAGGAGATCGCCCACTTCGTGAAGATCCTGAATTCCTACATACGTCAGACATAACCCAGAAACCGTGTTCTCCTCTTGATCAACCCCGAAAAGAGACACTCACGGTTACGCACACGGTTGGTGTATTTTAGAAGAGTTTGCTTCAAGTTTACTACAATCGGATATTAACAAATTCTCATCTGCCACATAACCGCAGACACGGCTCTCGAAAGTTTATACCTGCAGGGTGTCCCAACTTAGCCCATGATAAGCTCTCACGATCAACGAAGGATATTCCTTCTCCCGGAAGACCCGATCAGTCTCGAATCCGGCTACAAGACATTTCGACAGCAATAAAATAAGACCAGCAAAGCCGCCCGATCGCCGACAATCCCGATAGGAGCTGCACATATCTCGTTCTCGTGGCAACACGGATGAGACTAGCTACGAGTAAAACCAGACCTCGAGTTGCCCGTGGTGGCCCCTTGATCTGCCGTTTGGACCAACACTCGAAGGAGCACTGGCCCGGGGGAGGGGGCTAAAATAAAGATGACCCTCGGGCTCCGGAAAACCCAAGGGAAATAAAAGGGCATAGGTGAGGCAAATGGTAAAACCAATGTTGGGCCTTGCTGGAGGAGTCTTATTCAAAGCGAATTGTCAAGGGGGTCCCATAAATCACCCGACCGCGTTAGGGACGCAAAATCCAGGAACATAATACCGATATGACGGAAACTAGGGCGGCAAAAGTGGAACAAAACACCAGGCATAAGGCCGAGCCTTCCACCCTTTACCAAGTATATATATGCATTAATTAAATAAGATATATTGTGATATCCCGACAAGTAAACATGTTCCAACAAGGAACAACATCTCCATGTTCCAACAAGGAACAAACTTCATCTTCACCTGCAACTCACAACGCTATAAGAGGGGCTGAGCAAAGCGGTAACATAGCCAAGCAACGGTTTGCTAGGAAGGGTGACAAAGGTTAGAGGTTCATGGCAATTTGGGAGGCTTGATAAGCAAGTGGTAGGTAACGCAGCATAGCGGTAGAACGAAGCAACTAGCATAGCAATGGTAGTAATGAGATCCAAGGTGACAGTCATCTTGCCTGAAATCCCGCTAGGAAGAAGAACGAGTCCATGAAGAAGATGAACGGATGAAGCCGAACCAAGCGAAGACGAACGAATCCTCACGATCGCAACGAAACAGGAACTAACAAGAAGAAGCTCACAACATAGTAAACACACCACACATAGACAAGACATGATGCACAACAAGCATGATGCATGACAAATCTAGATGAGGCTACTCATGGCAAGAGATGATGCAAACAAGAGCAACACATCAAAGCAAGTTTAAATGAGGCCGGAAACAACATAGAACAATTCCGATAAGTCCTCATATCCAAATTTAGAAATTGGTCCAGATCTGAATAAACCATAAGTTCAAGTTGTTAAACAGCAATTTAAGATGCAACAAGATGATCTACATGAAATTCTAGTCAAGTTACATATAAAGTTCATTAGATTCGGAGCTACGGCCTAGAAGATATGAGCAAAACAAGTTAAACATGGCATTGATGCAAAATGCATACAAACATCAAGCAAACACCTCGAAACAAGTATGCAACATGATAATATGAAGCTACATGCAAAATCAAGCAAGTTTCATATAGATCACACTCAAAACGGAGCAACGGTGCAACACATACACCCTATACAAGTCATGACAACAATCTGTCCATAACAGCAAGTAGGCATGTTGCAAGCATCAAAACAACATGCTACAGGACCTCAACAAGAAAACAAAAGGCATGGGCATGATGTACAGGTAAAGCATTACAAAACAAGAACACTAAGCTATCTTCAGAAATCACTAGAACATGCTCAATATGACATGGCAAGATTGCAAATAATAACAGTTTCAGACTTTAGCAGAAATAACATCAGGTTGCAATGTTTAGAGCTATCAAACAACATGTTACAGGAACTTATCATGGCAAACAAAGGCATGGCATGAATCTACTAAATGCATAGACCAAAAGTCCTTTACTGACCATGAGCCAAAAAGGATCAGAAGATATGATGGCACCCATGTAAACATATCAAGTTATATTACAGATTCATACATGGCAGGAACAACAATAAGTAGGCATGTTGGTGAGCTTGAACCACTCACCACAGAGCAATAAATGGCATGGCAAGGCAACTCACAGTAAGAAGACATGGCATAGAAGCTATACATGTCAAGAAAAACATCATAGCATACACGGATCAACTACAACAACCTTGGCAAAATTGAATAACATGTAAACAACCTGCCAGGAAACATTTTATAGCAAAAGTAGAGCACGATTGACTCAAGCTATGGCACTCCATAATTGCAAACAAGGGCATGTATGGATAGAAAATAACCATATGTTCAAAACATCCTTACTGAAGTATCTCAAAATAAGCATGGATCTCTCGGTAGTATCAAGTTTACATGGCATAAAAATATCAGCAGAACAGGGGCTGAAATTAGCAACATCATGAAGCCTAGTTTGCATGCTTGTGCTAGTCACCACAGAGACCACAAAAATACATGGAATACACCCCTTTAAAGATGGCATGGCATATTACAAAACACATATAGGACTCAAGTTCATAGGGTGCACACACCAATCATGGCAAAAATGACAAAAGTGCATGTTCTGATAAGAATCTGAAACTAACATCACATAGCCCTCTTGCAACGAAGATTCAGACATCAAGATGACCTCAAATGAAACTGGCGCAATGGAATGAAATGATGTACTCGTCGAGGCGAACAATTTGACATATTACACGCACGAAACGGAGCTACGGATGCAGAGTTATGATGCGACGAAAATGCATAAAAATACTGAAATACTCGGGGACTTAGAGAAAAACGGAGGGGGGAAGTCAACCTCTCGGCACAGACTTCGAGGCAGGGCCGGATCTCGCCGGAGATGTGGCCGGAGAGGAGGGAGATGGCGGAGATGGGCGGATCCGGGGTCGGAGAAGGGCGGAGGAGGCCGGGCGACGCCGGAGCCCGGCGAGGTGAGGAGGAGGCCGGCCCGAGGAGCTGCGGGCTCGGCCGGCCGAGGCGGCCGCCAGCGAGGCGCCGGAGACGCTGGCGGCGGCGGAGCACCGACGGCGGAGGCGCGGGCGGCGATCGGACGGGCGGGCGGCGGCGCTTGGTGCGGCTGCTGGAGGCGAGGCGGCGCGGCGGGCGGCCTGTGAGCCTGGCGGGCGGCCTCGGGCCCATGCCAGCCGCTGGCTGGACGGCGGGCGGGGACAGGTGGCGCGGTCGGATTGGACGGGGGCGACGGGCGGACATGTCCGGCTGCGGCCGGACGTGTCCGGTGGCGGCGGAGGGCGATTTTTAGGGTTAGGGGGGATTTCATCCGCGAAATGAAGGGGGAGGACCTATTTATAGGTAGAGGGAGCTAGGAGAGTCCAAATAAGGTGCGGTTTTCGCCCACACGATCGTGATCGAACGACCGAGAGCATGGAGGGGAGTTTGCTGGGTTTTGGGCCACTTTGGAAGGGGTGTTGGGCTGCAAAGAGAAAGGGGGTTTTGCGGTTACCCGGTTAACCGTTGGAGTACCAAACGACCTCCAAATGGCACGAAACTTGACAAGCGGTCTACCGGTGCTATACCAAGGCCGCTTGACAAACCTCGGTCCATTCTGAGAAAGTTTAACACCCGCACACGAAAAGAGTTAAAAGAGGGCGCCGGGAGACATAGGAGTGCCGGATTGCAAAACGGACAATGGGGAAAAGGCTCGGATGCATGAGACGAACACGTATGCAAAATGAAATGCACATGATGACATGATATCAAATGCATATGATGACATGGCAAAGTGCAACACGTAAGCAAATGACATGGCAACGACGGCGAATAACTGGCAGACACCTGGCGCATCGAATCCGGGGCGTTACAGTGGATGTACGATAGCACCACCTATCAGAACCATGACAAAAACATCCGTGTCTCCTATTGCATTTGAATCCTCCAAACCCTTCCCATTACGTTCTTGCAAGTTGCATGCTTTACTTTCCGCTGCTCATATACTCTTTGCATGCTTGCTTGATATGTATTGTGTTTGTTAAACTTGTGCCAAAACTCCACTTCAACTTAAAGAAATTAAAAACTGTAACTTTTGGTACTTAGTGTCTAATCACCCCCCTCTAGACACCTCTTTTCGATCCTTTCACGCTTGCACAAGCTATTCAAACTCACTGTCTGAATCAGTTCGGTTTCTTGAGTCTCAACTACAAGCTGAAAGACATTGATCAGTTTTGCTGCGACAAGAAGCGAAAGGACTACGGAAGTCCCTGGAGCATTCAGATGCATACTTTCTGGTGCAACAGCAAGCGTTGGAGGATTTTAGTGCCAAACAGGACAAAGCTGATAAGCTTGCTAAGCTTATTGCCAGCATGGTGGATACCACGTTTCTTGAGCTCTTATGAAGTTTTTTCAATTATGCTCTTGTTTTGCTGCCACGCTTATTTGCACTGGTGGCCAATTTTAACGGCCAGTGTATGTAATATGCTGCTTTGTTCCCTATATTTGCACTGGTGGCAAACTTTGATGCCCAGTGGATGTAATATGTGTAATAGCGGTAATAGGCTAGCGTTAATTGCTTACTTATTTATTTCCTTATTGTCTTGTTTAGTTGTTTCCTTGTAATCACTCCAGTTCTTTTTCTATGTTTTTCTAGTGGCCACAATAACCTAATTTTGGAAACTAGGACAAAATAATCATGGCAACACACGGACTGTTGTAACCATGGGCCTCCTGCGCCCCGTATGATCCATGGGCCTTCTACGGGTCGTAGGATCCATTGGCCTTATATACGGGCCATAGGATCCATGGGCCTTCTACGGGCCATACGAACCATGGGCCTTTTACGGGCCGTAGGATCCATGGGCCTTCTACGGGGCGCATCATCATTTCGCCAATCATGGGCCGTACTATTCATGGACAATAATGGGCCGTTTATTGGCCGTATTTGAAAACTCTATGAAAACAGCCCAACGGGTTTTTTTCGACATGAAAACGACCCAACATATTAATGGGCAGCAAACGGGCCGACTGTAACCACGGACTGAATTTGGTCCACAAGCAGAAAATGATAGTAACGGGCCATAAGCAATCGAATGCTGGAAATGAGCCCAAGATTAAATGGGCCCTGAGAAGGCCGAAAGATATCATGGTGAAACGCATTAATGAGAATAATGGGCGTTAATGGGTATAAAGTGATACATTTGTTCATTACGGGCCGGTTTACCACGGGCCGTTAAGGGCCGAGGTTACTAAGGGCATCATATGGGCGAAGACGTCATGGGCCATACATGGGCCGGAAGTTAAAACGGGCTGGAATTATATTGGATGGCCCAGATGAAGCTACTGGGCCTAATTCAGATAGGCCGTCAACGGGCCCTGGGATAGCGGGCTGTAAATGGGCTATATGCGAACAGGCCGTTAACAGGCTTGACGTGGGCCGGCCCGCCACCTTTTGACCAAGTCAAACGGGCTGGCCTTTTCACACGAATGGGCCTCTCTTGGGCCGTGCCACGTGTCGATGTATCATAGGTGCTTTGTGTCCAATGAGTGATGATATCTGTCCCAACAGTGAGCCGACACGTGATTCCTCCAGCCAATGATGATTTTACACGTGGAAAATCCCCATTGGTTGGGGCTGTTAATGGGTTATCGGATCCAAAACCGGACCCGATAGCTTAAGGGCGTTCCGTTACGGTGGATGCCACGTGTCGGTCACCCTTGACGAAAGCACTTCTGTGACGCGCGATTTATCGTCATGGAAGTGGACACTTCCGTGATGATAATTTTGGTAATGTCATGGAACACTTCTACGACAGCACAGGTATGACTATCTTGATTCTGTCATAAATTTGTCATGGATGTACATGCATGACAGAATACGTGACCTACTGTGACAAAGACGTATCATCACGGAAGTGTATTTTTTTTGTACTGACAGTAAATTGTTTACCCACCGTTTGCTATTTTTCTCGAGAGAAGCCACTAGTGAAACCTACGGCCCCCGGGTCTACTTTTCCTTTGCGTTTTTATTCAGATCTATTAAACCAAAAAATACAAAAATACCTTGCTGTGTTTTATCTTTATTTATTTTATTTGGCGTTCGATCTATCAATCTACTACAATTTACCTCACGTACGCTTGCCTATCTTGAGGCGTCGTACCCCAGAAGGGACTGACAACCCCTTTAACTCATCGGTTTGCGAGGTGTTGTTGTTTGTGTGCAGGTGTTGTTTACGTTGTGTTGCTTGGTTCTCCTACTGGTTCGATACCTTGGTTTCATAACTAAGGGAAATACCTACCATCGCTGTGCTACATCATCCCTCCCTCTTCGGGGAAATACCGACGTAGTTCCAGCTGCCATCACGTCCCCGCATTCCCCGCAACGTCGGAGGTCGCTGGTGGTGGGGCCTTTGAGGTGGACGGGCGAGCTGCGGCACCGGACTTCTTCTTGGGTGCCATAGTTGATGGAGCCGTCGATGATGAAAATGACGATGAAGATGATGTGCTGCTTACGCTCTCGGGTTCAGGCAAGTGATCCCCTACCTGGTGCGCCAAAGATGTCGTGGGAGACCACGGCCACCTAGGGGGCCATGAGCCCTTTTAGTTCGGCGAGGGGATGGGCACGTTGCACAAAGAGCGGAGAAGCGTAACACATCATGACAAAGATCATACGAGCAGTTTTACCTAGGTTCGGGACGCCGCGAGGCGTAAAACCCTACTCCTGATTTGGTGGGTTGATGGTGGATAATGGTGGAAAACGCGGTGCTCTTGCCCGGCAGGGTTGCCTCAGGGCGAGAGTGGCTACATGCGTATGAATGTGTGAGGGTCTAAATCCTTTCCACGGTTGCCATCGGCCTCCTTTTATAGATGAAGGGGTCACCACAGTGGCAAACCAGTCTTTACATACTGATTAGATAGCAAACAGTGCTATCATACCTAACTCTGCAGGCGGATAGAGCGCATTGAATGCGCCGCTCAATGTCACATCACAGTGCGCCCGACAAGCCTTGCTAGGCTGTTTTGCCAGCTTCGCGCCTACTGGCTTGACACGTCTTAAGACGGGTGTCATTTGGAGGCATTTTCTGTATGAAGTGGCTGCCATGTGGCAGGAAGCAGCCACTTAGTCACTTGGGGGCTTGACACCGCACTGCTCGATGACTTGCATCGCTGTGAGGTGGTGCAGTGGAGTGGTTTGCCTCCGCAAGTTCCGGCAGTCCTGCCGGGACGATCTGGAGGCTTGCTTCCGGGGTAACCCCAACGTTGCGAGGCTTGCCTTCCCGGCAAGGTAGGTTATTCCCGTAGTGATATCTTGCTTCTCTAGCTAGTCTTGGTCTTCTTGATCTGCACTTTGATCCTTCAAAGAACTGATCCCTTCGTGCTTGATCTGATCTTGTTGCTGCAATCTTGTTCTTGGGCCTATGCACAGTCTGGGCAACGGACCCAGGGTTTGTTTCACCAACACGTTGGATCAACGTGATACTTTAGGGATTATCACTTGACACAAAAGGGAAATTGTTATGGGATCAAATTGATATGTTGCATTGCTATGCTTGGAATTTATGCCAGAGATATGATTATAATTGTTGCTCTAGTATGAAGGCTCCACACCTTCCCTTTTCATGCAAATTTAATGATAATGAAACTTTAGCTTCTTATGCTAATTGTAGATATGATTACTATTATGAGGAACGAATAGAAGAATTTGTTGCTATTAAGGGTGCTTATGAAATTGAATCT
Source organism: Aegilops longissima (assembly GCA_021605205.1). Lineage (NCBI taxonomy): Eukaryota > Viridiplantae > Streptophyta > Magnoliopsida > Poales > Poaceae > Aegilops > Aegilops longissima. The sequence goes on from CM038676.1 coordinate 199,435,213, forward strand.
TTGTTTGAAAAGTATGAAGCTTTCGATGATGATGTTTATAGACCTAGAAATTTTGCTATACTTAAATATTGTTATGATAATTATAAATACAATTCCGATATTGATGCATTTATTGAGAAAGTATCCGCTATCCAAGAAGAGACTAATATTTTGTAGGAGTCTATGGAAGAAGGAATTGATGAGACTGTGAGCTCATTGGATGAAAAAGATGACGAGGAGAGCGAAGAACAAAAGGAGGAAGAGCGGATTAGCTACCCGTGCCCACCTTCTAATGAGAGTAATTCTTCAACCTATACATTATTTAATTTCCCTTCATTCTGACCGAAGGATGAATGCTATGATCCCGTTGATTCATTTGAAATATCCCTTTTTGATGAACTTGATGCTTGCTATGCTTGTGGACAAGATGCAAGTATGAATTATGCTTATGGAGATGAACTTGCTATAGTTTCTTATGTTAAGAATGAAATTGTTGCTATTGCACCCACACATGATAGTCCTATTATCTTTTTGAATTCTCCCAACTACACTATATCGGAGAAGTTTGCTCTTGTTAAGGATTATATTGATGGGTGATGTCGCTTGAAGCTATGTTGGTTTTTCCCCAAAGAGGAAGGGATGATGCAGCACAACGGCGGTATGTATTTCCCTTAGATGTGAAACCAAGGTTATCGAACCAGTAGGAGAACCAAGCAACACAACATAAAAAACTCCTGCACACAGATAACAAATCCTCGCAACCCGATGTGTTAAAGGGGTTGTCAATCCCTTCCAGGGTACGGCTCCTTAAGTAGGCAAATAGATGTGAGATAAATTTGTCGTAGATTGATAGATCGAACGCCAAATAAAATAAATAAGGAAAATTGCAGCAAGGCATTTTTGTATTTTTGGTTTAATAGATCTGAAAATAAATGCAAGGAAAAAATAGATCACAAAGGCAAATATATAAGAAAGAGACCCGGGGGTCGTAGGTTTCACTAGTGGCTTCTCTCGAGAAGAATAGCAAATGGTGGGTGAACAAATTACTGTTGGGCAATTGACAAAGCTTCAAATACTCATGACAATATCCAGGCAATGATCATTATATAGGCATCACGTCCAAGATTAGTAGATCGACTCTTGCCTGCATCTACTACTATTACTCCACACATCGACCGCTATCCAGCATGCATCTAGTGTATTAAGTTCATGGAGAAACGGAGTAATGCAATAAGAACGACGACATGATGTAGACATGATCTATCAATGTAGAGATAGATCCCATCGTTTTATCCTTAGAAGCAACGATACATACGTGTCGGTTCTCTTTCTGTCACTGGGATCAAGAGATCGGAACCCACTACAAAGCACCTCTTCCCTTTGCAAGATAAATAGATCAAGTTGGCCAAACAAAACCCAAATATCGGCGAAGAATTACGAGGCTATAAGAGATCATGCATAAAAGAGATCAAAGAAACTCAAATACTTTCATGGATATAAAAAGATAGATCTGATCATAAACACAAAGTTCATCGATCCCAACAAACACACTGCAAAAGAGTTACATCATATGGATCTCCAAGAGACCATTGTATTGAGAATTCAGAGAGAGAGAGATGAAGCCATCTGGCTACTAAATACGGACCGGAAGGTCTACAAAGAACTACTCACGCATCATCGGAGAGCCGCCAATGAGGTGGTGAACCCCATCCGAGATGGTGTCGAGATTGGATCTGGTGGTTCTAGACTCTGCGGCGGCTGTATGAATATTTCCTCGACTCCCCTAGGGTTTCTGGAATATTGGGGTATTTATAGAGCAAAGAGGCGGTCCGCGGGGCACCCGAGGTGGTCACAACCCACCAGGGCGCGCCTGGGCCCCTTGGCGCGCCCTGGTGGGTTTTACCTCCCTCGAGGCACCCCCAGGCGCAGCCAGGGCCCATTACATTCCTTCTGGTCCAAAAAAGAATCTCCATGAAGTTTCATTGCATTTGGACTCCATCTGATATTGATTTCTTGCGATGTAAAAATCATGCAGAAAACAACAACTGGCACTTGGCACTATGTCAATAGGTTAGTACCAAAAAATGATATAAAATGACTATAAAATGATTATAAAACATCCAAGATTGATAGTATAACAGCATGGAGCAAGCAAAAATTATAGATACGTTGGAGACGTATCAGCATCCCCAAGCTTAACTCCTACTCGTCCTCGAGTAGGGAAGTAATAAAAACAAAATTTTTGATGTGGAATGCTGCTTATCATGTCATATCATATTCTTTTCTTTATAGCATTGACATTTGGTCTTTTATATTGTTTAAAGAAATAGTCTAGTTTTGACATGGTAAGTTAAATACTCAAGCATGTAAACAAGCAACCATGTCTTTCAAAATATCAACGCTAAAATACTTTATCCCTAGCCCATCATGCTCAACCATTGATCCATTCATGAAACACGCTCGCATATTAGCTATACCCATTACTCAAGTAAGACCATATTTCCTCCTAGTTGGTGCTTTTATAAGAGAAGATGGAGACTCAAATTCAAAATAAAAATTGCATAAAGTAAAAGAAAGGCCCTTCGCAGAGGGAAGTAGGGATTTGTAGAGGTGCCAGAGCTCAAAGCGAAAAACTTAGAGATAAAAACATTTTGGGAGGTGTATCCATCCCACCAACGAAAACGACTTAGAGTTCCCAACACTTTCCATGCTAGATATATCATAGGCGGTTCCCAAACAGAAAATAAAGTTTATTCCTTTTTCAACCATACTTTCACATTCCATGGCTAGCCGTATCCACGATTGCCCTCCATACCAACACTTCCCAAGGAATTTATTATTTGACAACATAAAGTAAATTCATTTTTCATTTAGGGACTGGGCATCCCTAATACCTTTGCCTTACACATGTGCAATGTCAAGTGAATAAACACTCATCTTGAGAATAACACATCTAGCATGGAAAATATTAGCCACCCCTCACCGCTCCGCGAGCGAAACAAACAAATAGAAGAGAAGTTTATTTTGAAAATTAGAGATGGCACATACAAATTTTCTTAGAACGGCAAAACAATACCGCATATAGGTAGATATGGTGGACTCATGTGGCAAAACTAGTTTAAAGGATTTTGGATGCACAAGTAGAGATCATACTTAGTGCAAAATGAAGGCTAGCAAAAGATTGAGAAGCGACCAACCAAGAAACGGATAATCTCATAAGCAAGCATTAAGCATAAATAACACTGAATAATGCACCACAAGTAGGATATAATTTCATTGCATAATTATTGACTTTTGTACTTGCATAGAGAATCACAAACCTTAACACCAATATTCTTACTAAAGCATAATTACTCATCAACATAACTCACATATCACATCATCATATCTCAAAACTATTACTAAGAATCAAGTTTATTTTGTCCAATGATCTTCATGAAAGTTTTTATTATATCCTTCTTGTATATCTATCACTTTGGGACTAATTTTCATGTGTTGCTTTTCATAAGCTCAAACAAATATAAGTGAAGATCATGAGCATAATATTTTCTTTCTCTCGAATTGATTTAAGTGAAGCAAGAGATAATTTCTTGAAAATTTTACTAACTCTCAAATAAATCTAAGTGAAGCAAGAGAGCATTTCTTCAAAATAATAAGCACACCGTGCTCAAAAAGATATAAGTGAAGCACTAGAGCAAGTCCATTGCTCATAAAAATTTAAGTGAAGCATAGAGAGCAATTCTAACAAGTCATGACATAATTTTGGCTCTCCCAAATAGGTGTGTCCAGCAAGGGATCAAGACTTAAAACACAAAATAAATCAAGCAAAGACTCATATCATACAAGACGCTCCAAGCAAAACACATATCATGTGATGAATAAAAATATAGCTTCGAGTAAAATAACGATCGTCGTTAGAAGAAAGAGGGGATGTCACTCTGGGGCATCCCCAAGCTTAGTTGGTTGCTCATTTTTGGATAATAGCTTGGGATGCTGGGGCATCCCCAAGCTTAGGCTCTTCTATCCTTTATTCCTTGATCCATCGTAAGATAACCCAAAACTTGAAAACTTCAATCACACAAAACTCAACAAAACCTTCGTGAGATCCGTTAGTAAAAGAAAGCAAATCACTACTATAAGTACTGTACCAAACCAATTCATATTTTATTTTTGCATTATATCTACTGTATTCCATTCTATGGCAAAAATTCATGAAATAAAACCATAGAGCGATCAAAATAAGCACACAACACAAAGAAAACAGAATCTGTCAAAACAGAACAGTCTGTAGCAATCTGACTATTTTGAAAACTTCTGGAACTCCAAAAATTCTGAAAAAATAGGATGACCTGATCAATTGGTATATTAATATTTTGCAAAAAGAATTGGCATTTTTTCATGCTCTGGTAAAAAACAAGAATTGTTTTCGTGAGCGCAAAAGTTTCTGTTTTTCAGCAAGATCAAACAACTACCACCCAAGAAGATCCTATGGGTTCTACTTGGCACAAACACTAATTAAAACACAAAAAGCACAATGATAACAGTAGAATAATTGTGCTAACACTTAAGAACAAAAAGCAAAAAGCAAAAATAAATTTTATTCATTGGGTTGCCTCCCAACAAGCGCTATAGTTTTACGCCCTTAGCTAGGCATAAAGCAAGGATCTAAGTTTTGTCATCTTTGTCCAACTCTTCAATCAAACACTTAGAATCCTTCAAAGATTTAGCATACATATCTTCAATAACAACACTCCTAGGAATAAATTCAAAGATTTCACTCTTTCAAAAAGGATCTCTTATCACTTCAACAAAATTCGGGTGAATACCAATCATCTTAAGATCTTCTTTATTACTATTACTAGAAGTTGCACCCTTGTTCTTGGTAACTTTGCCAATCTTTATGGGAGTTTTTTCGATAGTTTTAGAGGAGGTAAAACCATGCTTAGACTATTAAAAATTTCTTCTAATTTATCGATCCGAGACGGGATTTCTTCTACTTTTTCATGGATTACGGTACCCTTTTGTTTTAACAACTTAAAAATATCTCCCGCTTTTGACCCGATATCGTGGCAAAATTATGCATCTTTTTATCTATAATTTCCATATGATCTTCGGTGAGCATTTTCTTTTCAATAGCATCTACTCTTCCCATAACATGCTCAAGGGTCAAAGTTGTGTCATTAATCATGAGAGGCGGTGAGCCCACTAAATTTCCCATAACACTAAAAGCATCAAGAGAAGGAAACATCAAGAAATTTCCACCGGTAAACGTATCAAGGATGAATCTATACCAAGTGGTGATGCAAACATAAAACAACGAATAAGAACAACGGTTGATTGCTTACGGATAGATCTGTTATGAGCGTTGCAAATTCTATACCAAGCATCCTTTAAATTTTCTCCTCCCCTTTGTTTAAAGTTGAGAACCTCGTTCTCGGGAGTGCAAGCAATAGGGGAAGAACTATCCATAATGATAATAACGGCAAACAAGATTGCACACAAAAACAGATCCGACAAGAAAACGGCGAACGGAAAAAGAGGGGCGAATAAAACGACAAATTTTTGTGAAGTGGGGGAGAGGAAAACGAGAGGCAAATGGAAAATAATGTAAATTTCAAGGAGATGAGATTTGTGATTAGGAACCTGGTATATGTTGAAGATCCTCCTCGGCAACGGCGCCATAAATTCCTTTTGATGTCGCTTGAAGCTACGTCGGTCTTTCCCCAAAGAAGAAGGGATGATGCAACACAACGGCGGTAGGTATTTCCCTCAGATATGAAACCAAGGTTATCGAACCAGTAGGAGAACCAAGCAACACAACGTAAACAGCCTCTACACATAGATAACAAATCCTCGCAACCCGACGTGTTAAAGGGGTTGTTAATCCCTTCCGGGGTACGACGCCTCAAGTAGGCTGGTTTCTCTCGAGAGAAGTAGCAAACGATGGGTGAACAAATCACTGTTGGGAAATTGACAAAACTTCAAATACTCATGAAGATATCTAGGCAATGATCATTATATAGGCATCTCATCCAAGATTAGTAGACCGACTCCTGCCTGCATCTACTACTATTACTCCACACATCGACCGCTTTCCAGCATGCATCTAGTGTATTAAGTTCATGGAGAAACAAAGTAATGCAATAAGAACGATGACATGATGTAGACAAGATCTATCTATGGAGAGATAGACCCCATCGGTTTATCCTTAGTAGTAATGATACATACGTGTTGGTTCCCTTTCTGTCACTGGGATCAAGCACTGTAAGATCGAACCCACTACAAAGCACCTCTTCCCATTGCAAGATAAATTGATCAAGTTGGCTAAACAAAACCCAAATATCAAAGAAGAATTATGAGGCTATAAGAGATCGTGCATCAAAGAGATCAAAGAAACTCAAATACTTTCATGGATACAAGGTTCATTGATCCCAACAAACACACCGCAAAAGAGTTACATCGTACGGATCTCCAAGTGACCATTGTATTGAGAATTCAGAGAGAGAGAGAGAGAGAGAGAGAGAGAGAGAGATGAAGCCATCTAGCTACTAACTACGGACCCGAAGGTCTACGAACAACTACTCACGCATCATCGGAGAGGCACAATTGGAGGTGGTGAACCCCATTCGAGATGGTGTCTAGATTGGATCTGGTGGTTTTGGACTCTGCGACGGCTGGATGAATATTTCCTCCACTCCCCTTGGGTTTCTGGAATATTGGGGTATTTATAGACCAAAGAGGCGGTCCGGGGGGCACCCGAGGTGGGCACAACCCACCAGGGCGCGTCGGGGTCCCCTGGCAAGCCCTGGTGGGTTGTGCCTCCCTCAGGGCACCCCCTAGGTGCAGCCAGGGCCCATTACGTTCCTTTTGGTCCAATAAAATCTCAGTAAAGTTTCATTGCGTTTGGACTCCGTCTGATATTGATTTCATGCGATGTAAAAAACATACAGAAAACAACAACTGACACTTGGCACTATGTCAATTGGTTAGTACCAAAAATGATATAAATGACTATAAAATGATTATAAAACATCCAAGATTGATAATATAACAGCATGGAACAAGCAAAAATTATAGATACGTTGGAGATGTATTAATGGGTTGCCTTTTACCATTGCACATGATGATTTTGATGAATATAATATGCATGTGCTTGCCGCTCCCACCTGCAATTATTATGAGAGAGGAACTACATCTCCACCTCTCTATGTTTCCAACACAATAAAATTGCAAGAAACTGCTTATGCTATGTATTGGCCTTTACTTGATGTGCATGAATTGTTCTTTTATGACATGCTGATGCATAGGAAGAGAGTTAGACTTCGTCATTCCATGATATATGTTGCTTTGTGCTCACTACTAAACTGTAAATCATTGCTTATTAAAATTGGCTTTGATATACCTTGGGATCAGGGTTGATCAATTACTTGAGCACTTTATGTCTAGATTAAGAGCTTTAAAGAAAGCGCTGCCAGGGAGACAACCCGGAAGTTTTAGAGAGTCATTTTATTCTATTGTGTGCTTTTATAAACTTTAAAAACAAAAAAAATATATAGAGCGGAACCTAAAACTTTTTCAAAAAGAGAAGTGAAAGTGAGAGAGACGAGCATTGTTGAAGTGGGGGAGCTCCTTGAACTTTGTTCATGCCCATGAAAACTTTGTGAATCTTAATTACAGAAAAATTTCAACAAAAATAATTATCCCCTTGTACAAATCCATTGTATTATAAAAATAATGTTCCAAGATTTGCCTTTAGGATGATTAGATTGCTTGTTGGTATGTGTCGTGCAAATACACGAACTTTTGCTGAAGTGCGTGAATTTACATTTTTTACTGGAGCATGCAAAAATTCTGAAAATTTTACATAGTATTTTGTCCCAATTGTTCATAATTTTTGGAGTTACAGAAGCATGGTCAAATTTCAGATTACTACAGACTGTCCTGTTTTTGATAGATTCTGTTTTGGATGCATGTTTTGCTTGTCTTAATGAAACTACCGATTCTATCGGTGGTATGAGCCATGGACAAGTTACAATAAAATAGCTATCATGGAAATACAAAATATTGAATGGGTTTTCAATAGTACTTAAAGTAGTGGTTTGCTTTATTATGCTAACGGATCTCACCAGTTTTCTGTTAAGTTTTGTGTGGATGAAGTGTTCAAATATCGAGGAGGTCTCGATATGAGGAGAAGGAGGAGGGGCAAGAGTTCAAGATTGGGGATTCCCAAGGCACCCCAAGTAAATATCCAAGGATACTCAAGTGTTAAGCTTGGGGATGCCCCGGAAGGCACCCCATCTTTCTTCAACAAGTATTGATATGTTTTTGTTTTTGTTTCGTTCATGTGCGTGATATGTGTAAATATTGGATCATCTTTTGTGTTTAGTTTTCATTTTTCTTTTATGCACCATGCTGGTATGAGTTATTCCATGGTTGATTTTTAGAATGCTCATTGCACTTCACTTATATCTTTTGAGTGTGGCTTTGTAGAATGCTTCATGTGCTTCACTTATATCAATTGAAGTTTGCATTGCTTGTTTCTCTTCACATAGAAAACCGTTATTGGTATAATGCTATTTTGCTTCACTTACATTTATTAGAGCATGGTCTTTTTTAGAAAGAATTAAACTCTCATGCTTCACTTATATCTATTTAGACAGTCAACATGAATTGATCATTTGCATGGTTAGTCATGAAATCCTACATAAAACACTTGGATCGCCGAATATGATGTGTTCAATTCCTTGTAATAGTTTTGCGATATAGAGATGATAATATGTGGGAATTACTAGTAAAAGGTTGTGGTTAGTAGGAATATTGGTGTTAAGGTTTGTGATTCCTGAAGCATGCACGTATAGTCTCTCGTTATGCTATGAAGTTGGAGCATGATTTATTATTGATTGTCTTCCTTATGAGTGGCGGTCGGGGATGAGCGATGGTCTTTTCCTACGAATATATCCCCCTAGGGGCATGCATAGTAGTACTTTGACATTCATCACAAGATAAAACAAACTTATGGGCATCCTTGAAGAGAGTAGGTAACATTGGTAAGCGTCAGGAAATGCCTATGAATTATTCACTTGCTGTTGAACCATTTGATGTTTGGGGTTTTGATTACATGGGACCTTTTCCTTCCTCTAATGGGTATACACATATTTTGGTTGTTGTTGATTATGTAACTAAGTGGGTAGAAGCTATTCCAACTAGAGGTGTTGATCACAACACCTCTATTAAAATGCTTAAAGAAGTTATTTTCCAAAGGTTTGGAGTCCCTAGATATTTAATGACTGATGGTGGTTGACACTTTATTTATGGTGCTTTCCGTAAAATGCTTGCTAAGTATGATGTTAATCATAGAATTGCTTCACCTTATTATCCTCAATCTAGTGTTCAAGTTGAACTTCACAAGAGAGAAATAGAATTAATTTTTCAAAAGACTGTTAGTAGGTCCCGGAAGAATTGGTCTAAGAAATTGCATGATGCACTTTGGGCATACATAACAGCTTATAAAAATCCTATGGGTATGTCTCCTTATAAAATGGTTTATGGAAAAGCTTGTCATTTGACTCTTGAACATGAAGCATATTGGGCAATTAAAGAACCTAATTATGACTTCAAACATGCCGGTGAAAAGAGGTGATTTGATAATACCTCACTAGATCAGTGGAGAACCCAAGCTTATGAAAATGCCAAGTTGTTTAAAGAAAAAGTTAAAAGATGGCATGACAAAAGAATCCAAAAGTGGGAATTCAAAGTTGGTGAACATGTTCTTTTGTACAACTCTCATTTCAGATTATTTGCAGGAAAACTTCTCTCTAGATGGAAATGACCGTATATTATCGAAGAGGTTCATCGTTCTGGAGCTATTAAAATTAATAATGCCGAAGGTACTAATTCGAAAGTAGTCAATGGGCAATGAATTAAGCACTATATCTCAGGTACGCCTATTAATGTTGAAAGCAATATTATCCAAACCATGGCACCAGAGGAACACATAAAAGAAACCTTCCAGAACACTCCAGAATCGTGAATAAAAGGAGGCACGTGATATGGTAAGTAAAGGACTCCGAAAAATATTTTATGTCAGTTTTGGAATATTAAAAAAAATAGGAATATAAGAAATAACCAGGAAGGCAACCGAGGAGGGCACAAGACACCAGGGCGTGCCTGCCTTGCCTGGCGCGCCCAGGTGGGTTGTGCCCACCTTGAAAACCTTCACGACTCTGTTTTCCTCCTGTTTGATTGTTTCCCAAGATAAGAAATCTTTAAATACTTCCCGAACGTATTGACCACCGTATCGCAAAGAAATCCTCTGTTCTTGTTTCTTGTTGTTTCCTGAAAGATCTAGATTACCATGGCCGCATCGAGCTCCTCCAAGGACAAGTTCTTCGAGAGGGGTAACCAACCCCTACTTGTCGGAGGTGATGGAGCACCCTCAAACCATCAAGATGCGTGAGGGGGTGCTCCACATCCGGGATGTTCAAGGTCCCAAGAAGACTAGAACCTTGGAGGCCAAGCTCGAAGCTATGGAGCAGGAGGTCTTCAAGTGCAAGGGGATGGTGGAACGTGGGCTTAGTGTCAATCACCTCATGATTATGGATTTCACCCATGATCACAAGTTGGATGGCTGGTCCATGAAGGACATCGTATTCACCCTCAACGAGCAAATCAATTTTCTGCAAAGCCAAATCTATGACCTCCAAAATCAAGTCTTTGAATATGAGGCAAGATTTAAAGGTATGAGTTTATCTTCGAGTTGCAGGACTCATGAGACTCGTGCTTCCTCTTATGATGGTGAGCCGCTGCCATGGAAGCCGGAGGATAAGCTCGTTACTACCTCAACACCACCACCATCATCATCTTCACCACCAAAGGAGATTTGAGTATTGGGTATGGTGATACGTCTCCAACGTATCTATAATTTTTGATTGCTCCATGCTATATTATCTACTGTTTTGGACAATATTGGGCTTTATTATCCACTTTTATACTATTTTTGGCACTAACCTATTAACCGGAGGCCCAGCCCAAAATTGCTGTTTTTTTCCTATTTCAGAGTTTCGAAGAAATGAAATATCAAAAGGAGTCCAAACGGAATGAAACCTTCGGGAACGTGATTTTCTCACCGAATATGACCCAGGAGACATGGACCCTACGCCAAGGAAGCTTCGAGGAGGGCACGAGGTAGGGGGGGCGCGCCCTCCACCCTCGTGGGCCTCACGACGCTCCACCGACGTACTTCTTCCTCCTATATATACCTACATACCCCCAAATGATCAGATACGGAGCTAAAAACCTAATTCCACCGCCGCAACCTTCTATACCCATGAGCTCCATCTTGGCTTCTACAACATCACCATAGCCTCTCCGATGAAGTGTGAGTAGTTTTCCTCAGACCTTCAGGTCCATAGTTAGTAGCTAGATGGCTTCTTCTCTCTTTTTGGATCTCAAAACAATGTTCTCCCCCTCTCTCGTGGAGATCTATTCGATGTAATCTTCTTTTTGCGGTGTGTTTGTTGAGACCAATGAATTGTGGGTTTATGATCAAGATTATCTATGAACAATATATGAATCTTCTCTGAATTCTTTTATGTATGATTGGTTATCCTTGCAAGTCTCTTCGAATTATCAGTTTGGTTTGGCCTACTAGATTGGTTTTTCTTGCAATGGGAGAAGTGCTTAGCTTTGGGTTCAATCTTGCGTGTCCTTTCCCAAAGGATGAGGGGCAGCAAGGCACGTATTGTATTGTTGCCATCGAGGATAACAAGATGGGGTTTTTTATCATATTGCATGAATTTATCCCTCTACATCATCTCATCTTGCTTAAGGCGTTACTCTGTTTTCTTGAACTTAATACTCTAGATGCATGCTGGATAGCAGTCGACAAGTGGAGTAATAGTAGTAGATGCAGGTCGGAGTCGGTCTACTTGTCTCGGACGTGATGCCTATATACATGATCATACCTAGATATTCTCATAACTATGCTCAATTCTCAATTGCTCAACAGAATTGCTCACCCACCGTAAAATACTTATGCTCTTGAGAGAAGCCACTAGTGAAATCTATGGCCCCCGGGTCTATCTTCATCATATTAATCTTCCATCACTTTATTATTGCCTTTGCTTTTTTACTTTTCTTTTATTTTACTTTGCATCTTTATCACAAAAATACCAAAAATATTATCTATCATCTCTATCAGATCTCACTCTCGTAAGTGACCGTGAAGGGATTGACAACCCCTTATCGCGTTGGTTGCGAGGAGTTATTTGCTTTGTGTAGGTACGAGGGACTCACGCGTAGCCTCCTACTGGATTGATACCTTGGTTCTCAAAAACTGAGGGAAATACTTACACTACTTTGCTGCATCATCCTTTCCTCTTCAAGGAAATCCAACGCAGTTCTCAAGAGGTAGCAAGAAGAATTTCTGGCGCCGTTGTCGGGGAGTCTACGCAAAAGTCAACATACCAAGTACCCATCACAATCCCTTATCTCTCACATTACATTATTTGCCATTTGCCTCTTGTTTTCCTCTCTTTTCCGTTTGCCTTTTCTCGCTTGCTTTTTGTTTTCTCATGTGTTGGATTGCTTGTTTGTCATGATGGCTCAAGATAATACCAAATTTTGTGACTTTTCCAATACCAACAATAATGATTTCCTTAGCACTCCGATTGCTCCTGTTACCAACACAGAATCTTGTGAAATCAATACTGCTTTGTTGAATCTTGTTATGAAAGATCAATTCACCGGCCTTCCTAGTGAAGATGCCGCTACTCATCTAAATAGCTTCGTTGATTTGTGTGATATGCAGAAGAAGAAAGATGTTGATAATGATATTGTCAAATTGAAGCTATTTCCTTTTTCGCTTAGAGATCGTGCTAAAGCTTGGTTTTCGTCTTTGCCTAAAAATAGTATTGATTCTTGGAACAAGTGCAAAGATGCTTTTATCTCGAAGTATTTTCCTCCCGCTAAGATCATCTCTCTTAGAAACGATATTATGAATTTTAAGCAACTTGATCATGAACATGTTGCACAAGCTTGGGAGAGAATGAAATTAATGATACGTAATTGCCCTACTCATGGGTTGAACTTGTGGATGATTATACAAAAAATTTATGCCGGATTGAATTTTGCTTCTAGAAATCTTTTGGATTCGGCCGCGGGAGGCACTTTTATAGAAATCACTTTAGGAGAAGCTACTAAAATCCTAGACAATATTATGGTTAATTATTCTCAATGGCACACTGAAAGATCTACTAATAAAAAAGTGCATGCGATAGAAGAAATTAATGTTTTGAGTGGAAAGATGGATGAACTTATGAAATTATTTGCTACTAAGAGTGTTTCTTCCGATCCTAATGATATGCCTTTGTCTACTTTGATTGAGAATAATAATGAATCTATGGATGTGAATTTTGTTGGTAGGAATAATTTTGGTAACAACGCGTATAGAAGGAACTTTAATCCTAGGCCTTATCCTAGTAATCCTGCTAATAATTATGGAAATTCCTACAACAACTCTTATGGAAATTTTAATAAGACGCCCTCTGAATTTGAGACTAGTGTTAAAGAGTTTATGAATTCACAAAAGAATTTCAATGCTTTGCTTGAAGAGAAATTGCTTAAAGTTGATGAATTGGCTAGGAACGTTGATAGAATTTCTCTTGATGTTGATTCTTTAAAGCTTAGATCTATTCCTCCTAAGCATGATATCAATGAGTCTCTCAAAGCCATGAGAATTTCCATTGATGAGTGCAAGGAAAGAACCGCTAGGATGCATGCTACGAAAGATGCCTTTATTAAAGCGTGTTCTTCCAATTTCCATGAAAATAAAGATGAAGATCTAAAAGTTATTGATGTGTCCCCTATTAAATCTTTGTTTTGCAATATGGATCTTGATAATGATGGGACTGAATATGATCCACCTTCACCTAGAAGGCGTTCCGAAAATTCGGAGTTTTTAGATCTTGATGATGAAATTGATAAAAGTGGGATTGAAGAGATTAAAACCCTAGATGTTGCTAAACCCACTATTTTGGATTTCAAGGAATTTAATTATGTAAGTTGCTCTTTAATTGATTGTATTTCCTTGTTGCAATCCGTGCTAAATTCTCCTCATGCTTATAGCCCTCTAAATTCTCCTCATGCTTATCGTTGATGCTTGTAACATCCCAAATTTTCAATTTGGAATGTTATACATAGGTCATCCATGCATATCATATTTTATTGCATCTTCGTTCTGCGATCCTCGAGATCCTAAGCAACTCAAGGACCCACGAAGAGAGTTGGGGATTTTCTGGGTTTCATATTTGATTTTTATCGAATATTGAAACGAGGATCTTTGATTTTAATTATTTACTCTCCGAAAAATATTTCATTATAAAAATAAATGAGAGGAGATAATATGACTTCTCCAAAACAATTGAAATATTGGAGGAAACATGTTAAAATCATTTGTTGGATTTTATTTGAGTTTATTTGGATTTTATTTGCATTAGAAAAATTGCACGTTTTCAAAATTGCATTTTAGGGCCAAGAAAATGTTCATCTCGTTCTAAATATTTCATTTAGACGATGAAAATTTGTTTTGGCATTTTTAGATTTTTATTTTATCTTATAGGATTTATTTTCTCTCGGCGGAATTATTTAAAAAAGTTCCTCATACTCGATCGGGCCTAAGGCCCAACCGAGCCAGCCGGCCAGCCCGCGCCGCCTCCCCACGCCGCCGCCCGCCCGCTCGGACTGGAGTCCGAGCCGGACTCCGCTCGCCGCCGCTTGCCCTCCTCCCAAAGAAGCCGCCTCCTTATAAGCCGCCATCCCGCCGCCTAAACCACCACCGCCCGCCCGAGTCAAGAAAGACCCGCGCCGCCTCGCCTCGCCAGCGCTAGCCACCGCCACTGCCGCCAAGCCCGCCACCCATGAGCCGCCGCCCGCAGCCGCCTCGCGGACCCCCCGAGGTATCCGCCGGATCCGCCGTCGGTTTTTTTAGAAACACTAGTGTTCGTTTTTTTTAAAATAGATCGGTTTTTCTCTGGTTTATTTATTTAGCGAGCGTTCGCTCGTTCGTTCATTTTAACGAACGCGTTCTTCGTTTAGATCCAGATAACGAACGTTCGTTCGTTAGTCTGTTCGTCAGTTTTTCTTTTCTCGGATTTATTCCACGATTTTTCTGATCGCGATTTCTGAAACAATCTTAGTTTATGTTTATCTTTTCGCTCGTTAGTCGGAATCAGGCGATTCAAGCCCCTAGATCTTCGTCTCGAGACCCTCTTTCTGTCTAAACAACTTAAACAAGATTTTGGTACTGTAAAAATTTGACCCTAGTTCAGATTAGTAAACGGATCTTGTTTCTTTTGCTGTTTGAGTTTCGTTGTTCCGTTTGGTTTGATTCTTTTTGTGAACCGGAGTTCTTAAGTTGAACTTTCTAGTCAGCCTCGTTTGTTTGAGTTTTGCTTGTGCATCATTGCCTGTTGCTTATGTATGTTATTGTTTGCTTGCGATAGAATTCCCGGAGTGCGAAGCGTGTTACTACGAGCCTCTAGGATTCGCGGATCGTCAGCAAGGCAAGTAACACATTGATCATACTCTTTTCATACCTAGTTTTTATGCATTAGTTCCTATCCTCAAACATTGCATGGTTAGGATGTCTTTAACTTGTGGGTTGGGAAGTAGTTGTTGAGGTAGAACCTATTGCCCTGTTACTATCAAACCTGTCACGCCCAATATGCGACCCTATCCAAAAGGAACTCGAAGGTCCCACCAAGGATAGACCCGCATATTGAAACGCTTTTGCAAGGTGGATATCATTACATCAACATTACATAATAGAAGGGGATACATACATAAGGCATACGATGCCACATGAATACAACATCACAATACATCAGAGCATCATCCGACTACGGATGAAACACAAATGTAAACTCAAACGACATCCACCACGCTAGCCCAGGCTGCCGACCGAACCTATCCCCGATCGAAGAAGCGGATGAAGAACTCCAAAACAGTAACACCGCTCTCGCGTCAAGATCATCGCATAACCTGTACCGCAATGTTGGTGTAGTAATCAGTGAGCCACGAGGACTCAAAGAATCCCATTACCATGGGTATCAAGACTAGCAAAGCTTAAAGGGAAAGGAAGGGGTAAAGTGGTGAGGTTGCAGCAGCCACTAAGCATATATGATGGCTAACATACGCAAATGAGAGCAAGAAGAGAAACAAAGGAACGGTCGTCAACTAGTAATGATCAAGAAGTGATCCTGAACTCAGACTTACGCCGACATAACCCGAAACCGTGTTCTCCTCTCGATCAACCCCGAAAAGAGACACTCACGGTTACGCATACGGTTGGTGTATTTTAGAAGAGTTTGCTTCAAGTTTACTACAACCGGATATTAACAAATTCCCATCTGCCACATAACCACGGGCACGGCTCTCGAAAGTTTATACCTGCAGGGTGTCCCAACTTAGCCCATGATAAGCTCTCGCGATCAACGAAGGATATTCCTTCTCCCGGGAGACCCGATCAGTCTCGGAATCCGGCTACAAGACATTTCGACAGCAATAAAACAAGACCAGCAAAGCCGCCCGATGTGCCGACAAATCCCGATAGGAGCTGCACATATCTCGTTCTCGTGGCACACCGGATAGGTCAGCCTCGAGTAAAACCAGCCTCGAGTTGCCCGTGGTGGCCCCTTGATCGCCTGCTTTGGACCAACACTGAAGGAGCACCGCCCGGGGGCTAAAATAAAGATGACCCTTGGGCTCCGAAACCCAAGGGAAAAAGGGCTAGGTGAGGCAAATGGTAAAACCAAGGTTGGGCCTTCTTTGGAGGGTCTTATTCAAAGCGAACTGTCAAGGGGTCCCATAAATCACCCAATCGCGTTAGGGACGCAAAATCCGGGAACATAATACCAATATGACGGAAACTAGGGCGGCAAGAGTGGAACAAAACACCAGGCATAAGGCCGAGCCTTCCACCCTTTACCAAGTATATAGATGCATTAATAATATAAGAGATATTGTGATATCCCAACAATAAACATAATCCAACATGGAGCAATCTTCAACTTCACCTGCAACTAGCAACGCTATAAGAGGGGCTGAGCAAAAGCGGTAACATAGCCAAACAACGGTTCACTAGGAAGGGTGACAAAGGTTAGGGGTTATCATGCAATTTGGGAGGCTTGAGCAGCAAGTGGTAGGTAACGCAGCATAGCGATAGAACGAAGCAACTAGCATAGCAATGATAGTAGTGAGATCCAGGGTAGCGGTCATCTTGCCTGAAATCCCGCAAGGAAGAAGAACGAGTCCATGAAGAAAATGAAGCCACGAAGACGAACCAAGCGTAGACGAACGAGTCCTCACGATCGCAACGAAACGGGAACTATCGAGAAGAAGCACACAACATGGTAAACACACCACACATGAACATGACAAGATGCACAACAAACATGATGCATGACAAAGGCTACATGAAACTACTCATGGCAAGAGATGATGCAAACAAGAACAACACATCAAGGCAAGTTTAAATGAGGCCGGGAACAACATATAACAATTCCGATAAGTCCTCATATGTAAATTTCGAAATTGGTCCAGATCTGAATAAACCTTATGTTAAAGTTGTTAAACAGCAAGTTAAGATGCACCACGAGAATCTACACGAAATTCTAGTCAAGTTACATATAAAGTTCATTTAATTCGGAGCTACGGCCTAGAAGATATGAGCACAACAAGTTAAACATGGCATTGGTGCAAAATGCATACAAACATCAATCAAACACCTCAAAACAAGGATGCAACATGATAATATGAAACTACATGCAAAAACAAGCAAGTTTCATATAGAGCACGCTCAAAACGGAGCAACGGTTCAACACATACACATGAAACAAGTTATAGCAACAATCTGTCCAAAACAGCAACTAGGCATATTGCAAGCATCAAAACAACATGCTACAGAATCCCAACGTGAAAACAGAAGGCATGGGCATGATGTAAAGGTAATGCATTACAAAACATGAACACTGAGCTATCTCCAGAAAACACTAGAACATGCTCAAAAAGACATGGCAAGATTGCAAATAATAACAGTTTCAGACTTTGCAGAAATAACATCAGGTTGCAATGTTTAGAGCTGTCAAACAACATGTTACAGCAACTTATCATGGCAAACAAAGGCATGGCATGAATCTACTAAATGCATAGATCAAATGCCCTTTAGTGACCATGAGACAAAATGGATCAGAAAATATGATGGCACCCATGTAAACATGGCAAGTTATATTACATATTCATACGTGGCAGGAACAACGATAAGTAGGCATGTTGGTGAGCTTGAACCACTCACCAAAGAGCAATACATGGCATGGAAAGGCAACGAACAGTAAGAAGACATGGCATAGAAGCTATAGATGGCAAGAACAACATCATAGCATACACGGATCAACTACAACAACCTTGGCAAAATTGAATAACATGTAAACAACCTGCCAGGAAACATTTTATAGCAAAAGTAGAGCTCGATTGACTAAAGCTACGGCACTCCATAATTGCAAACAAGGGCATGGATGGATAGCGAAAAACCATATGTTCAAAACATCCTTAGTGAAGTATCTCAAAATAAGCACGGAACTCTCGGTAGCATCAAGTTTACATGGCATAAAAATATCAGCAGAACAGGGGCTGAAATAAGCAACATCATGAAGCCTAGTTTGCATGCTTGTGCTAGTCACCACAGAGATCAAAAAAATACATGGCATACACCCCTGTATAGATGGCATAGCATATTACAAAAGACATGTAGGACTCAAGTTCATAGGGTGCACACATCAATCATGGCAAAAATGACAAAAGTGCATGTTCTGATAAGAATCTGAAACTAACATCACATAGCCCTCTTCTAACAGCATTTAGGGCATCAAGATGAGCTCAAATGCAAATGATGCGATGAGATGAAATGATGTACTCGTCGAGGCGAACAATTTGACATATTACACGCACAAAACGGATTTACGGATGCAGAGATACGGCATGATGAACATGGCATGATAATTACAAAAATCTGGGACTTAGGGATTTCGGGGGTCAACCTCGTTTTGCACGGACTTCAATGCAGGGCCGGAGTTGCTCGCCGGAGATGACGGAGATGACGCCGGGGAGGGCCGGAGATGGCGAGGGCGACCGGATCCGGGTGGCTCCGGCCCGGATCTGCCGGAGGAGGCCGGGCGGCGGCGCCGGCGCATGGAGGCGCCGCTGGGCGAGGCGGGAGCTTCGCTCGTGGGCGGCGACTCCCGAGGCGGCGGGAGCGAGGGCCGCAGAGGAGGCGGGCGCGGGCATGGGGCCGGGCGGCGGAGGCCGAGGCGAGGCGGCGGAGGGCGGTGCCGGGCGGCGGCGGCGCGGCGAGGAGGCCTTCAGGCGGCGGCGCGGCGCGGATCGCCTTGGCCCTGGATGGGCTCATGGGCCGGGCGGCGCGGGCGGCGCTGAAGCGGCGGACGCGCCACGTGGCAGGCCCCCGTTGGCTGCGGGCGGCGGCGGCGATTCGTCCGGAGGCGGCGGACATGTCCGGTGCGGTGGGAGGAGAAAAACTAGGGTTAGGGGTGGGATTCATCCGCGAAAATGGAAGGGGAGGGCATATTTATAGGTAGAGGGAGCTAGGAGAGTCCAAATGAGGAGCGGTTTTCGGCCACGCGATCGTGATCGAACGACCGAGAGCATGGAGGGGAGTTAGATGGGTTTTGGGCCAGTTTGGAAAGGGTGTTGGGCTGCACACAAAAGAGGCCTTTGCGGTTACCCGGTTAACCGTTGGAGTACCAAACGACCTCCAAATGGCACGAAACTTGACAGGCGGTCTACCGGTGCTATACCAAGGCCGCTTGGCAAACCTCGGTCCATTCCGAGACCGTTTAACACCCGCACACGAAAAGAGGCAAAAGGGGGCGCCGGGAGACATAGGAGTGCCGGATTGCAAAACGGACAACGGGGAAAATGCTCGGATGCATGAGACGGACACATATGCAAATGCGATGCACATGACTACATGATATGAAATGCAGGTGATGACATGGCAAAGTGCAAAACGCAAGCAAATGACATGGAAACGAGGGCGAATAACTGGCGGACACCTGGCGCATCGAATCCGGGGCGTTACAACACTCCTCCACTAACAAGAGATCTCGTCCCGAGATCTTAGGACCGAGACGGAGGGAAAAAAGGGATGAGGTGAAACAAGAACTCAAAAGAGAGGCAAGTTATCGAGAGCAGTCGAGAAGAAGAGAGGAACGACTAGGATGACGAGAATCGAAAGCTCACGGAATCAGATAGACTATGAAAGCACTCCGGTTAGAACGAGATAAGAAACGAATAAGACTGAAAGAATTTAGGAAGCACTCCGGCTGAAGATGGAAAGAATAGAACACGAGCTTGAGAGGACGGAATGATACTTGATGAAGACATGACACAAAACCTCCGGAAAGAATTTAAAGAGTTGGATGAAAAGAACGGAGAAGAAAATGACAACTTGTGCCAGGAATGAAATTGAAAGCATCTTTAGAAGGAAGGTGTAAACGGAGTTGCTGAGAAAATCAACAACGAAAAGAATAAGCTTGTTGCGGTCTTATGGTAACATCTCAAGATCATAAGGTGATAACCGTCCACAAACGGAAATGATTGGATAGCATAGAAGAACGAAGAAATGCAAAACTCCAGTTCAAAAGAATACGAAGATTTAATTGCACTTTGAAAGGCAAGAAGGAAAGATACTTGAACTCCTCCAACAAAATCTTGATGAACTCTTGAAGAATGAATTAAATCATGAAGAACCACCATGAAGAACTCCGGTGACAAAAGGATGATGAGATAGAATAAAGGATGAAAGAATAAGATTAAAGCTTGCGATGATTTAGATGGAGGTTCCGACGAAATAGTCAATGAAATTGAACTCTGGAAAAGAAAAGATGAAAACACTTGGAAGTAGAATTTATTCATCAAGAACAAACTCCGAAGAAAGGGATTAATCACTTTGATGAAATAAGAATAATATTTATTGTATGCTTATCCTTCATCAAATTAAATTGATGACAAGCAATGGATTTGCATACTAATTATTCTTCTTGAAAAGGATTGAGAAGTGACATATCGCAAACTTGAGAAGGACTTCATGAACCACCAGTAGGATTGAAAAGAACGGATGGATTAGTGTGATAATCAAAGAAAAAGAATCTTGAACAAACCACCGTTAGAAATGAAAATGAACGAAGAGAAGAGAACGAATCGCCGGAAGAATTAGAAGAACCAATATGCTAGAGGGGATTTAGATTGCAAAAAAACAAAGAGATCATGAGCTGATTAAAGAACACTTGAACGAGGCACCGGGATAAATAGAGCACGATAACTGGAATGATGAGGGCGAAAAATTCTTCTGGAACGATGGCCTCCGGTGAAAAGAAACAGGAAAAGAACTTCTGACATACTCCGGATAGGTAAGAAAAGGATATCTGACAAATGAAACAATTCGAGAGGATAATATGAAGCTAGAACCACGAATCTTCAAAAGAACGGACAAGATTTAGAGGAAAAACACTACTACGGTCTTCAAATGTTGAGAATGACGACGAGAGCCACCATGCAGAATTGTTGAGGTACTCCGGAAGAATGAAAAGCGAAGAGGTTGAGTCAACAATGAAATGGTTCGAAATCGATCTTGGAAAAGGCAAGTGACTGATGATATTCATTCTTACGTCACACTTGAAAAGAATTGGGAATGGCTCCGGAATAATTAGAAGAGTTAGGTAAGATCCTGGGAAAAGACCTGTGGGTTAGGGCCCCCTAAAAGAAAACACCGTTGGAAAAGGGATGTTGAACAAATAGATGATGCACCGGAACAATTGAAATATTTGAATGAGGTGACAACCTCGAATTTATTCGAACACAGGCGAATCTCCTGAGATGTCTTCCGAACTCCGGAATGATAAACTGGCGAGAGACGAACGAGCAAGGAAAACACTTCAGCCGAGAGAAAGAATATAATCACTACCGAAAAATGGAATTGAATCCACCGGAGAGATAAAGAGATGAAGATTGTCGCACAAAACGAGAATTCACCGGTTGAGATAATTGAGGGAAGACTGAAGAGACTCCGTACGAATGAAATTGATGGTCGAAACAGACTCAAACTCCGGGAAGAAAAAGGGTGGGAGGGCGGGAAAACAAAAGCAACTTGGAAGGGGAAACCGACGAATATCTTAAAGAGAGAACATCGGTTGAAAGAAAGCAAAGGCTTCACACGAGTGGGATGGATACTCGACTACGGACTCCGGATTCGAGAAGAAGAAGGGAGGGCGGGTGGGAAAGAAAATAGCTGAGGATTGGACTTGACAACGATGAAGAGGCTCGAGTCAACTTGACGAGAAATGCACCGGATAAAAGGAGCTGAGGAACAACTACCGAAAAACCAACTGCGTGATCCTAAAGAAAAATTTGAAGGGGAAGAGGAGTAATTCAAAACACCTACGCGAGATTCCTTACCGAGCGATTTAAGGGCTGAGGAGTAAAAAGAATTCCTACTCTCGATATAACTAGACTCAAAACAGTTTTCTTCTAGACTCAACAACGGCCAAACTACACGATCAATCAAGGGGGCTCCTAGGGTCGGTCGAGGCTCTGATACCAACTTTTCATGCCCAATATGCGACCCTATCCAAAAGGAACTCGAAGGTCCCACCAAGGATAGACCCGCATATTGAAACGCTTTTGCAAGGTGGATATCATTACATCAACATTACATAATAGAAGGGGATACATACATAAGGCATACAATGCCACATGAATACAACATCACAATACATCAGAGCATCGTCCGACTATGGATGAAACACAAACAGAAACTCAAACGACATCCACCCTGCTAGCCCAGGCTGCAGACCTGGAACCTATCCCCTGATCGAAGAAGCAGAAGAAGAACTCCAAAACAGTAACACCACTCTCGCGTCAAGATCATCGCATAACCTGTACCTGCAACTGTTGGTGTAGTAATCTGTGAGCCACGAGGACTCAGCAATCCCATTACCATGGGTATCAAGACTAGCAAAGCTTAAAGGGAAAGGAAGGTGTAAAGTGGTGAGGTTGCAGCAGCGACTAAGCATATATGATGGCTAACATACGCAAATGAGAGCGAGAAGAGAAACAAAGGAACGGTCGTCAACTAGTAATGATCAAGAAGTGACCATGAACTCCTACTTACGTCAGACATAACCCAAAAACCGTGTTCTCCTCTCGATCAACCCCGAAAAGAGACACTCACGGTTACGCACACGGTTGGTGTATTTTAGAAGAGTTTGCTTCAAGTTTACTACAACCGGATATTAACAAATTCCCATCTGCCACATAACCGCGGGCACGGCTCTCGAAAGTTTATACCCTGGAGGGGTGTCCCAACTTAGCCCACGATAAGCTCTCGCGATCAACGAAGGATATTCCTTCTCCCGAGAAGACCCGATCGATCTCGGAATCCGGCTACAAGACATTTCGACAAAGAATAAAACAAGACCAGCAAAGCCGCCCGATGTGCCGACAAATCCCGATAGGAGCTGCACATATCTCGTTCTCGTGGCACACCGGATAGGTCAGCCTACGAGTAAAACCAGCCCTCGAGTTGCCCGTGGTGGCCCCTGATCTGCCGTTTGGACCAACACTCGAAGGAGCACCGCCCGGGGGGCTAAAATAAAGATGACCCTTGGGCTCCAGAAACCCAAGGGAAAAAGGGCTAGGTGAGGCAAATGGTAAAACCAAGGTTGTGCCTTGCTGGAGGAGTCTTATTCAAAGCGAACTGTCAAGGTGGTCCCTTAAATCACCCAATCGCGTTAGGGACGCAAAATCCGGGAACATAATACCGATATGATGGAAACTAGGGCGGCAAGAGTGGAACAAAACACCAGGCATAAGGCCGAGCCTTCCACTCTTTACCAAGTATATAGATGCATTAATAATATAAGAGATATTGTGATATCCCAACAATAAACATAATCCAACATGGAGCAATCTTCAAATTCACCTGCAACTAGCAATGCTATAAGAGGGGCTGAGCAAAAGCGATAACATAGCCAAACAACGGTTTGCTAGGAAGGGTGACAAAGGTTAGGGGCTATCATGCAATTTGGGAGGCTTGAGCAGCAAGTGGTAGGTAACGCAGCATAGCGATAGAACGAAGCAACTAGCATAGCAATGATAGTAGTGAGATCCACGGTAGCGGTCATCTTGCCTGAAATCCCGCAAGAAAGAAGAACGAGTCCATGAAGAAGATGAAGCCACGAAGACGAACCAAGCGTAGATGAATGAGTCCTCACGATCGCAACGAAACGGGAACTATCGAGAAGAAGCACACAACATGGTAAACACACCACACATGAACATGACAAGATGCACAACAAACATGATGCATGACAAAGGCTACATGAAGCTACTCATGGCAAGAGATGATGCAAACAAGAACAACACATCAAGGCAAGTTTAAATGAGGCCGGGAACAACATATAACAATTCCGGTAAGTCCTCATATGTAAATTTCGAAATTGGTCCAGATCTGAATAAACCTTATGTTAAAGTTTTTAAACAGCAAGTTAAGATGCACCACGAGAATCTACACGAAATTCTAGTCAAGTTACATATAAAGTTCATTTAATTCGGAGCTACGGCCTAGAAGATATGAGCACAACAAGTTAAACATGGCATTGGTGCAAAATGCATACAAACATCAATCAAACACCTCAAAACAAGGATTCAACATGATAATATGAAACTACATGCAAAAACAAGCAAGTTTCATATAGAGCACGCTCAAAACGGAGCAACGGTTCAACACATACACATGAAACAAGTTATAGCAACAATCTGTCCAAAACAGCAACTAGGCATATTGAAAGCATCAAAACAACATGCTACAGAATCCCAACGTGAAAACAAAAGGCATGGGAATGATGTATAGGTAATGTATTACAAAACATGAACACTGAGCTATCTCCAGAAAACACTAGAACATGCTCAAAAAGGCATGGCAAGATTGCAAATAATAACAGTTTCAGACTTTGCAGAAATAACATCAGGTTGCAATGTTTAGAGCTATCAAACAACATGTTACAGGAACTTATCATGGCAAACAAAGGCATGGCATGAATCTACTAAATGCATAGATCAAATGTCCTTTAGTGACCATGAGCCAAAAAGGATCAGAAAATATGATGGCACCCATGTAAACATGGCAAGTTATATTACAGATTCATACGTGGCAGGAACAACGATAAGTAGGCATGTTGGTGAGCTTGAACCACCCAGCAAAGAGCAATACATGTCATGGCAAGGAAACCAATCGTAAGAAGACATGGCATAGAAGCTATAAATGGCAAGAACAACATCATAGCGTACACGGATCAACTACAACAACCTTGGCAAAATTGAATAACATGTAAACAACCTGCCAGGAAACATTTTATAGCAAAAGTAGAGCTCGATTGACTCAAGCTATGGCACTCCATAATTTCAAACAAGGGCATGGATGCATAGAGAGAAATCATATGTTCAAAACATCCTTACTGAAGTATCTCAAAATAAGCATGGAACTCTCGGTAGCATCAAGTTTACATGGCACAAAAATATCGCTATAGCAGGGCTGAAATCAGCAACATCATGAAGCCTAGTTTGCATGCTTGTGCTAGTCACCACAGAGATCACAAAAATACATGGCATACACCCCTGTAAAGATGGCATGGCATATTACAAAACACATGTAGGACTCAAGTTCATAGGGTGCACACATCAATCAGGGCAAAAATGAGAAAAGTGCATGTTCCGATAAGAATCTGAAACTAACATCACATAGCCCTCTTCTAACAGCATTTAGGGCATCAAGATGAGCTCAAATGCAAATTATGCACTGAGATGAAATGATTTACTCATCGAGGCGAACAATTTGACATATTACACGCACGAAACGGATCTACGGATGCAGAGATACGACAGGATGAACATGGCATGATAATTACAAAAATCTGGGACTTAAGGATTTCGGGGGTCAACCTCGTTTTGCACGGACTTCGATGCAGGGCCGGAGTTGCTCGCCGGAGATGACGGAGATGACGCCGGGGAAGGCCGGAGATGGCGAGGGCGACCGGATCCGGGCGGCTCCGGCCCGGATCTGGCCGGAGGAGGCCGGCGGCGACGAGGCGCCGAAGGGCAGCGCGGCCCGGCGGCGGAGGCGCCGCGCTGGCGAGGCGGGAGCTCGGCCGGGCGGCGACTCGAGGCGGCGGGAGCGAGGGCCAGCGGAGGAGGCGGGCGCGGCGCTGGTGCCAGCGGCGGAGGCCGAGGCGAGGCGGCGGAGGGCGGTGCCGGGCGACGGCGGCCGGCCGGGCGGTGAGGGCGGTGGCGAGGAGCGCTGGCGGCGGCGGCGCGGATCGGGTTCAAGGCCCCGGACGGGCTCCGTGGGCGGCGGCGAGGGGGCGAACGCGCCACGTGGCAGGCCCCCGTTGGCTGCGGGCGGCGGCGGCGATTCGTCCGGAGGCGGCGGACATGTCCGGTGCGGTGGGAGGAGAAAAACTAGGGTTAGGGGTGGGATTCATCCACGAAAATGGAAGGGGAGGGCATATTTATAGGTAGAGGGAGCTAGGAGAGTCCAAATGAGGATCGGTTTTCGGCCACGCGATCGTGATCGAACGACCGAGAGCATGGAGGGGAGTTAGATGGGTTTTGGGCCAGTTTGGAAGGGGTGTTGGGCTGCACACGAAAGAGGCCTTTGCGGTTACCCGGTTAACCGTTGGAGTACCAAACGACCTCCAAATGGCACGAAACTTGACAGGCGGTTCACGGTGCTATACCAAGGCCGCTTGCAAACCTCGGTCCATTCCGAGACCGTTTAACACCCGCACACGAAAAGAGGCAAAAGGGGGCGCCGGGAGACATAGGAGTGACGGATTGCAAAACGGACAACGGGGAAAATGCTCGGATGCATGAGACGGACACGTATGCAAATGCGATGCACATGACGACATGATATGAAATGCAGATGATGACATGGCAAAGTGCAACACGCAAGCAAATGACATGGAAACGAGGGCGAATAACTGGTGGGCACCTGGCGCATCGAATCCGGGGCGTTACAAAACCCTTGGGAGTTACTTCTATGTGTTGCTTATATTGCTATGCTATGCTCGTAGACGTGGTTGGGTTTGAGTGAATCCATGACAGATGTGAGATTGTTAATTTATGGTTCAACTTAAGGTGGCAACTTAAAATTAACATCTGGGTAGATTGAGGCACCTGGGGAACCCAGTGTTGTCTGTTTTATTTTTTTGGAAATCCCGGGGTACCTGTGTGATCTTCCTATGGACCGCCACCCAGGCTTAAAGGGAACTGAGATGATTCATGCTAGAAACTTCCGTGTGCAGCCATAAGCTACTATGGGCTCTAGCATAGTTGAGTAGGTTACGTGAAGCTCTTGAAGAGGTAGATCAGTAGGTAGTGGGTTTTGTAGGTTTGGTATGGTCTACCCGGAGTAGAGAGTTAATGTTTCTGAAAGACTGTGTCTCGGTCATCCGTTTCTAAAACACCATGCAGTACGAGAAATCAACGGAGGTGATCGAGTCTTGTGGGGAAAAGTGCGCAAACCTCTGCAGAGTGTACAATCTAATCAATGTTAGCCGTGTCCCTGGTTATGGACAATGTTGAGTATCTAGTACTTGGGTTATCACATGTATCTCATCACTCTTAATTAATATTGTTGGGTTGTTAACTACTTTAATTGGGTTTGAGTTGGGGTTATACCTTCTCAATGTTTCAACCACCATGATAGTTATATTAAAATCTATTCCTTTGTTGTAGGGAAAAATTGACTTTTCGCAAAACTATAACCATAGAGCCTTCCACCAGCCAAATATGCATGTAGTGATAGCATTATTTTGTTCTTGCTCTACTGTGTTATATTGCCAGCATATTCCATGTGCTGACCCGTTCTCGGGCTGCAATGTATTATGTTACGGACTTTTCAGACGAGGAGTAAGGTTCGTTAGGTCGTCGCCGTGCAGCTCAGCTATGCCGTTGGAGTTGATGGACTCACTTTATCTTCCAAGCCTTCCACTGTTATTGTATTAGATGGCCTTAAGCCATATTATTGTAATAAGTTCTCTTCTGAGACATTCGACGTAATAAGTGTGTGATTGCTACTCTGTTATACATCCTTCGAGTACTGTGTGTGTCAGCATTACTGATCCAGGGATTACAGTGAAGCACAGAGACTTGACCATCTGAGGTCGGGTCGCTACAAGATGGTATCAGAGCACACGCTGAGTGTAGGACACGACCACTAGGATAAACCATAGGTCATTCTTATCTACTCATTTCTGACTCCTCTCCATTTTTTCACTCTTTAGGATGACGGAGATGAAGAACAAGTTCGCACAACCGGATCAAGACACACCTTTTGGACGCCACTTGAAGGAAGTCACTAGGTACTTGAACATTGGAATACCAAGCTTCACCAGGACGTACTACGCCACCTTACCAGAAGAGGAACACTGGATGATTCAAGTACAAGTTCCAGGAAAGACGTTCTCGCCAACTTCTAAACCCATAGAATTTTCTTTTGAAGCACCCACCTGGAGCCTAGGCAAGAGCATGGCAGCTCACATTACCATGGGATGTATTGTAGAAGTCTACAACAAGGAGCTTAAGGACACCATCTATCAAATATGTGGACGCCGAGACGAGCAATGGAAAGTAATCAGCACCAAGAAGGATAGATCCATTGCAGCTTTCATCCAGGAGCTAAACCAGCACATTCGACGTCAGGAGAACCAAATGTGTGCAGATATGATGGAGTTGAAGAAGGCGAAGACTAGGATCATCGAGCTAGAGGAAGAACTCAAGTTTACATGTGATGGATATGAGGAGGAAATCAAGACACTACTGGAGAAGAACGACGACCTGGTTAAGAAGATCGGAGTATTCTTGGGAGGACCAGCACCGGAAGAAGAAGAAGACGACCCCACTTGCCCGGACAACTACATCATCATCGATGACACCGATTCCGATCCAAGTGATGATGACTACGAAGACGAAGCTGGAGCAGACATCATGGAGTCTTCCACCGATCAAAATTTCTAGATGACCACCATATATTAGTAGTATTTCCCCATGTATTTGGTAGCAGTTGAGCACTTATGCGATAGTTCTAGACCGTTTGTATGCCCTTGCTTGATTGATTGAGTGAGATTATTGTGTTTGCCTCATGTGCATATGGGTAGTGTTTTCCCTTTAGACCTTTTTCCTATTCTAATCTCTTCCATCTAAACCCATCAGATGCCTCCGAGACGTGACAACGGTTTTGCTTTCCCACTGGAGCTCACC
The DNA here is from genome assembly GCA_021605205.1 of Aegilops longissima. Taxonomy (NCBI): domain Eukaryota; kingdom Viridiplantae; phylum Streptophyta; class Magnoliopsida; order Poales; family Poaceae; genus Aegilops; species Aegilops longissima. Next base: position 199,464,580 of record CM038676.1, read on the forward strand.
CAGTTGATCCAGCAGCAGAATGCCTTGATGCAATTGCTAGTTCAGAACCAGGGCAACAACAACAACAACAATAACCCGCCGCCAGTGGACAACCTAGCCCATTTTCTAAGGTTACTGCCGCCGGCGTTTTCCAGTAGCACCGAGCCAATAGTTGCTGATGATTGGCTACGCCGTATCGGAAGGGAGTTAACCACCGCAGGATGCACAGATGCTGAGAAGGTGCGCTTTGCCGCACATCAATTGGATGGACCAGCAGCCTCATGGTGGGAGAATTACACATCTACTTTTCCTATAGCCAATGTCACTTGGGACCAGTTTCAGCAAGCTTTTCGCATAGCCCATGTCTCAACTGGAGCCATGCAGATGAAGAAGCGTGAGTTTCGCAACTTACGCCAGGGGAACCGTACTGTGGCTCAGTACGTGGATGAGTTTAGCAAGTTATCACGCTATGCCCCTGATGATGTGGCCACAGATGCCGCGAAGCAGGAGAAATTTATGGAAGGGCTGAATGATGAGATGAGCATGCAGTTGATGGTGGCAACTTTCAACAACTACCAGGAGTTGGTAGATAAGGCCCTTATGATTGAAGGGATGCAGCAGCAGATTGAGAGCCGAAAAAGGAAGTATGGACAAGGGAAGTATAACTCAGGAGCTCAGCAGAAGCATCGCTTAACCCCGAACTCGGGAGGACTTGTTCATAACCATGGAGGTCACAACCACACTGGAGGAGGATCGCATAACCACAATGGTGCCAAGAACGGAAATGGGAACGGAGTTAATAACAACCAGAACCGCTCCAACCCAGCTACACCCGCCAAAAGAGACCTAAGTCAAGTTACTTGCTTTAAGTGCGGGAAGACAGGGCACTATGCCAATGATTGCCCTGAAGGAAGGAATGGAAATGGAAACGGGAGCGCTGGGAAGAAGCCTAATCCATTCAACAAAGGACAAGTGAACCACATTAACGTGGAGGAGGTTGAAGAGCAGCCGGACGCAGTAATAGGTAAGTTTTTGGTTAAGTCATTTAACGCTCTTGTTCTTTTCGATACTGGTGCATCGCATTCATACATATCAAGGGAATTTGTGGACAAGTTTAAGCTACCACCCAAACCCTTAGGACCCCTCTTTTAGTAAGCTCGCCTGGAGCAGAGTACATGGCTAGCCGATGGTGCAACCAGATACCCCTAACCATTGGCACACATGTTTTTCTGTCTGACCTAATTATCTTGGAGTCGCAAGGATTGGATGTGATATTAGGTATGGACTGGATGTCAAAGTAAGGAGGAAGCGTTGACTGTGCTAGCAAATCAATTTATCTCACCACCCCGGAGGGAAAAAGGATTAAGTATGTATCTAGGCATGCGCCTAGGAGGAGCCAAGTGAATGCCCTCACGAGAGTTGTTCAGGAGGAAGTGCCTGTAGTAAAGGATTTTCCGGATGTTTTTCCAGAAGAGTTACCAGGCATGCCACCGGATCGAGACATCGAGTTTTTGATAGAGCTATTGCCAGGTACAGGGCCAATATCCAAGAGACCTTATCGGATGCCCGCAAATGATCTGGAGGAAATTAAGAAACAGATCAAGGAGTTATTGGAGAAAGGTTACATTCAAAGGAGTTCATCACCTTGGGGAGCCCCAGTGCTTTTGGTTGAGAAGAAGGATAAATCCCTAAGGATGGTTGTTGATTACCGAGCCTTGAATGAAGTAATGATTAAGAACAAGTACCCACTGCCAATGATCAATGATCTGTTTGATCAGTTGCAAGGAGCTAAGGTGTTTTCGAAGATCGATCTACGATCAGGATACCATCAGTTGAAGATTCGAGATAAGGATATACCAAAGACAGCGTTCACCACACGGTATGGATTATACGAGTATATAGTCATGTCGTTTGGACTGACTAACGCCCCTGCCTATTTCATGAGCATGATGAACAAGGTGTTCATGGAGTATTTGGACAAGTTTGTTGTGGTGTTTATTGATGATATTATGGTATACTCGAAGAACGAAGAGGAGCACAAGGAGCATTTGCGCTTAGTTCTCGAGAAACTCGGGAACACCGGTTATCGCCAAATTCAGCAAGTGCGAGTTTTGGTTGAAGGAAGTTGGATTTCTTGGGCATGTTATATCGGAGAGGGTATAGCGGTGGACCCGAAGAGGTTCGATCGATCATCGAATGGTTGGCACCCACTTGATTAGCGAGATCCGCAGCTTTCCTTGGACTCGCAGGTATTATCGGAGATTCATTGAGAAATTTTCCAAGATTACTAAGCCAATGACTGAATTACTGAAGAAGGATACTAAGTTTAAATGGACAGAAGATTGCGAGGCAAGTTTTCAGGAGTTGAAGAAATGTTTGACTACAGCCCCAATGTTAACACTGCCAGATATACATAAGAAGTTCCAAGTTTATTGCGACGCCTCTCGTTTAGGACTTGGATGTGTGCTTATGCAGGACAGAAGAGTTGTTTCGTATGACTCACGACATCTAAAACCCCATGAGTTGAACTATGCCACGCATGATTTGGAGTTAGCAGCCGTAGTGCATGCATTGAAAACCTGGAGGCATTATCTTATTGGGAATCGTTGTGATGTGTACACGGATCATAAGAGTTTGAAGTACATTTTCACATAAAAGGAGTTGAACCTTAGGCAGAGGAGATGGTTGGAGCTTATAAAGGATTATGATATGAAGCTACACTATCATCCGAGAAAGGCCAATGTTGTAGCAGACGCTTTGAGCCGGAAAATTTATGCTAATATCCTTGAAAGTAAAGGATTGCCGAAGGAGTTAGCTGAGGAGATCATGGAACTTCGGTTGGAGATTGTTCCAAGAGGTTTTATTGCGACAATGGAGGTTCAGTCGACATTGTTGGACAAGATTCGAGAAGCTCAGAAGAATGACAAAGAGATTTCCGAGATAAAGGAGAAGATGAGGTTTTCGTGAGGATGAGCACGATACCTTATGGTTTGAGGACCGAGTTTATGTGCCCAACAACCCAGAGATCAGGAAGTTAATACTTCAGGAGGCTCATGACTCACCATACTCGATACACCCCAGAAACACCAAGATGTATTTGGATTTGAAAGAATGTTTCTGGTGGACTGGTATGAAGAAGGATATTGCCGAGTATGTAGCCGTATGTGATGTATGTCAGAGAGTGAATGTAGAGCATCAGAAGCCAACATGATTATTATGGCCTATGCCGATACCCGAATGGAAGTGGGAAAAACTTGGCATGGATTTTATCACCGGATTGCCCAGGACCAAAGCAGGATATGATTCAATATGGGTAGTAGTGGATTGCTTGACCAAAGTGGCTCACTTCATCCCAGTGAAAACAACCTACACAAGTGCAAAGTTGGCTAAGATATATATGTCCGGGATCGTATGTCTACATGGAGTTCCGAGGACCATCGTCGACGATAGAGGAACACAAGTACTTCAAAGTTTTGGCATCGCCACACGGACTTTGGGAACAAGATTGGAGTTCAGTACATCATTTCACCCGCGGACAGATGGATAGACCGAGAGAGTCAACCAGATTCTGGAGGACGTGTTGAGAGCCTTTGCGCTAGATTATGGATCTAGTTGGGATGACAATTTTCCTTACGCAGAGTTCTCGTACAACAATAGCTACTAGGCCAGTTTGAAGATGGCACCGTTCGAAGCTCTGTATGGACGCAGATGCAGAACACCGCTGATGTGGGATGAGGTAGGAGATCGATAGCTGTTTGGACCAGACTTGATCAAGGAGTCTGAGGAGAAGGTTAAACTGATCCGTGATAGATTGAAGATTGCTCAGTCCCGGCAGAAGAGTTATGAAGACACGAAACGCAAGAAGGTAACCTATGAAATTGGAGACAGAGCATATCTGCGAGTATCACCCTTGCGAGGAGTGAAACGTTTTGGAGTTAAGGGAAAATTAGCTCCTAGATTTGTAGGACCGTATCGTGTTTTGGAACGGATGGGAGAAGTTGCCTACAAGCTGGAATTACGGAAGGATTGTCGAGTTCATGATGTGTTCCACGTCTCACAGCTTGAAGAAGTGTCATCTTTGAGATGGCGATATACCATTAAGAGATCTGAAGACCCGGAGGCAATTCAGGTTGGACAAGAATTAGACTTATGAGGAGAAGCCAGTGAAGATTCTTGACTTTGCGAGCCGAGTCACCCGCAGCAAGGTTATTGAGTTTTGCAAAGTTCAGTGGAGCCACCATACCGAGGAGGAAGCCACCTGGGAACGAGAGGATGATATTCGCAAGGACCACCCGCACCTATTTTCTAGCCAACCCGAATCTCGAGGACGAGATTCATCTTAAGGGGGGTAGGTTTGTAACATCCCAAATTTTCAATTTGGAATGTTATACATAGGTCATCCATGCATATCATATTTTATTGCATCTTCGTTCCGCGATCCTCGAAATCCTAAGCGACTCAAGGACCCTCGGAGAGAGTTCGGGATTTTCCGGGTTTCTTATTTGATTTTTATCGAATATTGAAAGAGGATCTTTGATTTTAATTATTTTCTCTCCGAAAAATATTTCATAATAAAAATAAAGGAGAGGAGATAATATGACTTCTCCAAAACAATTGAAATATTGGAGGAAAAATGTTAAAATCATTTGTTGGATTTTATTTGAGTTTATTTGGATTTTATTTGCATTAGAAAAATTGCACGTTTTCAAAATTGCATTTTAGGGCCAAGAAAATGTTCATCTCGTTCTAAATATTTCGTTTAGACGAGCAAAATTTGTTTTGGCATTTTTAGATTTTTATTTTATCTTATAGGATTTATTTTCAGTCGGCGAATTATTTAAAAAAAAAGTTCCCGCGCCCGACTGGGCCTAAGGCCCACCGAGCCAGCCGCCCAAGCAGCCGCCGCCTCCTCCCGTGCATCGCCGCCCGCGCCGCTCGGACCTGAGTCCGAGCCGGACTCCTCTCGCCGCCGCTTGCCCCTCCTCCAAGCAAGCCCTCCTTATAAGCCGCCACCCGCCGCCTAAACAACCACAACGCCGCCGAGCATGACCGCCGCCGCCCGCCGCTAGCCGCCGCCAAGCCCGCCGCCGCCCGCCCGCCGCATCGCGGACCCCCCTCGCAGAGGCATCCGCCGGATCCGTCGCCGGTTTTTTTTTTACCGTTCGGTTTTTTTAGAAACCCTAGTTTTCGTTTTTTAAAATAGATCGATTTTTCTCTGGTTTATTTATTTAGCGAGCGTTCGCTCGTTCGTTTGTTTTAAGGAACGCGTTCTTCGTTTAGATCCAGATAACGAACGTTCGTTCGTTAGTCTGTTCATCAGTTTTTTTTCTTTTCTCAGATTTATTCCGCGATTTTTCTGATCGCGATTTCTGATCCGATCTTAGTTTCTGTTTATCTTTTCGCTCGTTAGTCGGAATCAGGCAATTCAAGCGCCTAGATCTTCGTCTTGAGACCCTCTTTCTGTCTAAACAACTTAAACAAGATTTTGGTACTGTAAAATTTGACCCTAGTTCAGATTAGTAAACGGATCTTGTTTCTTTCGCCGTTTGAGTTTCGTTGTTCCGTTTGGTTTGATTCTTTTTGCGAACCGGAGTTCTTAAGTTGAACTTTCTGGTCAACCTCGTTTATTTGAGTTTTGCTTGTGCATCATTGCCTGTTGCTTATGTTAGTGTTTGCTTGCGATAGAATTCCCGGAGTGCGAATCGTGTTACTACGAGTCTCTAGGATTCGCGGATCGTCAGCAAGGCAAGTAACACATTGATCATACTCTTTTCATACCCAGTTTTTATGCATTAGCTCCTATCCTCAAACATTGCATGGTTAGGATGTCTTTAACTTGTGGGTTGGGAAGTAGTTGTTGAGGTAGAACCTATTGCCCTGTTACTATCAAACCCTTGGGAGTTACTTCTACGTGTTTCTTATATTGCTATGCTATGCTCGTATACGTGGTTGGGTTTGAGTGAATCCATGACAGATGTGAGATTGTTAATTAATGGTTCAACTTAAGGTGGCAACTTAAAATTAACATCTGGGTGGATTGAGGCACCTGGGGAACCCAGTGTTGTCTGTTTAATTTTTTTTGGAAATCCCGGGGTACCCGTGTGATCTTCCTATGGACCGCCACCCAGGCTTAAAGGGAACTGAGATGATTCATGCTAGAAACTTCCGTGTGCAGCCATAAGCTACTATGGGCTCTAGCATAGTTGAGTAGGTTACGTGAAGCTCTTGAAGAGGTAGATCAGTAGGTAGTGGGTTTTGTAGGTTTGGTATGGTCTACCCGGAGTAGAGAGTTAATGTTTCTGAAAGACAGTGTCTCGGTCATCCGTTTCTCAAACACCATGCAGTACGAGAAATCAAGGAGGCGGTCGAGTCTTGTGGGGAAAAGTGCGCAAACCACTGCAGAGTGTACAATCTAATCATGGTTAGCCGTGTCCCCGGTTATGGACAATGTTGAGTATCTAGTACTTGGGTTATCACATGTATCTCATCACTCTTAATTAATATTGTTGGGTTGTTAACTACTTTAATTGGGTTTCAGTTGGGGTTATACCTACTCAATGTTTCAACCACCATGATAGTTAAATTAAAATCTATTCCTTTGTTGTATGGAAAAATTGGCTTTTCGCAAAACTATAACCATAGAGCCTTCCACCAGCCAAATATGCATGTAGTGATAGCATTATTTTGTTCTTGCTCTACTGTGTTATATTGCCATATTCAGTGCTGACCGTTCTCGGGCTGCAGCGTATTATGTTGCAGACTTTTCAGACGAGGAGTAAGGTTTGTTAAGTCGTTGCCGTGCAGCTCAGCTATGCCGTTGGAGTTGATGGACTCACTTTATCTTCCAAGCCTTCCGCTGTTATCGTATTAGATGGCCTTAAGCCATATTATTGTAATAAGTTCTCTTCTGAGACATTCGATGTAATAAGTGTGTGATTGCTACTCTGTTATAAATCCTTGAGTCTTGTGCGTGTCGATATTCGATCCGAGGATGACACTGAAGCACAGAGACTTGACCATCTGAGGTCGGGTCGCTACATGCCTTGATTGATGCAATCTTATGAAGAAAAACTTGAGTTGCAAGTTTCAATCCCTGGAAAACTTTATGATGAGTGGGAACCAACTATTAAAATTAAGATTAAGGATCATGAATTTTATGCTTTATGTGATTTGGGTGCTAGTGTTTCCACTATTCCCAAACTTTGTGTGATTTGCTAGATTTCCGTGATTTTGATGATTGCTCTCTAAACTTGCACCTTGCGGATTCCACTATTAAGAAACATATGGGAAGAATTAATGATGTTCTTATTGTTGCAAATAGGAATTATGTGCCTGTAGATTTTATCGTTCTTGATATAGATTGCAATCCTTCTTGTCCTATTATTCTTGGTAGACCTTTCCTTAGAACGATTGGTGCAATTATCGATATGAAGAAAGGGAATATTAGATCCCAATTTCCATTAAAGAAAGGCATGGAACACTTCCCTAGGAAGAAAATAAAATTATCATATGAATCTATCATGAGATCCACTTATGGATTGCCTACCAAAGATGGCAACACCTAGATCTATCCTTGCTTTTATGCCTTGCTGGGGGCGTTAAACGATAGCGCTTGTTGGGAGGCAACCCAATTTTATTTTTTAGTTTTTTTTGCTTTTTATTATTTTTAGGAATAAATCTTTGATCTAGCCTCTGGTTAGATGTGTTTTTATGTTTTAATTAGTGTTTGTGCCAAGTTAAACCTATAGGATCTTCTTGGATGATAGTTATTTGATCTTGCTGTAATTTCCAGAAACTTTCTGTTCACGAAAACAATTGTTAAAAAACACCAGAACGTGATAAAATAGTGATTCCAATTTCTGCTTATCCATAAACAAATTGCCTAGGTCGTCTTAGTTTGGCTGAAGTTTTGGAGTTACAGAAGTTTGCGTTAGTTACAGATTACTACAGACTGTTCTGTTTTTGACAGATTCTGTTTTTCGTGTGTTGTTTGCTTATTTTGATGAATCTATGGCTAGTAAAATAGTTTATAAACCATAGAGAAGTTGGAATACAGTAGGTTTAACACCAATATAAATAAAGAATTATTTCATTACACTACCTTGAAGTGGTCTTTTGTTTTCTTTCGCTAACGGAGCTCACGAGATTTCTGTTGAGTTTTGTGTCGTGAAGTTTTCAAGTTTTGGGTGAAATTTTTGGATGGATTATGGAACAAGGAGTGGCAAGAGCCTAAGCTTGGGGATGCCCATGGCACCCCCAAGATAATCTAAGGACACCAAAAGGTCAGCTTGGGGATGCCCGGAAGGCATCCCCTCTTTCGTCTACTTCCATCGGTAACTTTACTTGGAGCTATATTTTTATTCACCACATGATATGTGTTTTGCTTGGAGCATCTTATATGATTTGAGTCTTTGCTTTTTATTTTACCACAATCATCCTTGCTGTACACACCTTTTGAGAGAGCCATACATGAATTGGAATTTGTTAGAATACTTTATGTGCTTCACTTATATCTTTTGAGCTATATAGTTTTGCTCTAGTGCTTCACTTATATCTTTTAGAGCACGGTGGTGGATTTGTTTTATAGAAACTATTGATCTCTCATGCTTCACTTAGATTATTTTGAGAGTCTTAAATATCATGGTAATTTGCTTAAAAATCTTAATATGCTTGGTATTCATGATTTGTAAAACTTTCTTTTGAGTGCGTTGAATACTAAGAAAAGTTTGATACTTGATAATTGTTTTGAGATATGAAGATGGTGATATTAGAGTCATGCTAGTTTAGTAGTTGTGAATTTGATAAATACTTGTGTTAAAGTTTGTGATTCCCGTAGCATGCATGTATGGTGAACCTTTATGTGATGAAGTCGGAGCATGATTTATTTATTGATTGTCTTTCTTATGAGTGGCGGTCGGGGACGAGCGATGGTCTTTTCCTACCAATCTATCCCCCTAGGAGCATGCGCGTAATTCTTTGCTTTGATGACTTGGTAGATTTTTGCAATAAGTATATGAGTTCTTCATGACTAATGTTGAGTCCATGGATTATACGCACTTTTCTTCCTTCCACCATTGCTAGCCTCTCTAATACCGCGCACTTTTCGCCGGTGTCATACACCCACCATATACCTTCCTCAAAACAGCCACCATACCTACCTATCATGGCATTTCCATAGCCATTCGAGATATATTGCCATGCAACTTTCCACCGTTCCGTTTATTATGACACGCTCCATCATTGTCATATTGCTAGCATGATCATGTAGTTGACATTGTATTTGTGGCAAGGCCACCGTTCATAATTCTTTCATACATGTCACTCTCAATTCATTGCATATCCCGGTACACCGCTGGAGGCATTCATATAGTCATATTTTGTTCTAAGTATCGAGTTGTAATTGTTGAGTTGTAAGAAAATAAAAGTGTGATGATCATCATTTTTAGATCATTGTCCCAAGTGAGGAAAAGGATGATGGAAACTATGATTCTCCCACAAGTCAGGATGAGACTTCGGACGAAAAAAGAGGCCATAAAAAAAGAGAAAAGGCCCAAATAAAAAAATGAGAGGAAAAGAGAGAAGGGACAATGTTACTATCCTTTTACCACACTTGTGCTTCAAAGTAGCACCATGATCTTCCTGATAGAGAGTCTCTCATATTGTCACTTTCATATACTAGTGGGAATTTTTCATTATAGAACTTGGCTTGTATATTCCAATGATGGGCTTCCTCAAAATGCCCTAGGTCTTCGTGAGCAAGCGAGTTGGATGCACACCCACTTAGTTTCTTTTGTTGAGCTTTCATATACTTATAGCTCTAGTGCATCCGTTGCATGGCAATCCCTACTCACTCACATTGATATCTATTGATGGGCATCTCCATAGCCCGTTGACACGCCTAGTTGATGTGAGACTATCTTCTCCCTTTTTGTCTTCTCCACAACCACCATTCTATTCCACATATAGTGTTATATCCATGGCTCACGCTCATGTATTGCGTGAAGATTGAAAAAGTTTTGAGAATGTCAAAAGTATGAAACAATTGCTTGGCTTGTCATCGGGGTTGTGCATGATTTAAATAATTTTTGTGGTGAAGATAGAGCATAGCCAGACTATATGATTTTGTAGGGATAACTTTCTTTGTCCATGTTATTTTGAGAAGACATGATTGCTTTGTTAGTATGCTTGAAATATTATTATTTTTATGTCAATATTAAACTTTTGTCTTGAATCTTTCGGATCTGAATATTCATACCACAATTAAGAAGAATTACACTGAAATTATGCCAAGTAGCATTCCGCATCAAAAAGTTCTGTTTTTATCATTTACCTACTCGAGGACGAGCAGGAATTAAGCTTTGGGATGCCTAATACGTCTCCAACGTATCTATAATTTTTGATTGCTCCATGCTATATTATCTACTGTTTTGGACAATATTGGGCTTTATTATCCACTTTTATACTATTTTTGGGACTAACCTATTAACCGGAGGCCCAGCCCAGAATTGCTGTTTTTTCCTATTTCAGAGTTTCGAAGAAACGGAATATCAAACGGAGTCCAAACGGAATGAAACCTTCGGGAACGTGATTTTCTCACCAAATATGACCCAGGAGACTTGGACCCTACGCCAAGGAAGCTTCGAGGAGGGCATGAGGTAGGGGGGCGCGCCCACCCCCCAGGGCACGCCCTCCACCCTCGTGGGCCCCATGATGCTCCACCGACGTACTTCTTCCTCCTATATATACCTACGTACCCCCAAACAATCAGATACAGAGCCAAAAACTTAATTCGACCACCGCAACCTTCTGTACCCATGAGATCCCATCTTGGGGCCTGTTCCGGAGCTCCGCTGGAGGGGGCATCCATCACGGAGGGCTTCTACATCATCACCATAGCCTCTCCGATGAAGTGTGAGTAGTTTACCTTAGACCTTAGAGTCCATAGTTAGTAGCTAGATGGCTTCTTCTCTCTTTTTGGATATCAATACAATGTTCTCCCCCTCTCTTGTGGAGATCTATTCGATGTAATCTTCTTTTTGTGGTGTGTTTGTTGAGACCGATGAATTGTGGGTTTAGGATCAAGATTATCTATGAACAATATATGAATCTTCTCTGAATTCTTTTATGTATGATTGGTTATCTTTGCAAGTCTCTTCGAATTATCAGTTTGGTTTGGCCTACTAGATTGGTTTTTCTTGCAATGGGAGAAGTGCTTAGCTTTGGGTTCAATCTTGCGGTGTCCTTTCCCAAAGGATGATAGGGCAGCAAGGCACGTATTGTATTGTTGCCATCAAGTATAAAAAGATGGGTTTTTATCATATTGCATGAATTTATCCTCTACATCATGTCATCTTGCTTAAGGCATTACTCTGTTTTCTTGAACTTAATACTCTAAATGCATCTTTGGATAGCGGTCGATGAGTGGACTAATAGTAGTAGATGCAGGCGAGTCGGTCTACTTGTCTCGGACATGATGCCTATATACATGATCATACCTAGATATTCTCATAACTATGCTCAATTCTGTCAATTGCTCAACAGTAATTCGTTCACCCACCGTAAAATACTTATGCTCTTGAGAGAAGCCACTAGTGAAATCTATGGCCCCCGGGTCTATCTTCATCATATTAATCTTCCATCACTTTATTATTGCCATTGCTTTTTTTACTTTGCTTTTATTTTACTTTGCATCTTTATCACAAATATACCAAAATATTATCTATCATCTCTATCGATCTCACTCTAAGTAAGTGACCGTGAAGGGATTGACAACCCCTTATCGCGTTGGTTGCGAGGAGTTATTTGCTTTGTGTAGGTACGAGGGACTCAAGCGTGAACTCCTCTTGGATTGATACCTTGGTTCTCAAAAACTGAGGAAATACTTACGCTACTTTGCTGCATCATCCTTTCCTCTTCAAGGAAATCCAACGCAGTGCTCAAGAGGTAGCATATGGGCACTACCCTTGGCTTGTGCCAAGCATGGGGGAGGTGCCTCGTATCATATCACCACCAATTTCTTTGCTTTTATCTATTTTAGTTCGATCTTTAGTTATCCTATGATTTATTTGAATAAAAGTTTAGTTCGACCTATCTTCGAGTGCTTGCTTAGTGATCTTTCTTTCTATGTAATCGTGTGCAAGATATATAATAAAGAGTAGTTTGAGTTTTGTTTCTTTACTTTTTTGTTTCAATAAAAGGAAAGGAAAATAAATGAAAAGATCATATGCTAATCTTATGGTAAGTAATGACATCACATAAGGAAAAGTATAAGTGGTAAAATTTATTGTAGATTGAAAAACATAGCATTGGTCAATGATGCAATTCATGAAAGAATTGATAAGGTAAGAGAAGATTCATATGCAAATACACTATCTTGGACATCTTTTATGATTGTGATCCCCCATTAAATATTAAATGCCAAAATTGTTGAAGTTGGACAAGGAAGACAACGTAATAATTTATGTTTGTTCATATTCACATTGAAGTTATATTGTCATAGATCCTTCAACATGTGGTGCTTGCTCAATATCTTTGCTAGCCAAAAACTGTGCACTATGTAGAGATACTACTTGTGCATCCAAACACCCTTAAACCCAAAATCTTATTTTGAGAGCCCACCATACCTACCTATGGATTGAGTAAGATCCTTCAAGTAAGTTGTCATTGGTGCAATAAGGCAATAAAAATTGCTTCTAAATGTGTTGGATCATTTAGTGTAAGAGAAAATTGAGCATTGTACGCACTTGTGATGACAAAGTAATAAAAGTGATGGAATGCATAATAAAGGTTTCTATCATAGGGGGAAATATAATGTGATGTTCTTTTGCATTAAGGGATTTGGCATACAAACAAAAAGCACATGGCAACCTCTCCTTCCCTCTTTGAAGGGCCTATGTTTATTTTTATGTAGTTACTTTTATGCAAGACTCAAAGTATTCTTCCCTATTCCTTTTTATTATCTCTTTTTGCAAGCATCACGTGGTGAGGAAAGATCTAGGCACATATATCCAGTTGGATATGAGTGAGCATTGATAACCCACAAGTATAGGGGATTGCAACAGTTTTCGAGGGTAGAGTATTCAACCCAAATTTATAGATTCGACACAAGGGGAGTCAAAGAATATTTGTCAGTATTAGCAGCTAAGTTGTCGATTCAACCACACCTGGAGATTAAATATCTGCATAAAAGTGATCAGTAGCATGATAGTTTTGATAGTAGTGGTAACAGCAGTAGTAACGGTAATAGTGATAGCAATGATTTTGTAGCAAGTGTAAGAGTAACAACAACAGTGGTAACTTAGCAAGAGCAATATGAGGAAAATTCGTAGGCATTGGATCGGTGGATTCGCTGGATGATATTCATCATATAACAGTCATAACCTAGAGCAATACAAAACTAGCTCCAGTTCATAAATATAATGAAGGCATGTATTCCGTAAATAGTCATATGTACTTATGGAAAGAACTTGTATGACATATTTTGTCCCACCCCCCCATGGCAGCAGGGTCCATAAGGAAACTAAGGAATATTAAGACCTCCTTTTAATAGAGAACTGGAACAAAGTATTAACACATAGTGAATACATGAACTCCTCAAACTATTGTCATCACTGGAAAGTATGCCAATTATTGTGACACTGGGGTTTACGGATCATAACACGTAATAGGTGAATATGACTTGCAAGATCGGATCTAGAACATGGATATAATGGTGAAAACATAAATGGTTCAGATCTGAAATCATGGCACCCGGGACCAAAGTGATAAACATTAAGCATGTAAAAGCCATAACAACATCAATCTCAGAACATAATGGATGCTAGGGATCAAGCCCTAAAAAAACTAACTCGATTGCATGCTGAATCTCATCCAACTCCCCACCGACCAGCGAGCCTACAAAGGAATTAATCACTCCCGGTGGGGAGCATCATGGAATTGGTGATGAAGGAGGGTTGGTGATGATGAATATCGAAGATCCCCCTCTCTGGAGCCCTGAACGAACTCCATATTGGGCCTCCGGATGAAGAGCAGGAGGTGGCGGCGGCTCCGTATCGTGAAATGCGATGAAACTTCCTCCTTAATTTTTTCTTCAAAAATAGGGTCTGCGGGGGCACCACGTGGGCACAACCCACCTAGGTGCGCCTGGAGGGGGTGGCACACCCTGGTGGGTTGTGCAAAACCAGGGCCCGCCCTCCGGTGGTTCTTGACTCCAGTATTTTTCTTTTATTGTAAAACAATTCTCCAAAAAGTTTCGTTCCATTCCGAGAAATTTTCTGCACAAAAACAACACCATGGTAGTTCTGCTGAAATTAGAGTCCAAGATAAGAGCAAAATCGTTAGGAAAAGTAGATACGACGGAGACGTATCAACTCCCCCAAGCTTAGACCCTTGCTTGTCCTCAAGCAATTCAGTTGAGAAACTGAAATTGAAAAAGAAAAACTTTTACGAACTCTTTTTTTCCTTGTTTACATAAATAAGCTTAAGTAGCACCCAGGTTTTGAACAAAGATCATGACTAACCATATCAGCAATAACTCTTAAAAATTATATTAACTCATATCAATGGCATAATCAACTAGCGACCAATAATAAGACATTTCAAATGCCAACACCTTGTCAAAGCAATCATGATATAATATGACAATAGTGGTATCTCGCTAGCCCTTTCTGAGACCGCAAAGCATAAATGCAGAGCACCTCCAAAGTTCAAGCAGCGACTAAACATTGTAATTCAGGGTAGAAAAGATCCAGTCATGATGCATCCGACATTAATTATACACAATGCATGAGGATGACAATAGTGCTCTTAGATCTGGCACTTATGTAACGCCCCCGATGCGGCTATATCTCCCACGTGTCGAGGCACGACTTAGAGGCATAACCGCATTGAAAGCAATGTCGCAAGTGAGGTAATCTTCACACAACCCATGTAATAATTAAGGAAAGATACATAGTTGGCTTACGATGCCACTTCACACAGACATAAATAAACATCCATCATTGAGTACACTCAAGGTCCGACTACGGAACCAAAATAAAGAAGATACCCCAAATGCTACACAGATCCCGATCGTCCCAACTGGCACCACTACGATCATCGGGAAAAGACACATAGTAACGACCACGTTCCTCGTCGAACTCCCACTTGAGCTCGGTTGAATCACCTGCACCGCCTCATCGGAACCTGCAACTGTTTTGGAAATATCATGAGTCACGGGACTCAGCAATCTCACACCAGCGAGATCAAGACTATTTAAGCTAATAGGAAGGACAGAGTAGTAAAGTGGAGCTGCAGCAAGCGACTAGCATATATGGTGGCTACTTAGCAAAAGAGAGCGAGAAGAGGAGCAAAGCACGGTCGTGAAACTAGTAGTGATCAAGAAGTGATCTGAACTACTTACGTCGACATAACTCCAACACCGTGTTCACTTCCCGGACTCACGAGAAGAGACCATCACGGTTACACACGCGATTGATGTGTATTTTATTTGAGGTCAACTTTGGGTTTTCTACAACCGGACATTAACAAATTCCCATCTGCCTCATAACATGCAGCACGGCTTTGAAAGATATTACCTGCAGGGTGTCCCAACAAGCCCATTATAAGCTCTCACGGTCAACGAAGGATATTCCTTCTACCGGAAGACCGATCAATCTCGGAATCCCGGACTACAAGACATTTCGACAGCAATAAAACAAGACCAGCAAAGCCGCCCGATTGTGCCGACAAATCCCGATAGGAGATGCACATATCTCGTTCTCGAGGCACATCCGGATAAGTCAAGCTACGAGTAAAACCAAGCCTCGAGTTTCCCGTGGTGGCCCATGAAGTTGCTCGGTTCGGCCAGCACTCGAAGGAGCACTGTCCGGGGTTAAAATAAAGATGACCCTCGGGCTCGCGAAAACCGGGGAAAAGGCTTAGGTGGCAAATGGTAAAACCAATGTTGGGCCTTGCTGGGCGAGTCTTATTCAAAGCGAACTGTCAAGGGGTCCCATAAATCACCCAACCGTGTAAGGAACATAAAATCAAGGAACATAACACGGTATGGCGGAAACTAGGGTGGCAAGAGTGGAACAAAACACCAGGCATAAGGCCGAGCCTTCCACCCTTTACCAAGTATATAGATGTATTAATAATAGCAGATATATATTGTGATATCCCCAACAAGTAAACATGTTCCACAAAGGAACAACATCTCCATGTTCCAACAAGGAACAAACTTCAGCTTCACCTGCAACTAGCAACGCTATAAAAGGGCTGAGCAAAGCGGTAACATAGCCAATCAACGGTTTGCTAGGAAAAGGATGGTTAGGGGCTGACATGGCAATATGGGTGGCATGATATAGCAGGTGGTAGGCATCGCAGCATAGGCATAGCAAAAGAGCGAGCAACTAGCATAGCAAAGATAGAAGTGATTTCGAGGTATGGTCATCTTGCTCGCAATGTTCTCGAGTTGTCGAAAGCTTGATCCTCGAAGCGTTCTCAACAGGTTCCTCGTTCACGTACTCGTCTCCGACTCTACCCAAAGCAACAACACAAACAAAGGAACCACAATAAATCACGGTGCAATGCACAATCAACATGATGCAACACATGACATGATATGCGAGATGCGATATGCAATGCTTATGTGCGCTCCGGAAGGTAAATGATGAACCAGGCATCAACTTGGCAAACCAAGCATGCCACTGGAAAGATGAGATGATTTCGGTTGAAATCGATATAAAGATCACCGGAATCGGATGCACGGTTTGGAAATGACAAGCAAAACAAGAATGGCGCAAATCTGCCATTAACAGCATGATGCCACTTAGCAGGCAACAATTAATTAAGCTACTGCACCCAAACGTAACAACAAAGCACATGGCAGTGATCTACACATGATGCTCGACAAAAGATGAGCACTGAGCTACGGCTAGTTCACATCATAACAGGTTCAAACAAGCATGGCAAAAGTGCACAAATTATCAGGCTGGACATGTCAAAAACAGCATCAGGTTGCAATGTTCAGAGCAACAAAACTACATGCTACAGGAACTTAAAATAGCAAAACATGGCATGGCATGAATCTACTCAAAGCCTAGAACAAAAGTCCCTTACTGACCATAAGCCAAAAACGACTAGAAAATATAGTAACATCCATGTCAATATTGAAAGTCTCGTTAACAGATTCAGCAACATGGCATGTCAAAAACTGATAACGAGAGGGCATGTTTACAAGCTCAATGCACTCACTAAAGAGCCTCAAATGATAAACTAAGCATACATACATCAAGAAGACATGACATAGAAGACATGCATGGCAAGAACAATAACATAGCATAAATGGATCAACCACAACAAGCTAGGCAAAATTGAATAACACGTATACAATCTGCCAGGAATCATTTGATAGCAAAAGTAGAGCTCGATTGACTCAAGCTATGGAACTCCATAATTGCAAAAAAGGGCATGAATGGATAGAGAAAGACATGCTTTACAAAACACCCTTACTGAAGTATCTCAAAATATGCATAGATCTCTCGGTATCATCAAGTTAACATGGCATCAAAATCAGCTAAAACAGGGCTGAAATCAGCAACAACAGGACACCTACTTTGCATGCTTGTTCTAGTCACCACATAGATCACAAAAATACATGGCATATACCCCTGGAAATATGGCATGGCATTTTACAAAACACATGTAGGACTCAAATTCATAGGGTGCACACATTAATCATGGCAAAAATAACAAAAGTGCAACTTCTGATAAAAATCAGAAACTAACATCACATAGCACTCTTGCAACAGCATTTCGGGCATCAAGATGAGCTCAAATGAAAATGATGCAATGAGATGAAATGATCTACTCTTCGAGGCGAACATTTTGACATATTATACGCGCAAAATGGATCTACGGATGCGAAGATATAGCATGTTGAAAATGGAACAAAATCATTAGATGCAAAAATAACTTAGAGAAATTAGGAGGGGGAGAAGTCAACGGCGCGGAATTCGAGGCCGGATCCGATCGAGCGGATCGGGGCGCCGGCGCGGGCTGCCCGCGAGCTCGCCGGAAAGGCGGCGGCGAGGCCGAGACGGGTCGAGGCCGCCGGCGGCGACTGGGTCGGCGGCGGCAGCCGTGGCGCAGCCACGGGCCGGCCGGCCGGCGCGAGGCGCGCGGGCGGCCGGGCAGGCCTTGGCGGAGGCGCCAGCGGTCGCGCTTCTTTCGAGAGCGGCCCGTGGAGCGGGCGGGCGGCGGCGGCGGCGGCGGCGGCGGGCCATGGCCGGGGCCGGGCCGGCGGGCCAGGCGGGTTGGAGAGAGGAGGCGGCGAAGTGGGGCGCGGGCTGACGTGGCGCCCGCGATTGGCCGGGCGGGCGGCGGTCGGACGTGTCCGCTCGCCGGACGTGTCCGGGCGGCGGAGGGCGAAAATAGGTAGGGTTTCGGGGATGATCCGGATTTGGGGAGGTTTGCTTAAATAGGCATAGAGGAGCTAGGAGAGTCAAATGAGGTGTAGTTTTCGCCCACGATCGTGATCGAGCGACGGAGAGCATGGAGGTGACTTAGATGGGTTATTGGGCTGTTTTGGAGGGTGTTGGGCTGCAACTTAAAAGAGGCCTTTGCGAGAGTCACGGTTAACCGTTGGAGTACCAAACGAGCTCAAATGACCAAACTTGACCGGTGGTCTACGGGTGGTATACCAAGGCCACTAGACAAACCTCGGTCCATTTCGAGAAGGTTTAGTACCCGCACGGAAAAAGCGTAAAAGGACCGCCGGGGAGATAGGAGTGCGGATTGCAAAACGGACAACGGGAAAAATGCTCGGAATCATGAGGCGAACACGTATGCAAATCGATGCACATGATGACATAATATAAAATGCATGACATGGACAAAATGCAAAAGGAGAAACCCAACCACGGAGGGAATATCATATCACAATGCGAAAATGGCAAGAGTTGGAGTTACAAATATGGAAAGTTACTTCGGGTGTTACAACACTCCACCACTACAAGAGGATCTCGTCCGAGATCTAGGACTGAAAGAACTCCGGATACTCGAGCGGAGGTGATCCTCGCGCTCCCAGTAACTTCTCGGTCGGAATGGTGTGACCACTTCACTTTCAGGAATTTGATTGACTTGTTGCGAGTCTTGCGCTCGGTTTCTTCAAGAATAGCAGCGGGTGCTCATGATAAGAGATCTTCTTGAAGGTCAATCTCTTGAAGTTGATAGTGCGTTCAGAGTCTTGAAGCACTTGCGAAGCTGTGACACGTGGAACACATCGTGCGTTTGCAAAGTTGGATGGAAGCTCAAGTTGATAGGCGAGATCGCCTCTTTTCCCAATGATCTTGAAAGGACCCACGTATCTAGGGGCAAGCTTCCCTTTGATACCGGCGGCGAGTGCCTTTCATTGGAGAGACGCGGAGGTAGACATGGTCTCCGATTTCAAAAGCCACATCACGGTGCTTATCATCATAATAGCTCTTACCGCGCGATTAGCGGCTTTGAGATTCTCACGAATGACTTGGCACATTTCTTCCGCTACGTGATCAAGTCATTGCCAAGAAGTTAGCGTTCACCGTCTCGCACCAATTGAGAGAGTCGACACTTTACGCCATAGAGAATTTCGAATGGGGCCTTGCCGAACTCGCTTGGAAGCTATTGTTGTAAGAGAACTTCGGCATATGGAAGACAATCTTCCCACTTCAT
Organism: Aegilops longissima; assembly: GCA_021605205.1. Lineage (NCBI taxonomy): Eukaryota > Viridiplantae > Streptophyta > Magnoliopsida > Poales > Poaceae > Aegilops > Aegilops longissima. Next base: position 199,484,251 of record CM038676.1, read on the forward strand.
ACGAAAGAAATGACACAAGCCCCGAGCATATCTTCAAGGATTTGATTTACTCGCTCGACTTGGCCACTTGTTTGAGGATGGAAAGCTATCTTTGAAACGAATGTTGGTGCCCATGGCCTTCAAAAGAATCCCAAAACTTGGAGGTAAAGATGCTGCCACGGTCAGAAGAGATCACTTGTGGAATGCCGTGCAAGGAGACAATCCCGAGGTGTATAGCTCGCCAACCGAGCTGCTGTGATGGATTCTTTGATAGGAAGAAAATGAGCCACTTTAGTAAGCTTGTCAATGACAACAAAGATAGCATCATTTCCACGCTTGGACTTTGGAAAGCCGATCCGAAGTCCATTTCAATATGATCAAACTTCCATTCAGGAATAGCAAGAGGTTGGAGGAGACCAGCTGGTCTTTGGTGTTACTTTCACTCTTCTGCAGACATCACACTCATTCACGAATTGAGCAATTTCTCGCTTCATTCGAGTCCACCAATATGACTGCTTGAGGTCATGGTACATCTTCGTACTTCCGGGATGAATGGATAGAAGAGAATTGTGAGCCTCGTTCATAATGACTTTTCTCGAGATCACCCTTAGGAACCACAATCCGGTCCTCAAAGAACAGAGTGTCTTTGTCATCAACATGGAAGCACTTGTACTTGAAATGCCCTTGTCGATACCACGTTTCACCTTTTTCACCATGGTATCCGAAGTTGAGCCTCACGAATCTGATCTTCCAAAGTAGGAGAGACTATGAGGTTGGCAAGAAAGCCTTGAGGAACAACTTGAAGATTCAGCTTGCGGAAAGATTCACGAGATCCGGTGAAAGGGCTTGAGGATTAGGCATTGCGATAAGCTTTCCTGCTCAAAGCATCTGCAATGACATTGGCTTTGCCGGAGTATACTCAATACTTGGTTGTACTCTTGAATCATTTCGATCCATCGAGTTTGCACGAGGTTGAGGTTGGGCTGAGTGAAGATGTACTTGAGACTCTTGTGATCGGTGAAAATGTCCACTTTCCTTCCCAACAAGAGATGTCTCCACGTTATCAATGCATGGACAATCGCCGCCAACTCAAGATCGTGAGTGGGGTAGTTCTTCTCGTTGGGCTTCAATCTGGCGAGAGGTATAAGCCACAACTCTCTTCTCTTGCATTAACACAGCACCGAGACCTTGAAGAGAAGCATCACGAGAAAACTTCAAATGGCTTGGATTCATCGGAGGAGTCGAGCAGGGCTGTGACGAGTTTCTCTTTGAGGGTATTGAAAGCAACGTCACACTCGGGAGACCGACATACTTCACATGCTTCGGAGAAGGTTGGAAAGAGGCTTTGCAATCTTGGAGAAGTTCTCAACGAATCTTGACAATAGCTTGCAAGACCAAGAAAACTGCGGAGCTGCTTGACATTCCGAGGAGGTTCCCAATTCACAATTGCGGACACCTTCTCGGGATTAACTGCGATGCCCTTAGCGGAGATGATATGACCAAGATAAAGCACTTCATCAAGCCAAAATTCACATTTGGAGAACTTAGCATAGAATTGGTACTCTCGAGCTTGTCTAGTACCAATCGCAAATGTTTGGCATGATCCTTCTTATTCTTGGAAAGACCAAAATATCAAAAGATAGACCAAGGCGAATTCATTGGTGTAGGGGTTGAATATGAAGTTCATCATCCGAGAGAATGTTGGAGGAGCATTGACAAGGCGAAAGACATGACAAGATATTCATAAGAACCAAAGCTTGTTCGAATGTTGTCTTGGGAATATCTTGTTCACGAATGCGAATCTGATGATACCCCATACGAAGGTCAAGCTTAGAGAACACTGTAGCACCTTTGAGTTGCTCGAAAAGCTCATTGATGTTGGGAAGTGGATACTTGTTCTTGATTGTCTTCTTATTCAATGGACGGTAATCGGCGCAAAGTTGGTCCGTGCCATCCTTCTTCGGACAAAAGAACACCACAACCCCAAGGAGATGAACTCGGTCTGATCAAACCCAGACGCTCTTGTTCATCGAGCTGCTTCTTCAATTCCTTCAGCTCTTCAGGTCCAAGCTTGTATGGGCGCTTGCAAACGGGTTCGATGCGGGCTCAAGATCGATAACGAACTCAAGCGGCCGATGAGGAGGCATACCGGAAGCTCTTCCGGAAAGACATCTTGGTACTCACAAGCATCGAATCGAGAGATGGCATTCAGTTCGCCCTTCTCATTGAGAGAAAACAACCGAATGGTTTCATCACGAGCGGCATAGATGATCACATCATTAGAAGAGTGAGTCAATTGAATTTCCACAGCAGCACAATCAAGCTGAGCTTTGTCTTGATAAAGCCATCCATTCGAGAATAAGATCAATATCCGAGTCACCAAGGACAATTGGTTTAGCCGAAACCTATAATCTCCCATCTTGATAGAAACATCCGAACCACCAAACTGGAGCTCAACCGTTTACCGGAGAAATGACATCCATGGGTTTACCCAAATGAGAAGAAGTGAATTCATGCTTGGTAAAAACGGTCTTGACATGAAACAATGCGATGCACCAAGATCAAATAAGACTTTTGCGGAATATCATTAATCGAGATTACCCATGATCACATCAGAAGAATCCTCTGCTTGAGCTGCATTCATCATATTGACCTTGGCATGCTTTGGATTATGCTTGACCACTGCATTGCTGGAAGATTTCACAGGAGGAGGAGGCGGAAGGCGCCTCTGGTTGAAGCACTTGTTCGCATAGTGACCCTTCTGCTGACACTTGTTGCAAGTGACCTCAGAGAGCGGACGGTGGTAAGGAGCACTTGACCTTGGAGCTTGAGAATTAGACTTGTTCTGATAGGTTGGGTTGGGTGGGTGGGAAGATCCACGGCCACCTGAGTTCTTCTGCTGGTAAGGCTGACGGAACGGAGGAGGGGGCAGGTAAAACTTCTGCTGCTTAGCTGCCACTTGAGAGGACGAAGAGGACTGAACTGCATCCCTGATTCTCTTCTTAGAAGCCTCACATTTGAGCTGGGCAGCTTCTTGCTTGAGTGCCATGTTGTAGAAATCATCATACTTATCTGGCTCAAACAGCACAAGAGGTAATTGCAGATCTTCTCTCAGACCACCTCTGAATTGATAGATCATACTCTTTTCATCAGGTACGTCTTGCTTAGCAAAACGAGCGAGCTTCTGGAACTGGATATTGTATTGATAGACAGACATGTTGCCCTGCTTGAGATTGCGGAACTCCTCACGCTTGCTCTCAACAACACTTTTCGGAATGTGATGAGCTCTAAAATCACGGCGGAACTCATCCCAGGTAATGACACGACCTCCTCTGGAATCTTTGTATTGCTGGTACCACTCGGCAGCTTGATCCTTGAGTTGAAGCGATGCAAACTTGACAAAGTCCTCGTGTCCGACATTGCTACAGATCAAAGTGCTTGCAGATGTCCACTAACCAATCGTCGGCGTCGTGGCCTCGACACGTAAACCGAAAGACTTGGCTGATTAGCGAGGCCCGATCGAGAGTAGCAAAGTGTGGCTGATTGTTGCCTTGACCTTGATTGCCTTGATTGCCTTGCCCTGATGCGTTCTTGCAAGAGCTGCAAAATCATCGAGCATTGGCATTGGTGGCTGCCATGATAGCTTGCCGGGCCTCTGGAGGCGGAGGTGGAGGTGGAGGTGGAGGATTGATGATCCCCATCATTGCGATCCGGATTCGAGACTGGCGTTGGCGGAGCCATCTGAAGGGTGACATCCGTTAGTCCTTTGATAGACAAATTGATAAGTAGAATCAACGGATAGAAATTGCAACATATAGTCTTCACAATAAACATTCGAACAAGAATGAGCGAATGAATTCAAAGTTAATCATCACACGTCCATTAAGGTGAGAAGCCACTTAGATAAAGATATGGAAACAACATCTGCTTAGAAACAAATCGAATATCACAACTGAAAACAAAAGATTGGCTTCTAGAATGAGCGGAACAAACACATGATAGAGATTTCGTCCAAAGTGTTAGTGGTGGGGCCCACACGGACACGACGATAGCGGACGTCACGAATGACTAACAAGGCGTCCCGAATCAGCATAGCCAAGGATTCTTTAAGGCGTCTCGCGACCACTTGTAAATCGACCGTGAATGGGCGGACCACTAAACTTTGAACCCCAATCTCAAATCATACATCCGCCGGAAAGAATATCCTGTAAGCTACTAGAATTCCCACCTATAAACTCCGAAACTTTACGGTTATGCAATCTGGTGTTGGGGATACAGGGACACAAAATATATCACCCAAACTAACAATACCTAGATCCATTTGTATCCATCCGTCAACACATAACCAAGAAATCCTCGAAATCGTGTACCTCGACCTTGAAAAACATCCGTTATACAAGTCATGGCAATACTCCCTTTTCGCCACGATCTTTGGGCTATCAGGGTTATCTCACCAACAACTGCACAAAAGAGATTTCGATGTCGGCAAAACTCGGTATTCGAATCGCAACGATAAAATTGTGACGACAACACCTCGGAGCTCAACTCCCGGGACACCGCCACAACCCCTAAATGTCAGGAGGCACCAAGAACAATGTTCTCGTCACAAAACCATCGAACGATTCCAAGATACCCACGTGATCCTAAAATTTTTAGTGAAATTTGAGAAGAGAAGAGTCAAAACTCTCGTCGGGATACCTCACCGAGCGACGAAGGGACGGGAAGTAAAAAGAATCCTACTCTCCGATATATATAATCCTAAGACTCAAAACATTTTCCATTCTAGACTCAACAACGTCAACAAACAATCAAGTAGGGGCTCCTAAGTCGGGAAGGCTCGATTACCAACTTGTACGCCCGATGCGGCTATATCTCCCACGTGTCGAGGCACGACTTAGAGGCATAACCGCATTGAAAGCAATGTCGCAAGTGAGGTAATCTTCACACAACCCATGTAATAATTAAGGAAAGATACATAGTTGGCTTACAATTAGCCACTTCACACAAGACATAAATAAACATCCATCATTGAGTACACTCAAGGTCCGACTACGGAACCAAAATAAAGAAGATACCCCAAATGCTACACAGATCCCGATCGTCCCAACTGGGCACCACTCTGATCATCGGGAAAAGACACATAATAACGACCACGTTCCTCGTCGAACTCCCACTTGAGCTCGGTTGAATCACCTGCACCGCCTCATCGGAACCTGCAACTGTTTTGGAAATATCTGTGAGTCACGGGACTCAGCAATCTCACACCCGAGATCAAGACTATTTAAGCTAATAGGAAGGACAGAGTAGTAAAGTGGAGCTGCAGCAAGCGACTAGCATATATGGTGGCTACTTATAAAAGAGAGCGAGAAGAGGAGCAAAGCACGGTCGTGAAACTAGTAGTGATCAAGAAGTGATCTGAACTACTTACGTCGACATAACTCCAACACCGTGTTCACTTCCCGGACTCCGAGAAGAGACCATCACGGTTACACACGCGTTGATGTGTATTTTATTTGAGGTCAACTTTGGGTTTTCTACAACCGGACATTAACAAATTCCCATCTGCCTCATAACGCGGGCACGGCTTTGAAAGATATTACCTGCGGGGTGTCCCAACAGCCCATTATAAGCTCTCACGGTCAACGAAGGATATTCCTTCTACCGGAAGACCCGATCAATCTCGGAATCCGGACTACAAGACATTTCGACAGCAATAAAACAAGACCAGCAAAGCCGCCCGATTGTGCCGACAAATCCCGATAGGAGCTGCACATATCTCGTTCTCGTGGCACATCCGGATAAGTCAAGCTACGAGTAAAACCAAGCCTCGAGTTTCCCGTGGTGGCCCCAAGAGTCTGCTCGGTTCGGACCAGCACTCGAAGGAGCACCGGTCGGGGTTAAAATAAAGATGACCCTCGGGCTCGCGAAAACCGGGGAAAAGGCTTAGGTGGCAAATGGTAAAACCAATGTTGGGCCTTCTTTGGGCGAGTCTTATTCAAAGCGAACTGTCAAGGGGTCCCATAAATCACCCAACCGTGTAAGGAGCATAAAATCAAGGAACATAACACGGTATGGCGGAAACTAGGTGGCAAGAGTGGAACAAAACACCAGGCATAAGGCCGAGCCTTCCACCCTTTACCAAGTATATAGATGTATTAATAATAGCAGATATATATTGTGATATCCCCAACAAGTAAACATGTTCCACAAAGGAACAACATCTCCATGTTCAACAAGGAACAAACTTCACTTCACCTCGCAACTAGCAACGCTATAAGAGGGCTGAGCAAAGCGGTAACATAGCCAATCAACGGTTTGCTAGGAAAAGGATGGTTAGGGCTGACATGGCAATATGGGTGGCATGATATAGCAAGTGGTAGGCATCGCAGCATAGGCATAGCAAAAGAGCGAGCAACTAGCATAGCAAAGATAGAAGTGATTTCGAGGTATGGTCATCTTGCTCGCAATGTTCTCGAGTTGTCGAAAGCTTGATCCTCGGCGTTCTCAACAGGTTCCTCGTTCACGTACTCGTCTCCCGACTCTACCCAAAGCAACAACACAAACAAAGGAACCACAATAAATCACGGTGCAATGCACAATCAACATGATGCAAAACATGACATGATATGCGAGATGCGATATGCAATGCTTATGTGCGCTCCGGAAGGTAAATGATGAACCAGGCATCAACTTGGCAAACCAAGCATGCCACTGGAAAGATGAGATGATTTCGGTTGAAATCGATATAAAGATCACCGGAATCGGATGCACGGTTTGGAAATGACAAGCAAAACAAGAATGGCGCAAATCTGCCATTAACAGCATGATGCCACTTAGCAAGCAACAATTAAATAAGCTACTGCACCCAAACGTAACAACAAAGCACATGGCAGTGATCTACACATGATGCTCGACAAAAGATGAGCACTGAGCTACGGCTAGTTCACATCATAACAGGTTCAAACAAGCATGGCAAAAGTGCACAAATTATCAGGCTGGACATGGCAAAAACAGCATCAGGTTGCAATGTTCAGAGCAACAAAACTACATGCTACAGGAACTTAAAATAGCAAAACATGGCATGGCATGAATCTACTCAAAGCCTAGAACAAAAGTCCCTTACTGACCATAAGCCAAAAAGGACTAGAAAATATAGTAACATCCATGTCAATATTGAAAGTCTCGTTAACAGATTCAGCAACATGGCATGTCAAAAACTGATAACGAGAGGGCATGTTTACAAGCTCAATGCACTCACTACAGAGCCTCAAATGATAAACTAAGCATACATACATCAAGAAGACATGACATAGAAGACATGCATGGCAAGAACAATAACATAGCATAAATGGATCAACCACAACAAGCTAGGCAAAATTGAATAACACGTATACCATCTGCCAGGAATCATTTGATAGCAAAAGTAGAGCTCGATTGACTCAAGCTATGGAACTCCATAATTGCAAAAAAGGCATGAATGGATAGAGAAAGACATGCTTTACAAAACACCCTTACTGAAGTATCTCAAAATATGCATAGATCTCTCGGTATCATCAAGTTAACATGGCATCAAAATCAGCTAAAACAGGGCTGAAATCAGCAACAACAGGACACCTACTTTGCATGCTTGTGCTAGTCACCACATAGATCACAAAAATACATGGCATATACCCCTGGAAATATGGCATGGCATTTTACAAAACACATGTAGGACTCAAATTCATAGGGTGCACACATTAATCATGGCAAAAATAACAAAAATGCAACTTCTGATAAAAATCAGAAACTAACATCACATAGCACTCTTGCAACAGCATTTCGGACATCAAGATGAGCTCAAATGAAAATGATGCAATGAGATGAAATGATCTACTCTTCGAGGCGAACATTTTGACATATTATGCGCGCAAAATGGATCTACGGATGCGAAGATATAGCATGTTGAAAACGGAACAAAATCATTAGATGCAAAAATAACTTAGAGAAATTAGGAGGGGGAGAAGTCAACGGCGCGAATTGAGGCGGATCCGATCAGCGGATCGGGCGCGCGCGCTGGCTGCCCGCGAGCTCGCCGGAAGGCGGTCGGCGAGGGGGCCGAGACGGCAGAGCCACGGGCGGCGACCGGGGTCGGCCAGCGATCTCAGCAGCCGGGCGCGGCCGGCCGATGGCGGGCGGCGGCGCGAGGCTGGGCGGCCGCGGCGCGAGGAGGCGCTGGCGGGTCGCGCTTCTTCGGGAGCGGCAGCGGCGGCGCAGGCGCGCGCGCGGGCGGCGGCGGCGGCGAGCGGAGCCGGGCCGGACTGCCGAGCCGGCCGGGCCAAGGGAGAGGAGGCGAGGAGGCGGCGGCGGGGCGGGGCTGACGTGGCGCCCATGATTAGCCGGGCGGCGGTCGGACGTGTCCGCTCGCCCGACGTGTCCGGCGCGGAGGGCGAAAATAGCTAGGGTTTCGGGGATGATCCGGATTTGGGGAGGTTTGCTTAAATAGGCATAGAGGGAGCTAGGAGAGTCAAATGAGGTGTAGTTTTCGCCCACGATCGTGATCGAGCGACGGAGAGCATGGAGGTGACTTAGATGGGTTATTGGGCTGTTTTGGATGGGTGTTGGGCTGCAACTTAAAAGAGGCCTTTGCGAGAGTGCGGTTAACCGTTGGAGTACCAAACGAGCTCCAAATGACCGAAACTTGACCGGTGGTCTCGGGTGGTATACCAAGGCCACTAGACAAACCTCGGTCCATTTCGAGAAGGTTTAGTACCCTTTACGGAAAAACGTAAAAGGACCGCCGGGGAGATAGGAGTATCGGATTGCAAAACGGACAACGGGAAAAATGCTCGGAATCATGAGACGAACACGTATGCAAATGCGATGCACATGATGACATAATATAAAATGCATGACATGGACAAAATGCAAAAAGGAGAAACCCAACCATGGAGGGAATATCATATCACAATGCCGAAAATGGCAAGAGTTGGAGTTACAAATATGGAAAGTTACTTCCGGGGTGTTACAACTTATTTGAGAAGGTGATGACTCAACATAAAATTAAATATATAGTCCCTTCGCAGAGGGAAGCAGGGATTTGTAGAGGTGCCAGAGCTCAAGGTTTTAAAAACAAAGATAAATGAAATTTTGTGAAATGCACCCTTCCTGTTTACATCATGACCAAGGGTTATCAATATCTTCCATGATAAATACATTAGTGGCGGTTCCCAAGCGATAAAAGTAAAGGTTTACTCCCCCTCCACCAACAAACACACTCCAAGGCTAGCCGAATCCACGGGTACCGTCCATACCAAAAACAATCATGGGGGAGTTTTTGTCGGGGAAGCTGATCGTGACCCACGAACACCTATGGGACCTAAGTCCCTTGTGGTTCGGAGGGGGGCGGAGATTGCACAAAGAGCGGATCGAAGCGATGCACACGAGCAGATTTACCCAGCTTCGGAGCTCTCCGGAGAGATAATACTCCTACTGCTGCTTTGTGGATTATATTGTGTTCTTGCTAGGGAGCAATGAGGGCTACAAAACCTAGCTTGGGTGTATGTGTGAGTAGAATGAACTAAGCTGGAGCTGACCCGAACCCTTTCTACGTTGCACTTGGGCCTCCTTTTATAGGCACAAGGGGTCACCACATGTGGCAAGTAGACAAGGGTAAGATAGTAAAAACATAGGTTGGTACACCGCTTTGTACAGTGTACAATAATCTATACCTAACTCTGACGGCAAGGGACAAGAGTCATCAATGCCCATCTCAATCGCCTGAACAGTGTAACAGGAACCGTCAAGTGCGCCTCCGTTTGCCACGATGGTAGCTTGTCAGCGCCGCTTATCGCTGCTCCCCGCTGGCTGCACAGCCCGTCGACACGCGTGCTTGGGAGAGCCCCGTGGCGACACGTTGGCGGGTGAGCTGGAGCGAGATGAAGAGAGGTCACTTGCCGCGGCGGGAACTTTGCCGCGGCGAAGTTCTTGTCGCGCTCGGGAGCTTATCGCTCACCAAGCCTTCCCGGCAAGCTCCTCTTGCTGGGGCCTTGTTTCCTTCGTGCTCTGAGTGGCCTTCCCGACAAGCTCCTCTTGCCGGGGCCTTGACTACTTTGTTCTTGGATGGCTCCAAAGGAGCCGCTGAGGATCTTGGCGATCTTCAGGCCAGCCCTGCCGCGGGGTGCTGCAACTGCCCGTGCACGAGTTCGGGGTGCTAGAGGTACCCCTACTCTAGTACACCGACAGGAGCCCCCGGGCCTGGGCCACACACGGCGCCAAGCTCTGTTGGGCCAGGCCCAAAACAGTGCACGGGCACGCGTGGTCTTGATTACGCCGTTACTCGCCTTGGACCCACCACGCCTCCCACGAACGTCACGTACCGGACGTGGCGTCGTGGGGGAGATCGTGGGGCTTTCTTTAATGGGAAAAACCGGAACGCCCGTCCCCTCTCCCCTTTATAAGCAGGGGGAACAGGGGCAGGACGCCCACTTGCCCTGGCTGTCACATCAGAAAACCCCCGTCGCTTCCCCCTTTCTTCTCGAGCCCAAAGAGAGCGACGCTCCGCCCCCTCCATTGCCACCGGTGCCACCAACGCCGTCGACCTCCTCCACCACCTCCCCCCATGGCTCCGAAGGCCGACAAGGGAAAAGGCGTGAAATCGGTGGCCCGCAGCTGCTCATGGCGCTGCGGAAGGAGTGGGCCCTCTTGACCCCCGCTTGACAGAAGGAGCTGCGGAGTTGTACTATCTCTTACGGTCGGCGGAGACCCGGCGCACTACAAGACGAGAGTCATCTCCGCCGCCACATCCGAGAAGGTTTCCATCGGGTACCCTTCTTCGCTTTTCTTCCATCGCGGGCTCTGCCCGCCTTTTCTGAATTTTTCTGTGATGTCATGAACACATATGGCCTCCGCCTCCTTGATTTCACCCCAACGCCGTCCTCACCTTGGCCGTTTCACACCTCTGCGAGAACTTTGTCGGGTCCACCAAATGTAGCACTCTTCCGCCGTTACTTCATGCCCAGCGTAGAGAGAGGAGAGCCGCTTGCGGGGGATTGCATGGGTCTCTAGGATCGGCAAGAAGGAAGCGTGTCTCGGGCGGAGAGTTGCGTGCAAGTGGGAGGAGTGGAGAGCTGGCGGTGCTGGATCTTAGAAGAGGAGCCACAGCCTTTCACGCCCTGCGCCAAACTCCAATAGTGCGCGGCAATGACCGGAGTAACTTGGCGCGGAAGGCGACAAGTTGAAGATTGCCGTGACTAGGATCTTGCGTCTCGCAAGCGGGGCTTACCGTGGGAGCAGTTAGCGCGGACTTCCTTCGCCGCGATTGCGCCTTTGCGAGGAGAGGAGGAGGCCTGCTTGGGAATTCGAGAATGCAGCGGACATCATGAGACTGCGTCTGGCCTGAATTGGAATTTCACTACCTTGGAGCTGGGCGGCATGCTGCGGGGTTGTTCAAGCGGATGCGGATCACCCGAGTGGTGCATGTTGCCGAGGGAGTCGTGCCCTTGTGCAACAACTCGTCGCTTGACAGCATCCAGCGATGATGCCGTTGTCGATTCCCATGGAATCGTTCCAACTTGGCGAGCCCGCCGACGACGTCGTCCAGCAGTTCTTCGACAACTTGGTGGAGGTGCCGATCCGCGCCGACGAAAGCGGAGGCGGCTCACCCGCAACACCACCGATCAAGAGATGGCGCGAATCGCCACAAGATTGGAGGAGGCGGCGAAGCTGCCGCTGCCGGCGTGTTCGGTTTACCGTCGAGGAGGCGGAGACAGCCGAGGCGGCGAGCCTCGCCGACCGGGAAGAGCTTGCGGTGAGGAGGAACAGGCCGAGCCCGACGTCGATCGAAGAGCCGGCGGTGGCGCTTCCCTCCGCCGTCAAGCAGCTTGCCGCAGAGGAGCCAGCGCCCCGCCAAGGAGCGCCTCCATAAGACCGGAGAAGTGGCGGGCGGCGGACGGCCTAACAGCCGCCTCGCCGCCCGACGCGCTCCACCGCGGCAAGCACCGTTGCCGCGGGAGCGCCTCCTGCCGCCACAACAACGGGAGCGGGGTCTTTCGGAGTCGCGGCCCCTGCATCCGCCAAGCGTCCGAGGGAATCTCCCCCCCCCCAATTCGTCGCGCCGGAGCAGAATTTGATCTCTCCGCCCTCAGCTCCGAGGAAGAAGAGGAAGAGTAAGATCTTGTCGCTGCTATTTGTAATCTTCCAATTTATTGCTTTATTTTGTATCTCGTGGCTTCACTCTGAACCTTCTCCTTCTTGGGGCCTAGCTCGGAGGCGTCGAAGAGGGCCAAGACCCCGTGGTGGTTGTCTCAGATGATTCCCACAATGGCGGCAGGGGCACGTCTGGAACTCCCTTGCGGACCCGCAACCTTCAACAGAGCAGCCCCCAGCACAGCCCCCAGCGTGAGTGTTTGGTTTACTTCTCATGGTTAGGTGTGCTTGGGTGCTTCTCCATCACTGATATCTGGTTTGTTGAATCATGTAGGAGTAGAGCAGCCTCATCAGGAAGCACCGGAGGTCACTCCCGAAGTTCTTCTTGCTTCAACTACGCCGCCAAGGGAGAAGTCTCCGCCAAGGGAGCGCTCTCCGGCAAGGGAGGCCTCTCCGACAAGGGGAGCTTCCCCGACAAGGGCCGGCGCCGACGACCCTCCGGTTGTGGAGACCGCGGCAACAGATCCCATTGCAGGTAATTTTCTTGTTTGAAAATCTCCCTTGGATTCTCTTTTCTTCTGTTCTTCTCTTTCGAACATTTTCTTGACTTGTTCTTTCTTCTTCTGACCACCAGATCCACCTGCCGGAGATCCGATGGAGACTGAAGCTGCCGGCGAGGAGGACGCTCGCGGCGACAATGTCGACGCCGCCAACATGGAAGAGGAGGCTGGCGCTGACGGACCCGCCGGCGAGGAGGCCGCCAAGGCTGCTGGCGCAGAGGCCGGGGAGGAATCTGCGATCGCACTAACGGCCCCGAGGCCGCAGGGCAGCGACAGCGCCGCACCGACCGCCGATCCTCCCGCCACCGATGCCGCACCAGACTCAAGAGCCCCACCCGCGCCCTATCTCAAGGCCGCGAGGGTGTCTTTATCAAGCTCCCCGGCTTCAAGCTCAGGGCACCGGCCGAGGAGACCTTGACGCTGAACTGCTTGCCTCCGCTGGGCTGTCACTGTCGATGCTCCGAGCAGCAGCGTGGCGAGCTTTGAGGAGGAGGAGCTGCTAAGGAGGTTGTTGTCGCTCTACACGCGCCCGGCTGTGCCAAGCTGGAGTCCGAGAGCGCTTGTCACGAGGGGGAGCTGACTTGGAGAAAGCGTCGCGGAAGAGCTCGGTGGCGCCAACAAAGAAACTCTCCGGGACATAGCAGAGGCGCGAGCAGCTTGCTTTGGAGCGCCGGCCTTCATCTTGGAGAAGGGCGAGGTCGAGGAGCAGCAGAGGCTTGTCGGCGAGAAGCTCTCCGCGTGAGAAGGTGAGCTGGCACAACGGAAGATCAACCTCGACAGCTATGAGGAAGATCTCGCCGTCTTGCATAAGCGATTGGCGGGCCACTTCAGGAGGCAAAGGCGGCTGGTGCGGCTGCGAGGCCGCCAAGAAGGAATTGGAGGCGAGGTGGCTCAGCTGGAGTCCACCCTCCGAAGAGCGCCGAGGAGGTCACCGGCTGAAGCCTTGGCGCGAAGGACGCCTACACCCTTGGTGAGTTGCAGGTCGCCTCGCTGAAAAGATCAAGGAGATCGGCGCCGCCAAGGACTCAAAGGCGGTTGGGCTGGCCAGACCACCTTGGCGGAGGCGTTGGAAGGCGCCAAGGAGGCGGGAGGTGGGCCTGCTGGAGAAGATCAAGGCCAACGAGGAACTGCTGTCGAATGCTGTGACTGCCCAGAATAATCTCAGAGACAGCATAATGCACTGGACAAAAGGCCTTGTGGACACCGCAGCCGGCATCCATAATGAGCTGATGGAGCTGGGGATGGTGGATCTTGGGTACTCCACCGACGAGAACCTCCAACCCAGCGTCAAGCTCAGCCTGTTCTTCAAGGGCGTGTTGACGGGTCTCCAGCGGCTCCGGGAGGAGATCCCAAAGCAGCTGGCGGAGGAGTCACGCCAAGTTTGCGCCGGGGCTCTCCAGAAGGTGTTGATGAAAGTGGCCTTCCGCAACCGAGGCGTCGATTTCACCAAAGTCCTCAAGTCCCTGCCTCCATCTGCTGGCGTTGAAGCGCTCAAAACCCTTGTTGCACCCATTGTGGACAGGGTGAGCGGAGTCAAGAGGCTTGATGGCGACCGCGTGGACTAGGCCGCCAAGCTTATCTTTCTCTTGTCGCTGTAGATCATGTTTAGGCGAAAAATCTATTAGATCCGTGACAAGTTATCATGTAATATACACTATCTTAGGCAATCGAATGCAATGTTATTTCCTTTACTCGATTTCTTCCCTTGTATGTTTATGCCCTACGCTTTTAGGGAACTTGTCGGTGCGAACACCTTTGCGCTGGCTGAGTGCGAACTTCAGCAGCCTGCTTTGGCGATGCGCCTCCGACAAGCAACCTTATCGCAACTAATCGCAGCACACTTAAGTTGTTGAGCGGACTCGAAACAAAGTAAGGCGCAAGCTAATCATGAAGTCGGTTCCTCCGCCGCAGTGTTTTCCACACAATGTACTATCGTTCGAGAAGATAACTTAAAAATTTAAAACTGATCGTTTAAACTTAGCAACTTAGCTTCTCTTGTCCATTTCCGGCAAAGCGACAGTTTCCTCGGCGGCGCTTACGCGGCCCACCATTATCTTCTCCTCCCCCGGTTAACTTGTGGGTGGATGAACCTCCTTCTTGTTTGAGAAGAAAGAAGAAAATAAAGTTATGGAGCCTAGTGGCTCGTCATCGCTAACGGGTGTGGATGCTGCACAAAATGTTAGTAAACACATGCATACAAGATTATGAAAACATGTATTGACAAGTTGCGCGCAACACATAGGTTTCTTGATGCAGAAGTCTGCGCCGGTTTTGTACAAAGGATTACATGCAACAGCGGCAAGACTTGTACAAAAGGGTGGTCGCCGAGCAGGTTCCGACAACCGCATATATGGGTAAAACTTGCGAAGATGCTCTATATTCCAGGAATTGCTCACGGAATGCCATCTTCGTCTCAAAGCGGACAGCGCCGGGCCTAGTGACTCGTTTCACCCGATAAGGGCCTTCCCACTTGGCGTCAACTTGTTGGAATTCTTGGCGGATTGAACGCGCCGAAGAACAAGGTCGCCTTCCTCGAAGCTTCTGGCATGGACTTTGCGGCTATGGTAGCGACACAAAGCTTGCTGGTAACGAGCGGCTCGTGCAGCAGCACGAAGGCGATCTTCCTCGAGGAGCAAGACGTCATCTTGTCGCAGCTGCTCTTGCTCAAACTCATCATAGCGAGCACTCTAGGTGACCCGTATATGAGTTCCGTGGGGAGAACTGCCTCTGCTCCATAGACTAGGCGAAAGGTGTCGGCTAGTGGCTCGATTTGGCGTCGTCTCGATCGACCAAGAACCACCGCAGCTCCTCGATCCGGTTTCTTCCGCACTTGCGCAGCTGTCGAAAGTTCGGTCTTGAGTCCCCGCAGCACTTTAGCGTTTGCTCTCTCGCTGACCGTTGCTTCTCGGATGAGCAATAGAAGCAAAGAAGATCTTGGCGCCAAGATCTTGGGCGTCTTGCATGAAGGTGCGGCTCGTGAACTGTGTGCCGTTGTCGGTGATGATCCGGTTAGGAATCCCAAAGCGGCAAACAATTGACTGAAGAACTTGACTGCTGATTGTGCTGTCACCTTCCTCCTTGGGTCCACTTCCGCCACTTTGTGAACTTGTCGATTACAGCGTACAAGTACTCAAAGCCCCGACAACTTCGGGGAAGGGGCCGAGATGTCGAGCCCCAGACGAAAAGGGCCAGGATAAAGGGATCGTCTGGAGAGCTTGAGCTGGTTGGTGTATCTGTTTGGAATGGGCCAGCACGCTTCACTTGGTTACTTGTGCAGCATCTGGAGGCTTCGGCGGAAGAAACCTTGCCGGAAAGCTTTGCGGCAAGTGCTCTTCGCCAATGTGGTGACCACATATGCCTCCATGTATCTCTGCCAACAGGTTTTGTCCATCTTCCCGCAAATACACTTCAATTTCACACGTTGAGTCTTCTTACATGCGATGTTGTCAACAAACTGGTACATACTTATTGCCGGGCTACTTTTCCGCTTCTTCTTGCTCTTGGAAGTTCTCACATGCAAGGAAGGCTGGACGATTTGCTGTGCCCATCTTTGGAGCACAGTGGCTCGACAACAAGGACTAAAGGCTCATCTACTACTGCGGGAACATTAGCTTCCACGGCAAGAACCTGTGGTTCTGCCGGAGCTTGATGATCCCCGGCAAGCTTGCCGGAGCAAGGCTTGTCGGGAGCATCTGCTTCAACGAAAAAACCGAAGGGTTTGTCGGAGCAGACTGCTCCTCGATGATATTTGTATTGATTTTAGGGACCTTCTTGGCGGCGGCTCCGGGAGCTCTGCGGAAAGTAGTCACGAAACCAATTTTCTCTTCTTGCTCATCATCCTGCCGATGGTGTTACGGTTGGCTGAGTTAGCTTGAGTACAAAAATTCCTGGTTCCACAGGTAACTTAAGTGCGGCACATTTGGAGAGGCCATCAGCTATATCATTACGAGCTCTTGGAACGTGTTCCATTTGCGAACCTTCAAAGTGCTCTTCTAGCTTTCTCACTTCATCGGCGTGGCTTCCATCAACGGACTCGATAATCTTTATTTACTTGGCGGACGACAAGTTGCGAGTCCCCGACAATGAGCTTCTTGATCCCAAGGTCTACCGCATCCACGAGACCGCAAGCAAACCTTCATACTCTGCAGTATTATTTGTTGCTTGTTCCTTGGGAAAGTGCATCCGGACTATGTACTTGAGGTGCTCTCCGGTGGGTGCGATAAGCAACACGCCCGCACCGGCACCTTGTAGAGAGAAAGCACCATCAAAGTACATCAGCCACTCTTTATTTGCCTCCTTGACGGGGATGCTCGTCTCTGGAATTTCTTCATCTTGCGTTGGCGTCCACTCTGCTATGAATTCTGCCAATGCTCTGCTTTGGATAGTTGAAGTACTTTCAAACTTGAGACCAAAGCTTGACAATTCCAGTGCCCACTCTACAATTCTGCCTGTTGCTTCTGGGTTTTGCAAAATCCTCTTCAGCGGAAAGCGAGTGACAACTGTTATCTCATGTGCTTGGAAGTAATGGCGCAGCTTTCTCGAGGCCATGAGGAGGCCGCAAGCAGCACACACCGAATACCTTGACCTAGCCCCCTTGAAGGGGCCGACAAAATAGGCTAGGCGCTGCACCATCTTTTTGTATCTTATGCAAACCAGCGCTGATCTGTTCTTGTCGGGACCAGAGCTTGACGGCGAAGCCCCACCTTTGTCGCTGGATGCACCTGCCTCGGTTGCGGCTCATCATCTGCCTCCCTCTCCGCTACTAACGCAGCACTAACCACTTGATTGGTTGCCGCTATATAGGCAACAACTTCTCTTGTGGCCTAGGTGCGACAAGTATTGAGTGGAGGACAGTATCTCTTCAAGTCTGCAGGCGCAGCCTCCGCTTCGAGAGTCCATTTCATTGGACCTGCCTTTTTCAAAATTTTGAAAAATGGCGGTAGCGCTCAGCAGACTTAGAGATGAACCTCTTGAGAGCAGCCACGCAACCGACAAACCTTGACATCCTTGACACACTTTGGTGCTTCAATCTGCTCAATGGCCTTGATCTTGTCGGGATTGGCTTCAATTCCCATTTGAGACACAAAGAATCCGAGAAGCTTGCGGAAGGACTCAAACACACACTTCTCGGGGTTGAGCTTGAGGTTGATCTTGCGCCAGATTTGCAAGCGTCTCATCAAATCTTGAACTAGAGTTGCTTTGTCCTTGCTCTTGACCACTATGTCATCCATGTAGGCTTCTACATTTACGTATATCTGTGGCTCAAAGGCATCATGGACTACTCTTGCAAAGGTTGAACCAGCATTCTTCAAACGAAGGCATTAGTATGAAGCGATCGTGCCACATGGTGTAATGAATGCAGTTTCTCTTCATCCTCTTACGCCATGAATATCGATGATATCCTGAATATGCATCAAGAAATGAAAGCGAGATCACATCCAGCCGTGGAGTCAACAATCTGGTCAATCGTGGCAAGAAATGGGTCTTTGGGACAAGCTTTATTAACATCTGTAAAGTCAATACAAAGTCTCCATTTCCCATTTGCCTTGCGATACAACTACGGATTGGCCAACCATGTAGGATGGAGTACTCCTCGACAAGGCTGCTGCTTCCAACTTCTTGATTTCTTCCGCTATGAATTCTTGGCGCTCCACTACTGTTTCCTAACTTTTTGCTTGGCGGACGCGCTGCGTGAGGACAAACAGCTAGGTGGTGCTCAATTACTTTCACAGGAACACCGGGATGTCGGATGGTTGCCATCCAAACACGCCGACATTAGCCCTGCAGAAAGCAACGAGCTCGCCTTCCTATTTAGGGTCAGCGTGGCACCGATGGTGAAGGTACCACCAGTCTGCCGTCCTCCTTAGCGAGCACCTTCATGGTCTTGGTAGAGCTGCCATCATCTTCTTGCACTTGCGGTGGAGCTCGATGGTGCGTCCTCGGCGGCAGCGCAGCACTCCGAAGGTGCGCTTGCGGAGTGGGCATCGAGCTCTTGCGGACTTGGTGGTCTTCTTCTTCCCGGGGAGCTTCAGCGTGACAAGTGGTTTGCTATCTGTCATCGCTGCTGCATCCGGTAAATCTTGTCGGCGCGAATAAGCGCATCCTTCTTGTCGCCATGGATAGAAATGGCGCTTATCGGGCGGGCATCTTGAGTAGGTTGTAAGCATAATGAGAGGCGCATGAACTTGGCGAGTCTTTGGGCGGCCAAGTATGCCATTGTAGGGCAATGGGAAATCGGCAACGTCAAGCGTGACCCTCTCGATTCTGAAGTTGAGCTAACTGCCAAATGTTACCGACAGCGTGATCTTCCCTTTGGGCTTGCTCCTACCTGGGTTGATTCCTTGGAAAGTACCAGTTTCTTGAGCTCACTGTCGAGGATTTGAAGCTTTTGGAGCACTGCGGAGGAGATCAGGTTCGAGGCCGGCCCGCCGTCAACCAACATCTTTGTGACCTTGAGATTGCGGATGGTTGGTGAGACCAACATCGGCAAGCACCCGACCGCAGTTATGCGATCGGTGATCCTCAATGTCAAAGATGATGGGCGTCTGGACCACTTGAGAGGTTCTTGCGACTCTATGGATGGTTCTGCTGCATTAACCTTACGCATCCATTGCTTGAGTTGGCGGTCGAGGTATGCTGAGAAGCACCACCGTCAGCGCAAATGACCTCTGTTGCTTTCTGAAACTCCTGCTTTCGTCGGCTTCATCTTCTTCCATGTCTTCGTCGTCTTCATCTTCGTCTTCTTCCTTGTCGGCCCGGAGAGTCTGTCTCCTTGCCGCTGCTTGGCCTTGCCACATGGCGTCCTCCCCGACGGGTCTCTTCTTACTAGCTGCACCTGCACCTTCTGGGCCTTCTCCTTGTCTAGCTTGCTCGTATTCAGCTCTCAGTAGCTCAACAAGCTGCTCGACTTTCTTGCAGCTCTGGAGATCGTAGCCCTTGGTGCGGTGGATCTTACAGTACTGCTTGTTGGAACTGTCAGGCTTGTCGGCGGCCGTCGAGGCTGTGTGAACCCGATCCGGCGTTCACACGAGCAGATTTCTTCATCAACATCTTCGTCAACATGGCGCCGAAGAAGAAAGTCTTCGGCAGCAGCAGAGCCGTCCGCGTCGAACCCACCACCACGGAGCTGTCGGTGGTGGGGGAAAGCAAGCGGCGGAGGAACGGCGTCGTCGTGAGCCCTAGCGCCGCCAGTTCCAAGGACAAGGCAAGCGCGAACATCGGCGTCCGAGTCCGCACCGCGTCCTTCTCAAGAAGCCTTGAAACCGACATCGTCATGATGCTCGCGGCACCATCGCTTTCGTTGGATCAAGGCCAAGCTGGAGGTTCCCGAGGCCCTCGAGACCGCATGCACACCGGCATGCGATGCAGTGGGAGTATGGTCGCTTGGGCTGGATGCTGCTCCTCTAACGGTTAGGAGTCAGGCACATCCGTTCCTCGCTTCGTCGCCATTGCCACCCACTACACCAGCAGAAGCCTTGGCGAGCCCAGCTACTTCTGACTACCCTCCAGCGGCCGACAAGGTCGGCGAATGGAAACCACAATCGAGCCTCATCGGCTTTGCCAGCGGCGACGCGTCGCGGGCAACCAAAGCGCCGCAACCACGGCAAGGCGACAAGGCACGAGCTGATGGCGACGAGACTTGCGGGGGTGCAGCCATCGTACACTCCCCTTCCCGAAGGCCAAGATCGTTGACTCGCCGTATCCACCTCGACAGCGACTCCACATCGTCGTCGGATCTGCGAGCTTCGTCGCGACCGGCGCCAAGTTCTTCGAGAGCGGCAAGAAGAAGACGCTCGAACCGTATCGAAGCCCGAAGAGAAGCGCGTCGTCAATCCGACCAGCGGCGGGCCCATCGTTGATATGCATGCGCCCGAAGAACCGGGCGACTTGCAGTCTGTGATGGGTTGCCCTGCGTTCACCCGTGAGCTGCGGCAAGTCCGGTGGCCCGACAAGAAAAACTTCAAGCCAGATGTACCGGAGAAGTATGATGGCAGGACACACCCATCGGAGTTCCTCAGCATCTACACCATCGCGGTGCAGGCTGCGGGGGGACGAGACGACAAGATCCTCGCCAACTACTTTCCTCTAGTGCTCAAGCCAAATGTCAGATCCTGGCTCATGCACTTGCCGGATGGCTCCATTTCTTCTTGGGCAGATTTGTGCCACCAGTTTGTTGGCGACTTCACAGTCGGCCACAAGCCCCATGGCCAGAGATTGACCTCCACCTGCTTGCCGGAAGGAGGAGAGTCCTGCGCAAGTTCATCCGAGATTCAGCCGAGTGCACTACAACATCCCGGCGTCCACCACGCAGCGGTGATCGGTGCATTTCATCGAAATGTGCGAAACCGCAAGATGAGGAGGAGATGGCGATGTGCAAAGTGAAAAGCGTCAGCGAGCTTTACGCCCGGCCGACAAGTGTGCCTTTGAAGAAGTAAGAAGACTCCTGGAGAGAACGTGGGAGCAGAGTCTCGACAATGAAGAGACCACCCGGCAAGGAAGAGCCAAGCGATGAAACAATGAAGGAAGAAAAACCAAGAAGTACTAGTTGTCGAGCGAGTCCGGCAAGTATGGTGCCGCCAACAAAGCCAAGGCTGGTGGCTCCGGCAAGGAGGTTGCAGCCCGCCGACCGCCAAGCCTGTGGCGGCCGCCGACAAGCCCGACAGCTCCAACAAGCGATCTTCAGAAGATCCACCGCACCAAGGGCCACGATCTCCAGAGCTGCAAGAAAGTCGAGCAGCTTGTTGAGCTACAGAGAGCTGAATCTGAGCGGCGAGACAAGGAGAAGGCCCAGAAGGTGCAGTGCAGCTAGTAAGAAGAGACCGGTCGGGGGAGGCCGCAACAAGGCCAAGCAGCGGCAAGAGACACCTCCCCACAGCCGCGACAAGGAAGAAGGCGAAGATGAAGACGCACGAAGACATGTAAGACAATGAAGGCCGACGAGCAGGAGTTTCAGAAAGCAACAGAGGTCCTTTATGTTGGCGGTGGTGCTTCTCTGCGATACCTCGCACCGCCAACTCAAGCAATGGATGCGTGAGGTTAATGCAACAGAACCATCCATAGAGTCGCGCAAACCTCTCGAAGTGGTCCAGACGCCCATCATCTTTGACATTGAGGATCACCACGATCGCATAACTGCGGTCGGTGCTTGCCGATGTTGGTCTCACCAACCATCCGCAATCTCAAGGTCACAAAGATGTTGGTTGACGGCGGGGCGGCCTGAACCTGATCTCCTCTGCGGTGCTCCAAAAGCTTCAAATCCTCGACAATGAAGCTCAAGAAACCGGTACTTTCAAGGAATCAACCCGGTGGAGCAAGCCCAAAGGAAGATCATGTTGCCGGTAACATTTGGCAGCGAGCTCAACTTCAGGCGAGAGGGTCACGTTTGGCGTTGCCGATTTCCCATTGCCCTACAATGGCATACTTGGTCGCCCACCACTCGCCAAGTTCATGGCCGCCTCTCATTATGCTTACAACCTACTCAAGATGCCCGGCCCGATAAGCGTCATTTCTGTCCATGGCGACAAGAAGGATCGCTTATCTGCGCCGACAAGATTTACCGGGATGCAGCAGCGCGACGGATAGCAAACCACTTGCATGAAGCTCCGGGGAAGAAGAAGACCACCAAGTCCGGCAAGAGCTCGATGCCCACTCCGGCAAGCGCACCTCTTGGTGCTGCTGCCCGTCGAGGACGCACCATCGAGCTCCACCGGCAAGTGCAAGAAGATGATGGCAGCTCCGCGAAGACCAAGAAGGTGCCTGCCAAGGAGGACGGACTGGTGGTACCTTCACCATCGATTGCGCTTGACCCTAAATAGGAAGGCGAGCTCGTTGCTTTCCTGCGGCGAATGTCGATGTGTTTGGATGGCAACCATCGACATCCCCGTGTTCCCAGAAAGTAATTGAGCACCACCTAGCTGTCTGTCCTCACGCGGCCCGTCAAGCAAAAAGTTAGGAAGCAGCGTTGGGCGCCAAGAATTCATAGCGGAAGAAATCAAGAAGTTGGAAGCAGCAGGCCTTGTCGAGGAGTACTCCATCCTACATGGTTGGCCAATCCGGTGGTTATGCATAAGGCAAATGGGAAATGGAGACTTTGTATTGACTTTACAGATGTTAATAAAGCTTGTCCCAAAGACCCATTTCCCTTGCCACGTATTGACCAGATTGTTGACTCCACGGCTGGATGTGATCTGCTTTCATTTCTTGATGCATATTCAGGATATCATCAGATATTCATGGCAGAAGAGGATGAAGAGAAAACTGCATTCATTACACCATGTGGCACGTACTGCTTCATACGAATGCCTTTCGGTTTGAAGAATGCTGGTTCAACCTTTGCAAGAGTAGTCCATGATGCCTTTGAGCCACAGATACACAGAAATGTAGAAGCCTACATGGATGACATAGTGGTCAAGAGCAAGGACAAAGCAACTCTAGTTCAAGATTTGGATGAGACGTTTGCAAATCTGCGCAAGATCAACCTCAAGCTCAACCCCGAGAAGTGTGTGTTTGGAGTCCCTTCCGGAAAGCTTCTCAGATTCTTTGTGTCTCAGCGGGGAATTGAAGCCAATCCCGACAAGATCAGGGCCATTGAGCAGATTGAAGCACCAAAGCCCACTCAATACTTGTCGCACCTAGGCTACAAGAAGTTGCTGCTCTATATAGCGGCAACCAATCAAGTGGTTAGTGCTGCGTAGTAGCGGAGAGGGAGGCGATGATGAGCCGCAACCGAGGCAGTATCCAAGCCGACAAGGTTGGGGCTTCACCACAAGCTCGGGTCCCGACAAGAATGATCAGATCACTGGTTTCATGCATAAGATACAAAAAGATGGTGCATGCGCCTACCACTTTGTCGTCTTCCCTCTCAGGGGGCTAGGTCAAGGTATTCGTGCAAAGTGCTTTTCGACCTCCTCATGGCCTCGAGAAAGTGCGCCATTACTTCCAAGCACATGAGATGCTGGTCAATGTCACCGCTTCAATAAGAGGATTTTGCAAACCCGTATAACAACAGTGAATTGTAGAGTGGGCATCGAATTGTCAAGCTTTTGGTCTCAAGTTTGAAAGTACTCAACTATCCAAAGCAGTAGCATTGGGGATTCATAGCAGAGTGGACGCCAACGCAAGATGAAGAAATTTCAGAGACGAGCATCCCCGCCAAGGAGGCAACAAAGAGTGGTTGATGTACTTTGATGGTGCCATCAGCAGTTGCCGTGTACGCAAAAGGCTTATCGCACCCACCGGAGAGCACCTCAAGTACATAGTCCAGATGTACTTTCCCAAGGAACAAGCAACAAATAATACCGCAGTATGAAGGTTTGCTTGCTGTCTCAGGATTAAGTGTAGACCTTGGGATCAAGAAGCTCATTGTCGGGGACTCTGCAACTTGTCGTCCGCCAAGTAAATAAAGATTATCGAGTCCGTTGATGGAAGCCTACGCCGATGAAGTGAGAAAGCTAGAAGAGCACTTTGAAGGCTCGCAAATGGAACACGCTCCAAGAGCTCGAATGATATAGCTGATGGCCCTCTCCAAATGTGTCAGACTTTGTTACCGTGGAACCAGGAATTTTTGTGCTCAAGCTGACTCTACCAACCGTGAATAATTACATCGTTAGATGACAGCAAGAAGAGAAAATTGGTTTCCGCGATTACTTTCCGCAGAGTATTCCCTCGAGCCGCCGCCAAGAAGGTCCCTAAAATCAATACAATATCACTAAGGAGCAGTTGGCATTCGATAAACCCCCGCGGTTTGTTTCATTGAAGCGTGACGCCCCGACAAGCCTTGCTCCAAGCAGTGTTGGCTTGATCAAGTTCCGCGTAGAACCACTGTGTTCTTGCCGTGGAAGCTGTTCCCGCAGTAGTAGATGAGCCTTTAGTCTCTGTTGTCGGAGCCATGCTCCAAAGATAAGCACAAAGAATCGCCCGCAAGCCTTCAGCATGTGAGAACTTCCCAAGAGCAAGAAGAAGTGAAAAAAGTAGCCTAAGAATAAGTATGTACCAGCTTTTGTTGACAACATCCTGACATGTAAGAAGACTCAACGGTGTGAAATTGAAGTGTATTTGCTGGAAGATGGACAAAAGCTGTTGGCGAAGAGATACATGGAGGCATATGTGGTCACCACATTGGTGTAAGAGAGCACTTGAAGAAGGTTTCTTCCTCGCCGAAGCCCTCCAGATGCAATCACAAGTACCAAGTGTGAAGCGCACACCATTCCAAACAGACATAATTCCGGCGAGCAAGAGCTCTCCAGATGCAATCAAGCAACCAAGTGTGAAGCGGCGCCCATTCCAAATGATACACCAACCAGCTCAAGCCCTCCGTCGATCCCTTTATCCTCGCCCTTTCGGTCCTGCTCGACATCCGCCCTTCCCCGAAGTTGTTGGGGCTTTGAGTACTTGTACGCTGTAATCGATGTTCACTGTGCCGGAAGTGGAACCAGTGAGGAAGGTGACAAGACAATCGCCAGCCAAGTTCTTCAGTCAATTGTTTGCCGCTTTGGGATTCCTAACCGGATCATCACCGATAACGGCACACAGCTCACGAGCCGCGACCTTCATGCAAGACGCCCAAGATCTTGGCGCCTAAGATCTGCTTGCTTCGCTGCTCATCCGAGAAGCAACGGTCAAGCAGAGAGAGCAAACGCTGGCGTTGCGGGACTCAAGACCAGTATTTCGGCTTTGACAGCCGCGTAAGTAAGAAATGGATCGAGGACCGCCGCTGGTGGTTCTTTGGTCGATCAGACGACGCCAAATCGAGCCACCGCCGCATACCTTTCGCTTAGTCTATGGAGCAGGGCGCTTCTCCCCACGGAACTCAGATACGGTCACCTAGAGTGCTCGCTTATGATGAGTTTGAGCAAGAGCATTTGCGACAAGATGACGCGCCGCTCGAGGAAGATCGCCTTCAGGTCGCTGACGAGCCGTTCGACGCTGCAAGCTTTGGCCGCTACCATAGCCGCAAAGTCCATGCCGAAGTTTCGAGGAAGGCGAATTCTTGTTCTTCGCGCGTTCAATCCGCCAAGAATTCCAAATAAGTTGACGCCAAAGTGGGAAGGCCTTTATCGGGTGAACGAATCACTAGGCCCGGCGCTGTCATTCTTTGAGACCAAGATGGCGCCTGTGAGCAATTCCTCGAATATAGAGCATCTTCGAAGTTTTACCCATATATTATTGTCGGAATCTGCTCCCATGACTCACCCTTTTGTACAAGTCTTGCCGCTGTTGGTATGTAATCTGTAGGCAAAGCCGCGCAGCACCTTGCATCAAGAAAACTTCTAGTTGCGCCGCAACTTGTCAATACATATTTTCATAATCTTGTATGCATGTGTTTACTAACATTTTGTGCAGCATCCACACCTTTGGTGCTATGACGAGCCACTAGGCTCCATAACTTTATTTTCTTCTTTCTTCTCAAACAAGAAGGAGGTTCATCCACCCGCCGTTAACCGGGGAGGAGAAGATAGGTGTGTACGCAAGTTGCCGCCGAGGAACCTGCCACCGGAAATGGACAACAGAAGCTAAGTTGCTAAGTTTAAACGATCGTTTTAAATTTTAAGTCTTCTTAACGATAGTATTTTGTGTGGAAAACTGTGGCGTGAGGAATCGACCAAGAATCAGCTATTGCCTACTTTGTTTCGAGTCCGTCAACAACTTATAGTGTGCTGCAACTAGTTGCATGAAGGTTGCTTTGTTTGAAGGCGTGCATCGCCAAATAGGGTCATTGTTCAAGACTCATGCCAAGCAAAGGTGTTCGTGACCCACAAGTTCCCTAAAAGCGAGGGCATACAACATACAAGGGAAGAAATCGAAAGGAAATAACATTGCATTCTGATTGCCTAAGATAGTGTATATTACATGATAACTTGTCACGGATCTAATAGATTTTTCACCTAAACATGATCTACAAAGTGACAAGAGAAAGATAAGCTTGCCGGCCTAGTGCACGCGGGTCGCCATCAAGCCTTCTGACTACCACCCCTGTCCACAATGGGTGCGATAAGGGTTTTGAGCGCTTCAACGCCGCCAGATGGAGGCAGGGACTTGAGGACTTTGGTGAAATCGACGCCGGGTTGTGGAAGGCCACTTTCATCAACACCTTCGGCAGAGCTCCCCGACGCAAACTTGGCGTGACTCTCCGCCACCGCTGGGATCTCCTCCTGGGACCGAGCCGAGACCAACACGCTTCTTGAAGAACAAAGGCTGAGCTTGACTTGGTTGAGGTTCTCTTCTACGCTGCACTTGGGCCTCCTTTATAGGCACAAGGGTCACCACATGTGGCAAGTAGACAAGGGTAAGATAGTAAAACATAGGTTGGTACACCGCTTGTACAAAGGTACAGAATCTAAACCTAACTCGACGGCAAGGGACAAGAGTCATCAATGCCCGCCTCAATCGCCTCAATAGTGTAACAGGACCGCTGGCGCGCCTCCGTTTGCCACGATGGTAGCTTGTCACGGCGCTATCGCTGCTCCCTCATTGGCTGCACACCTCGCCGACCGGCGCTGCTTGGGAGAGCCCTGCGTGCACGTATCGCTATGTGAGCTGGAGCAGAAATGAAGAGAGGTCACTTGTCGCGGCAGAACTTTGCCACGGCGAAGTTCTTGTCGCCGAGCTTATCGCCACCAAGCCTTCCCAAGCTCCTCTTGCCGGGCCTTGTTTCCTTCGTGGCTCGAGTGGCCTTCCCGACAAGCTCCTCTTGCCGGGCCTTGACTACTTTGTTCTTGGATGGCTCCAAAGGAGCCGCCGAGGATCTTGGCGATCTTCACGCCAGCCTTCTGCCATGGGTGCCGAGAATCGCCTGCAATCGACAGCTTTGTTTAATTATTTGCAATTTTTATTTCGGACTGGGAATCCCTATTACTGCCCCTCTTGTGCAAGGACTGTAAGTGCATCTAGTGCCCCTTAGTGATTTTGGTGTATTGAAGACTTATAGGTTAAGGGACTAATGTGTTTATGAGTGTACACAGGTCTATAAGTCTATGAGGAGTTTGATATTTACAGAGAAAGTCGACCCTCAAAAATGAAGTTCTTCGATCAAGACTTTGATATTCTCAAGACTTTCAAGACTTTGAAAGTGAAGAAATTGGTGTGACCTTGAAGACTTGGTATTCATTTGAGGAACATGAAGCGTGAAGACTTTTGTTTTCGTAGTTTCGCTTTCTTTCTTGAGTCATAGAAAACACCGTGATCGTTAAAGGGGGTCGAGGAAATACTAAGGAAAAATTTCCATGTGATGCTCAACTCAAAATCCTACACCTACCAATCCTTCGAGTGAAGCCTTTGAAATCTCATACAGCTCACAATTTCTTCAAGGATGTAGACGAAGTTCTTCCGGTCACGAGGAATTTGTTCTGACTGAGGAGTTAGGAATTTGCCAGTGCGGATTGCCTACACAGAGAGGAACATGATAGCCCTGAGGAATTTGAGAATCAAATTTCCGACCGTTGCTGTCCCAAAATATCTTATCCACCTAACAGTCATATCATTGAAGGGCATTTATGCCTTATCATGTCGGGCTGCTCCCTAGGCTATAAATAGCCACCCCCTACAATCACTAGTTGCTTGGCTGCTCCGAGAGAACTTGACACTTGTCATTTGAGAGCAACCCATCCTCCGAGGAGTTTGAGCGAAAATCATCGAGTGAGGAAAACCCAAAACCAAACCCCTATAAACCCAAAGTGATTGAGCATCATCAAGAGATTGATCCTGCGTGGATCCGACGCTTGTTACCTTTGAAGACTGTGCTTCTTCCAGACGGTTAGGCGTCATGGTCTAGAGCATCCAAGAGGAATTGTGGATCGCCGAGTGACCAAGTCTATGAAGGTTTGGAAGTCGCTCAAGACTTACCACGAGTGATTGGACGAGGTCTGTGACCTTAGTTCAAGGAGAATACGGTGAGGACTTGGTGTCCCGAGCTGCGTGCTCAGCGATCGGGTGTCCGGACTGTGTGTCCTCGAGTTTAAATACTCACCGCTCAAACAGCACGCATAACCGAGACAGAGTTGGAACTGGTCTACCAAATCATTGTCTTCACCAACCTAACTGGTTCTATTTCCTCAACTCTTTCATTTCCTCATTATCGTGTTGAGTGTTCGTTCATATCTGTGTTTGAAGACTTTGATCAAGACTTTCTCAATTTCCTCAGCTCAATTTCTTCAACTGTTTGTCTTCATCTTGTGCTATCCTGTGTTTACGCTTTCGCACTCTTTGATTGTCTTCATTTCATCATGATGACCATGCCCGCATTCTCTTATGCTTACTTCGAGTACTTATTCCGCAGTAAGTAGTTCTTCACTTAGGAATTTCCTCACCGGATAATTCCTCATTGAAGAATTCATAAAAATCGCCTATTCACCCCCCTCTAGTCGATATAACGCACTTTCAATTGGTATCAGAGCAAGGTACTCCCTTGTTCTGTGTGATTTTGGTTTAACCACCTGGAGTTTTAGTTATGTCGACCGCATGTATGAAGAAAGTGACATGCCCTATCTTTGACGGTCATGATTATCCCAAGTGGAAGGCTATGATGAGGAAGCGCCTCATGGCAATGGACAGCGAGCTGTGGACCTTCACTGAAATTGGTCTTACTGATCTATGCAAGACGGAGAACGCAGATGATATTCGCAAGTACACTCGACTTGACATCATGGCGAAGGATATCATCTATTCCTGCCTATCTATAGTTGAATTCAAGCGCATTATGCATCTTTGCAATGCGAAGGTTATCTGGGACCGAATCGCCGACGTCTATGAAGGTCATCGAACCCGTCATGATCCTTGGTTTGAGGACTTCAAGGAATCTCTCAAAACGATGACTCTCGAATCAGAATCATCATCTTTTGCAGCATGTCTCATGGCAAAGGGTGACAAGGTAACTGAATGTTCCTCATCCGAGTTTAGTGATGATGAATCTGATGATGATGGATTTGATGATGATATTGAACCTAGCTATACCAAGCTTGTTTGTATTGCCACCAAACAACAACATGCCTTGGAAAAGGTTCAAAACATGCTAGATAAAAGTGATGATATGTTGGGTGAAGAAATGCATCGCACTAAAGCCCTGACTGAAAATCTTCAGAGACTTTAGTCTAGGCTTGACAGCCTTCAAGGTCATCATAACACTCTCTTGTCTGATCATGAGAAAATTTCTTATTAATTTCTTCAAAGAAAGCAAGATCTTGAGAAGCTAAGAGTGAGTTATGAAGATCTTCAGAAGGAGCGTGATTCATTACTTGCTCAACAAATCATCGCTTCTCAGGAAGAATTTGTTCCTCCATGCTTAAAGTGCATTGAACGTGAATCTGCTAATTCTTCACCTGAATGTTCAAATGCTTCAACTGTTACAAATTCTTCACCTGCCTCTGCTATCACTAATTCCTCATGTGAGGACATTTCTAGTATCACTGACGATGCAGGGCTGAAGGAATTGTACATGATAGGCATGTACAAAAGCCTCAAAGGGCATCAGACTCTTTGTGATGTGCTTAAAAGCAGATCCTCAACAGAACCCTAGGAAAGAGGGTATTGCCTTTGAGAGGAAACTCAATGCTGATGGAACATATTGAAGCCCGAGTAGTACCCCAAAACCTCATGGGTTGCTGCAAAGGGACCTCCAGTTGATCCATCTAACTTATCCGGCTTTACATTTGAATCTCCTCATTCTTCCGATGAGTCATTTGACTCAACTATAAACTATTCAAAAATCAGAATGGTGAAGTATTTGCTAGATATGTTGGCACTAATCGCAGGAACGGTTCCCCTATGAAGAAAATCTGGGTTCCCAAGAAGTGCCTTGAAAGTCTTCAGTGAATGTCCTCATGACACCACCGTGAAGAATAGGAACCCCAGATCAAACTCTTCATATGGACCAAATTCTTCATATGGATCCAAGTCCTCATACGGACCAAATTCCTCACGTGGATCAAATTCTCAAAAGGATCAAAGTCCTCATATGATTATCATCGTGCTAACAACTCGCTTCAGGGTAGAGCTAAGGGCTATGAATATGTGCATTATTCTTCAAACCAATATGTTCATAAGTCCTCGAAGAATTTCTCTGCTTATTCATATGCTTATCCTAACCCCTCTTATGTGAAACGAAATGGATTGGCCTCTATGCCACCATTCTCATATGGAGCTCGCAGAGTGATGAACTCTTTGCCACCCCTTCAGATGTGGGTGGTGAAGAAAAAGAACTAATCTCTTCTGCAGGGTCAGGCCTCTAGACGTGCTTTAACGTCTGAAGAATTTGCTGGGGGCCTGACAAAAATGCCCGAAAGGACGCAGGCTAATCATGAAGAAATGAACTTTCATTTCACACGTCCTCATACCGCTTATCTGTTATAATCGCTCGATGAATTTCATCTGATGAAATTGATATCATATTCTTCACTGATGAAGTATATGAGATCGTAAGTTGCACTAATTCATCTGCAGGATGATCAACCCAAAGCCAATGAGTGGGTCCTCGATAGTGGATGTACAAATCACATGACCGGTGACAAGAATCTATTGATGGATGCTCCTTATCACCGCCACATCTGAAGCATATCATCTTTGCCGACAAAGGCAAAAGTCGTATTGGGTCTTGGTAAGGTTGCGATCTCTAAGGACATACACATGGACAAAGTCATGCTTGTTGAGTCCTTAGGATACAACCTCATGTCAGCCTCAATGCTTTGTGATCTTGATATGGTTGTTGTCTTTGGCAAGTATCATTGTGTTGTGATCATGGAAGCTTACAATTCCAAAGTCTTCAAGGCTTTAGGAGAGGAGACTTGTATATTGTTGATTTCTCTACAGACCACAACCAGCCGTGTGTCTACTTGCAAAAGCTTCGTATATGGCTATGGCATCGGCGACTTGGTCACGCAGCATGAGGAATTTGCACACGCTTGCGAAGAAGAAGCATGTCATTGGCATTGAGAATGTCAAATTCTCAAGGATCACTTGTGTGGAGCCCGTGAAGCTAAAAAATGACCAAGGCCAAGCATCCAAATAAGACTATCATGACCACTACTCGTCCATTCAATTGCTTCACATGGACCTCTTTGGTCCTAATCATTACTCAGCAATCACTAATGATGCATCTCTATATGGCTTTGTTATTGTTGATGATTACTCTCGTTACACATGGGTACACATTGTTACTTACAAAAATGAAGTGCAGGAAGTCTTCAAACGATTTTCCTCGAGGGCTTCAACTAACTTTGGTGTGAAGATCGCACACGTCAGAGTGACAATGGAACTGAGTTCAAGAATTCGGTCTTGATGCCTATCTTGATGAACTTGGTATTACTCATGAGTTATCTGCTCCCTATACTCCTCAAAGAAAATGGCGCCGTGGAGCGCAAGAAGAGAACTCTTGTTGAGATGGCTCGCACTATGCTTGATGAATACAAAACGCCTCATCGCTTTTTGGATTGATGCAATTGATATCGCGTGCCACATCATCAACAGAGTATATCTTCACAAATTCTTCAAGAAGACTGCCTATGAACTCCTCACTGACAAGAAACCCAATGTGAGTTATTTCAAAGTCTTCGGTGCTAAATGCTGGATTAGAGATCCTCATCACAATTCTAAATTTGCACCGAAAGCACATGAAGGTTTTATGCTTGGTTACGGAAGGACTCGCACACCTACGAGTCTTCAACATCGCTCTTCACAAGATTGTTGATACTGTAGATGTGCGGTTCGATGAAACTAATGGCTCGCAAAGAGAGCACCTACCTTCCGTGTTAGATGAACCAACACCGAGGAATCTATCAAGTTCAAGGCAACCGAGGATGTCATTCCCATCAAGAATCTGTGAAGAATTCATTCTGACGCCAAGAACGCCGAGCTGATGCACCCGAGGATAATGTCAAGAAATGGTATCAAGAAAATGCTGATCAAATTCCTCGACGACAACCAGCTCATCCTCGCGTTGCAAAAGAAGTGCAAGTTGACAAGATCATCGATGACATTGAAGCACCAGTCCTCTCACACGCCAAAAGCTTCACATTTATCTAACTTTTGTGGGCACTATGCTTTTGTCTCTATCACAGAGCCCACTAAGGTAGATGAAGCATTTCTGGAGCCTGAGTGGATTCAGGCAATGCAAGAAGAATTACATCAGTTCGAGCTCAACAATGTCTGGGAACTGGTCAAACGTCCAGATCCTCGCAAGCATAATATCATTGGCACAAAGTGGATCTACCGCAACAAGCAAGATGAAAATGGCCTTGTGGTGAGGAATAAGGCGTGACTTGTAGCTCAAGGCTACACACAGGTTGAAGGAATTGATTTCGATGAAACTTTTGCACCTGTTGCTAGACTTGAGGCTATTCGCATACTACTTGCTTATGCTAACCATCATAATATCAATTTATATCGAATGGATGTGAAAAGTGCATTCCTCAATGGTAAGCTTGAGGAAGAAGTATATGTTGCTCAACCCCTGTGTTTTGAAGATCCAAAGAATCCCGACAAAGTCTTCAGACTCAACAAGGCCCTCTATGGCCTCAAACAGGCCCCACAAAGCGTGGTATGATACATTGAAGGAATTCTTCGTGAAGAATGGCTTCACACCCGGTTCACTCGACCCTACTCTCTTTACTAAATCATATGATGGTGAACTGTTTGTGTGCCAAATATATGTTGATGATATTATCTTTGGCTGTACTGACCAACATTATAGTGATGAATTTGCCTATATGATGAGTGAAGAATATCAAATGTCTATGATGGGAGAGTTGAAATTCTTCTTAGGTCTTCAAATTAAATCCAACAACACAATGGCATATTCATATCTCAGAGAAATACCTCAAAGATGTCCTCAAGAAATTCGCATGCAAGATTGCAAAGGCGTAAAATTCCTATGCCCACAAATGGCCATCTATGCAATCGATCAAAATGGTATTGACTTCGATCACAAGGTATACCGCCCATGATTGGTTCTCTATTGTACTTATGTGCATCTAGGCCAGATATAATGCTTAGTGTTTGCATGTGTGCCCGATTTCAAGCTACACCAAGGAATCACACCATAAGGCTGTGAAGCATATTCTTTGATATCTAGCTCACACACCAACACTAGGATTATGGTACCCCAAGGGATCTACTTTTGATCTCATTGATATTCGACTGACTATGCTGGTGATCATGTGGACCGCAAGTCAACATCTGGTACTTGTCATTTCTCGACGATCTTTGGTCCGTTGGTCCTCAAGAAATGAATCACGATCACCGCTTCATCATGGAAGCTGAATACATTGCTGTTGTCTCTTGTTGTGCTCAATTGCTGTGGATGAAGCAAACTCTCAAGGACTACGCATCAACGTGAAGAATGTGCCTCTCATCGTGACAATGAGAGTGCCATCAAGATTGCTCACAACCCAGTTCAGCACTCAAGACAAAGCACATTCAGATTCGCCATCATTTTCTTCGTGATCATGTGTTGAAGGGCAACATCTCCATCGAGCATGTGAAGACGAAGAACAGCTAGCCGATATCTTCACAAAGCCCTTGGATGAGAAGAGATTTAGCAAGTTGCGTGTGAGCTAAATATCTTAGAATCTTCAATATTCTTTGAAAAGGACACACATCCCGACACCTATGCAAAATTGATGACTTAGATGTGCAACACATGAAGAAACGTTTTCTTCAATCAATGAAGAATAACACTCTAAGTGTGAAGAAATTAATGAAGAATTTGATTCTCGTAACCCTACGACAATTGTACGCTGTGTCTGAAATCATCATTCTTATACGGTGGGTCACGCCACCACCAAAATTGAAAATCTTCAATTTGAGTTTTTCCTCGCTTTTGAAATTCTTCGCTTTTTCAAATTCTTCAACTTTTCAAAATCTTCACTGCTTTCCGTTGTCTTTCTTCATTGATATATATATATATATATATATATATATATATATATATATATATATATATATATATATATATATATATATATATATATATATATATGGGTTTATGTCCTCATCGCATTCACTTATGGCTATTTCTTCAAGTTTTTTTGCTAAGTGCATGTGGTCGGACCCTTCCCTCTATGCTATACTCAACCCAATCTATTCACAAATTCTTCATGTGCGTTCTATTTGAAACTCGCTCAAAATCTTCACCGTGTCCTTGTCACCAAGAAATTGCGAACGGAACTTTTAACTTATCTTATCCAAATTTTCGGTTTTGCCGCACAAACCGCTCCGCATCCCACGATAAACTTATCTATTCACCCACGATCTAACACAATCTCCACTTTTCAAGACGTGGGTGACACATGTCGTTTAATGAGAAGGGTCAGGCACGTCATTCCACAACCTTCGGCGATCGGTTTTCACCGTGGCTATATATACCCCTCTCCCTTCCTCACTTCCTTTACTCTACTCGACCGCTCTCTCTCTCGCCGAGCTTCAAACCCTAGCGCAGCTGCTACTCCATCGTCAGCGGTGAGGAAGATCTTTACTGCCTCGACCTCGTCAAATGTCAGACTCGCCGATCATGAAATCTTCACTCCGCCAGCCAGTAGCTGTCTTCCTCCGCCGAGTTAGGGCGTGGGAGATCTGAATCGATTTAACTTCTAATCTACACTTCGAGTTCGCGTGTTCTTCATTCGGGTAATTAAGAGTTACTTTTATTACTCGCTTTGATTCTCAAACCTTCCTAAAAATCTTCAAAGGTGTTTATTCTTCAAATCTTCACACATATGAACACCTCAAACGAAATATGCTCTTGATTCGCTTTCTAAGCAATGATTTTTCTTCAAGATTCCTCAATTGTGTGGATCCTCGATCTATACAACTCGAACCTAAGACAAAGATCGCTTAGTGAAATTCTTCAAGGCTCATCCGTCAAATTCCTCAAACTAGTTCTTTTTGAAAACCTTCCGAGAACGATATGACCTCTCCAAATTCCTCGCAACTATACTCTGCTCACAGTACTCATGTCCGCTGAATCACTAGGTTCTCATCAACTTAACTCATTTGCAGCGTTCCTCGAAGAAAAGTTGCATACTTCTTCAGAGAATTCGATTGTTCAAATTCCTCAGCTGAAGAATATGGTAGAAGGAAAGAAGCCACAAAAAGGAGGATAGAGGCCTGAGGTCATGACTGCGTTTGAGATTCCTGAGGACATCTATGCTGATTATTGCACACTTGATGAAGCCGAGTTCGGAAAAGAAAACAAAAATCAGCGCAAGGTGCGCATTCAAAGGATTGAAAGAAGATGGGCAAGGGAATGGAGGGAGTACAGATATGTTACTCAAAGTACATGAAGAAATTCGCTCTCAATCCTCCATGCCCAAGAGCTCCATTGGCACCTGGTCAAGAAGCTGACCCCACCAGCATCAAGCGTGGTGAGGACTTTCCTGAAGAATGGGCCAAGCGCCAAGCCAAATTGGCAAGACAAGCCAACGAGGCAGTGAGGAAATTTAATGAGGACTTTGCTAATGCTGCTGCCACTGAGGCCTCTATCAAGCCAAGAAAATCTATGGCAAAGAAGCCCGCACACAAGCCAAGTGCTTCACCAACAAGGCCCCTCACGGCCAAGTTCCTCACCGTGCCCTCACGACCAATTCCTCATGCTGCTCCTGCTCCTCCCAAATCCTCGGCCCTCCCAAGTCCTCAAGCAGCTCCTACAAAGTCCTCAAGCAGTTCCGACAAAGTCCTCAAGACTGTGCATCCGCCACGTACAAAGGACTGCAGCATCTCCATTGCCTCTGTGTCTCAAAGAAGTTCCTCACTGCACCAAATTCTTCATCCGCCCAACTCTGCTGAAGACTAAGGCTACAGCTGGATGAGGTCCTCGCCAAGTCCTAAGAAGAAACAGGTCGCCTTCCAAGAGCCACCGAAGATGATGAGGCTGATGATGATGAACTTACGGAAATCATCGAGACCGACAAGAAAGGGTCATAGAGCCAAAGGCACACTGTACATCGCTGTTGGATCCAAGAGCGATCCTAGACTACATTGATCTCGCACAAGGACCCAAACACTCCTATGCCTCGACTTCAAGTTGACACTGGACAAAGTCACATGTCGACTCATTTCATCCAAGAGGAGAAATGGAAATTTGATACGACTAGAGAGATCAAGAAATAGCAAGATGTAAAAGAGAAACTGTTGAAAAAAATGTTGTCAAGATGACAATCAAGAACTTTCAAGATGCAGTGACATCAAAGCCCTCAAATACAAATTTGACTCATATTATGCTGATTGGCAGGAGCCAAAGTCAGATTTGTCAACTGACAAAGAAGTTCTCAAATGTTGCAGCCCCAACGCAACAAGAAATTCCTCAGCCGAGCCTCTGCTCACCGATCGAAGAACATGCCAAGACCGCTAATGAAGTTCAGCTGTCAAGACAATGCTAGTTCCAGGCTGATGATTCCATTCCAGCCACCGAAGAAATTGCGGGGCATCCACTAGTGGTGCACCAAGAAATTGAAGAAGTCAGGCAATCGCATCGATACCGAGGAAATTCAACCAGATTCCTCAGCTCCTCCTGCGCCAACACCAACTCCAATCCTTCCATCTGCATCTGATGTGAAGAAGACCAAGGCTACAGAACGAGCTGCGGTGAAGAAAAGGAAAGCATCTGCTACTTCAAAGTCTTCAGCCCCGAAGAAGATGAAGACAATGACCAGCTCATTTGAAAATCCCATTGATGTTGTGCCAATTTCCTCCACCATGCCATCAAAGGACCTTGTTCCTTTTGGTGAAGATTATGAGATCCCAAGCGGATCTGATGAAGAAAATCATTCTGCTGCTTCGTCAGAGCAGATTGATGAAGAAATTGAAGTGGAAGCAATCCCTTCAACCCCAATCATTTCTCGCCTATGCCTCGGTTCACAGTCAAGAGGCTGGTGTTGAGGAAATTGAAGAAGATGTGGATATTGGAAGCACAACGCCAAGGATGAACGATGACTTTGGGAAAGTCAAGATCCAAATTCACCACTCTTCACCCCAATCCAACAGATTCCTCACCCCCTGCTCCAACAGTTCAAATGGGCTCAAGAAACTCATCCCACTTCATCTCAGACATGAAGAAATTCCAGCCACTAGCGCCGATGAACTCTGCTGCTGATCCTCGATCGCGTGTAGAGGAACCAGAAATTCTCACCAAGAACCTGAGATTGCGATTCCAGAGGTCATGATGCAACTCATCGACACTCCATTGCCAAAGCCAAAGAATCCATTCTCAACGAAGAAAAGTTCAAGGCTGAAGACTTCTTTGGCGAACATGTTTTCTTCACGGATTACAACCCATATGACTCGCCGATAAGGAAGAGGCGCTTCGACTGCTAGTCAAGCCAACTTCTATTCCTCTCAGGTTTCCAACAAAGACAAAGTCTTCGATCATGCACATATTCCTCATGTGGACATGGAATCTCTGCCAGGCTTCGAGCCAGTCCTCAGTGTTCTTCACGATGCAGGACTTCTGAATTTTTGCACTGACATCTGTGATTGGAATGAAGAACTCATTCTTCAATTCTATGGACGCTGCACATCACCGGAGACGCTGAAGATGTGAACTCATGGGTGTTGGACTGGATGTCTGAAAATACTCACTACAAGGCACCAGCTACTGAATTGCTTCGTGCCCTCCCACTCAGTCCTCCCCTTGATGGTCCTTGTTGTATCTACAAAGAACCTGAGCTTTCAAATCACTACATGCAAGTGCTGATGAAGCCTTTGAAGACAGGACATGCACCTCGAACCAAATTCCTCGTCAAGGAATTACTATATGTGCCTCGCACTGTCTATCGGATTCTGACGAAGACAATGAGTCCTATCAAAGGCCACGACTCAAATGATGAAGAAGTCGTTGGCATCATGAAGAATATGCTTTTCAATATCATTCATGGCGCTCCCATCAACTTCCATGATTTCTTCATGAGGACTCGCAAACATTGCTATGTCACCTTTTGAGTCAAGCCTTATGCACCATGGATTATGAGGTTCATCAGACAAGGTCTTCACTCAATTACAAGGCTGATACTCAACCATTGCAGCTACTTCCTCCAATTGAAGTCCTCAAACGGACATTTTCCTCACCGATGACAAGGGCAAGGCAACTGCTGTGATAGATGAAGGCACTCGTCCATTGATGGTCAATTTCGCAAAGTTGCATCCTACTCCACCAATGATGACTCGCCACACATGACTCGCCGCCAATACCTCAGCCAAGCAAAATCCTCAAGCCACAAAGACCTGTGGTGATGACCGATCGTGAGTTACTCCTCAGTCTTCATCAGAAGGTTGATTGCAATCATAAATGGGCCAAGCGTCAGTTTGGTTCCATTCTTCACAACATGACCTCAACACACAATGGAGAGAAGAAAAACCAATACTACCTCCATGAAACCTTCAACCGCACCTGGGCTGTTCTTTCTAATGTCTACAACGCAGAAGAACTGAAGACAATGGGTCTCAAGGAAGAATTTGACTGGTCTGCACCTCCTCCAAGAAATACAAGAAGGTCAAAGTTCCTTCCTTGGTGGCTAGCTCCTAGTCTTCATCGCGAGACACCGATGAAAATGAAGACTTGACGACATCAAGCAGGCCCTACTACGACAACCGACCCCAACAACGCCGGGCGCCCTTCATCAACTTGAAATTCTTCAGAGGCGTTAGTCCTCGAGACGATCCTTTTAGTCATTCGATGACAAAGGGGGAGAAATGTGAGTTAGTCTTCAAGCGGGTCTATTATATGGGCAATTTTTTTTTGCTACAACTCTCGCTCTTCTGAAACTTTTATTGGATCGAGTTGTAATCTTAAACCCGATGGTGCTCTGATACTTTTGATGTGTTCCTCTGGATGCTTATTCCTTGTTTTATGTTAATACACGCATGCTGAATTACATCAGTCACCATATTTCATCATGCATTTCAAATTCTTCATATTATATGTCAAATGCGTGTATGAATTACAAGATATAGGGGAGATCTCCATGATTCAACTCTTCAAATGTGCATTGCCTCAAAAGCAAATTCTCACTATGCACATCTTCGTGGGGAGTTCTTCTATATCTTGCAATCAAATTCCTCAATATCAGTATTTACACTTCATATGTTTATCCTCGTTGAAAACTTAACCTATATTGTCATCAATCACCAAAAGGGGAGATTGTAAGTGCATCTAGTGCCCTTAGTGATTTTGGTGTATTGAAGACTTATAGGTTAAGGGACTAATGTGTTTATGAGTGTACACACGTCTATAAGCCTATGAGGAGTTTGATATTTACATAGAAAGTCGAATTCTAAAAATGAAGTTCTTCGATCAAGACATTGATATTCCAAGACTTTCAAGACTTTGAAAGTGAAGAAATTGGTGTGACCTTGGAGACTTGGTATTCATTTGAGGAACATGAAGCGTGAAGACTTTTGTTTTCGTAGTTTCATTTTCTTTTCTTGAGTCATAGGAAACACCGTCATCGTTAAAGGGGGTCGAGGAAATACTAAGGAAAAATTTCCATGTGATGCTCAACTCAAAATCCTACACCTACCAATCCCTTGAGTGAAGCCTTTGAAATCTCATACAGCTTCAATCAATTTCTTCAAAGGATGAGACGAAGTTCTTCCGTCACGAGGAATTTGTTCGACCGAGGAGTTAGGAATTCGCCAGTGCGGATTGCCTACACAATGAGGAACATGATAGCCCTGAGGAATTTGAGAATCAAATTTCCAACCATTGCTGTGCTGCGCGCCAGCTCTCCCAAAATATCTTATCCACCTAACAGTCATATCATTGAAGGGCATTTATGTCTTATCATGTCGGTCTGCTCCCTAGGCTATAAATAGCCGCCCCCTACAACCACTAGCTGGTTGGCTGCTCCGAGAGAACTTGACACTTGTCATTTGGGAGCAACCCATCCTCCGAGGACTTTGAGCGAAAATCATCGAGTGAGGAAAACCCAAAACCAAACCCCTATAAACCCAAAGTGATTGAGCATCATCAAGAGATTGATCCCGTGGATCCGGCGCTTGTTACCTTTGAAGACTGTGCTTCTTCCATACGGTTAGGCGTCATGGTCTAGAGCATCCAAGAGGAATTGTGGATCGCCGAGTGACCAAGTCTGTGAAGGTTTGAAGTCGCTCAAGACTTATCACGAGTGATTGGACGAGGTCTGTGTGACCTTAGTTCAAGGAGAATACGGTGAGGACTTGGTGTCCTGAGCTGCGTGCTCACGATCGGGTGTCCGGACTGTGTGTCCTCGAGTTTAAATACTCAGCCGCTCCAACCAGACGCATAACCGAGACAACAGCTTGAACTGGTCTACCAAATCATTGTCTTCATCAACCTAACTGGTTCTATTTCCTCAACTCTTTCATTTCCTCATTACCGTGTTGAGTGTTCGTTCATATCTGTTTGAAGACTTTGATCAAGACTTTCTCAATTTCTTCGCTCAATTTCTTCAATCTGTTTGTCTTCATCTTGTGCTATCCTGTGTTTACGCTTTTCTGTACTCTTTGATTGTCTTCATTTCATCATGATGACCATGCCCGCATTCTCTTATGCTTACTTCGAGTACTTATTCCGCAGTAAGTAGTTCTTCACTTAGGAATTTCCTCACCGGATAATTCCTCATTGAAGAATTCATAAAAATCGCCTATTCACCCCCCCTCTAGTCGATATAACGCACTTTCAAGGACGAGTGAATAAACACTCGTCATGAGAATAACCCGCTTAGCATGGAAGATGTCGACTACCCCCTGACGCTCTATGAACAATCCAGGCACACAAAAACATATGTTTATTTGAAGTTCTTAGAGGTGGCACATGCAAATTTACTTAGAACGGTAGGGTAATACCGCATATAGGTAGATATGGTGGACTCATCTGGAATAACTTTGGTTTAAGGATTTTGATGCACAAGTAGTATTCCCACTTAGTACAGGCGGAGGCTAGCAAATAGGTTGAGAAGTGGCCAGCTAGAGAGCAAAAACGGTCATGAACATGCATTATGCATAATGAACATTAGATACTAGCATGAGTAGGATATGAACACCATGAACATAAATATCATAGATGCTATATATGTTTGTTTTGATTCAACTACATGCATGAACATGTGCCAAGTCAAGCCACTTGAAACATTCAGAGGAGAATACCATATCATCATACTACATCACAATCATTCTAATGCAATGTTGACATCCAAAATAAATCATTATCCACTCCTAGCTACTTAAGCATGTAATGAGAAACTATAATCTCTAATTGTCATTGCACATGTTTGATCATAATATGCTAAATATGGATACTAGGTTAACCATATTTACAAAAACAGAACAAGTTGAGTTCATACCCGTTTCTTTGTGCCACAACCAATTCACCAAATATCGTCATTATTGCCTTTCACTTGCATGAACGAATGATATGAAAATAATAATAGTGCAAGAGTGTCGTCGACTAAGCTGGAATCTGCAAACATTTTATTCAAAAGGAGAAGACAAAGCAACTTGGGCTCTTTGCTAGATCAACAATAATGCATATGAGAGCCACTCAAGAATTTCATCGTGTTCTTCTTCTTGGTATGACTCAATAAACAAAAAATAATTTCAGAGAAACACACTAAAATACTTTTGGAGTTATTAGTTTTCCTTGAAGAAAGAAAATTAGAGAAAGAAAAAAAATAGAAAAACTATTTGCACGGGAGAGCTCCCAACAAGCAAAAGAAGAATCGAGAGATCTTTTTGGGTTTCTTTTTATACTACAACTAATTAAACTAGAAAGAAAAACTGAAAAGAAGCAGGAAATATTTTTGGGTTTTCTCAAAGTTTTTCAAACACACAAGAAGAAAGCAACAAAATAAATCTAGCATGGATAATACAATGAAAAAGTGTGAATACCCACAACTGAAATGAAATGTGTGAACATGAATGTAATATCAATGGAAATACGTACTCCCCCAAGTTTAGGATTTTGGCCTAGCTTGGTAATCACCATCTATAGCCTGCATAGTAGTCAGAGTGGTAACTCACGGAGGCTCTTTGTGCAGCCTCCTCAGTCTGCCGAGCAGCCTCGATCTCCGTGTTGTGCACGTGGGCCTCGCTCTCAAGAACATAATATCTTCCCTTGCTGTGATAATCAAAGAGACCAGGAGCAGGCAAAATAATAGGCACAATAGGTTCCGTATTAAACCTCAAGTTATAATTATAATCAGTGGGTGTGCCCGTAAGGAATTTATGACATTTCATGACATCAAAGTCTAAATACTGAGTAAACGGTTTAGATCGGATCTAGAACATAACACGTAATAGGTGAATATGACTTGCAAGATCGGATCATGACACGTAATAGGTGAATATGACTTGCAAGATCGGATCTAGAACATAGATATAATGGTGAAAACATAAACGGTTCAGATCTGAAATCATGGCACCTGGGCCCAAAGTGAAAAGCATTAAGCATGGCAAAGTCATAACAATTTCAATCTTAGAACATAGTGGATACTAGGGATCAAGCCCTAACAAATAACTCGGTTACATGATGAATCTCATACAACTCCACACCGACCAACGAGCTTACGAAGGAATTACTCACTCCCGGTGGGGAGCATCATGGAATTGGTGATTAAGGACGGTTGGTGATGATGAAGATCGAAGATCCCCCTCTTCGGAGCCCTGAACGGACTCGAGATCTGGCGTGTGGATGAAGAACAGGAGGTG
Source organism: Aegilops longissima (assembly GCA_021605205.1). Lineage (NCBI taxonomy): Eukaryota > Viridiplantae > Streptophyta > Magnoliopsida > Poales > Poaceae > Aegilops > Aegilops longissima. The sequence goes on from CM038676.1 coordinate 199,527,576, forward strand.
GCAGTGGCTCCGTATCGTGAAACGCGATGAAACTTCTTTCTTGAATTTTCTCCAAAAATAGGTATTTAAGGAGTTGGAATTAGGGTTTGTGGGGCCACCAGGTGGGCACAACCCACCTGGGCGCGCCTGGAGGGGGTGGCACGCCCTGGTGGGTTGTGCTCAACCAGGTCCCCCCTCCGATGGTTCTTGGCTCCAGTATTTTTCTTTTATTGTAAAACAGTTCTCCAAAAAGTTTTGTTCCATTCTAAGAACTTTTATTTCTGTACAAAAACAACACCATGGTAGTTCTGCTGAAAACAGCGTCAGTCCGGGTTAGTTTCATTCAAATCATGCAAATTAGAGTCCAAAACAAGAGCAAAAGCATTAGAAAACAGTAGATACGACAAAGACATAGCAAGCATGAGTTATTATCGTTGACATCACCCTTGAGGTGAATACGTTGGGAGGCGAAACTATAAGCCCCTATCTTTCTATGTGTCTGGTTGAAACCTTTTGCTCATGGGTATGTTGTGAGTGTTACCAATCATAGAAGATTAAAAGATGGTTGAGTATGTGGACTTGCCAAAAGGCTCCGATACGCTAACCTTCCTGAAAATATGATGAATTATAGTTGCAAAGTTGACCGAGAACATAGTTTGTTGGTTTTCAATAGAGTTTATGCTTTATACTTCAATGTTGAGATGAATTGTTACTTGTTCATGAGAAGTTATATGATAAAAGTTATATGATAAAAACTATGTGATAAAGTTTTATGATAGAGTTTGTTGCCGTTATAATAATATGCATCATGCTTCTATGTCTGTATTTTGTTTTTATCGACACCTCTCTCTCTCTCTAAGCATGTGGGCATGTTTTTTGATTTCGGTTTTCACTTGAGGACAAGCGGGGTCTAAGCTTGGGGGAGTTGATACGTCCATTTTGCATCATGTTTTCCTACTGTTATTTATAATGTTTTTATGCATAATAATGCTTTATGGAGTAATTCTAATGCCCTTACTCTCATAATATGCAAGGTTGACACAAAGAGGGAGAATGCTGACAGCTGGAATTCTGGACCAGAAAAAAGCTACTTTAGAGTTACCTATTCAGCACAACTCCAAATGAGCTGAAAATCTATGAAGAATTATTTTGGAATATATAAAAATACTATAGCAAATAACTACCGGAGGGGGGCCACCTGGTGAGCACAAGACACCAGGGTGCGCCAGGGCCCCCATGCGCGCCCTGGTGGGTTGTGCTAAGCCCAGCCCACTGGTGTCGCTTGAGCTATGTTGGTATTTCCCTAAAGAGGAAGGAATGATGCAGCACAACTATGGTAGGTATTTCCCTCGGTTATGAAACCAATGTACAATCCAGTAGAACCAAGCAACACTATGTAAACGGTACCTGCACACAAAGAACAAATACTTGCAACCCAGCGCGTATAAGGGGTTGTCAATCCCTTTTTCGGGTAACCGCGCCAGAAATTTGCAAGTTGACGGGATAAAATTGTGATAGATTGGATAAATAGATCTCAAAATAAAAGATGCAAATAAAAAGTGCAGTGGAGTATTTTTGGGTTTTTGGAATCACTAGTGGCTTCTCTCAAGAAGCACACGGTGGGTAAACAAATTACTGTTGGGCAATTGATAAAACTTCAAATAATCATGACTATATCTAGGCAATGATCAATATATAAGCATCACATCCAAGATTAGTAGACCGACTCCTGCCTGCATCTACTACTATTACTCCACACATCAACCGCTATCCAGCATGCATCTAGTGTATTAAGTTCATGGAGAAACAGAGTAATGCAATAAGAATGATGACATGATGTAGACAAGATCTATCATGTAGGAGTAGACCCCATCTTGATATGCTTAATAGCTACAATCAATACGTGTCTTGCTGCCCCTTCTGTCACTGGGAAAGAACACCGCATGACCGAACCCATCACAAAGCACCTCTTTCCATGGCAAGAAAAATCGATCTAGTTGGCCTAACTAAACAAAAGATTTGAAGAAGAAATACGAGGCTATAAATAATCATGCATATAAAAGATCGAAGAAGACTCAAATAACTTTCATGGATAAAATAGATCTGATCATAAACACAAAGTTCATAGGATCCCAACAAACACATCGCAAAAAGAGTTACATCAAATAGATCTCCAAGAGACCATTGTACTGGGAATCAAAAGAGAGAGAGGAAGCCATCTAGCTACTACCTACGGGCCTGTAGGTCTACAATGAACTACTCACGCATCATCCGAGAGGCACCAATGAGGATGATGAACCCCTCCGCGATGGTGTCTAGATTGGATCTCGTGGTTCTGGAACTTGCGGTGGTCGGAATTGTGTTTCATCGACTCCCCTAGGGTTTCGGGAATATTTGGGTATTTATAGGGCGAAGAGGCAGTGCGGGAGGCCACTGAGGTGGGCTCAACCCACCAGGGTGCGCCTGGGCCTCCAGGTGGGCCCCTTGGGGCACCCCTCTGGTACTTCTTTGGCCCAAGTTGTTCCTTCTGGTCCAAAAAAATTCTCCAAAAAGTTTTGCTGCATTTGGACTCGGTTTGGTATTGATTTTCTACATAGTAAAAAACAAGAAAAAAACAGCAACTAGCACTGGGCACTATGTTGATAGGTTAGTCCCAAAAAATGATATAAAGTTGCTATAAAATGATGGTAAAACATCCAAGAATGATAATATAACAGCATGGAACAAGCAAAAATTATAGATACGTTGGAGACGCATCAGCATCCCCAAGCTTAATTCCTACTCGTCCTCGAGTAGGTAAATGATAGAAACAAATTTTGATGTGGAATGATGCGTAACATGTTCATCACATATTCTTTTCTTTTGTAGCATGAACATTTGGACTTTTATATTATTCAAAGCAATAGTCTAGTTTTGACATGAAGATTTAAATACTCAAGCATATCAACAAGCAACCATGTCTTTCAAAATATCAACACTAAAGAAAGTTATCCCTAGCCCATCATGCTCAATCATTGATCCATTCATGAGACACACTCGCATATTAGCTACACCCAATGCTCAAGTACGATCATTGTCGTGGAATTGTCACGGCAGATGTCCTAGCGGAAGGACTTAGTCGTGGAGCAATCGCAACTAGGTTAGATTAAAGGGGTTAATCGGGACAAAGGACATAGAGAGTTTATACTGGTTTGGCCCCTTGCGGTGAAGGTAAAAGCCTAATCCAGTTTGAGGTGGTATTGCTAAGGCTTTGATTACCAGGGAGCGAATACACTTGACCTAGTTCTCGATCTCTTGTTTCTTGCCCTAAACCGCCACTGAGTCATCCCTTTATATACACAGGTTGACGCCCGGTGGCTCACGGAGTCCCGGCCGGCTCATACACAACGTGTCCGGCTCGGTGACTAACTACGCTTGCCTTACAATACAAGTCATACAAGCATGGCGGTTCATCCTCCTGGGCCTTAAGTCACCTCTGGGTCTTGGGCTGTCAACGGGCTCGTATGATCCGCCATCTTCATTGGTAAGCCGCAGGTCGTATAACCCGGCCCCTCTTGGGCGGTTCATACCCAATAGTTATATCCCCGACATTAGGCCCCAAGTTGATTTGAACTTGTTCACATCAATATTCAATACCTGACTTGTCAAAAATCTTATATCGCCTTGCTTGATAAACTTTGTTGTAACCCACCATGACGTCAGCCCATAGAATTTCTTAAACCGCCATGACGTCATTTCACATTAATATTGCACGAAGCCCAGAACATCCTTAATTGATACTTATCTTAATGAGCCTCCCGAAAACTGAGGCGTCCATATAGCCACATGATGATTTTGGCCTCCTCAATTCCCGCGCATGCCTTGTATCCACCCCCTTATAAATAGGGCATGGGTATTTATCATTTTCACCCCTTCCTTCGTCTTCCTCTCACGTCTCCTCTGCCGCTCGAGCTCCGCCGCCGCGACCTTCGACCACTGCATCGACCCAGGCCGATGTATTGACCTGATCGAATCAGAAACTCTGGCGTGCCACCACTGTTCCTCATCTCCTGTAAGCACACCTTTCTTTCTATCTCAGATCTGTGTTTAGGGTTTGGGTAGTTCACCGGTGTTCTTGCTGTTCTTTCCTAATTCCTTCTACTCCAGTGGCTTTTAATCTGGATAAGCTATGAACCTTGTGCGGAAGTAGTTTTAGCACTTGCTTTTATCATTAGAAGAGCATCTCTTCATAGAAGATTTCATCAGAGCACCCATACTTTTCCACTGCCGTCACTTTAGGCTAGAATTTTACTGCTTTTCTAAACTACCATAGATCCAAAAATATAGCTTGAACTTGTGAAATCTGTTTGTCCACCACTTTAACAAATTTTCTTTTGACCAATCCGAAGCACCAACACTGTCATGGCGGCTTATGATATAAACCATAACCCATTATATATCAGTATGCCCCGTTTAAGCCGCCATTATTTACCTCAGTTAATAACTTCTGCAATATTCTTCTGGTTTTAACAACTGCATACTTTGAACTATATCTCCATAACCATTAGCCTTGTACAACGAATTAAACAATAATTTGTAAGTCGCCAGATATCTGCCGGTTTAATAAAATCTTGAACCGCCTTGTGTAGGATGTGCATCCAACCATGACTAAGACCGTCACATCATGTGACTGGGTCCCATCCATAGTTACTGAGCCAATGCTCCAGGAGTACGTCAAAATTGGCTTCTTACCAACAAAAAACATCATTCAGTGGCGTATTCCAAAACCAAACGAAGTCAGACCTCAACCACAAGATGGTGAAGTGATTGTCTGCACTGATCATATGAACCGGGGCTTCTCACTGCCTAGGTCAAAATTATTTCATGACGTTCTACACTTTTTTCAACTTCATCCTCAAGACATTGGACCCAATTCCTTGTCAAATATCTGCAATTTCCAAGTCCTTTGCGAAGTATATCTTCAAGAGGAACCAAGTGTTGAAATCTTTAGAGAATATTTTTACTTGAACCGCAAAAATTAATTCACTGATGGGCCCAGTCAGGAGCTCGGAGGGATCTCAATTCAACGACGCAGAGATGCCATTTTTTTCTTATGCCAAACTTCCAAGCCATCCCAAGGATTGGAATAAAACCTGGTTCTACTGCAAAGATACATCTCCTGCTGATGAGAACCCCATGCCCGACTTTCGTGACCAACGGCTCAACCCGAAACATCCTCTCCCTGACCGGCTTACCACTGTCGAACGGGCCAAACTTGCGCCTACCTTCTCAAAAGTTAGAGCATTACTGGGCAATGGATTAACCAGGGTTGATCTGGTTCGATGCTGGGTAGCTTGGAGGATCATACCATTAAGCCGCCGGTCCGGCTTAATGTGTACATATACTGGTGACACCAAAGATCCACTGCGCTACAGTTCCACACGTTTGACTGATAAAGCTATCAATGAGATGACCAAAACTCTTCTCAATGAAAGTTTCGAGAGCTGCAGCCAAGTGGGGCTAAATCCCTTCTGCACACTCAACAAGGCACTGGATGTAAGTCTGTCCGGTTTATATACTTGACCTCATTGTTCTGGAAATCCCTAACCTTTATTTTAAATTGTTGCAGGCTAAGTCGGCCATTTGGGATAAAAAGTATGATGAAAAAGCCGCCAAGAGGGCCATGGCTAAGACCAAAGCCGTCAAGAAGAACAAGAAGAAATCCACTGCTTCTGATATGCTCAATTTGGACGAAGATGATGATGAGTCGGAGGTAGACCTTGATTCCATTGGCTCCTTTTTCATCCATCTTATTGACACTGACTGCTATCAGGATGATGCGGAAACCAGCTGGGCGGGTGATGACGGGGTAACTATTATTTCCTCTGACTCAGAGCCCTTGCCAAGCCAGAAAATTCGACGAGTGATCCGGAAAGTAAGGTTTTCTAACCCTTTAGCTCACTTGGATCCCGACTTTATTTTGAAGCAATAACAACATGAGAACCGGCGCAGAACTAGGACCAGTGGAGGAGGAGAACTTTCCTTCGACTTGCCCAATACGCCAGCCCCACGCAGGCGTCGAAATGAGGTATTTCCAAAAAAATCTAACTCTTATTCATTCTCAGGCAGATTTTATTCATCAAACACTTAGTCTCTCTGACTCAAAATATCATGGGACCTCTCATTCTTCGTCTAGCGATTCATCTCAGACTCTGCTTCCGGCTTTCAAGACTGCCCCTGGGTACCAACTTTATCTGAACTTGCCAGCATATCTTAACTCATACTGATTTTGTAAATCCTCTTGAAGTGGGAAAGCAAAGCCTAGCAAAAAAGCTAAGGTAAACAAGCCAACAGAAGATCCCAAGACTCATGAACCGGAAAAACAAGCACCTATTTCCGAGGCCTCCGTGCAACAACCGGAAGAACCTATCGATGACCCGCCGCCAGAAAATCGTGGTACTTCTGCTGATCATATAGTTGTTCACCCCTTGGGCACTGAACCGCTGATCCCAGTCAAGCCTTCAGAACTAGACACTGAGGAAGGTTTGATCACTGGCACTAGTTTCCAAGAACCGGGGAATTCTATTGCTCTGGCAAAGCATTCCACCAAGGAAGAATTGGTTGAAAGGGCAAGGTCAAATTTTACATGGTCAACTATTCTCATCTGAGTATGAGTGAAATCATCTCCGGTTATCTGAATCAAATATACAACAGCCGTGATCTGGAGATTGACATGGTCAAGCACATGCATCAGAAGCATGAAGTATCAATTCTTGCTTTTTAATAAGCTATATTCCTTTAGCCCCCAAGTCTACTGAATATGATAGAATATAATATGCTGTAGACTTGCCAGATAGCCTGTAACTTATGCATATGAATCAAAACCTATAACCCCCAAGGGTCGGCTTAAACTTATCAAGATAATCCAGGTCTTTCAATAATCAACTTTGCACCTGTAGCCCCCAAGGGCCCGTTTAAACTGTTAAGTTAAGTCGGGTCTTCAGTTAGAATGATTAATTTTGCAGCTGTAGCCCCCAAGGGCTGGTTGAATCCATATGATTAACTCGGGACTTATCATTGTCAGATAACAAATCTTTAGTCACTAATGCCAACCGGGTTAACTTTGGAAAAAATATGAACTGGGGTCATTTGCCATTGTATCATTAAAAGAAAACTGCACATGCATTAGCCCCCAAGTGCCAAGTGCTATTGCTTGCAAAGGGCTTGGGACTTAGCAATATATAGTGTGGTATAAAGAAACTTTTTGCACACATTAGCCCCCAAGTGCCAAGTGATATTGCTTGCAAAGGGCTTGGGACTTATCAATTTATACTGCTTTATAACTTGTGCATACTTGTTTGAACCTGCTCTTATCAGGAAGCATCCAGTCAATTTCAGTCTCAGCTGATTGATTTAAAAACCCGACTTGAAGCACAAGAATCTGAAACCCGGAAGACTGAATCCAAATTCAAGTTTAGCTTGGATGAAAATGAAAAACTCAAAACCAAGTTTAATACGGAGAAAGTCGCCTGGTCTGAAGAGAAGGCTTCCCTGATCAAGAGAGCTGAAAAGGCTGATGCCTCATTGAAAGAGGTCACCACAGAACTTAGTGGCTTGAAACATCATATCAATCAGATGACTTTTGCTATCTTTGGTAAGACCTATTATATCGTAATACCTTTCCACCTTTCATGTTATAAATCATCAGGGGACTTAATCATCATATGCCATACAGGTCCCAGAAGCAGCAATCTTGGGAAGGAGATACTGATAAAGCTCAAGGCGGTTTATACATCAGTAGAACAACTATACACCGGAGCTCAGCGTACGATAGCCACCATCTCCCCAAGTAACCAAGCTCCATCTCTTCTCAGCAACATTTTAAGCCAACTTTCTGTTCTGCCTGCCCGTATTGAAGAAAACAAATGGTCGGCTACGAGAGCTGGTGCCATTACGGCTTTAAGTCGGGCAAAGGCATGGCAATCAGAATTAGACCCGGCCGAACTAGCCACAAGCTGCCCTAGTTTCAAAGAGGACGGGTCTGCTTCTGACAAGAAAGATTTCGCTGCGTGTGTGAAGGAGATGCATCCCTTGGTGAGCCTGCTTGTTGAAGAAACAAATCTGACGAAATATGAGGCGGCTTACACCACAGAAAACCAGAAAATGCCCATGCTGGCTTACAAAATTGCAGATCTTATCCCTCCAATCCATAAGCACACTTTTGCCCCTGAAATCGATCCGTCTGAGCTTATCGATGATGAAGCCGAATTCCAAGCCTTGACTGGCATCAATGGTCATCGCTTGACTTCCAGACGGTAGAGGGAGAAGAAGAACCGGCGCGGGATGACCCGGAGGCCTCAAACCACCAAGACCAGGAGAGCTGATCCGCAGGACGGTTCTCAATTTTCCTCATCAAGTGTTACTTTTGAAAACACTTAATCATTTGGGCTCGGAGAGCCAATAGGCTAGTAAAACTCTGATCTACCATGCCATCATGCACATTTTTTTTTGCATAACACTGCTGATCCGCCAGTTGAAAATTTGCCACTTATGCTTATGATATCATCAATTATGCAGATCAAATTTATCATTTTTCCTGCAGTCAAAATAGATCACAAGTGCCCTGGCAGTTTACCCCAGGGCGGGTCACAATACCCCATAAAAAAACCACTGGTGACAAACAGTCCATACCCAGGGCCGGTTTAATCACAACCTTATATAATCATAACAAAATATCATACCTGTGATATTTGCTCACATTGCCGGCCTATCATACCTGTGCAGTAAGGGTTACAACCCAAATATTGAGAGCACAACACCCTGTTCAACTGATTTATACCGTCGGATTGCAATACCATATGCAGCAAGGGGTAATATCCCAAAACTTAGAGCACAACGCTCTAAGAACATAAAATCATCATACAATGGTGACTTAAAGTCTAAAGCCAGGCCGGGTTAACAGACGCTGGATAGATTCAGATATGAACCATAAGGCAACATAGCCCTCATCGGTTTTCAAGCATGTATTAACATGTCATAAGAAATGAATCTAAAAAAATGTTTAAATCAAATACAAATCAAAAAACAAAACAAGGCTTTCATAGGCTGACAAGCCTTCAAGTCAAGTGTTTTTCAAGGGCCGCACAGCCACTGAGTTAAACCTTCATTCAACCTTGTAAACCGGGCCTCACATGACCAATCGTCATTTTAACTTTGACAAGTTCAGCGTCTGTATACGATTGACTGTCAAGAGTACGGCAAGTCATTCCAGGATTACCTAGGCGGAGTGGCAGGCTTAAAAAGGCAGGATAACCCGGATTTTTTGGTGAATACACCTGGCATCGAAGCCTATTACAAGGGTCAACAAAGCTCTTGTTCATTAACAAAGAGCCCCCAAGTAATGTTTCATTCTAGGCTTACATGCCGGATCAATAAGGGTAGTCATAGCTATGCTCGATGAGCAGGAAGCACCCAAGTTTTTTGTAATCATGGCGTATAAGCCGGTTCAAAAGGGTAGTCATAGCTATGCTCAATGAGTAGGAAGCCCCCAAGTGATCATATGAGGTGACAATAAAGACTCATTATTCTCTGAAATGAAACGACGGAGGCCCTGAATTATCAGGGATGCCGACTTTATTATACTCATTATAATATATACATTGTCAAAATATGTACATCACAAGAGCCAGTGGCTCAGGTGTAATAAGGCCGAAGATGAGCAATATTCCACGGCCGGCGGGTCTCCTCCTCCGACGTGCGTGAGTCCTTGTGGTCTCGAACATCAATAAGGTAGTATGACCCGTTGTTCAGATTTTTGCTGACCACAAAGGGCCCTTCCCAAGGTGGGGATAGCTTGTGCATATCGGTTTGATCTTGGATAAGCCGGAGCACCAAATCGCCTTCTTGAAAGGTCCTGGTTTTAACCCGGCGGCTGTGATAATGGCACAGATCTTGCTGGTAAATCGCCAGACGAGCCACCGCAAGGTCACGCTCCTCATCCAATAGGTCAATAGAATCCTGACGTGCTTTTTCATTATCAGCTTCAACATAAGCCACCACACGGGGCGAGTCATGACGGATGTCACTAGGGAGAACCGCCTCTGCTCCGTAAACCATGAAGGAAGGCGTGTAACCCGTAGATCTGTTGGGGGTGGTATTGATGCTCCATAACACTGAGGGTAATTCCTCCACCCAACAACCCGACGTCCTCTGCAAAGGGACCATAAGTCGGGGCTTGATACCTCTCAAGATTTCTTGATTGGATCTCTTAGCTTGACCATTGGACTGGGGATGAGCCACTGATGATACATCAAGTCGAATATGCTCTCGTTGAAAAAACTCTTTCATAGCACCCTTCGACAGATTAGTGCCACTATCAGTTATAATGCTATGGGGAAAACCAAAACGAAAAATCACCTTTTTGACGAATTGAACCGCTGTCGCCGCGTCACACTTACTAACCGACTCAGCTTCAACACACTTTGTGAATTTGTCAACCGCCACCAAAAGGTGGATCTTTTTATCCTTGGATCTTTTGAAAGGTCCAACCATATCAAGCCCGTGGACTGCAAATCGCCAAGCAATTGGAATCATCATCAACTCTTGAGCCGGCACGTGAGCTCGTCTTGAAAATTTCTGACAACCATCACATTTATTGACCAAATCCTCAGCATCAGCATGAGCCATCAACCAATAAAATCCATGACGAAAAGCCTTGGCCATGAGAGACTTAGAGCCGGCATGATGACTACAGTCTCCTTCATGAATCTCTCGTAGGATCTCACAACCTTCTTCAGGAGAGACACAACGTTGAAAAGCCCCCGTAACACTGCGATGATGCAACTCTCCATTGACAATAGTCATTGACTTAGACCGCCGGTTATCTGTCTGGCCAAAGTTTCATCTTCAAGTAACTCGCCCCGGGTCATATACGCCAAATATGGAACTGTCCAATCTGGAATAGCATGAAGAGCCACCACCAGCTGTGCCTCCGGGTCAGGAATAGCAAGATCTTCCTCTGTAGGCAATTTGACAGAAGGATTATGCAGAATATCAAGGAAAATATTGGGTGGCACCGGCTTACGTTGGGATCCCAACCGGCTTAACGCATCAGCCGCCTCGTTTTTCCTTCAACCAACAAGCTCTACTTGATAGCCCTTGAAGTGACCAGCAATAACATCAACCTCTCGGCGGTAAGCCGCCGTGAGTAGGTCCTTAGAATCCCATGTGATAGAAACTTGCTGAGCTACCAAATCTGGGTCACCAAAACACCTCACCTGGCTTAAGTTCATCTCATTAGCCATCCGAAGACCATGGAGCAAGGCCTCATACTCAGCTACATTGTTAGTACAAGGGAACATCAACCTTAAAACATAACAAGATTTATCACCTCGTGGGGAAGTCAAGATAAGTCCAACCCCCGAGCCTTCCAACTGCCTGGATCCATCAAAGTGAATAGTCCAATATATGCTATCCGGCTTCTCCTCAGGCATCTGCTCTGTCCAATCATTTATAAAGTCCACAAGTGCTTGAGACTTGATGGCTGTGCGAGGCATATACTTCAAACCATGAGGTCCAAGCTCAATGGCCCACTTGGCTACCGGACCTGTGGCTTCTCTGTTTTGAATAATATCCCCTAAGGGAGCAGAAGTAACCACAGTGATGGGATGACCTAGAAAATATTGCTTGAGATTTCGACTAGTCATGAACACCCCATATACAAGCTTCTGCCAATGCGGATACCTCTGCTTGGACTCAATGAGCACTTCACTGATGTATTAAACCGGCCACTGAACCGGATATTGCTTGCCTGATTCCTTCCTTTCCACCACAATTGCCACGCTAACAGTTCGGCTATTGGAAACCACATACAACAACAAGGTCTCTTTATCAATGGGAGCAGCAAGAACCGGCGGCTCAGCTAACTGTTTCTTCAAGGCCTCAAACACATGATCAACAACATCACTCCAGACAAAGTGATCTGTCTTCTTCATCATCTGGTATAAAGGGATAGTCCTTTCACCCAGCCGGCTTATGAACCGGCTTAAGGCTGCAATATGACCCGCCAGACGCTGAACATCATTAATACACGCCGGTTTAGCCAGGGAAGTGATAGCCTTTATTTTCTCTGAGTTAGCTTCAATGCCCTGTTTAGAAACCAGAAGGCCTAAGAGCTTGCCTGCTGGTACGCCAGAGATACACTTGGCTGGGTTAAGCATCATCTTGTAGATCCGGAGATTGTCAAAGGTCTGCTTCAAATCATCTATCAAAGTTTCCTTCTTCCTGGATGTAGCGACCTGACCCAAAATCGGTCAAGTCTCTGTGTCTGTACCATCCCAAGATCATGCTGGTACTCACAGTACATCGATGAAATAATCAAAGTGCAATCACACTTGAATTTATTACACGATTCTCATATAGAGTCTTTATTACAAGAGAATAAATTGGGCCGAAGGCCAACTCATGAGAAATAAACTAGTAAAACAGCGGAAGCGTAGACGAAAAAGCGAGTCCATCCGACTCCATAGGGCAATCGCCAAGCGCGGAGCGTAGCCTCACTCCTGATCGGAATAAACCTCTGCAACATAACACGTTCCAGCCGTGTAGGTCAGCTTTTTGAATAAGCTGGCAAGTCATGAAGAGAATAACAATAATAAAATTACTAACACTATATGCATTTTGGCTGTGGGGCTCTAAGTTTCATCATTTTGCTAAAAGCCGCTTTTTCCCTACTACAAAGGACTTGCTTGCAAATACTACAAAATTGTTGGTAGTTATTGAGATGGTTCCGCCAACCAATGTCTCATTCCCAAATTATTAAGTCATAACCCCTCAAATTAATTTATTAGTTTTAGTGTTGAGATTTCAATACTTCCAAGTTCCAGAGGCTCAAATTGTCCGTAATCGGGACACGGCTAATCGATTAGATCTTTAACTCTGCAGAGGTTTATGACTTTACCCGCAAGAATCATTCCTCCGCTTAAGTCTTCGCACTTCATGGTGTTTGAAGACGGACGAATGAAACAGGTCTTCCAAAGAGTTCTTCTGCTACCGCCGTACCCATCCAATCCTACCGCTCTTCTACATCTCGTAGTACCGTCCCAGCCAGCGTCACAACTAGGGTTGACCCAGCCAGAGCCCATAATGGCTTGCGGCTGCACAGTAAGCTTCCGGTCAAAGGCATCCATCCGTCTCTTCGTTGCTGGGTGAAGCTTTCCGCAAGATGTCATGGCACTTCTCCATGCATCCCGCCAACCACTGGTTCTCCAGGTGCCCGTCAACCGCCCTCCACCCAAAGAGTGAATTTCAAATCCATCTTGGTCTTGTAGTTCATGGGGTTGTCATCATCTTGACTCTCACATCTTTCTTATGAATTCACTCAACCAATCCCGTCTACGAGCATAGCAAAATTACTACTACGTCCCGGTCATGGTAACAAGGGGAATTGGTTCATCCTACCACATGATACTACTCAAGAACAATAACTTCAAAATTTCAACTACTGCATGCATGGTGGGGAGGTATAACACTAATGCAATAAAAATCATAGGTAATATAAAGAACATGGTCAAAGACTTGCCTTGCTGACGATCTTCGTAAGCTAAGGACTCGTAGTAGCAAGCTTCGCACTCCGGAAACTCTACCGAGACAAACAATAATCACAATAAGCATATAGCATATGATCACTTAACACAATAGCATAGTAACATAACACACCAAAACAAACGAATCAAAAACCCAAAAGAAAACTCAAAGAAATCCAACTCAAAGTTTTTCCTACTTCAAGAAACAAATAAAAATAGTTTTACTTAACAAAAAATTTTCTAACATAACCCTAGCATGATTTTAAGTTAACTTAACAGAAAATAATGCATTAAGCAACTAGGAGCAAAAAGAATCAATTTAAAAGCTATTATAAAACTCCTATTAGGCCTAAAGCAAATTTTAGTAGGAAAATAAAATAAAAGTTTTATTTATTATAAATAAAAGTTCATGCTCTAAAGTGACAGAAACTAACCTAGAATAATCAATCACATGTGAAAATAAATTTATTTGCTAATTAAAATAATAGGAAAACAGTAGCTAGTTAATTAATTAAGAATAACATGATTCTGCTAGAAACTAATTTTTTATTAATCCTAAAATGCCCAAATTAATTCCTACGGTTTGGCAATGTCAAAACTAAGTTGGGACAAAAGAATCATATAAAAATAATTTTCCTAACTCCTTTTATAGCAGATTAACTATTCTGACTAAATCTAAAATAAAGCAATTCTAAATAATTTTAACATAGCTAATTATATTTTCTACAGAAACTATAAGAAATCTTCAAACCAACAAAAAAAGAATCACTTAAAAATATTAAGTAGAATAAAAGATATGAATTTTTCAAATCTGGAACTATTCTGTTAAAACAGAAAAACGAAAATAAAGAAAAATGGGCTAACTGGGCCTAACTAACGCACTGAGAGTAACTTAACTAAAACGGGCCCTAGGGTTTAAACGAATCGGGCCGATCTAAAAATAAAAACCCTAACTTAAACTAAACCGGAGCGAACCGGAGCGAACCGGGTTTATTTTAAAAGAAACATACCCCTTCGGGGGATCTAATCCTAGCCGTCTAAGCGAGATCGGACGGAGGGGGTGAAGTCCGGTGGCTTACCGGAGTTCGACGGCGGCGGCGGCTCGGGCTGCGAGTGCGTCGGCGTCTCCGGTGGTCGAGGGCGTCGGCGGAGGGCTCCGGCGGGTGCGGACGGGCTCGGGGGTGCGTCTGGTGGAGTTGACGGAGCTCGGGTTGGGCTAGGGCGACGGCGGCGCAGGTAATGGCGGCGTGGCGGCTCGGGTCTCCAGCGAAGCGTGAGGAGGAGGAGAGGGTCCGCGAGGGGCGAGGGAATGGGGTGCGGGGGAGGGTACTTATAGGGGCGCCTCGGCTTGGGCGAGGGGTGAATCGGGAGATCGAATCCCGGATCCTTCGGGATCCGGCGAGCGGCGGCGCGGCGAGGTGGCGTGGGAGAGGGGTTGACGACGGGTGGGGGCCCGCCTGTCGGTGAGGGGAGGAAGGGCGCGGCGCGGTCGGTCGGCCGAGGGCTAGCCGATTCGGCTCGGTCGCTCGGTCGGGCCGGTCGGTGGGTGCGGCTGGGCCTGGCTCGCTGGCGCTGGTGGGCCTCGCTGGCTGGGCCGCCTGGGTTGGCTGGGCCAGTTGGCTTGGCCGAGCCTGGGCATTTTTTTTTTCTTTTCTATTTTAATTCTTTTGAAAAATAAAACAGAGAGAAATATAAATATTTATATATGACATATATATATCAAAATGATCAGGGGAATATTCCCTATCATTTGAACATTTTTCCAGGGGCAAAATCCAAAGTTTATAAAAATTCATTTTTTTCAAATTCAAATAAAACTCAAATTTGAATTTCAAACTTTTGGCAATGTTTTTCCTCTGATATTTTTGGAGTGTCATGTTTACTCCTCTCATACTTTTGCTCAAGTATTTATCAGGCATAATTTTTTAAATGATTCCCACTTGCCATAGTTTGAATTCAAATTCGAAAACTCAAAATCTTCTGAAACTTCAAATGGCACTCAAATTCAAACAGAATGCATAGATGCTTAGCTATAATTGTAAAACATTCCAAATAGGAAATTTGGGATGTTACACTGGATTTCACCACAATATCATCCACATAAGCATGAACATTTCGCCCGATCTGATCATGAAGGCAATTTTGCACACACCGCTGGTAACTTTCCTGGGCACTCTTGATCCCAAAAGGCATAGACACATAATAGAAGGCTCCAAAGGGAGTGATGGAAGTTGTCTTCTCCTGGTCCTTAACTGCCATCTTGATCTGATGATAACCAGAATAAGCATCCAAAAAGCTCAAACGCTCACATCCCGACGTAGCATCAATAATCTGATCATTACAAGGAAAGCAAAGGGATCAGCCGGACAGGCCTTATTTAAGTCTGTGTAATCCATACACATACGCCAAGTCCCGTTTTTCTTAAGTACCAGCACCGGGTAGCGAACCACCTAGGATGAAAAACTTCAACAATAAACCCAGCCGCCAAGAGGTGGACCACTTCTTCACCAATGGCCTTGCGCCTCTCTTCATTGAAACAACGAAGGAATTGCTTGACCGGTTTAAACTTTGGATCAATATTGATAGTGTGCTCATCGAGTTCCCTCGGTACACCTGGCATGTCTAAAGTTTTCCATGCAAAGATGTCCCGGTTCTCACGGATGAACTCGATGAGCGTGCTTTCCTATTTCTGTTCCAAATTAGCATTGATGCTAAACTGCTTGGATGAATCGCCAGGAATGAAGTCAACTAGCTTAGTGTCATGCACCGACTTAAATTTCAAAAGGGGGTCATGCTCTATGGTTGGCTTCTTCAAAGATGTCATATCCTTCGGGTCAACATTATCCTTGTAAAATTTCAATTCTTCTGTTGCACACACAGACTCGGCATAAGCACCATCGCCTTCTTCACACTCCAAGGCTATCTTCTGGCTTTCATGCACTGTGATGGTGCCCTTGTGACCCGGCACCTTAAGCTGCAAATAAACATAACAAGGCCTTGCCACGTACTTAACATAAGCCGACCGCCCAAACAGAGCATGATAAGGGCATGTCTAAAGGTTTCCATGCAAAGATGTCCCGGTTCTCACGGATGAACTCGATGAGCATGCTCTCCTATTTCTGTTCCAAATTAGCATTGATGCTAAACTGCTTGGATGAATCGCCAGGAATGAAGTCAACTAGCTTAGTGTCATGCACCGACTTAAATTTCAAAAGGGGGTCATGCTCTATGGTTGGCTTCTTCAAAGATGTCATATCCTTCAGGTCAACATTATCCTTGTAAAATTTCAATTCTTCTGTTGCACACACAGACTCGGCATAAGCACCATCGCCTTCTTCACACTCCAAGGCTATCTTCTGGCTTTCATGCACTGTGATGGTGCCCTTGTGACCCGGCACCTTAAGCTGCAAATAAACATAACAAGGCCTTGCCACGTACTTAGCATAAGCCGACCGCCCAAACAGAGCATGATAAGGGCTCTTGATTTTAACAGAGCTGACACTAAACATGACACACCCAAGGTTCTAGAGGTCACGCCTACCTCCACCGAAGCTGGCGGATAAACCGGAGAATATTGATGAACTGCTTGCTGAGCCGCCAGCTCGGTCTCCCGACGCGCTCTGCCCTAATCCACCAAAGTCTGAGCATCGGCACCACCAGGCGTCGGGTCATGTCCACGAGGTTGGTTGCGGCGCTGTTCACTGCTTGAAACTGATGGTGATTCGATGTGCCTGCTATAACTCCGGCTTGGAAGAGGGGTTGAGTGAATCCGCTCGCAACTATAAGAATAAGCCGCCTATTGAGCCACAGCCGTCTGAAGATCTCTGGCCCTCTGTGTCTCTATCGCCGTTGGAGACTCGCCTTCAACTGGTAGAGCCTCCAATCGCGTTGCCGCGGCAATCATATTGTCCAAGGGGTTAGAATAATGACCCGGTGGTGTTGGAACATGCTGAGGCGGAGTATTATTCAAACGTGGTGGGTCCATCACGCGTGGCTGAACCGGCACTCCAGTCCCAGGTGCTTCAACCGCCCGGTTCACCACCGGCGGATCACTGGTTCCTGCTCCAGGTGTGTTGAAGAGGTTCCTCGACTCATAAACCGGGGGTAAATGACTCTGTTGCCTCCTCCTCATGATCTCGTTTGAAGCATTCTGATCCAACGTGAGCCAGAAAGACTCTGCCTGAATCCGTTGTGCCTGCGCGTCCAAAGCAGTCTGCTCTACAGCCATCCTAGCGTTCTCAGCCGCCAGCTCTCCCCTGGCTTGAGCTATCTCATCTCGCAGCTTTGCCACATCCACCTTGTGTTGTTCCTGGTTGTCCGGGGTTACCTCCACCCCCATCAGAGTCGCCAAAGCCTCCAATAACTCTGTCAAAGCTTGAGCCGGCGGGCGCACCATGCCGCTAGCACCAGCCGCCGCGGCCGTCGAGTTGGAGGTCATAGCCGTGGCGGTTGTTGAGCCAAGCGTCGGTTGTGCACCAGGCATGAAGATCGCGACCCTATTCGGCGGTTTGTAGGGGTCCGGAATACTGTCACCATCGGAACAACCCCCAAGCCGGTCGTCTTGCAGTTGATACATTGAATTATTCTCGCCTATGGACGATTCACCATCCGAGTAGATGGTCGTCTCACCACCATACACAGATCCTTCTTTAACTTCCACCCCATGGATGAAACCAACAAAGGCATGTTTCACGGTGGGTTGAACTCGAGCAAGTCATGCATGCTGAGCCGTCTCGATGATGTCGGTGCAGCTGTCCGGATCAGGGCCCGATTCGCCGATCTTGCCGATGAAGACATGGATTCCGCCGAAGGGGACCCGGTACCCGTACTCGATTGAGCCGGCCTCGGGGCCCCAACCTTCATCGTCGATGTAGATCTTGCTGCGATGACTCTTGGTCATCCAGCCCACAGCGTAGCCCTTGATCCCTTCAAAGCTGCCCTGTAAGAACTCGAAACCACCGTGAGTTGGCCCCATGGTGGGCGCCAACTATCATGGAATTGTCACGGCAGATGTCCTAGCCGAAGGACTTAGTCGTGGAGCCATCGCAACTAGGTTAGCTTAATGGGGTTAATCGGGACAAATGACACAGAGAGTTTAGACTGGTTTGGCCCCATGCGGTGAAGGTAAAAGCCTAATCCAGTTTGAGGTGGTACTTCTAAGGCTTCGATTACCAGGGAGTGAATACACTTGACCTAGTTCTCAATCTCTTGTTTCTTGACCTAAACTGCTGCCAGGTCGTCCCTTTATATACACAGGTTGATGCCCGGCGGCTCACGGAGTCCCGGCCGGCTCATACACAACGTGTCCGACTCGGTGACTAACTACGCTTGCCTTACAATACAAGTCATACAAGCATGGCGGTTCATCCTCCTGGGCCTTAAGTCACCTCTGGGTCTTGGGCCGTCAACGGGCTCGTATGATCCGCCATCTTCATTGGTAAGCGGCCGGTGGTATAACCCGACCCCTCCTGGGCGGTTCATACACAATAGTTATAACCCCAACAATCATAGTGCCCCTTAGTTGGTGCTTTATAAGAGAAGATGGAGACTCAAATAAAAATAAAAATAGCATAAAGTAAATAGATAGGCCCTTCGTAGAGGGAAGTAGGGATTTGTAGAGGTGCCGGAGCTCAAAGCTTAAATTGAGAGATAATTTTTTTCAGAGGCATACTTTTCCCGTCAGGAAACGACCGAGTAATTCCCAACACTTTCCATGCTAGACATATCGCGGTTCCCAAAAAAAAAAATTTATTCCTTTTCCACCATTGTTTCACAATCCATGTCTAGCCGTATCCATGGGTGCCTTCCATACCAACAATTTCCAAGGAATTTATTATTTGACAACATAAAGTAAATTTCTTTTTCATTTCGGGATTGGCATCCCTATTACCGTCATACTCTCATGCAATGACAAGTGAATAAACACTCATCTTCAGAATAATACATCTAGCATGGAAGATATTAGCCACCCCCTGCCGCTTCATGAGCGGTACGAGCACACAAAAAGGAAATTTATTTTGAAAATTAGAGACGGCACATACAAATTTGCTTAGAACGGCATGGGAATACCGCATATAGGTAGGTATGGTGGACTCACATGGCAAAACTGGGTTTAAGGATTTTGGGTGCACAAGTAGTATTTCTACTTAGTACAAATGAAGGCTAGCAAATAGATTGAGAAACACCCCACCAAGAAACGAAAAATAACATAAGCGAGCATTAAGCATAACCAACACCGAATAATGCACCACAAGTAGGATGTAATTTCATTGCATAACTATTGACTTTCGTGCTTGCATAGGGAGTTCATACGTCTCCGTCGTATCTACTTTTCAAACATTTTTGCCCTTGTTTTGGACTGTAATTTGCATGATTTGAATGAAACTAACCCGGACTGACGCTATTTTCAGCAGAACTACCATGGTGTTGTTTTTGTGCAGAAATAAAAGTTCTCGGATTGGAACGAAACTTTTTGGAGAATTTTTATACAATAAAAGAAAACTACTGGAGCCAAGAACCACCGGAGGGGGGCCCCTGGGTGAGCACAACCAATCAGGGTGCCCCCCTCAGGCGCGCCATTGTGGGTTGTGCCCACCTGGTGGCCCCGTAAACCCTGATTCCAATGCTATAGAATCCTATTTTTCCAGAAAAAATCAGGGAGGAATAATTATCTCGTTTCGCGATACAAACCCACCGCCACCTCCTTTCTTCATCAGGAGGCCAGATCTGGAGTCCATTTTGGGCTCCAGAAAGGGGGATCTTCGATCTTCGTCAACACCAACCCTCCTTCATCACCAATTCCGTGATGCTCCCCATCGGGAGTGAGTAATTCCTTCGTAGGCTCGCTGGTCGGTGAGGAGTTGGATGAGATTCATCATGTAATCGAGTTAGTTTTGTTAGGGCTTGATCCTTAGTATCCACTATGTTCTGAGATTGATGTTGATATGACTTTGCTATGCTTAATGCTTGTCACTTTGGGCCCGGGTGGCATGATTTCAGATCTGAACCGTTTATGTTATCACCATTATATCTATGTTCTAGATCCGATCTTGCAAGCTATATTCACCTATTACATGTTATGATCTGTAAACCGTAGAGTGACAGTAGTCGGGATACTTTCCGGTGATGACTGTAGTTTGAGGAGTTCATGTATTCACTATGTGCTAATGCTTTGTTCCGGTTCTCTATTAGGAGGTCTTAATATCCCTTAGTTTCCATATGGACCCCGCTGCCATGGGAGGGTAGGACAAAAGATGTCATGCAAGTTCTTTCCATAAGCACATATGACTATTTACGGAATACATGCCGACATTATATTTATGAACTCGAGCTAGTTTTGTATCGCTAGGTGATGACTGTTATATGATGAATATCATCCAACGAATCCACCGATCCAATGCCTACGAATTTCTCTTATATTGTTCTTGCTAAGTTACTACTGCTATTGTTACCGTTACACTTGCTACAGAATCATTGCTATCACTTTTACCGTTACTATTGCTGTTGCTACTACTAGCAAAACCATCATATTACTATGGTACTAATCACTTTACCACCGATAATTAATCTCCAGGTGTGGTTGAATAGACAACCCAGCTGCTAATACTTGCAAATATTCTTAGGCTCCCCTTGTGTCGAATCAATAATTTTGAGTTGAATACTCTACCCTTGAAAAATGTTTCGATCCCCTATACTTGTGGGCTATCAAGACCTTTTTCTAGCGCCGTTGCCGGGGAGCATAGCTATATTTGTTGAGTCACTTGGGATTATTATCAATGTATTACTATGAAGAATCCTAAGAATACCAAGACTAAAATATTTCCCTGTAAGACGAGGAGAGGTAAGGAACTGCCATCTAGCTCTTGATACATCTCCAACGTATCTATAATTTTTGATTGCTCCATGCTATATTATCTACTGTTTTGGACCATATTGGGCTTTATTTTCCACTTTTATATTACTTTTGGGACTAACCTATTAACCGGAGGCCCAGCCCAGAATTGTTGTTTTTTGCCTATTTCAGTGTTTCGAAGAAACGGAATATCAAACGGAGTCCAAACGGAATGAAACCTTCGGGAACGTGATTTTCTCAACAAATATGATCCAGGAGACTTGGACCCTCTGTCAAGAAAGCCATGAGGCGGTCACGAGGGTGGAGGGCGCCCCCCCTAGGGCACGCCCCCCTGCCTCGTGCCCCCCTGAAGCTCCACCGACGTACTCCTTCCTCCTATATATACCTACGTACCCCCAAATGATCAGATACAGAGCCAAAAACCTAATTCCACCGCCGCAACCTTCTGTACCCACGAGATCCCATCTTGGGGCTTGTTCCGGAGTTCACGGGAAGGGAATCCACCACGGAGGGCTTCTACATCATCACCATAGCCCCTCCGATGAAGTGTGAGTAGTTTACCTCAGACCTTCGGGTCCATAGTTAGTAGCTAGATGGCTTCTTATCTCTTTTTGGATCTCAATACAATGTTCTCCCTGAGGGAGTCCTGGATTAGGGGGTGTCCGGATAGCTGAACTATCATCGTTGGCCGGACTCCTGGACTATGAAGATACAAGATTGAAGACTTCGTCCCGTGTCCGGATGGGACTTTCCTTGGCGTGGAAGGCAAGCTTGGCGATACGGATATGTAGATCTCCTACCATTGTAACCGACTCGTGTAACCCTAACCCTATCCGTGTCTATATAAACCGGAGGGTTTTAGTCCGTGGGACGAACAACAATCATACCATAGGCTAGCTTCTAGGGTTTAGCCTCTCGATCTCGTGGTAGATCTACTCTTGTACTACCCATATCATCAATATTAATCAAGCAGGAGTAGGGTATTACCTCCATCGAGAGGGCCCGAACCTGGGTAAAAACATCGTGTCCCTTGTCTCCTGTTACCATCCGCCTAGACGCACAGTTCGGGACCCCCTACCCGAGATCCGCCGGTTTTGACACCGACATTGGTGCTTTCATTGAGAGTTCCCCTGTGCCATCGCCGTCAGGAAGGATGCCAAAGGAGCCTTAGCCACTGGTCAGACTCTTAGGTTAGGTGGTTTTCTTATGACCGCCACTTCGGCCACCGCACCGACGATGACTTCTCGGGTCATCAAAACCAATCTTCACATTAACTCGGAACTTGCCGAGCAGTTAGATCCGATCGAGCTCTCGTCCGTAAACGAGCTCTTGGATCGCATCGCCGCCCTGGGAGTCGCCACAGACCACGACCAGATCGGGCCTAAAACCGATCTGAGAGAGATCAACTCTCCCCAGGCTACCCATCATGTTGCTGTGATAGAGGAGCAATACGGCGATTCTTCTTCTATCTTAAGGACTAGCTACGTCCGGATTCCCGATCCCTCCATGCCGGATTCCCGCAGAGGGACGGAGGTCGATCAAGCCCTGAACTTAAAGTCAGGCGGCGGGTTGGATTCATTGGATAGCATTCAAAAATCCAAACTTCCAAGTTCAGAAACTTCTCGGCCCCTGAGTCTTAATTTGGACGGGGTTCCGGATCTTGTTCCACCCGCCCACCCAAACATTAGCGATCTATCCCGAATTCGGCAGGAGCCCGCTGAAACAATACATCATTACTGGGCCAGATTCCTCCTGATTATGGACAGGATAAAGGACTGCCGAGAGGAGGACGCAATCTCACTTTTTTGCAATAATTGCACGGACAAGGGAATCCTAAACGCCATAAGTCAGCGCGAAATTACATGCTTTGCTGACTTGGTGACCATAGTACAAAAGTACTGTGCGATGGAGAGTGCTTGGAAAACCGAAAGTAAATTTTGGGATAATCCGGCCCCGAATACATCCCTAGTCCGAAATAAAAGGGTGCATCATCACCAAGCACCTGGGTTAAACATCAAAAACAAAAAAACCTAAAGGGTGCGGAACCGCTTCGAGGGTTGGCTAAACGGACCTGCAAAATTCATAGCACGAGGGCGCCACTCCAACTCATAGCCTTGAGCATGTTGGATACTACGGCAGGTGGCCAAAAGTGGCGAAGGGCTTCTAGCCTCGAATCCCAGCCCAAAGAACACCAAGACGGTGTTAACAGTCTTGAGACTTTCGCATCAAATAACATGCGAAACGAACACTCCATAACCTTGCGAAGTCTACCAAGTAGCAACAATAAATCCATGGAGGACACGGCTATTACCTTTAATGCCAAGGATTTAACCCAAATTCAAACAGCCCGAGCACCAGCCACATTGGTCCTCAGTCCAATAGTGGACGGCTTTCGCCTTACTAAGGTACTCATGGATGGCGGCAGCGGACTAAACCTCATCTATGAGGAAACCCTCCGAAGAATGGAAATAGGCTGGAACCGCATTGAGCGAAGCAGCACAACCTTTAGAGGAATAATCCCTAGCCGAGAAGCATGCTACACAGGAAAATCACACTGTACGTAGTGTTCGGCTCGCTGAACAATTACAGGTCCGAGGAGGTCACATTTCAAGTGGCCCTGTTCTGCAGCGGATATCACGCTTTATTAGGGCGAGAGGCATTCACAATTTTTCAAGCTATACCCCATTATGGGTACATGAAGCTTAAAATGCCCGGACTAATGGAATCATCACTCTCGCTAGTGATCCGAACATAGCACTCCGCGCCGAAAACAAGACAGCCGCACTAGCCCTCGAGGCACTATCCGGCCCTAGCGGCGAGGAACTCATCGCGATGCGCTCCACGGTGAATAGGGACGATGTGATACTTGATAAAGATCCAAGTCCACCTCTTTTAAACCAGCGGATGAAATAGTCAAATTCCAAGTCCACCCAACGGACCACAAAGACGGCCTCCATTGGGGCAAAATTAAACCCCGATGTAGACGCCAGACTACGAGAATTTCTACGAGAAAAGCGGGACATTTTGCAGGCACCCTTCGGACATGCCAGAATCCCACATCGGCTGGCCGAGCACAGCCTAAATACCTAAAAGGATTCAAGCCGACCAAACAGGCTCTTGGCACTTTTCCAACCCAAGAGACAGGCCATGGGAGAGGAGCTAGCCAAACTTCGGAAGCCGATTCATCAGAGATATAAAACATCCGGACTGGCTAGCAAACCTGGTGATGGTACCAAAGAAGGATAAATCCTGGCGCCTATGTGTTGATTTCAAAGACCTTAATAAGGCTTGCCCAAAGGATCCCTTCCCCCTCCCTCGCATTGATCAAATTATCGACGCTACAGCAGGACACGACTCATTATGCTTCCTCGACGCGTACTCCGCCTACCACCAAATCAATATGGCGGAGCCTGACCAAGCCGCAATAGCATTCATCACTCCATACGGCCCATTCTGCTTCATCACAATGCCCTTCGGGCTCAAAAACGCCGGCGCAACATATCAGCGCATGATTCAGACATGTCTGGCAAACCAGATCGGCAAAACAGTGGAAGCATATGTAGATGACGTGGTCGTCAAATCCAAGCATGTCGAAACTCTAGTAGACGACTTGAGGCTCACATTCGACAATCTCCGAAAATATGACTTTAAGCTCAATCCGGAAAAATGCGTCTTCGGCGTTCCAGCCGGAAAGCTCTTGGGCTTCATTGTGTCCGCTAGAGGAATTGAAGCAAACCCAGCCAAAATCCGAGCTCTATCACAATTGGATATTCCAAAAGACCTCAAACAAATACAAAATTGATCGGATGCGTGGCGGCTCTAAGCCGCTTTATTTCCGCTTGGGAGAAAAGGCGTTACCCTTTACCGCCTCCTCCGTATACCAACACTTCGAGTGGATTTGATGCCGCCACGGCCGGACTCGAAGAAATAATAGCCATATTGGCAACAAATCCGGTCTGGCGCGCCCAACATGGGTGAACCAATGCTATTATATATCGCGCAACACATCAAGTTGTCGGCGGTGCTCGTCGTCGAACGAGAAACGGACGGACACAGTTCCCTCTTCAAAGACCGGTTTACTATGTGTCCACTGTCCTAACTCCATGCAAGTCCCGTACCCACATTATCAAAAGATAGCATACGCGTGTTCATGGCATCCCGAAGCTGCGACACTACTTTAAGGAGTGTTCAATAACGGTAGCCTCGAAGTACCTCTTAACGACATTATAAACAACCGCGACGCGACGGGCGGATTGCTAAATGGGCCATAGAGCTCCTTCCATTCGACATAACCTATAAGCCACGACGAGCTATTAAGTCGCAGGTTTTGGCCGACTTCGTGGCCGAATGGACCGAAACTCCCTAAAGAGTACGGAGCATACTCCAATTGGATCATGCACTTTGACGGCTCCAAAATGTTCGCCGGCCTGGGGGCTGGCGTCGTCTTGACGTCCCCAACCGGGGACACAGTCCAATACGCCCTTCGATAATGTATATCGACTCCAACAACGCAGCGAATCGAGGACCTTCGCACGGCCTCCGGATGGCGTCTCCATGGGTATTAAACGCCTAGAGGTGCGCGATTCAACCTCGCGATATCTCAAATAAACGGAGACTTTGATGCCAAAGATCCGAAAATGGCAGCGTATCGCAATGCGGTCCTAAAATGTCAAGACGGTTCAAGGGCTCAATTTCATCATATAGCCCGGGATAACAACCAGGCGGCGGACGTATTAGCACGCATCGGCGCAAAACGCGATGCCGTCCCGCCCAACATCTTCCTGGAACGGCTGTTCAAGCCATCCGTACTATGGGAAGGGGAGTCCGGAAATAACAATCCGGACCCAACTGCACTGCCTGACACCGAACACTCTGACACAATCGGAGGCTCTGCCAACGAGATAACACCCTCCGCCCACGAAATAATGGCGGTTATCTCCCCGTGGACGAAACCATTCCTAGCCTACCTAACTAGGCAGGAACTCCCCGAAGACCAAAATGAGGCTCGCTGCATAGTACGGCGATCCAAAGCCTATAAAGTCCATGAGGGAGAGCTCTATAAGAAAAGCACAACAGGAGTCCTTCAAAGGTGTATCTCCGAAGAGGAAGGGCGAAACCTCCTGGCTGAAATTCATGCCGGACTGGGTGGGCACCACGCCGCAACCCGGGCCCTTGTAGGCAAGGCCTTCCGTACTGGATTTTATTGGCCGACGGCCCGGCAGATCTTGCAAGATTTAGTCCAACGATCGTCGGTTGCTAGCTTTTTGCTAACCAAAGCCACATGCCACCCACCGCCTCAAAACTATACCCATCACCGGCCGTTCATGATGCAGGGGCTTGACATGGTTGGACCCCTTAAGGGAGGAACCCACAAGCAAAAATACTTATTGGTCATGGTGGATAAATTCACCAAATGGATAGAGGCCAAGCCTGTTAAAGCGGCGAATCCGGGCGGTGATAGACTTCATATCGGGGTAGTACACCGCTATGGCGTCCCCACAAGATCATCATCGATAACGGCACCAACTTCACGGCCGATGAGGTCAAATTATGGTGCAAAAACATGGGCATCAAGCTCGATTCGCCTCAGTCTATCACCCTCAAACCAACGGTCAAGTCGAGCGAGCAAACGGTCTAATCATGAGCGGCATTAAACCCGCACTAGTGCGGTCCTCAAGGAATCTAACACGCCTTTGGGTTGAGGAGCTCGACTCCGTACTGGGGCTGCGGACCACGCCGAATCGTACTACGGATTCACACCATTTTTATGGTGTACGACATAGAGGCAGTCTTGCCCTGCGACATAATGCATGACTCACCTCGCGTGCGCATGTATAAAGAAAGAGAAGCCGAGCTCGATCGGCAGGACAGTTTGGACGCATTGGAGGAGGAGCGCGACGTGGCGAAAGCTCGTTCCGCATTTTATCAACAGCAGGCTCGAAGATATCAAAGCACGGAAGTACGGGCCAAAGCTTACAACGTTGGCGAACTAGTTCTATGCCTGCCGGACAAGAAAAAGGACAAACTCAAGCCCAAATGGGAAGGTCCCTTCATCATCGACCAGGTCCTGACCGGCGGAGCATACCGTCTGCGAAACGCATCGGATAACCGACTCGAGCCGAACCCATGGAACGCAGCCCGTCTACGAAGATTCTACGCCTAAGCGTCGGACTCCGAGTTCGTCTCCTTCCTCCGTCCACATTTTCTATTTTTGCTGTCTTTTATTTCTCTCCTTCCTCCTCCTTCTTTTTGAAGCCTTTAGAGGCTCGTTTACGCTTTGTTCAAGATACTTGACGCGCTGTCCGCGCCATTATACCAGGGGCTTCTTTAACGAAGCTTATTTATACGGGCTTCATGCCCAACACATGTGTCAATCTTCCGCATGTACCTTTTACTCACCATTATATGCATCGATATGACTTAAGTTTTGGCCAAGCTGGGTTGCCTGGCTCCTGTGCTTACCCCTACGTTCCCGATTGTTCGGCTAGGTGGTAAAGGGAGCACCTCTGCGATTGTTACTGTCGGGTCAACCGGATGTGTGCCTCAGACTGGGTGAAGCCGAAAGCTAGCGTTCTTAAGGGAATATTCAGTCGGTGAACTGAAAGATGATTTTTAACTATTTATCCATCTGCCCCCAGATGATTTTCTGCTTTCTTAGTAGTTTGGACATGCACTTTAGGGCATGCCTCCCAGGGAAAGCAACCCTTAACGGAACTATTCTCCCTGGAAGATGTTTCTTACTATCCATGTAATATAACATAACTAGTTGGGCACTTGTCTGATACAGCAATAATGACCCCTACGCCTTGTCTCCATGCATGCCCCGGTTCTTACATAACCGCGAGGGTATTCGGACACACTCCGGACTATTGGGTCCCGAGGTCGAAGCGAAAAGGTCCGCTATGACAAACGATGTACAATCCGGATAGAAGACATTTTTCATGTCATATTCAATTACATAGTCAACTCGACTAATTGTATTCCTCCTCAATGCCATCTAATAGGCTATCTAATTTAGAATCTTGCTGGGAATACTTGGCGGCCAATTCTACTTGGCCGTACACTAAGCTTACAGGGATCTCCTTCCCATCAGGCCCCACAGGTCCGACCTCGGCCATGTGGTTTGGGTCAGCCTTCATGTACTGCGTCTTTACCATGGCCCATGCCTCCCTGGCGCCTTGACGGCAGGCCGATATCTTCCATAGTCGGAAGCGCCGCCGTGCTCCTTGAAGCCGCTCTGCCAGCTCCCCAATGCCTTCGGGCAGGGAGATAGATGGCCACAAGGCCTGGGCAACGCCTTTCATTACCCGCCGAACTTGTTCGTGCTGCTGACGCAGTTCGGGAAGAAGATCACCCGAAGAACTGGGCATCTCCTCCTCAGGACGACCTGTGAGCAAACCTACATACATGTTTATGTTAGTCGTCTTCCTCGCCAAACTCTTTCACAGTTCGTTCAAGCACTTACTGAAAATGCCGCGACGAAGCCGTCGATTCTCCTTTACGGAGTCAGACAACTGGGCACGAACTGCGCAAGAGCTGTTGCTTGTCCGGATCTAGTCCGGCGTCATCTGCAATATTATTGTCAGATTTACACACACGCCGCACTTCATAAACTATTTATCTTTTGAGGCATATATTACCATAGGGGGTCTCTGTGGCTCCCCCTGTAGCGGCTAGTGCGGCCTCAAGTTGGGCCTTGCATTCTTCAAGCTCCTGGGACAGTCGGGTATTCCTTTTTGTAAGATCCTGCATAACAAATGATCCTTAAATCAGTTATTCTAACTATTTTAAGTCTCGGGGCTCTTGGCATATATAACTATCAAATTTCCTCACCAGTATGTCCTTTACATACTTGCTCCGTGGCTCTGCTAGACCATCTTGGCGGCACGGAGGTGCGCATCTCCAATTGAAGGCATTCAAGGCCTCTTGGGAGAAACATGCGTCCACGAAGAACTGTCCGGCGCGTGTGATTCATGGCGCTCTCCACCTCGAGTTGGTGGCGGACAATCTGTCGGCATCCTCTGTCGGAGGATCATCCGACGACGCCTCGTGCTCGCCTCCGCTTCGGACCCGGCTTTGGAGCACTGGCTGGCGGAGATTCTCTTGGCAACCTCTCCGGACTCGGTCCGCGCGCTCTTTTTCCTGAAAAGAGCACCAGCGTTAATCGCCTTCCAGAATCAATCACTGGAATATGGTGACGCCATACCGTTGCGGCGGAGTTTCGATCCGGACCGCACTTCTTTTTAGCCTGCGGGGCCGTACTGCCCCTTGTTGGCTAGCCGCCGCGGGCTCGGCCTCCTGCCTCGAAGGCACCATCTGCGAAACACCATCAAATATGTGGTGATTAGAAGTAAAGCACGGGTGGGTCATGGTATCCGGACTTCGGTCACGGTTACTTGGGAGGCCGGAAATAATCCGGGGTAGTCAGCCGTGATGGCAACCAGAGCATTGTCGATGATAAGTTGGTGGAACACCCCGTCGATCAGCTCCACCTTTATATACGGGTCCTCTTCGGAGGCCGGATCGAGGGACGTTCCGGATCCTCGGGTTGTGGGGGCGGGCTGTGTATCTTCTCCATGGCCCGGCGCAGTTCCTGCGTAGAAACCATGAAATGAGATTTTTAACCACGGGAACATGGATCGGACAGGCCACAAAGATGTTTTCTTACCCAACTTCGAGGATTATTTGAAGAAAACCCGTTCAGTGGACTGACGCGGAGAAAATCCTCCTCTTCCCCTTTGTACATGGCGGACAAGGTCTTCACCAGTTCGGTGACCGATCCCGGCCCTTTGTGGCCATGGCGGGTGGCATCGTCCTCCCCGTTGAAGTCCCACATGGGGTGGCCCCTATATTGGAGCGGCCGCACTCCCCTCATAATGCAGATTGCCATGACTCCAATCATGGTCAATCCGGCATGAGCCAGTAATCTTATTCGGCTCATCAAGTAAAGGACGTCCCGGTCATTTTCCCTCTGGGGGCTCTGCGGGCGCCAGCTTAGGCGCTTCTTCAGAGGAGCGTTGCTAAACTCCGGAAGGCCGATCCGAATAGGATCCGGCAGCGGGACGTCCTCCATGTAAAACCATTCCGAGGGCCAGTCCTCGGACGCCTTCTTTGGGGTTCCGGATAAGTATCCGGTCCCGGCGATGCGCAATAGTTCGGCTCCGCCCACTTGATATATTGACCCCTCATGAGAACGGGATACTAGGCAGAATAATCTCTTCCACAGCGCAAAATGAGCCTCGATGCCCAAGAACAGTTCGCAAAGGGCCACGAAGCCCGCGATGTACAAAATGGAGGCAGGCGTAAGGTGGTGCAACTGGAGGCCGTAGAACTCCAAGAGCCCCCGGAGAAACGGATGAATTGGAAATCCGAGTCCTCTTACTAGATAAGAGAAAAAGCATACCCGCTCTCCTTTGGACGGATCGGGGACACTCTCCGCTTGCTTTCCGCCCTTATAGGTGGCGAGTCCGGCTCGAACCGGAACCATGAAGGCCGGGGGAAAAAATCCCTGGGTTTGGAGTATCACTAGCTCGAATGCGGGACTGTGCATCTCTCCCAATTTCCAGGCTGAGGGCTGGGAGCGCGAGAGGAGGAGCCGCGTCGACTGTCCATGATGGAATGGATTTTTGTCGGAGGCGCTCCGATGAAAGCTCGCGGAGGGGGGATGGTGTGACTCAGATCTAGATCCCCGTCCCTTTAATAGACAGCTCATTTGCGCAGCTAGGGGGATAAGTGTAAAAATACCCTGGCTTTTCGCATTCATTCAAACACGTGGAAGATGGCCATTATTGGGCGTGGAAGCCAAGGAGTGCAGCATTTATTAGAAGACGGACACTATTCGACAAGTATATGGAATTTGGAGAAGAACCCGCCTCGCAATGCCGAAGACAAACTACGCGTCGGACTCATCGTCATTGAATCCTGGTTCGGGGGCTACTTAGGGAGTCCTGGATTAGGGGGTGTCCGGATAGCCGAACTATCATCGTTGGCCGGACTCCTGGACTATGAAGATACAAGATTGAAGACTTCGTCCCGTGTCCGGATGGGACTTTCCTTGGCGTGGAAGGCAAGCTTGGCGATACGGATATGTAGATCTCCTACCATTGTAACCGACTCTGTGTAACCCTAACTCTATCCGGTGTCTATATAAACCGGAGGGTTATAGTCCGTAGGACGAACAACAATCATACCAAAGGCTAGCTTCTAGGGTTTAGCCTCTCTGATCTCGTGGTAGATCTACTCTTGTACTACCCATATCATCAATATTAATCAAGCAGGAGTAGGGTATTACCTCCATCAAGAGGGCCCGAACCTGGGTAAAAACATCGTGTCCCTTGTCTCCTGTTACCATCCGCCTAGACGCACAGTTCGGGACCCCCTACCCGAGATCCGCCGGTTTTGACACCGACACTCCCCCTCTCTCGTGGAGATCTATTCGATGTAATCTTCTTTTTGCGGTGTGTTTGTTGAGACCGATGAATTGTGGGTTTATGATCAAGTTTATCTATGAACAATATTTGAATCTTCTCTGAATTCTTTTATGTATGATTGGTTATCTTTGCAAGTCTCTTCGAATTATCAGTTTGGTTTGGCCTACTAGATTGGTTTTTCTTGCAATGGGAGAAGTGCTTAGCTTTGGGTTCAATCTTGCGGTGTCCTTTCCCAGTGACGGTAGGGGCAGCAAGGCACGTATTGTATTGTTGCCATCGAGGATAACAAGATGGGGTATTTATCATATTGCATGAATTTATTCCTCTACATCATGTCATCTTGCTTAAGGCGTTACTCTGTTTTCTTGAACTTAATACTCTAGATGCATGCTGGATAGCGGTTGATGAGTGGAGTAATAGTAGTAGATGCAAGCAGGAGCCGGTCTACTTGTCTTGGACGTGATGCCTATATACATGATCATACCTAGATATTCTCATAACTATGCTCAATTCTGTCAATTGCTCAACAGTAATTTGTTCACCCACCGTAGAATACTTATGCTCTTGAGCGAAGCCACTAGTGAAATCTATGGCCCCCGGGTCAATTCTCATCATATCAATCTCCTTCACTTTATTATTGCTTCCCATCCTTCCACCATTGCTAGACTCTCTAATACCGCGAACTTTTCGCCGGTATCCCCACCATATACCTTCCTCAAAACAGCCACCATACCTACCTATCATGGCATTTCCATAGCCATTCCGAGATATATTTCCATGCAACTTTCCATTCCGTTTATTATGACACGCTCCATCATTGTCATATTGCTAGCATGATCATGTAGTTGACATCGTATTCTTGGCAAAGCCACCATTCATAATTCTTTCATACATGTCACTCTTGATTCATTGCATATACCGGTACACCGCCGGAGGCATTAACGTAGAGTCATATTTTGTTCTAAGTATCAAGTTGTAACTGTTGAGTTGTAAGAAAAATAAAAAGTGTGATGATCATCATTTTTAGAGCATTGTCCCAAGAGAGGAAAGGATGATGGAGACTATGATTCCCCCACAAGTCGGGATGAGACTCCGGACGAAAAAAAAGGAAAAAAAAGTGGCCATAAAAAAATAGAAAGGCCCAAAAAATGAGAGAAAAAGAGAGAAGGGACAATGTTACTATCCTTTTACCACACTTGTGCTTCAAAGTAGCACCATGATCTTCATGATAGAGAGTCTCTCATTTTGTCACTTTCATATACTAGTGGGAATTTTTCATTATAGAACTTGGCTTGTATATTCCAATGATGGGCTTCCTCAAAATGCCCTAGGTCTTCGTGAGCAAGCGAGTTGGATGCACACCCACTTAGTTTCTTTTGTTGAGCTTTCATATACTTATAGCTCTAGTGCATCCGTTGCATGGCAATCCCTACTCACTCACATTGATATCTATTGATGGGCATCTCCATAGCCCATTGATACGCCTAGTTGATGTGAGACTATCTTCCCCTCTTTTTGTCTTCTCCACAACCACCATTCTATTCCACATATAGTGCTATATCCATGGCTCACGCTCATGTATTGCGTGAAGATTGAAAAAGTTTTGAAAATGTCAAAAGTATGAAATAATTGCTTGGCTTGTCATCGGGGTTGTGCATGATTTAAATACTTTGTGTGGTGAAGATAGAGCATAACCAGACTATATGATTTTGTAGGGATAACTTTCTTTGGCCATGCTATTTTGAGAAGACAAAATTGCTTTGTTAGTATGCTTGAAGTATTATTATTTTTATGTCAATATGAACTTTTGTCTTGAATCTTTCGGATCTGAATATTCATACCACAATTAAGAAGAATTACATTGAAATTATGCCAAGTAGCACTCCGCATAAAAAATTCTCTTTTTATCATTTACCTACTCTAGGACGAGCAGGAATTAAGCTCGGGGATGCCTGATACGTTTCCAACGTATCTATAATTTTTGATTGATCCATGCTATATTATCTACTGTTTTGGACCATATTGGGATTTATTTTCCACTTTTATATTACTTTTGGGACTAACCTATTAACCGGAGGCCCAGCCCAGAATTGTTGTTTTTTTGCCTATTTCAGTGTTTCGAAGAAACGGAATATCAAACGGAGTCCAAACGGAATGAAACCTTCGGGAACATGATTTTCTCAACAAATATGATCTAGGAGACTTGGACCCTCCGTCAAGAAAGCCATGAGGCGGTCACGAGGGTGGAGGGCGCCCCCCTAGGGCACGCCCCCTGCCTCGTGGGCCCCCCCCGAAGCTCCACCAATGTACTCCTTCCTCCTATATATACCTCGCACCCCAAATGATCGACATCTGAGCCAAAACCTAATTCCACTGCCACAACCTTCTGCCCACGAGATCCCATCTTGGGGCCTGTTAGAGCTCACCGAAGGGGAATCCACCACGGAGGGCTTCTACATCATTACCATAGCCCCTCCGATGAAGTGTGAGTAGTTTACCTCAGACCTTCGGGTCCATAGTTAGTAGCTAGATGGCTTCTTATCTCTTTTTGGATCTCAATATAATGTTCTCCCCCTCTCTCGTGGAGATCTATTCGATGTAATCTTCTTTTTGCGGTGTGTTTGTTGAGACCGATGAATTGTGGGTTTATGATCAAGTTTATCTATGAACAATATTTGAATCTTCTCTGAATTCTTTTATGTATGATTGGTTATCTTTGCAAGTCTCTTGAATTGTCGGTTTGGTTTGGCCTACTAGATTGGTTTTTCTTGCAATGGGAGAAGTGCTTAGCTTTGGGTTCAATCTTGCGGTGTCCTTTCCCGTGGATGGTAGGGGCAGCAAGGCACGTATTGTATTGTTGCCATCGAGGATAACAAGATGGGGTATTTATCATATTGCATGAATTTATTACTCTACATCATGTTATCTTGCTTAAGGCGTTACTCTGTTTTCTTGAACTTAATACTATAGATGCATCTTTGGATAGCGGTCGATGAGTGGAGTAATAGTAGTAGATGCAGGGCAGAGTCGGTCTACTTGTCTCGGACATGATGCCTATATACATGATCATACCTAGATATTCTCATAACTATGCTCAATTCTATCAATTGCTCAACAGTAATTTGTTCACCCACCGTAGAATACTTATGCTCTTGAGAGAAGCCACTAGTGAAATCTATGGCCCCCGGATCTATTCTCATCATATCAATCTCCATCACTTTATTATTGCTGTGCTTTTTACTTTTACTTTTTATTTTACCCTGCATCTTTATATCAAAAATACCAAAAATATTATCTATCATCTCTATCAGATCTCACTCTCGTAAGTGACCGTGAAGGGATTGACAACCCCTAATCGCGTTGGTTGCGTTGAGCTATTTGTTTTGTGTAGGTACGAGGGACTCGCGCATAGCCTCCTACTGGATTGATACCTTGGTTCTCAAAAACTGAGGGAAATACTTACTCTACTCTGCTGCATCACCCTTTCCTCTTCAAGGAAATCCAACGCAGTGCTCAAGAGGTAGCAGCTCTGCATTTGATTCACCTTCTATTTTGAGTAAACTTTCAACACCACCACATGCTATTAATTCTGATATGTCGCAAGTTATTGATGACGCTACTTTGGCTATGGATAATACTTATGATGATGCCAGTACCTTGCTTGATGATAATGTGCCACTAGGTGAATTTCTTGATGAACAAATAGCTAGAGCTAAAGTTATTGAGAATGCTGATACCGATGAAATCATTGAATCTAAAAATCTTGAGACACCTATTAGACCTAGTCCTCCTATATATGAATTGCCTAAGATACCAGAAGGTTATGTTATGGATGAGGAGACAACTAGAGACTTTCTTTCTTGCAATGATAGAGATGATCTTAAGAAACTATTATCCAAACTCAAAGAAAAATCTTTGAATGCTAGAATGAAATGTGGTACTAAGTTTTCTACTTCACCTATCTTTGTTGATGATAAGGATTATGAATTCTCTGTCGGCCCAGAGTTGATTACTTTGGTTGAATCTGATCGTTTTCATGGTTATGAAACTGAAACTGTTGTGGCACATCTTACTAAGCTGAATGATATAGCCACCCTATTTGCTCATGCTGAGAAGATTCACTACAACTACATTCTCGAATTATATCTGTTCTCATTAAAGGGTGATGCTAAGACTTGGTATAATACTCTTGCTCCTGGTTGTGTGCGTAGTCCCTAGGATATGATTTACCACTTCTCTAAAAAATATTTTCTTGCTCATAAGAAACAAGCTGCCTTACAGGAAATATTTAACTTTGTGCAAATTGTAGAAGAGAGTCTCCCAAAAGCTTGGGGACGCTTCTTCAATTGCTGAATTCTTTGCCTAATCATCCTCTTAAGAAAAATCAAATACTTGATATCTTCTATAATGGACTAACCGATGCTTCTAGGGACTTCCTGGATAGTTGTGCTGGTTGTGTTTTCAGGGAACGAACTGTTGAACAAGCTGAATAACTATTGAATAACATATTGAAAAATTATGATGATTGGACTCTTCCTGACCCACCGCCTAAACCCACTCCGAAGAATAGGGGTATCTTATATTTCAGTCCTGAAGATATGCAAGAGGCAAAGAAATGTATGAAGGAAAAAGTATTGAAGCTGAGGATGTCAAAATTTTACCTGCTATTGAAGAAATAAATGGGCTCGATACACCACCACCTAAGGTGGTAGAGGTAAATTCTTTAATGAAATTTAATGATAATGACAATCCTTATAATATGCATCCTAGTCAATGCCTTTATGAATTTGATAACTACATTAGAAAACAAGATCACTTCAATGCAAATGTTATGAAACAATTGAAATACAATTCTGATATGATTGCTCGCTTGAGTGAGTTGTTATTTAGAATCTCAAATGATGTTAGAGGTGTAGGAAAACATGCTTCTATGGTTCAAACTCAACTAGAACAAGTTGCTAAATCTCAAAGAGAATTGCTTGATGAAATGAATAACAATATCAATGATCATGTTGTTAGAGTAATGGAGAGAGGAGGTAGAATGACTCAGGAACCACTCTATCCTGAGGGACACCCAAAAATAATTTAACAAGACTTCCAAAGAATTAACACCGATGCACCTAGTCCTACCAAAAAGGAGAAAAAGAAAAATGATAGGACTTTGCATACCTCTAGTGAACCTGAGGTAGAAAAACCTCCTGAAGCTAATAATTATGTTTCTATTTCTGATGCTAAAACTCAATCTGGTAATGAACATTCACCTAGTGATAACAAAAAGATAATGAGGATGTTCATGAAGACACTCAACCAAACAATAAAGAACCAGATAATCATGTTGAAATAGAACCAGCTGTTGATCTTGATAGCCCACAACCCAAAAATAAAAGATATGATAAAAGAGACTTTGTTGCTAGGAAATATGGTAAAGAAAGAGAACCATGGGTTAAAAAACCCATGCCATTTCCACCTAAATCAACTAAGAAGAAAGATAATGAAGAAATTGGACGCTTAGCTAAAATGATTAGGCCAGTCTTTTGGCGTACTCGCTTGACCGATATTTTAAAGATGGCCCCTTATGCAATGTACATTAAATACATCATCACTAATAAAGGAAAATACCCGAAGCTGAAGCCTCCACCATGCTTGCTAATTATTCTTTTAAGTATGGAGTGCCTAAAAATCTTGGAGATCCGGGAATACCAACTATACCTTGCTCCATCAAAAGAAACTATGTGAAAACTGCTTTATGTGATTTAGGAGCTGGTACTAGTGTTATGCCTTTCTCTTTATACAAAAGACTTGATTTGAATAAACTCACACCTACTGAAATATCTTTGCAAATGGTTTGTAAATCAACTGCTATACCTATCGGTTTTTGTGAGAATGTGCCCGTTGTTGTTGCAAATGTTACCATCTTAACTGACTTTGTTATACTTGAGATGCCCGAGGACGACAACATGTCGATTATCCTTGATAGACCCTTTTTGAATACTGCAGGGGCTGTTATTGATTGCAATAAAACCAAGGTCACTTTTCATATCAATGGAAATGAGCATTAGGTGCACTTTCCGAAGAAACAATTCCAAGTGAATGGTATAAATGTCATTGAAAAATCTTCGACACTCACTATTGGAAGTTTTTAACTACCCCCTACCTACTGCCAAAAAGAAATATGATATGCTTATTGTTGGGGACATGCAAATCCCCGTTGAGGTAACTTAGTGTTTTACGAAAGTTCTTTGGTTTCATGCGAATCGAAGGTGGTTGTCAATAAGACTTGATCAACCTTATTAATGGATCACTTTTGAGAGGTATGAAGTTGATGAATTTAGTAGGCACCACCTTCTGTCCTTACATTTTATTTTATGTTTTTCTTAGTTAAATAAAATAAAATGCTATGTTTATCTTGTTTTCTGGATTTTCCATGTAATAAAAAATGACCAAAAATAGAAGTTCTCAGAATGTCCTGAAAATTTAATACGATTTTTTATGAGTATTTCTGAATTTTTAGTGCAAATAACATCAGAGGGGGTGCACCAGTGGGCAGAACCCACCTGGGTGCGCCAGCAGCCCTAGGAGCCTGGTGGGTTGTGGTCCCCACGTGGGCCCCCTTACTTATCTCTTTAGCCCATGTCATCACCTACCTCCAGAAAAAATTCACCATTGCTCTCTCCCTTGTTTTCTTGCTCTCATACCCACGGATTTCGATCTCTTTGCTGGAAGCTCCGTTTCCAAAACTGTTTTGAGGGATTGCTACTTGGTATGTGACTCCTCCATTGGTCTAGTTAGTTTTTGCCTAAGTGGATTATATTTTGAATAATTAGCTACTCTTGGTGCTCCTCTAATGAGCTTGCATGTTGAATTCTTAGAGTTATAAGTAGTTTGAATGCTCAATATAGCCTCTATGCTTGCTTATGAGTAGTTGCTATCAATCTTGTGAAGTTTTGTTGAGAAAAATTTTGTGGACTAAAAATTTCAGAATTTTCTTCATCGGAGTAAGATGAGTTTCTTTAGGAAGTTTTCCTCCAAGAAGAACTCCAAGGGATTTGTTGGGGAATCATCGGATAGTGACCTCCATACTCGGAGAATGGCGGAAGTGCGGCTGTGCGAATGGCCACATAACACCATCATGGATGGAGTCAGAATCTATCAAGAGTTCGCATAATTTGCTGCCAATGCTGGCCTCACCAACTTCATCGGAACTGAGTGTGAACAATATCATCTCCTTAAAAATTCCTTTGTGCAAAGTTTTCATTTCATAAGTAGGAATAACCCCCCTAACGTGCAGTTTAATTTATATGTTGAAACCCGTCAGATACCACTTACTGAATTGTTTGATATATGCTTGATCCCTTCTGATGGGGAAATAAGAGAGCCTAGGCCTGCAGAGTTTGAGGGTTTTTATCGCACTCTGTCAGTGGGAGACGAGCGAGGGGTATCGAGTGTCACCGCCACTAGCTTGTAGTTTCCTTCCATGCATTATTTTGATCTATTCATTGCCAAGTGTTTACTTGCTGGAGAGAAGGTTGGTGCACTTAGTGCCCCCGATTTCGCTGTCTTGCGCCGAGCACTATACGGTGGTAACACTAATATCCTAGGAGCTATTATTGCACGTCGTCTACACCTTAACAGGACTAAGGGTAAAAATTCATGATGGTATTTTTGCTACTCGCCTAGCGAGTCATTTTAACATTCAGATCCGCCAGCATGATTATCGTTTACCCAAGGTCTATTTGGATTACCAAGTGATGAAAGATCACCATTTTATTGATATTAATGATTCTATTAATAATATTCCTTACAACCTTATCTTCAGTGAGGATACCCGTGATATTATTCCATTGCATGCACCTGCTTTGTTTGATCATATTGCTAGGGCGGATACCGGATGATGCTAGATGATATCATTGCCTACCAGAATGACCAGGCAATTGCGGAGGAGGAGCCTCAGGAGTGGGATGCTCAGGTGCCCGCTCCACAACACTTCAACATAGGACCTGATGGCTACTATGATGGTGATTACCAAGTTAGGCCAAAAGCCTAAGCTTGGGGGAGTACGTATTTCCACCGACATTACATTCATGTTCGCACATTTCATTTCAGTTGTCGGTGTCCACGCTTTTTCATTGTATTATCCATGCTATATTTTTTCTCGTTTTCTTCTTGTCTGTTTGAAAAACTTTGAGAAAACCCAAAAATATTTCCTACTTCCTTTCGGTTTTTCTTTCTAGTTTAATTAGTTATAGTATTAAAAGAAAACCTCAAAAGGTTTCTCAATTCTTCTTCTTGCTTGTTGGGAGCTTTCCCATGTAAATAGTTTTTCTCATTTTGGTGTTTTCTGCTTTAATTTGCTTTATTCCAGAAAAACTAAAAACTCCAAAAATAATTTATTTTCTGTTTGTTGAGTCATACCAAGTAAAAGACCATGATGAAAATGTTGAGTGGCTCTCATTTGCATTATTGTTTAATCTAACAAAGAGCCCACTTTACCTTGTCTTCTCCTTTGAATAAAATGTTTGCAGATTCCAGCTTAGTCCACAACACTATTGCACTATTATTATTTTCAAATCGTTCGGTCGTGCAAGTGAAAGGCAATAATGACGATATTTGGTGAACTAGCTGTGGCAGGCATAAACGGGTATGAACTCGACTTGTTCTGTTTTTGTAAATATATTTAACCTAGTATCCATGATTTGGCGTATTATGATCAAACATGTTTGCAATGACAATTAGAGATTACAGTTTCTCATTCCATGCTTAAGTAGCTAGGAGTGGATAATAATTTATCTTGGATTTCAACATTGCGTTAGAATGATTGTGATGTAGTATGATGATATGGTATCCTCCTCCGAATGTTTCAAGTGGCTTGACTTGGCACATGTTCATGCATGTAGTTGAATCAAACAACATAGCCTCTATGATATTTATGTTCATGGTGTTCATATCCTACTCATGCTAGTATCCAATGTTCATTATGCATAATGCATGTTCATGACCGTTTTTGGTCTCTAGTTGGCCGGTTCCCAACCTATTTGCTAGCCTTCACCTGTACTAAGCGGAATTACTGCTTGTGCATCAAAATCCTAAACCCAAGTTATTCCAGATGAGTCCACCATATCTACCTATATTCGATATTACCTTGCCGCTCTAAGTAAATTTGCATGTGCCACCTCTGAAAACATCAAATAAATATCCGTTTTTGTGTGCCTGGATTGTTCATAGAGCGACAAAAGGTAGTCGGTATCTTCCACGCTAGGAGGGTTATTCTCATGATGATTGTTTATTCACTCGTCCATGCACGAGAGGGGCGGTAATAGGGATTCTCTGTCCCGAAATCAAATTGCAAATATTTAAACAGAACTCCCCCAGGACTAATGTTGGTATGGACGGTACCCGAGGATTCTGCTAGCTGTCGAGTGTGATTGTTGGTGGAAGGGGAGCAAACCTGTATTTTTATCACTTGGGAACCTCCACTAATGTATTTTGCGTGGAATATATCGATAACTAATGGTCGCGAAGTAAACAGGAAGGGTGCATTTCCCAAAATTTCATTTGCCTCTGTTTAAAAAAAACTGAGCTCTAGCACCGCTTCAAATCCCAGCTTCCCTCTGCGAAGGGGCTATCTATTTAATTTTATGTTGAGTCATCACCTTCTCAAATAAGCACTAGATTTTGAGAGCACTATTGTCATCCTCATGCATTGTATATAGTTAATGTTGGATGCATCATGACTGTATCTTTTCTACCATGAATTACAATATTTCATCGCTGCATTAACTTTGCAGGTGCTCTGCATTTATGTTTTGCGGTCTCAGAAAGGGCTAGTGAGATACCATTGTTGTCATATTATATCGTGATTGTTTCGACAAGGTGTTGTCATTTGAGATATTTTATTATTGCTCGCTAGTTAATTATGTCATTGATATGAGTTAATATGATTTTTAAGAGTTATTGCTGATATGGTTAGTCATGATCTATGTCCAAAACCTAGGTGCTACTTAAGCTTATTTATGTAAATAAGAAAAAAGGAGTTCGTAAAAGTTTTTCTTTTTCACTTTCAGTTTGTCAATTGAATTGCTTGAGGAAAAGCAAGGGTTTAAGCTTGGGGGAGTTGATACATCTCCGCCGTATCTACTTTTCCTAACGCTTTTGCTCTTGTCTTGGAATCTAATTTGCATGATTTAAATTAAACTAACCCGGACTGACGCTGTATTCAGCAGAACTACCATGGTGTTGTTTTTGTGCAGAAATAAAAGTTCTTGGATTGGAATGAAACTTTTTGGAGAACTTTTATACAATAAAAGAAAAACACTAGAGCCAAGAACCACCGAAGGGGGGGCCCTGGGTGAGCACAACCCATCAGGGTGCGCCCCCCTCAGCCGCGCCGAGGTGGGTTGTGCCCACCTGGTGGCCCCGCAGACCCTGATTCCAACACTATAAAATCATATTTTTCCAGAAAAAAATAGGGAGGAAGAATTATCTCGTTTTGCGATACAAAGCCTCTTCAACCTCCGGTTCTTCATTGATCTTCGTCATCACCAACCCTCCTTCATCACCAATTCCATGATGCTCCCCACCGGGAGTGAGTAATTCCTTCGTAGGCTCGCTGGCCGGTGATGCGCAATTGGTCCCACCGAGTTTGCTTGACCAACTCTCTGTTTGCTCATTACCAAAATCGGTCTCACTGAGTTTGTGTAATCGGTTAAACCGAGTTGACGTTTTACCCTAACCCTAGCACATCGGTCCCACCGAGTTGATCATATCGCTCCCATTGAAAACTCTAACGTTCACATTTTGAACCAAATCGGTCTGACTGGGTTTCTCGATTCGGTCTCACCGAGTTTGGTAAATTGTGTGTAGCGACAAGATTTTGTGTGGGGGCTATATATACCCCTCCACCCATCCTTCATTCGTGGAGAGAGCCATCAGAACATGCTTGCACTTCCCACATTCATTTTTTGAGAGAGAACCACCTACTAATGTGTTGAGACCAAGCTATTCCAATCCAACCACAAGAATCTTGATCTCTAGCCTCCCCCAAGTTGCTTTTTACTCAAATCATCTTTCCACCAAATTCAAATCTGTGAGAGAGAGTTGAGTGTTGGGGAGACTATCATTTGAAGCACAAGAGCAAGGAGTTCATCATCAACACACCATCTATTACCTTTTGGAGAGTGGCATCTCCTAGATTGGTTAGGTGTCACTTGGGAGCCTCCGTCAAGATTGTGGAGTTGAACCAAGGAGTTTGTAAGGGCAAGGAGACCGCCTACTTCGTGAAGATCTACCCAAGTGAGGCAAGTCCTTCGTGGGCGATGGCCATGGTGGGATAGACAAGGTTGCTTCTTCATGGACCCTTCGTGGGTGGAGCCCTCCGTGGACTCACACAACCATTACCCTTTGTGGGTTGAAATCTCCATCAACGTGGATGTACGGTAGCACCACCTATCGGAACCATGCCAAAAATCTCCGTGTCTCCAATTGCATTTGCACACTCCAATCCCGTCCCTTTACTTTCATGCAAGTTGCATGCTTTACTTTCCGCTGCGCATATACTCTTGGCATGTTTGCTTGAAATGTATTGTGAATGTTTAAACTTGTGCTAAAACTCCACCTAAACTTGAAGAACTTAAAAACTGCTACTTTTCTTTGTTGAGTGTCTAATCACCCCCTCTAGACACCTCTTCTCGATCCTTTCGCTATGTGTTAATGCTTTGTCCCGGTTCTCTATTAAAAGGAGGCCTTAATATCCCTTAATTTCCATATGGACCCCACTGTCACGGGAGGGTAGGACAAAAGATGTCATACAAGTTCTTTCCATAAGCACATATGACTATACAGAATACATGCCTACATTATATTTATGAACTGGAGCTAGTTTTTTATTTCCCTAGGTTATGACTATTATATGATTAATATCATCCAATGAATCCACCGATCCAATGCCTACAAATTTCTCTTATATTGTTCTTGCTAAGTTACCACTGCTATTGTTACCGTTACACTTGCTACAAAATCATTGCTATCATTGTTACCGTTACTATTGTTGTTGCTACTACTACCAAATCCATCATATTACTATGGTACTAATCACTTTGCCACGGATAATTAATCTCCAGTTGTGGCTGAATTGACAACTCAGCTGCTAATACTTGCAAATATTCTTTGGCTCCCCTTGTATCGAATCAGTAAATTTGGGTTGATGTCGCAATCCTAGATAGTGCTTGCATTAGGACTAGCTAGAGTGATGCATCATGTTTAAATTTTTATGAAACTTGCATTGGGGATGGCATAAACCCCCAGTACCACTTAAATCAACTAGGGTTTAATAAAATATTTTTCAATGAACCTGAAATGCCCTTAAAAATGTTCATCATTTTTAATTGGTCTAGAACCTCTACCAAAATGGTGCACATTTTTCTAGTTCACCCTGGATTCTTGAATTAATTCATAAGTATTTGATTTTGGACATTTAAACTCCTATAAGTATTTTTAAATGTCCAAATAATCTTGAAGGTATATTTGGGCTGTTGGGATTAATTTCAGAAGTGCCCATGAATATTTTCAGCATTTAATAAACTGGTTTAGTATTTCTACTAAATCAAAACAAACATCAGAAAAATAGAGAAACATAAAACAGAAAAAGAGAGAGAGAGAGAGAGAGAGAGAGAGAGAGAGAGAGAGAGAAAGGACCGAGACCCACTTTCCTGGACTGGGACGGCCCACCTGGCCTGGTGCCAGTCATCACCGAGCTGCCGCCAGAGCAGGCAGGCTGCTGCCTATCTCCCGCGCGCTCGCCTCTGGCCACATCCTGCTTGCCACGGAGGCACTGCCGAGCTCCCTCCTCTCGCCACGGAGACACCTGAACCCCCTGGACATCCATTTTCCCCTCCCGCTCTCTCCCTCGCTCTCTCCCGCTATGGCCGACGTAGCTGCGCCCGCGCCACTGTGAAGCTCACAGCCACCGCCGCTCCCTCGTCGCCTCGATGCACCCACGAGCTCCCCCGCCGTCCACCGCATCGAGCCAGCCGAGCCTCGAGCGCTCGCATGCCCCGGAGATGCCTCCCAAACCTCGCCTTCATCACCCGTCACCGAAGATCCCCCTCGATGCCCCGAC
Organism: Aegilops longissima; assembly: GCA_021605205.1. Lineage (NCBI taxonomy): Eukaryota > Viridiplantae > Streptophyta > Magnoliopsida > Poales > Poaceae > Aegilops > Aegilops longissima. Next base: position 199,572,513 of record CM038676.1, read on the forward strand.
CGCTCGGTTCCTCCCCGAGCTCGCCGTTCACCTCGTCGTGATCGCCATGACCTGTTGCCCCTTCCCCCATCTCCGTTCTCTCTCTCATGCGTAGCCACCGCACCGTGCTCGCCCGCACGCACCGCCGCCTGTGCTCGCTGCCGATGTGTGTCCGGCCACCTAACGGTTCGGCCGTTGTGCTCAGCTTCCTCCCCGCGTTAGCGTCATGTAGATGCCCTCCGCCGACCATTTGGTCGCCGGTGGAGGAACCGTGCACCTCGCCACCACGTCTCGCCTCGCTGGCGTCGAGTCGCCGGTGGATTAGCCCCGGTTTGACCTCCCCTGGGTCAATGTCAGGTGAGGCCCGCCCTGCTCATTAAGTTAGGTTAGTGCTAACTAAATTAAGTTAGTTTAGTTAGAAACTGACACGCGAGACCCACTTGTCAGTTTGACCTAGAGCGCCCCATTGACTCGCTGACGTCATGCTGACGCAGTAATTCCTTTTTTGGAATTATTTTAATTCTAATTAATCAGAAATTCCAGAAAAAGGTTTAAACTTCAAAAATTCATATAAAATAATCTATAGCTCAGAATGAAAAGATTTATATATGAAAAATGATCAGACAAATCCAATATATCCATTGGTACTAGTTTCATGCATGACAAAGCAACTTAACCTTGCTGTATAGATCAAAAAATGATAATGCACATTATAAATTCATAACTTGAGTTTGAACCCTTGGTTCAAATTAGCTCAAACCCTTCTGGTTTTAGTAGCATTAGTTCAAATCACATCATATTGCCATGTCATGATCATGCATCATATTGTTGCATTGCATTAATTATGTTCCCTCTTGTTTGCCGGTGTTTGTCCCCTCTCAGTAGACATTGTTTCGGCGATGAGATCGATGACACCGATGAAGAGCTATTACTACCCTCAACAGTGCTAGGCAAGCAAAACCCCTTTGATCACTCTGATACAATCCCATTCTCTTGCTCTTGCTCTCTTTTACTGCATTAGGACAACAACGACTTAACTGTTAGATGTTGCGATAGTTGAACCCTTTCCTCTGCATGACCTGTCTTTGCCACAGTAATTAGCAAAAACCCACTAGCATGAGTAGGAGTTGTTTGAGCCATGATGTGCCTACTCATTCATGCTTGCTTGTTATGCCTGCTATGCTAAGAGTTGTGTCATGTCTGGTTCATCTGGGTGATGGATTGGAGTGAAATGGTTGTGTCGGTAATGAGAGTGAGGAGTTGAACATTTTTTGGTAAAGGTATCGATGAGAGGCAGTGTAGGAGTACATGGTGGGTTGTTTCATTGGAACCGTCCCTAAGAACTGAGTTATGTATGTGTGATTCAATATTAGCTACTACCACATGTTGGGCCCGAAACCAATGGACCCTCTCGACTTCTTAACTACCCTGTCCTCTGTCTAGGAGTTACAAGTAGTTTCTGGTGTTTGTAGTATGCTGGAGGCTGTGCGCAATGCTGACCCTAGGGGTGGGATGTGACGCGGTAGGCACGTGGCCCGGTGTACTGAGTCGCTCGTTTGGTGACTCGGGAACCCTGCACACATCGTTTGGGGCCGTGGAGGAAACCCCAGCCGGATCTCTCTGCGGATGGAACCCGAATAGGCGATAAACCTGGACTAGAGACTTGTGTGGTTAGTCAGGTTGTGGTCGACACCCTCACTGGCATTCCTCTTGAAGGTTGTCGATTACATGTCGTGTAAATAGCGATAAGTGGTGAAAGCGTGTGTGATGAAGTACACCCCTGCAGGGTTATAAAACTATTCAAATAGCCGCGTCCGCGGTAATGGACCACTTGGTTGCTTATGCAGTTCATAGATAAGTTAATGGATACTCATAAAAGTCTCAAGACAAGTGTGAGTACTATGGATGGCCTTCTCGTAGGGAGGCGGGAGAGAATCCATAGTGGTGGATTGATATGGTGAATCTGTGGACTCGTGTGCGCCACCTCAAAATAGTTACTTCCAGTCGTAGTTCAGGGTAGGCACAGTCAAAGCTGGCTTGCTGCAGTTAAACTCCACCACCCCTTTGTTGATACTGATGCAAATGTAGCTAGTTCTGATGTAAGTCTTGTTGGGTACATTTGTACTCACGTTTGCTTAATTTATGTTTTGTTGAGAGACTTCAGTCTCACTAGTAGTTCCGCTTGGACTTCGAAATTTAGCTTGTTACCTCAGCTACGATCTTGTACCCTTGGGAGGGTCTTGTAGATAGTCAGGCTCTAAAGCCTTTTTCCTTTTTATATGTCTGTACCAGACATGTTTATGCTTCTGTTGCCTGTATGCTCTGTGTGTTGGGTCATGTGACCCATGATTGTAGTTATTACTATGTATGACTCTTCGGAGCCTTCTAAATAAATACTTTGAGTCCTAGAGTTTTGTTGTGATGCCATGTTGTATTTGCACATATCGAGCATATTGTGTGTATGATTTTGAAATGCTTGGTATGTGTGGGATCCGACAATCTAGTTGTTTATTCTTGGTAGCCTCTCTAATGGGGAAATGTCTCCTGGTGCTTCCACTGAGCCATGGTAGTTTGCTACTCCTCTGGAACACATGGGATGATCGGCATGTGTCCTTCTTTGCTCCTGTGTCCGTCCCTTCGGGGAAATGTCATGCGTTGTTCCTTTAAGTCCTTGTAGCTTGCTACGACTTGGGTACATACGTTGATGACCGACACGTGCATTGCTGGGTCATGTATGCATGTCCGTGTAAGTTACTGTCACCTTGGGTTTACGACTAGTCATGTGGCCCGGGTTCTTTGTCATATGGATGCTAGCGACACTATCATATCCGTGAGCCAAAAGGTGCAAATGGTCCCAGGCCAGGTAAGGTGGCACCCGTGGGGATACCGCGCGTGAGGCCGCAAAATGATATGATGTGTTGCATGCTAGCTTGGTGTGACTTAGGATCGGGGTCCTGACAGTTGAGTACTCTACCCTCGAAAACTATTGTGATCCCCTATACTTGTGGGTTATTAGGAATCACAAACCTTAACACCAATATTCCTACTAAAGAATAATTACTCACTAGCATGACTCACATGTTATTATCATCATACCGCAAAACTATTACCACTACTGCAGGATGCTGCTAACGCGACACTACGACCAGAGACCCTTCGACGAAACTGTGTGCGATGAGATAATCGCAAACGGTGGTGTAAAAAAACTGTCAAAAAAGGTGCAAAACGTTTGCGATGGCAGAGCCATCAAACACGGTTCAAATTTTAATTACGTGTGCGATGCAGGGCATATGATTCAGTTCAAATAACTATTTACGATGAGGAGGAACAAAAGAAACGGGCAGCCAGATGGAGGTGTCTGCGATATACAACATATGGTTCACTCGGATGAACTGTTTGTGATTAGGCAACACAAAAGAAACGGCCAGCCAGATGAAGGTGTGTGCGATATACGGCATGCGGTTCACTCGGATGAACTGTTTGCGTTGAGACATGAGAACAGAAACTGTTCAACTTAACAAGATGTGTGTGATATGCGGCAAACAGGTCTGTAATTAGAAAGGTGTGTGAAGACCGATAATAACACATACAATTGCTGGTAATAAGATGTGTGTGTTGTGTGATGGGATTGCATACAGAACAATAACGTATATAAATATATATGCACACTTATAAGGACATGCTTGCATAACCAAATTAAACATCCACTTATATAGGTGGCTACTACAACCATGGCATTTGCACACACCAAAGTAAACTATTACGTGCATAATTACATAGGTGGATACTACACACATGACATTTCCACACACCAATAAAGTAAACTATATATTACATGCATGATTAACTAGCATAAACGATCATCTGATCATCATCTACTTCTTGTGACGCTTGCTCTGCTTGTGGCTCGATCCGGGCTCGTCGATTTGGGTAACGAGGCATTTCCTCATGTCAACGATCCGCCTGTGCAACTCGTAGCATGTGTACACACTCTTGGCTGCGAACCTGAGGTGAGGTTCATCCAGTTGCCGCATTCAGGCCCTGTGCCAGGATAGGGGGCTTGTTCTTTGGGCATCCTTCTTCATCTTTTCGTAGTAGGGGTCGATGATGGCCGAGGCGAGTTCGACCAGGGAGTCCTTCGTGCTGCCCCAGACCCTGTAGTGGTCATGGATTTCGACAAGGTTCTTGCAGGCCAAGCCCGTAACATTGAGCTCGTTTACTTCGTTGGTGGTTTCCACCGTGGCGAACTTGTAGTCGGTGTTGTTGACAAACCTTTTGAAATGGTCGCAAGGCTCTGTGGCCATGCAGTAGTGGTAGATGAGGACATGATGGCGCATGCACAACTGGGCGACGACAACCTTCTGATCTATGCCGGGACGACTGGCGGTGTACTGGAGGTCGATGCTGACCACCTTGTACTTGTCTCGAGCAAGCAACTGCTCAATGTTGTTGATGTAGTCATCCACCACGACCGGGTCGATGGTGTACACCACCAAGAGATCCGTCTCCCTCGCGTGGGTTTCCACTCTATGGTCGCCGAACTCCATTTGAGCGCCACTGGACATCCCCTCTCTATGTGTCACCGTGGGTGTGCTTGTTGTGTTGTGGAGCACGATTGAAAGGTTGAAGAGACTAAGGTTATAATGTTCGCGGGAATTAAAGGGGAAGCCGGACGGCCAGGAATATCGGCAGGCCCTGATGGCAGTTCTAATTTGGAGCACATAACTCCATCATGCCACACGTAACTGCATGGCGTGGCAACACGCGCGGCGCAACTGCATGCATATGGGGCCCCCGACGTGATCGTGTGCACGCCCAACAGCTGGCAGAGCCTGCACGGAGGGACATGAGCAGAGCGCTCCACGGTTGCCTCAACGGCGAGCAACCACATATATATGCAGACAACAGTTGAACGCGCAAGGAAAAGCTGCCCACAAGCCGGGGGCGTCGACGGACGCGAGAAGAGCATGCCAACGGACGCGAGCAGAGCGTGCCGCGGTGCCTAACGGCCAGAACAGCACGCTGTGGCGCCTAACAGCGAGCAGAGCTTGCCGAGGGACGCGAGCAGAGGCCAGCACAATGATACGTGGCAAAAAAGACTAACTGTGCAAGCGATATCGAAGACATCAAGCATGAATCAGATTAGAGTTGCATGTGCGATACGTGGCATACAGTTGATCCATCCTAGCTGTTTGTGATGGAATAAGCCGTGTGTGTTGCGGGCAAACGCTTGCTGGTATATAACCTTAAATTTAACCAAAAAAGTGTTAATGCATGTTACAAAAATTGTATAGCTGGAAACTATGTCAAATACGACTCCAATGATATAATCTTTGGCGACGTGCATTCGTATTTTATTAGTTAAATCCTACTTATAAACCAGGACGGGGGTATAGTAGGTAATTAAATCGCAAATGTTTTTTGTATTAACTGTATGTTTACGTGTCCTTTTGTCCTCCTCTCACACGTCTTTTCACCCCACTGCCGCAGACGACTTACATCGCAAGCTTGCACAGTGCGCGGGGGCGTTCTTTTGGCCAAACGATGGCTCGAAGTGGCGCCAATGAATCGTCGGTGAGCCCGTTCCCGGGCAACCTCGCAAGTTCCCGCGCAAGCTTCCCGCCCGACTCGGTGAAATCCTCCGAAATCCCGATGTTTACCGGTCTGCTATAAAAACCCTCATGGCCGGCGAGTCCTGCGTCGCATTTTCCCCTCCCTCCCTATAGTTTATCTCGTGTGCTTCTCCCACAACCTCCAATGGCACCGGTTCTTTGTCGTTGCTCAGCCACCCCGCCGTCATCAGAGGACTGCTCCAGCTGGGAGGCTACAACGCGGCGGCGACGCAGTCCCCGGCGTAGTGTAGTGCGCGTGGCGTCCCTGTTGGGTGTGCACGCAACACCCACCACATGCGCCGCCGTCGCTGCCCGTCGGCAGCTGTTGCCGGCCGCCGTTGCTGCCACACCACCGTCGAAAGCCAGGGCCATCTCCCACTCCGTCGCCGTGGCTCGAAGGCGGGAGGTGGCCCTCGTGGCCGCCACCCCATTACCAGCCATCGTGGCCATCACCCGATCCGCCACCGCGGCCCGAAGGCGGGAGGTTGTGGTCGTGGCCGCCACCCCATCATCGGCCGCCGTGGTCGCTAGCCCACCATCGACCACCGGGATCATCACCCGCTCCGCCACCGCCGCCCGAAGGAGGGAGGCAGAGGTGGACGCCCGCACGTGCGTCAGCGACCTTGCGCACTACATCGAGTTCCTGCGGGAGGAGGAGGAGCGCCTCGTCGAGCACGCAAAGAGCCTTACCATAGCCGTGGCCGCAGCACACGCCGACGCAGAGGCGAATAATCAGGAGATCTATGAGCAGTCCGGCCGCTTCGAGAGGGATCGTCTGGAGCGGTAGTGGGCGTTCGAGCTGGCGAGTGTCGCTGAACGTGCAGCAGCGGCAGGCACCGTATTGCATTTCTCCAGCTCATCGATACGCTCCTCCGCCTCCTCCTCGGCCTCTTATTGAGTGCGCTTGGCAGAGGGGAGGCTGCCGGAAATAGCACGAAGCCCCTTCATGGTAGTAGTAGTATTTAGGGGCTATTTTGTTCAGTTCATCTGACTATAGATGTGTGGTCGAACTGTACAACGTACTTAAAATTAGATAGTATATATAGTTGAACTAGCTATTTTAGTATTTGTTTGGCAACAATTGGCGAAAAGTTTGGTCGGTTCAGCTGTCGAGTTGAACTATTTGTATAAATTAAGAGCAACTGCTTAATCTATGAATGAAATCTATGCTTAATTACTGAATTTTAGTTGCAAAAATTAGATAGTGCTAGTGATTTCTAGCTGCATATTTTGACAAATCACAGTGTTACAAGGATTGACAAATGCCAACATTACTAGATCAACAAATGTAAATCTTTCCAGTTTGACAAATGGCAACATACCCAATATGACAGATGCAAATCTTACAAAATTCTTTGTACATGGTTGCGCACGGGTCATCCAAAACAACCGTTTGCGTTGAAGGGATGCACAAATCCTGCGCTACGGATTTTCCCTCGACTTAAGGGGGAAGACCATAGCTCTCACTTTGCATACAGGTGTTCTATCTAAACCATTTGCGATCAAGAGCTGGAGAAATCCTGCTCGGCACATTTTCTCTTGGCATCCTGGGGAAGCTGTCATTTGTGATGAGTGGTTAATACGGTTTTTAATTAATTTCTTGAGTGCTTGGAGAATTTCATCTAGATTTTTCAAGGAATAATTTGGAAAGCGTTCCTCAAGAAATTTCCATATAGTGTAGGCACACTCAAGAGTAGGTAAGTTTCTAATTAAGTTTCTAGGCAAGCCTCTAGTGATAAGATTAACAGTTCTAAGATTCCTAATCATGTCAATTGATTCATCAAGAGTAGGATGCATAGGATCAACATGAGGTGCACAAGGGCTAGCAATGTACTTATTCAAATGATATTGATTGAAAATTACAAGCATCTAATTTTTCCACTCATGAAAATACTCTCCATCAAGAATAGGCACTCTATGTCTAAGACTCCCCAAAGTAGACTCATCCATCTTCCTCCAATGGTGATTAAACCAAGGCAATGGAGACCAAGGCTCTGATACCACTTGTAGGATCTTGAGAAGAGGTGTCTAGAGGGGGGGTGATTAGACAATAAGTACCAAAGTTGCAGTTTTTTAACTTCTTTAGGTTTAAGTGGAGTTTAGGCACAAGCTTAACATTCACAATACATAACAAGCAAGCATGCAAGGAGTATATGAGCAACGGAAAGTAAAGCATGCAACTTGCAAGAATGTAAAGAGAAGGGTTTTGGAGGATTCAAACGCAATTGGAGACACGGATGTTTTTGTCATGGTTCCGATAGGTGGTGCTATCGTACATCCACGTTGATGGAGACTTCAACCCACGAAGGGTAGCAGTTCTTGAGTCCACGGAGGGCTCCACCCACGAAGGGTCCACGAAGAAGCAACCTTGTCTATCCCACCATGGTCGTAAGCCCACGAAGGACTTGCCTCACTAGCGGTAGATCTTCACGAGTAGGCGATCTCCTTGCCCTTACAAACTCCTTGGTTCAACTCCACAATCTTGTCGGAGGCTCCCAAGTGACACCTAGCCAATCTAGGAGACACCACTCTCAAGAAGTAACAAATGGTGTGTTGATGATGAACTCCTTGCTCTTGTGCTTCAAATGATAGTCTCCCCAACACTCAACTCTCTCTCACAGGATTTGGATTTGGTGGAAAGAAGATTTGAGTGGAAAGCAACTTGGGGAAGGCTAGAGATCAAGATTCATATGGTAGGAATGGAATATCTTGTCCTCAAAACATGAGTAGGTGGTTCTCTCTCGAAATAGGATCTTTGGAAGTGTGAAGCATTACGATGGCTCTCTCCACGAATGAAGAGGAGGTGGAGGGTATATATATTCTCCACACAAAAACTAAACGTTACACACAATTTACCAAACTCGGTGGGACCAAATCAACAAACTCGGTCAGACCGATTCAGTAAACCTAGTGACCGTTAGGGTTTTCGGTGGGACCGACATGCAACTCGATAGGACTGATATGGTTAGGGTTAGGGCATAACGTAATCTCGGTGAGACCGATTACACAAACTCGGTGAGACCGATTTTGGTAATTAGCTAACCAGAGAGTTGGTCAGGCAAACTCGGTGAGACCGATTACTCAAACTCGGTGGGACCGATTTTGGTAATAAGTTAACTAGAGAGTTTTCATTGTAATCTCAGTAGTACCGATTGCACAAACTCGGTGAGACCGATTTTGGTAATGGACATACACAGAGATATTACAATCCCATCTTGGTGAGACCGAGATCCCTATCGGTGAAACCGATTTGCCTAGGGTTTGTGGCAGTGGCTATGACAACTGAACTCGGTGGCGCCGGATAGAAAGAATCGGTGGGGCCGAGTTTGACTTTAGGTCATATGTGTGGAAGTGGGAAAGTAGTTGAGGGTTTTGGAGCATATCACTAAGCACTGTGGAGCAGGAATCTCATTAAGCAACACCTCATCCCTTCTTGATAGTATTGGCTTTTCCTATAGACTCAACGTGTTCTTGGATCACCAAAATAAAAAATGAAGAGTCTTGAGCTTGAAGCTTGAGCCAAACCTTTGTCCTTAGCATCTTGAAGGGGTTCCCACATCCTTTAGTCCATGCCACTCCATTGTTGAACTTATCTGAAACATACTCGATAAAAGTGTTAGTCCAACAAGAGATATGTTGACATTAATTACCAAAACCACCTAGGGAGCACTTGTGCTTTCACCCATGGCCGAAGAGTTGGCAATCGCCGAGAGAGTTCAAGCAGCCATCCGTTCCTGCACGGCATACCTTGCCACGACGGAGCCCGCTAGAGCCCAGATCACGGCTGCCCACGCCGAGCTCGTGGCGGCCTATTCCAAAGATATGGCGGACACGGATGGTGATATGCTTGCCGAGTATGGTGCAATTGATGCCATGGAGCCCCTTCCCCAGGAGACCGTCGGGCGCGAGCTGGACATGGAGGCGGCAGCAGAGATTGATGAGCACCAGTTGTAGTAATCTTTGTTTTGTTTAATTAAGAGTGTCGGTCTTTAATTTGTTAGAGTAATGTTTAGGTCAGCAATCTCTGCTTAATTGTTGAACTTGCTCGATTAAGAAGTTAGTCTCCTTTGTGTACTCAAATTATGCAATGACGTGGATGACCACTGTAACCAGGGAAATTCGAACCAAAATTTTTGACATTCAAACTCAACACACATGGGTTAAGCTATCTAAATCTTTTGTGACGTTCACATATCATACACAGTTCTGAATAAGGGACCATGTCTGATGACACTTTGCGCGCCAGTTTTTTAGCTGAAGCGATTCCAAATTTTCGGCTTCCGTGGAAATATCTACCTCCCCGCCCCTCCCCCTTACCAAAATCCACATTTCCCCTATTTCCGCCTTCCTTTCCAAGTTGAAACCTTCACTCCTTGTTTGCAGCGCCGCCTCCTCGCCGGCGACCCTCCTCCACGCTGCTCGGCATCGCCTATCCAGGCAGGTGATCCACACCCGACCCCCATCCTCCTTCTCCTTCCACATCCCACATGCCCCGTCCGCCGGCGCGACACCTTCCACCCAAATCACCGAACCCTCCACCAAATAAGCCGCCCTAAGCCATGGTGCATGCAGTATAGCCAGGATCCCAAGGACCATTTGGCAGCGGAGAAGCAAATCGCGGCCGCACGCGCGGATGAGGTCGCGATGGCTGCCATTCGTGTTGACCCCCAGATCTTGGAGGAGCACCTCACCGTCGAGGCCACCGTTGACGCCTCACGCGCCGCTGACGCGACGCGTTGGCTGTTTGGTTCAATTCTGCAATGCGATGTTCAATTGTTGTGGGTGCATTCTGTTATTGTATACCATGTGAGAAATAAATTGAATTTGGCTGTACTAAATACATGAGAAACAAATACAATTGCTATATTTCCATGTTGTTAAGCATGCTTGGTTTGGTTAACTGTCCGATCTTCTATTAGGAGTATGTTATATTGTGCAATGTGGTGCTCAGTTAACGTTTGGTTCATTTGTTGTGGTGTTTAGTTAACTGTTTTGTTTGGTTCAATTCTGCAATGCGATGTTCAATAGTTGTGGATGCATTCTGTTATTGTATACCATGTGAGGAATAAATTGAATTTGGCTGTAGTAAATACATGACAAAAAATACAATTGCTATATTTCCAAGTTGTTAAGCATGCTTGGTTTGGTTAACTATCTGATCTTCTATTAGGAGTATGTTATATTGTGCAATGTGGTGCTTAGTTAATGTTTGGTTCATTTGTTGTGGTGTTTAGCTAACTGCTTGGTTCAATTCTACACTGCGATGTCCAATTGTCGTGGGTAGAATTTTGTATTGTTGTGCATGTGAGGAATAAATCGAATTTGGCTGCACTTAATACATGAGAACATATACAAGTGCTATATTTCCTAGTTCTTAATCATGCTTGGTTTGGATAAATGGGTTTTCCATGTGGCTTGAATTAATCGATGAATCTGCAATGTGCTTATTTTTCATCAACATATTTTACTTGATAGCATCGAACTCTTACTTAACCTGATGACTAACTACCTTATATGTGTTGTAGGAAACAATGGGAAGCACTGAGGTTTACAATCGAGGTTAACACGTGCATGGTCTGTTGTCTAATAGCACATTATTGTGCAATTGCAGGAACCATTCTAATATTTAGGTTTTAACAATTTGGTCTTGCACATGTAGGTCCCTCTTTATCGAGGTTTTGACCCACTGTTCGGCCCCTTTTGCATATGAGGAAATGAGTTGTCCATGAATATCATTCAAGTCAAGAAACTCAGAAAGACTATTAGGATAAAGAAATCAGCGACAAAAAACAACAAGATCTTTGTCTGCACAATGAAGAAGACATCAGTTCACTACAGGATGGTACTAACTATTATAACTTGCCTTTTTTATTCCTTTGCCCCATTTCCAATATAGAGAAGATATTTATGCACATCCTTGTTTTCGGGCCTTTCCAAAGCAGTTCACTGATGATTACCTCTCAAACTACCTGTATGGTCAGGAGGCGAGGAAGGCATTCATACAACACCCACGGTTCAATATTGAAGTGTTCCTAAAGAGGACGAAGGATGGACAGTCAATCTTCCACAGGAACTGGCCTAAAGTTACAACGAACTTCAACATCAATGAAGGCTCAATATTCGCCTTATGCTTCAGTAGTTTTCTAGATGAGATACATCTGTCTATGTACCGTCTATGATGCTAATTTTGAAAGGTTATAGATGTCGCATGTGAAACTTGGTCCTGGTGTAGGTGTGTAATGGGGTAGCTGAGTGCTGAAGCTATATGATGTTGTACTATGATGTATTTCAATTATGAAAATGAAATATATTGTGTGCTTAATATGAAATGTCAATTAGATTAATAAATGGATTATGAATAATCGGATAATTAGCCTGCTAATTGGGTTTTTCTATTGCAAATGGTTATTGATAAAACACCGTGTGTGATGCATTCAATAACGCACACAGTTTCTAGGAATAAACCGTGTTAGATTAATGAACTATCACACACGACATCCTCTTGAAAACTGTTTGGTTAGGCCACCTGGCGCAAACGTTTACCACATAAAAACTGTGTGTGATGGACAGCCCTTGACACACAGTTTCTTCTAGGCACTGTGTGTGATGAATTCAATAACGCAAACGATAAAATTGTTAATATCGTGTGCAATGGAAACGCTATCACAAACGATTTAACCGGGAAAATTGTGTGTGATATACTTGCGAACAGAAACATTTTCCTTGGAGCGAGTGTGTGGGATGTATATACGAACGGAAACGTTTAGCGCTGGCTGACTGTGTGGGATATACTTACGACCAGAAATGATTTCACCTGTATAATTGTATTTTTTTAGCACTACTGTATGTATTTCTGTATTTGAGTGCTCGCCGGTCGCACACGACCTCATTTTGCCGAGCGTGTGTGCCGGGAGGGCATATCCCCGCGGTTTCTGGGTCATGTGGGAAGGACCCCCCTATCGCCCACACTCACTTGGCGACGTTTGCTACCTGTTGAGCATGTGTTAGTTTTCCCTTGAAGAGGAAAGGGTGATACAACAAAGTAGCATAAGTATTTCCCTCAGTTTTTGAGAACCAAGGTATCAATCCAGCAGGAGACTACACGCAAATCGCCTAGTACCTGCACAAACAATGAAGAACCTCGCAACCAACGCGATAAAGGGGTTGTCAATCCCTTCCCGACCACTTGCAAAAGTGAGATCTAATAAAGATAATAAGATAAATATTTTTGGTATTTTTGGTTGTATAGATTGGAAAATAAAGATTCCAAAGTAAATAGTAAACTAGAATTGTAGATTGGAAACTTATATGATGTAAAGTAGACCCGGGGGCCATAGGTTTCACTAGTGGCTTCTCTCAAGATAGCATATATTACGGTGGGTGAACAAATTACTGCCAAGCAATTGATAGAAAAGCGCATAGTTATGATGATATCTAAGGCAATGATCATGAATATAGGCATCACGTCCGTGTCAAGTAGACCGAAACGATTCTGCATCTACTACTATTACTCCACACATCGACCGCTATCCAGCATGCATCTAGAGTATTAAGTTCATAAGAACGGAGTAACGCATTAGGCAAGATGACATTATGTAGAGGGATAAACTCAAGCAATATGATATAAACCCCATCTTTTTATCCTCGATGGCAACAATACAATACGTTTGGTTTCCCTTTCTGTCACTGGGATCGAGCACCGCAAGATTGAACCCAAAGCTAAGCACTTCTCCCATTGCAAGAAAGATCAATCTAGTAGGCCAAACTAAACTGATAATTCGAAGAGACTTGCAAAGATATCAAATCATGCATATAAGAATTCAGAGAAGAATCAAATAATATTCATAGATAACCAAGTTCATAAACCCACAATTCATCGGATCTCGGCAAACACACCGCAAAAGAGTATTTCAACTAATAGTCTCCAAGAACATCAAGGAGAACTTTGTATTGAGATCCAAAGAGAGAGAAGAAGCTATCTAGCTAATAACTATGGACCCGAAGGTCTGTGGTAAACTACTCACACATTATCGGAAAGGCTATGGTATTGATGTAGAAGCCCTCCGTGATCGAATCCCCCTCCTGCAGATCGCCTGAAAAGGCCCCAAGATGGGATCTCACGAGTACAAAAGGTTGCGGCAGTGGAAAATTGGTTTCGTGGCTCCCCTCGATGTTTTTAGGGTATAAGACTATATATAGGCGAAGGAAGTAGGTCGGTGGAGCTACGAGGGGCCCACGAGGGTGGGGGCGCGCCTACCCCCCTGGGCGTGCCCCCTGCCTCGTGGCCACCTCGTTGCTTCCTTGACTTCCACTCCAAGTCTCCTGGATTGCGTTTCTTCCAAAAAAGATCCTCGCGAAGGTTTCGTTCCGTTTGGATTCCGTTTGATATTCCTTTTCTGCGAAACGCTGAAATAGGTAAAAAAACAGCAGTTTGGACTGGGCCTTCGGTTAATAGGTTAGTCCCAAAAATAATATAAAAAGGTATATTAAAGCCCATTAAACATCCAAAACAGATAATATAATAGCATGGAACAATAAAAAATTATAGATACGTTGGAGACGTATCAAGCATCCCCAAGCTTAATTCCTGCTCGTCCTCGAGTAGGTAAATGATAAAACATAATTTTTGATGTGGAATGCTACCTAACACAATTTTTCAATGTAATTCTCTTGATTGTGGCATGAATGTTTAGATCCAAAAGATTCTAGGCAGAGTTTTAATATTGTCATAAAATAGTAATACTTCAAGCATGTTAACCAAGCAATTATGTCTTATCAAAATAACATAGCCAAAGAAAGCTTGTCCCCACAAAATCATATAGTTTGTCCATGCTTCATTTTCGTCACACAAAATGATCCCATCATGCACAACCCCGATGACAAGCTGAGCAATTGGTGCATACTTTTTAACGCGCTTCAGCCTTTTCAACCGTCACGCAATACATGAGTGCAAGCCATGGATTTAGCACTATAGGTGGAATAGCATATGATGATGGGGGTTGTGAGATGACAAAAAGGGAGAAAGTCTCACATTGACGCGGCTAATCAACGGGCTATGGAGATGCCCATCAATTGATGTCAATGCGAGGAGTAGGGATTGCCATGCAACGGATGCACTAGAGCTATAAATATATGAAAGCTCATCAAAAGAAACTAAGTGGGTGTGCATCCAACTTGTTTGCTCACGAAGACCTAGGGCATTTTAAGAAGCCCATCATTGGAATATACAAGCCAAGTTCTATAATGAAAAATTCCCACTAGTATATGAAAGTGACTAAATAAGAAACTCTCTATCATGAAGATCATGGTGCTATTCTGAAGCACAAGTGTGGAAAAAGGATAGTAACATTGTCCCTTCTCTCTTTTTCTCTCATTTTTTTGTTTGGGCTTCTTTGGCCTCTTTTTTTATTTGGGCTTCTTTGGCCTCTTTTTTTCGTCCGGAGTCTCATCCCGACTTGTGGGGGAATCATAGTCTCCATCATCCTTTCCTCACATGGGACAATCCTCTAATAATGATTATCATCACACTTTTGTTTACTCATAACTCAATATTACAACTCGATACTAGAACAAAAATATTACTCTATGTGAATGCCTCTGGCGGTGTACTAGGATATGCAAGGAATCAAGAGCGACATGTATGAAAGAATTATGAGGGTGGCTTTGCCACAAATACGATGTGAACTACATGATCATGCAAAGCAATATGACAATGATGGAGCGTGTTATAATAAACGGGACGGTGGAAAGTTGCATGGCAATATATCTCGGAATAGCTATGGAAATGCCATAATAGGTATGTATCGTGGCTGTTTTGAGGAAGATATAAGGAGGCTTATGTGTGATAGACCGTATCGTATCACGGGGTTTGGATGCACCGGCGAAGTTTGCACCAACTCTCAAGGTGAGAAAGGGCAATGCACGTTACCGTAGAGGCTAGCAAATTGCGAAAAGGTAAGAGTGCGTATAATCCATGGACTCACATTAGTCATAAAGAAGTCATATACTTCTTGCAAAATTTTATTAGCCCTCGAAGCAAAGTACTACTACGCATGCCCCTAGGGGGATAGATTGGTAGGAAAAGACCATCGCTCGTCCCCGACCGCCACTCATAAGGAAAGCAATCAAAGAACACCACATGCTTCAAATTTGTCACAAACCATTTACCATTCGTGCATGCTACGGGACTTGCAATCCTCAACACAAGTATTTCTCAATTCCACAATTACCCAACTAGCATGACTCTAACATTACCACCTTTATATCTCAAAACAACTATCAAGTATCAAAATTATGATAGTATTCAATGCACTCTATATGAAAGTTTTTATTATACCCATCTTGGATGCCTATCATATTAGGACTAATTTTATAGCCAAAGCAAATTACCATGCTGTTCTAAAAGATTCTCAAAATAATATAAGTCAAGCATGAGAGATCAATAATTTCTATAAAATAAAACCACCACCGTGCTCTAAAAAGGTATAAGTGAAGCACTAGAGCAAAATTATCTAGCTCAAAAGATATAAGTGAAGCACATAGAGTATTCTAATAAATTCCGATTCATGTGTGTCTCTCCCAAAAGGTGTGTACCAGCAAGGATGATTGTGGTAAACTAAAAAGCAAAGACTCAAATCATACAAGACGCTCCAAGCAAAACACATATTATGTGGTGAATAAAAATATAGCCTCAAGTAAAGTTACCGATAGGCGTGAGCGAAAGAGGGATGCCTTCCGGGCATCCCCAAGCCTAAACTTTGGTTGTCCTTGAATTTTACCTTGGGGTGCCTAGGGCATCCCAAGCTTAGGATCTTGCCACTCCTTATTCCATAATCCATCAAATCTTTACCCAAAACTTGAAAACTTCACAACACAAAACTCAACAGAAAATCTCATGAGCTCCGTTAGTATAAGAAAACAAACCACCACCTTAAGGTAGTGTAATGAAATCATTCTTTATTTATATTGCTGTTAAACCTACTGTATTCCAACTTCTCTATGGTTCATACCCCCCGATACTAGCCATAGATTCATCAGAATAAGCAAACAACACACGAAAGCCAGAATCTGTCAAAAATAGAACAATCTTTAGAAATATGATTTGTTCGAATACTTCTAGAACTCCAAAAATTCTGAAAAACTAGGACAATCTGGATAATTTGTATATTGATCTCCTGCAAAAAGAATTGGTACTTTATCATGTTCTGGTGAATTTTAACAATTATTTTTGTGAGCGTAAAGTTTCTGTATTTTTCAGCAAGATCAAACAACTATCACCTAAGAAGATCCTATTGGTTCTACTTGGCACAAACACTAATTAAAACATAAAACCGCATCTAAACTGTAACATCCCAAATTTTCCATTTAGAATGTTATACATAGGTCATTCATGCATATCATATTTTTACTGCATTGTTGCTTTGCGATCCTCGAAATTCTAAGCAACTCAAGGACCCACGGAGAGAGTTGGGGATTTCACGTTTTTCATATTTGTATTTTATCAAATATCAAAACGAGGATCACTTTGGTTTTAATTATTTTTCTCTCCGAAAATATTTCATATTAAAATATAAGAGAGGAGATAATATGACTTCTCCAAAATAAAGGGAATATTGGAGGAAAAATGTTAAAATCAAATAAATAATATTTTGGGCTTTTATTGCTATTTTATTTGAATTAGGAAAAATATGCTTGTTTCAAAATTGCATTAGAGGCCCAAATAAATGTTCGCTTTGTCCGCAATATTATTAGAGGACCGCGAAAATTTATTTCAGGATTTTTGGACTCCGTTTAGTATTTCTTTTATTTGTTTTTCCGCATCAGTTTTTTTTAAAGTTGCACCGACCCGGACTCTAGGCGGGGCAGGCTTTATAAGGCGCGCCGCCCGAGGCCCCAGCCCATCGAAGCCTGCCGCCGAGCCCCAAACCCTAACCCTAAGCCGACGCCGCCGCGCCGTCGCCTGCCACCGCCACCGCCGCCCGCCACTTGAACCGCCCGCTGCCATCACCGAATCTCGCCGAGCCGCCGCCGTTGACCATTTGACCGGCCAGTTTTTTTAGAAAACCCTAAGATCGGTTTTTTTAATTTAGATCAGTTTTCTGTGGTTTAGTTAAATAGCGGATGTTCGTCCGTACTTCGTTTTAACGAACGCTGTTCATCCGTTAGCCACGCACGTGACGTTAGTTCATTAGCTTTGTTAAATCGGTTTTCTTTTTCCAGGGTTTTTCCGCGATTATTTCCGATCGCGATTTCTGCCCTAATTTTCTTTTTAGTTTACCTTTTCGCTTGTTTATCCAAATCAGGTGAAACAAGCGCCTAGATCTTCATCTCGAAGTCCTCTTTCTGTTTAACCAACTTGAACAAGATTTTGGTACTGTAAAATTTGACTTTAGTCCAGATTAGTAAACGGATCTTTTTCTTTCGTAGTTTGAGTTTCGTTGCTCCGTTTGATTTGATTCTTTTTGCAAACAGGAGTTCTTCAGTGGAACTTCTTATTTGAGTTTTACCTGTGCATATTTGCTTTTGTGCTTGTGTATGCTAATATTTGTTTGAGATATAATTCCCGGAGTACGAAGCATGCTACTACGAGTTACTAGGTTTTGCGGATCGTCAGCAAGGAAAGTAACACTTTGATCATACCCTTTTATTACCCAGTTTTTTTATCCACTAGATCAACCCTCACACATTGCATCCGTAGGATCTCTTAACATGTGGGTATTTGGAATGTAGATTACCGGCGTTCTGGGAACGGGGGTCCCCAGACTTGCCTGCCTGCGGCCCACAGCGTGGCTATGCTAGCGGGCCTGTACGGCCCATCTCCATCAACAAAGCGTTCAAGACCCTCGCGAGGGGCCATGCCTCACGAGGAGGGCGACACAAGACCTCCTTGGGAGCGGCCTCGCCAGGCTGCCTCGCGAGGAGCGGAGATATCAAGGCGGAGCAAACCTCACGAGGCTCTCGTGACGTGAGCCATGACGATCGACACCAGGCGGGCGCCAAGTGGGCGCCAGCGCGTGCAGCGTTCTTGTTACCTCTTTGGTGTTAAGGAAGCAAGCGCAGGCGCGGAGTACCGAGGTATCAGGCAAAGGTTCCCATATTGGTGAAAGAAGACCAAGGCCAGCAGGACGGCAAGACGTAGGTCACCGTAGGGCCCAAGACGGCGTCACCACCAGAGCCTTTTGCAGGCGAAGACCACTTTTGTCAGGATAGCTTGTACTAGTTGTCCCCTTTCAAATTCGCTCGCCGTTGTTGGCTCCCTTCCCGCTCAATATTTGGGGAGAGGACCAGGGCCTATATAAGTAGAGCTAGCCACCACAGTAGAGGGGGGGGGGGACAGATCGAGTTCTCATCCACAAGTCGACAGAGCGCAAGAACACCTCAACCTCAGGAGGCTGTTCTTCCCCTTGTACTGTTCTTCATCAGCCCAAGAGGCAATCCACCACCACACCTTTGGGTAGGGTATTACACCATAATGGTGGCCTGAACCATATAAATCCGTGTCTTTACGTGTTGCGAGTTAAATCGAGTTCGTCCGCGAGATCTTGGTGAGCTAGGACGTAGATCGGTAGGAGGGAAAGAACTTCGCGCGCACCCCAGAGTTCGAACCTTAAGGGTTTTGCCTTTTGCCAGAACCCCGCATCCGATGTTTGGTGCGCCAGGTAGGGGTGCGCCGTAGCTTCTCCACCACCGGCCTGCGCCCCGCGCCGCCACACTTAGCCCCCATGGCGGGTGCTCCGCCATCCGCTCCTGCAGCTGGTGTTGACGACAGGGCTAGGGGCTCCGAGCCCTGGCCCCCGCCCTGCGACGGGTGCAATGGCCACCCAAGTTCAGGCCAGAGATGCCGCTGCGCTACGACGGCGCGGCGGACCCGTCGCCGTTCCTACTGGCTTACGAGGAGGCTATCCTCGAGGTCGGGGGCGATGACAAGGTCATAGCTAACTGGTTCCCCATGGCCCTCGCCGGCGAGCCACGCGCCTGGCTGCTCAACCTCCCTGGATCTATGGTGGTGTCCTGGGGGGAACTCCGCGATCTCTTTGCTGCACGCTATGCGGTGCCGGTGCACCACGCAGTTGCAGCCCTGTTGGGCGGCTCTCAAGCACCGCCTTCAGATCGCCATGCCAAGCGGTTCCTCCGCCAGACTGGGGCCGCTTCCAAGCGCCCGGGGGGCTTCACTGGGTTGGGCCGCAACAGAGGCCGTCCTCACCTTCAGCTCAGAAGACCATCCCGGCTCCACCATCGGCTTGTGCATGCTCCCAATGCTCTGCACGCCCACCATCTGCAACGTGGTTGTTACCAAGACCCTCATTGACGGTGGTGCCGGCCTCAACTTGCTCTCCGTGGAGGCCTTCAGCCTTCTTCACGTGCCGCTCGAGCGACTCAGTCTCAGCAAGCCCTTCTCAGGAGTTGGTGGCGGCGCTGCCCACTCCCTGGGTCAGATGCGTCTCCCAGTCACCTTTGGCACGCACGACAACTACCGCACCGAGTTGGTCGACTTTGACGTCGCCCGCATCGGCCTCCCGTACAATGCCATCCTGGGGTACCCAGCTCTCGCCCAGTTCATGGCGGCGACTCACCCGGCCTACAACCTCATGAAGATGCCTGGGAGCAAGGGCATCCTCACCATCAAATGGGGACACCAAGGAGGCCGTAACGGCACTCAAGCTTGCCTTCAAGACTGCGGCGGTGGCGCAGCCCGCCGGCGCTGGTAACCCCGAAGCCAAGGAGGTCGCACCTACCAAGAAGAAGCAGATGTTCAGCCAAGACGAGGCGGAAACCAAGCAGGTGCCAGTCAATGAGGACGGGCCCTCACGAGCCACCTTTACCATAGGTGCCGGCCTCGATTCTGTCCAAGAAGAGGCGATGGTGAGGTTCTTGCGCGCAAACAAGGACATATTCACATGGGAGCCCAATCAGCTGGTGGGGGTTCCAAGAGAGGTGATTCAACATCACTTAAGGGTGTGCCCCAACATGCGCCCTGTCAAGCAATGAGCGAGGCGGCAATCCACGGAGAAACAAGCCTTCATCGTCCAGGAGACCCGCAAGCTGGAGGCGGCGGGTGCCATTCGTGAAGTTCGGTACCCCACATGGCTAGCGAACCCCGTCGTAGTGCCGAAGAAAGGCGGGAAGGAACGGATGTGCGTCGATTTCACCAACCTTAATAAGGCCTGCCCCCAAGATCCGTTCCCGCTCCCCCGCATTGACCAGATCGTCGACTCCACGGCCGAGTGCGGCATGCTGTGCTTCCTGGAAGCATTCTCAGGGTATCACCAGATCAAGATGGCGGTGGAAGACGTAGAGAAGACAGCCTTCCTGACCCCGTGTGGGGTGTACTGCTACACCTGCATGCCCTTCGGGCTGTGCAATGCGGGCGCGACCTTTCAGCGGCTGATGCATATTGCCTTGGAGTGGCAGCTCAGGAGAAACACGGAGGCCTATGTCGACGACATAGTGGTGAAGTCTCGGGAGGCGAGAACCTTGATTCAAGACCTGGAGGAGATCTTC
Organism: Aegilops longissima; assembly: GCA_021605205.1. Taxonomy (NCBI): domain Eukaryota; kingdom Viridiplantae; phylum Streptophyta; class Magnoliopsida; order Poales; family Poaceae; genus Aegilops; species Aegilops longissima. The sequence goes on from CM038676.1 coordinate 199,593,605, forward strand.
GAGAGCCTGTGCCAGGTGAACTTGTGGCTTAACCCAGAGAAGTGTGTGTTTGGTGTCCCTTCCAGCAAGTTGTTGGGATTCCTCGTATCCCACAGAGGGATCGAGGCGAACCCGGAGAAAATCAAGGCCATCGAGGACATGAGCCCGCCGCAGACCCTCAGAGAGATGCAGAAGCTGGCGGGACGAGTAACTGCGTTGGGGCGTTTCATCTCCAAGCTGGGAGAGCGCATCTGACCCTTCTTCAAGCTCATGAAGAAGAAGGGCCCGTTCGACTGGACACCAGAGGCCGACCGAGCCTTCCAAGACCTCAAGAAATACCTGACCAGCCCTCCGGTGATGGTGGCACCACGACCTCTCGAACCCTTAGTGCTTTACCTAGCCGCCACCCCGTACTCCGCCAGCGCAGCGTTGGTGGCGGTTCGGGAGGAGCACCAAGCCAAGGGCGCGGCGCGCCAGGCCACAGGTGAAGTAATGGAGGGTCAGGAAGGCGCAGCAAAAGTCTCAGCCCCAGAAGACCAAGCTTGGCGAGACAACGTAGCCGAAGTTCTAGACAGCAGTCAGGCCTCAGGAGCCCTTCCACCTCAGGAGACGCCCAAATCTCCGCAAGACCCGAGCCTCACCAACGCACCAGCCTTTATCGAGCACCCGGTGTATTTTGTCAGCATGGTGTTGCGGGATGCAAGGGCATGATACCCCATGCCTCAGAAGCTCCTGCTCGTGCTCTTGGTGGCCTCACGCAAGCTGCGTCACTACTTCCGGGGCCACCCCATAATGGTTGTCTCAGCCTACCCATTGGAGAGGGTGCTCAGGAGCCCCAACTCAGCCGGAAGGGCCGCCGAGTGGAACATCGAGCTGCAAGCATTCTAGTTAGAGTTCAGCACTACCAGGGTCGTCAAGGGAGACACGCTTGCTGATTTTGTGGCGGAATGGACGGATGCCCCGACACTCGAAGAAGGCGAAGACCGGTCCACCTCGCCAGGAAGCGAGGCCCCGGATGGTTGGGTCATGTACTTCGATGGCGCCTTCATGCACCAAGGCGCAGGGGCTGGAGCAGTACTAATCTCGCCCGCTCAGGATAAGCTCTATTACGCCGTGCAACTCTGCTTTCAGCATGGCGAGAAGGTCTCCAACAATATCGAAGAATACGAAGGCCTCATAGCTGGCCTAAAGGCCGCGACAGCTCTGGGGGTGAAGCGCCTTACCGTTAGAGGTGACTCGCAGCTCCTCGTCAACTTTTCCAACAAAGTATACGAGCCAAAGGATGAGCATATGGAGGCATACCTCGCGGAGGTGCGCAAGATGGAGAAGCAGTTCTCGGGCTTGGAGCTGCAGCACGTGCCAAGTGGCACCAACAAGGAAGTCGACGACATCGCCAGGAAAGCATGCAAGCGATAGCCACAAGAGCCCGGTGTCTTTGAGGAACGGCTCTTCAAGCCATTGGCAACACCACCACTTTCAAGCACAGCTCAGCCTCGGGAGGAGCTTCCTCAGCCTCCTGTCTCAGGAGCCCCGACATGTGGCCCGACCTCAGGAGCTCGCTTGCTCTTGGCACTTGAACCTCAGGAGGGATGCTGGACCCAGGAATTCAAGGAGTATCTGATTCAAGGGGCGCTGCTAGAGAAGGAGGAGGATGCAGAGCGTGTGGTTTGGCAAGCAACGGCGTACTGCATCCGGGATGGCGAGCTGTACAGGAAGCGGCCAAACGACGTTTCCTTACGCTGCATTTCCAGGGACCAGGGGAAGGAGCTACTAACTAACATATGCGGTGGTGACTGTGGGCACCACTCATGGTCGCGGACCCTCGTCGGCAAAGTATTCCGCAGTGGGTTCTACTGGCCCACTGCGCTCAACGACGCAGCTGAGCTGGTGAAGTCCTGCGAAGCCTGCCAGTTCCACGCCAAGAAAATTCATCAGCCAGCTCAGGGCCTCCAAACCATTCCGTTGAGGTGGCCGTTCGCGGTCTGGGGGCTGGACATCCTAGGCCTGTTCCCTCGAGCGCCTGGGGGCTACTGTTACCTCTACGTTGCCATCGAGAAGTTCACCAAGTGGGCGGAAGTGGAAGTCGTCCGCACCATCTGTCGGTGTACTAGAGTAGGGGTACCCTAGTATCCCGAACTCGTGCACGGACAGTCGCAGCACCAGCAGCGGGGCTGGCACAGTGACCGCCAAGATCTCGGCGGCTCCTTTGGAGCCACTCAAGAACAAAGTAATCAAGGCCCGGCAAGAGGAGCTTGCCGGAAGGCCACTCAGGGCACAAAGGAAACAAGACCCGGCAAGAGGAGCTTGCGGGAAGGCTGGTGGCGACAAGCTCCCGGCGCGACAAGAACCTTGCCGCGGCAAAGGCGCTTCGCCGCGACAAGTGACCTCTCTTCATCTCGCTCCAGCTCATCCGCCAGCGTGTCGCCATGGGGCTTTCCGAACGCAGCGTGTCGATGGGCTGTGCAGCCAGCGGGAAGCGGCGATAAGCGGCGACAAGCTACCATCGTGGCAAGCAGGCGCGCCAGCGGTCCTGTTGCCTTTGTTCAGCGGCAGGGACGGACATTTATGGCTTTTGTCCCTTGCCGTCAGAGTTAGGTACAGATCACTGTACACTGTACAAAGCGGTGTACCAACCAATGTTTTTACTATTTTACCCTAGTCTACTTGCCACCTGTGGTGACCCCTTGTACCTATAAAAGGAGGCCCAAGTGCAACATAGAAAGGGTTCGGCTCCGGCTTAGTTCACTCGACTCATTCGATACACACATACTCGAGCAAGGTTTTGTAGCCCTCATTGCTCCCTAGCAAGAACTCAAATAATCAGACAAGCAGCAGTAGGAGTATTATCTCTCCGGAGAGCTCCGAAGCTGGGTAAATCTGCTCGTGTGCATCGCTTCGATCCGCTCTTTGTGCAATCTCCGCCCCCCTCCGAACCACAAGGGACCCGGTCCCATAGGTGTTAAATGGGCCACGATCAGCTTCCCGACATCTTTGGCGCGCCCGGTAGAGGCGTCGAGGCTGTGTGAACCTGATCCAGCGGTCACACGAGCAACTTCATCATCATCTTCATCAACATGGCAACGAAGAAGAAGTCTTCGGCAGCAGCAGAGCCGTCCGCATCAAACCCACCACCACCGGAGCTGACGGGTGGTGGGGAAGACGCTGGCGGAGGAACGGCGTCGTCGAGAGAGCCCTGGCGCCGCCAGGTCCAAAGACAAGGCGGCGCAGCGTCGGCGTCGAATCCGCACCGCGTCCTTCTCGGGAGGTGCGGGACCGACAGCGTCATGATGCTCGCAGCACCATCGCTCGTTGGATCAAGGCCAAGCTGGAGGATCTCGAGGCCCTCGAGACCGCATGCACTTGACATGCCGATGCGGCGGAGTACGGTCGCTTCGGGCGGGATACTGCTCCTCTAACTTGGTTAGGAGTCGAGCACATCCGTTCCTCGCTCCGTATGCCATTGCCACCCACCACTCCAGCGGAAGCCTTGGCGAGCTCAGCTACTTTAGACTACCCTCCAGCGGCCGACAAGGTCGACGAATGGAGGGCCACAATCAAAGTCTCATCGGCTTTGCCAGCAGCGGCGTTCATGCAACCAATCTGTGTCCTTGCGCGGCGGCGACAAAACACGAGCCGGTGGCGGCAAAACCTGCGGGGTGACACCACCATGCACTCCCCTTCCGAAGGCCAAGATCACCAGCTCCCGGATCCACATCGACAGCGGCTCCACCGCATCGTTGGATCCACGAGCTCGCCGTGATCAGCGCCAAGTTCTTAAGGCGACAAGAAGAAGGCGCTTCGAACCGCGCCGAGCGCCCAAGAGAAGCACGCGTCAATCCGACAAAGCGGCTGGGCCGACTGTCGATATGCATGCGCCCGAGAAACCAGGCGACTTGCAGTCTGTGATAGGTTGCCCTGCGTTCACCCGTGAGCTGCGGCAAGTCGATGGCCCGACAAGAAAAACTTCAAACCAGATGTGCGGAAAAAATGCGATGGCGGGACACACCCATCGGAGTTCCTCAAAGATCTACACCATCGCGGTGCAGGCTGCGGGGGGACGAGACGACAAGATCCTTGCCAACTACTTCCCTCTGGTGCTCAAGCCAAATGTCAGATCTTGGCTCATGCACTTGCCGGACAGTTCCATATCCTCCTGGGCAGATCTGTGCCATCAGTTTGTTGGCGCCTTCACAGGCGGCCACAAACCTCATGGCCAAGAGAGTGACCTTCACCTGCTTGCCCAGAAGGAGGGAGAGTCCCTGCGCAAGTTCATCCAGAGATTCAGTCGTGTGCACTACAACATCCCAGACGTCCACCCTGCAGTGGTGATCAGCGCATTCCATCAGAACGTGCGGAACCGCAGGATGAGGGAGGAAATGGCGATGTGAAAAGTAAAAGACGTCAGCGAGCTCTATGCCCTGGCCGACAAGTGTGCACGCGCTGAGGAGGGAAGAAGACTCCCAAGAGAGAATGTGGGAGCAGAATCTGACAGTGAAGAGACCGCCCCGGCAAGGAAGAGCCGGCGGCGGAACAACAGAAGGAAGAAAAACAAGGAGGTACTAGTTGTCGAGCAGTCCGGCAATGGAGGTGGCGCCGGCAAGGCTAAGGCTGGCGACTCCGGCAAGGAGGTTGCCGCTGACGCCAACCGCCAAGCTGTGGCGGCCGCCGACAAGCGTGACAGCTCAACAAGCGATCTTGCAAGATTCACCGCACCAAGGGCCACGACCTCGAGCTGCAAGAAAGTCGAGCAGCTTGTTGAACTGCAGAAGGCAGAATCGAGCGAGACAAGGAGAAGGCCCAGAAGGTGCAGGTGCAGCTAGCAAGAAGAGACCCGCGGGGAGGCGCCAAGGCAATGCCAAGCAGCGGCAAGGAGCAGACCTCCAGCGCCGCGACAAGGACGAAGACGAAGATGGCGATGAAGATATGGAAGATGATGAAGCTGATGAGCAGGAGTTTGAGAAGGCAACAGAGGTCCTCTGCGTTGATGGTGGTGCTTCTCTGATACCTCGCACCGCCAACTCAAGCGATGGATCGAGAAGTTAATCGGCGAGAACCATCCGTGGAGTCACGCAGGCCTCTGAAGTGGTCCAGCACGCCCATTGTCTTTGACATTGAGGACCACCCTGATCGCATAACGGTGGTCGGGTGCTTGCCGATGTTGGTCTCACCAACCATCCGCAACCTCAAGGTCACAAAGATGTTGGTTGACGGCGGGGCCGGCCTAAACCTGATCTCCTCTGCAGTACTCCAGAAGCTTCAAATCCCTGACAGCGAGCTCGAAGAGACTGGTACTTTCCAAGGAATCAACCCAGGAAGGAGCAAGCCCAAAGGGAAGGTCACGTTGCCGGTAACATTTGGCAGCGAGCTCAACTTCAGAACTGAGAGGGTCATGTTTGACGTTGCCGATTTCCCATTGCCCTACAATGGCATACTTGGCCGTCCAACACTCGCCAAGTTCATGGCGGCCTCTCATTACGCCTACAACTTACTCAAGATGCCCGGCCCGATAAGCGTCATTTCTGTCCATGGCGACAAGAAGGATGCGCTTATCTGCGCCGACAAGATTTATCGGGATGCAGCAGCTGCGACGGATAGCAAATCACTTGCCGCTGAAGCTCCCGGGGGGAAGAAGACCACCAAGTCCGGCAAGAGCTCTGATGCCCACTCCGGCAAGCGCACCTCTTCGGAGTGCTGCGCTACCGTCAAGGACGCACCATCGAGCTCCACCGGCAAGTGCAAGAAGAAGATGGCGGCTCCACCGAAGACCAAGAGGGTGCCCGCCAAGGAGGACGGCACTGGTGGTACCTTCACCATCAGTGCCACGCTTGATCCTAAATAGGAAGGCGAGCTCGTTGCTTTCCTACGGGCGAATGTCGATGTGTTTGCATGGCAACCATCTGACATCCCCGGTGTTCCCAGGAAAGTAATTGAGCACCACCTAGCTGTCTGTCCTCACGCGCGGCCCGTCAAGCAAAAAGTTAGGAAACAGGCAGTGGAGCGCCAAGAATTCATAGCAGAAGAAATCAAGAAGTTGGAAGCAGCAAGCCTTGTCAGAGGAGTGCTCCATCCCACGTGGTTGGCCAATCCGGTAGTTATGCATAAGGCTAATGGGAAATGGAGACTTTGTATTGACTTCACGGATGTTAATAAAGCTTGTCCCAAAGACCCATTCCCCTTGCCACGTATCGACCAGATTGTTGACTCCACGGCCGGATGTGATTTGCTTTCATTTCTTGATGCATATTCAGGATATCATCAAATTTTCATGGCCCAGGAGGATGAGGAGAAAACGCTTCATTACACCATGTGGCACATACTTTGTTTCATACGGATGCCTTTCGGTTTGAAGAATGCTGGTTCAACCTTTGCAAGAGTAGTCCATGATGCCTTTGAGCCACAGATACACAGAAATGTAGAAGCTTACATGGATGACATAGTGGTCAAGAGCAAGGACAAAGCAACTCTGGTTCAGGATCTGGATGAGACTTTTGCAAATCTGCGCAAGATTAACCTCAAGCTCAACCCCGAGAAGTGCGTGTTTGGAGTCCCTTTCGGCAAGCTTCTCGGATTCTTTGTGTCTCAGCGGGGAATTGAAGCCAATCCCGACAAGATCAAGGCCATTGAGCAGATTGAAGCACCAAAGCGCATCAAGGATGTAAGAAGGCTCGCCGGTTGCGTGGCTGCTCTCAGCAGGTTTATCTCTAAGTCTGCTGCGAGCGCTCTGCCATTTTAAGATTTTGAAAAGGCAGGTCAATGAAATGGACTCCCGAAGCGGAGGCTGCGCTGCATGACTTGAAGAGGTACCTGTCCTCCACTCCAATACTTGTCGCACCTAGGCCACAAGAGAAGTTGCTGCTGTATATAGCGGCAACCAATCAAGTGGTTAGTGCTGCGTTAGTAGCGGAGAGGGAGGCAGACGATGAGCCAGCAACCGAGGCAGGTGCATCCAGCGACAAGCAGGGGGCTTCGCCGTCAAGCTCTGGTCCCGACAAGGACGGATCTGCGCAGAATTGCGAGAAGATACATAAAAGGATGGTGCAGCGCCCGGTCTACTTTGTCAGTTCCCTTCTACAGGGGGCTAGGTCAAGGTACTCTGGTGTGCAGAATTTGCTTTTCGGCCTCCTCATGGCCTCGAGAAAGTTGCGCCATTACTTCCAAGCACATGAGATAACAGTTGTCACTCGCTTTCGCTGAAGAGAATATTGCAAAATCCAGAAGCGGCAGGCAGGATTGTCGAGTGGGCATTTGGGCTGTCAAGCTTTGGCCTCAAGTTTGAAAGCACTTCAACTATCCAAAGCGAGCATTGGCAGAATTCATAGCAGAGTGGGCGTAACGCAAGATGAAGAAATTCGAGACGAGCATCCCGTCAAGGAGGCAGATAAAGAGTGGCTGATGTACTTTGATGGTGCCTTCTCGCTGCAAAGCGCCCGGTGCGGCGTGCTGCTTATCGCACCCACCGGGAGCACCTCAAGTACATAGTCCAGATGCACTTTCCCAAGGAACAAGCAACAAACAATACTGCAGAGTATGAAGGTTTGCTTGCCGGTCTCAGGATCACGGTGGACCTTGGGATCAAGAAACTCGTTGTCAGGGGTGACTCGCAACTTGTCGTCCGCCAAGTAAATAAAGATTATCAGAGTCCGTTGATGGAAGCCTCCGTCGATGAAGTGAGGAAGCTAGAAGAGCACTTTGAAGGCCTGCAAATGGAACATGTTCCAAGAGCTCAGAACGATATTGCTGACAGCCTGTCAAAGTGTGCTGCACTCAAGTTACCTATGGAACCAGGAATTTTTGTGCTCAAGTTAACTCAACCAACCGTAACACCATCAACTGGGCAGAGCAAGAAGAGGAAGTTGGTTTCCGGTGACTACTTTCCGGCAGAGCTCCCTGAAGCCGCCGCCAAAAAGGTCCCTAAAATCAACGCAAATATCTCTGAGGAGCAGTCTGCTCCGACAAGCCTCAAGGTTTGTTTCGTTGAAGCAGACGCTCCCGACAAGTTTTGCTCCGGCAAGCTTGCCGGGGATCATCAAGCTCCGCCGAGCCACTTTGGTCCTTGCCGTAGAAGCTGATGTTCCATGCAGCGGCGAGATGAGCCTTTAGTCCTTGTTGTCGAGCCACAAGCTCCAAAGATGGGCGCAGCAGATCGTCCATTTCCTTGAGACGGAGAACTTCCCAAGAGCAAGAAGAAGCGAAAAAAAGTAGCCCGACAGGTCAAGTATGTACCAGTTTGTTGACAACATCCTGCATGAAGAAGACTCAACGGTGTGAAATTGAAGTGTATTTGCCGAAGATGGATGAAGCTATTGGCAGAGATACACGGAGGCATATGTGGTCACCACATTGGCGCAAGGGCACTTGCCGGCAAAGCTTTCCGGCAAGGTTTCTTCTGGCCAGAAGCCCTCCAGGATGCAACTGCACAAGTAACCAAGTGTGAAGCGTGCCAGTTCCATTCAAAGGAGAAGATAAGGGTGTGGGCCGCCACTAAGTGTCGCTCGAGGAAGTATCACCTTGCCGGGAAGCAAACAACAGAAGCTAAGTTGCTAAGTTTAAACAATCAGTTTTTAAACTTTCAAGTTATCTTCCTCGAACGATAGTACTTTGTATGGAAAACCCGTGCGCGGAGGAACCAACTCGCGGCTAGCTTGCGCCCTTACGTTGTTTCGAGTCCGCTCAACAACTTAAGCGTGCTGCAACTAGTTGCGACAAGGTTGCTTGTCGGAGGCAGCATCGCCAGCAGGCTGCTGACGTTCCGCACTCAGCGCTCGCGGCAAAGGTGTTTGCACCGACAAGTCCCCTAAAAGCGTAGGGCATAAACATACAAGGGAAGAAATCGAGTAAAGGAAATAACATTGCATTCGATTACCTAAGATAGTGTATATTACAAAATAATTTTGTCGCGAATCTAATGAGTTGTTCTAAACACGATCTGCAGCGACAAAGGAAAGATAAAACTTGGCGGCCTAGTCCACGCGGTCGCCATCAACCCTCTTCACTTTGCTCACCCTGCCCATGATGGGTGCGACAAGGGCTTTGAGCGCTTCAACGTCAGCACTTGGCGGCAGGGACTTGAGGACATTGGTGAAGTTGACGCCTGGATTGCGGAAGGCCACCTTCATCAGCACCTTCTGGAGGGCCCCGGCACAGACTTGGCGCGACTCCTCAGCTAGCTGCTTTGGGATCTCCTCTCGGAGCCGCTGGAGACCCGTCAACACGCCCTTGAAGAATAGGCTGAGCTTGACGCTGGGTTGGAGATTCTCGTCGGTGGAGTATCCAAGATCCACCATCCCTAGCTCCATCAGCTCATTATGGATGTCGGCGGCGGTGTCCACAAGACCTTCTGTCCAGTGCATTATGCTGTCTCTGAGATTATTATGGGCGGTCACAGCATTCGACAGCAGCTCCTCGTTGGCTTTGATCTTCTCCAACAGGCCTGCTTCTCGATCCTTGGCGCCGTTCAGCGTCTCCGTCAGGGTGGTCAGTTTCAGCTCCAGATCCGCCTTGGAGTCCTTGGCGGCGTCGATCTCCTTGATCTTCTCAGCGAGATGACCCTGCAACTCACCAAGAGTGTAGGCGTCCTTCTCGTGCTCATGCTTTAGCGCGGTGACCTCTTCGCCGCTCTTTTGGAGGGTGGCCTCCAGCTGGGTCACCCTCGTCTCTAGTTCCTTCTTGGCGGCCTCGGCGGTCGCGGCAGCGTCCTTTGCCTCCTGGAGTGCCCCGCAATTGATTGCTCGCGCGCGGCAAGATCTTCCTCGTAGCTATCGAGGTTGATCTTCCGCTGCGCCAGCTCACCTCTGCTTGTGAGAGCTTCTCGCGGCAAGCCTCTGCTGCTCCTCGACCTCGGCCTTCTCAAGATGAAAGCTGTGCGCTCCTCGGCAAGCTGCTCCAGCTTCGCTATGTCCCGGAGAGTTTCCTTGTTGGCGCGCCGAGCTCTTCCGACGTTTCTCCATGTCAGCTCCGCCCTCGCGACAAGCGCCTCCACAGACTCCAACTTGGCTTGGCGGGCGCGGTAGAGCGGCAAAGAGCCTCTTGATAGCTGCTCCTCCTCGAGCTCGCCGCCCACTGCTGCTTGGGCGTCAACCAGCGACAGCCCGGCGGAGGCAAGCAGTTCCGCGTCGAAGGTCTCCCCTTCGGCAGGTGCCCTGGAGCTTGACGCCCACGGAAGCTTGATGAAGACACCTTCACCGGCCTTCAGATAGGCGCCGGGCTGGGGCTCTTCAGAGTCTGGTGCGGGATCGGCGATCGGTGCAGCGCCTGGTGCTCCTGCGGCCTCGTGGTCGTCGACGATCACGGACCCTCCCAGCCTCTCCGCCGGCAGCCTTGGCGGCCTCCTCGCCGGCGGACCCGTCGGCGCCGGCCTCCTCCTCCATGTTGGCGGCGTTGTCATTGTTGCCGCGAGCGTCCTCCTCGCCGGCAACCTCGGTCTCCATCGGTTCTCCGGCAGATGGATCTGATGATCAGAACAAGAAAAGAACAAGTCAAACAAATGTTCGAAAAGAAGAACAAAAGAAAACAAGACCCAAGGGAAAATTTCAAGTAAGAAGATTACCTGCAATGGGATGTGTAGCCGCGGTCTCCACCACGGGAGGGTCGTCGGCGCTGCCCCTTGTCGGAGAAGCTCCCCTTGTCGGAGAGGCCTCCCTTGCCGGAGAGCGCTCCCTTGGCGGAGAGTTCTCCCTCGGCGGCGTAGTTGAAGCAAGCAGAACTTCAGGAGTGACTTCCGGGGCCTCCTGATGAGGCTGCTCCGCTCCTACACAATTCAACAAGTCAGATATCAGTAAAGAAGGAGCACCCAAGCACACCGAACCGCAAGAGATAATCCAAACACTTACGCTGGGGGCTGTGCTGGGGGCTGCTCTGTTGAAGAGTTGCGGATCCGCAAGGAGTCTCAGACGTGCCCCTGTCAGCCATTGGGGAATCGTCTTCGACAGCGACCACCGGAGTCTTGGCCCTTTTCAACGCCTCTGAGCCAGCGTCCCGAAGAAGGAAAGAGCTCGTAATGAAGCAATTCGAGATACAAGGCGGCAAGAAATTGAAGAATTACTAGTAGCAGCGACAAGAACTTACGCTTCCTCTTCTTCCTCGGGCCGAGGCGGAGAAGTCAAGTCCGCTCGGAGCGACGAGCTGGAGGAGTAGGCTCCCTCGGGCGCTTGGCGGGGACCGTGGCTCCAGAAGGCCCCGCTCCCGTTGCTGTGGCGGCAGGAGGCGCTCCCGCGGCAACAGTGCTTGCCGCGGTGGAGCGCGTCGGGCGGCGAGGCGGCTGTTGAGCCGTCTGCCGCCCCGCCACTTCTCCGGTCTTGCGGAGGCGTCTCCTTGGCGGGGCCGCGGGCTCTTCCTGCGGCAAGCTGCTTGACGGCGGAGGAGAGGCGCCCCCGGCAGGCTCTTCCGGATCGGCGTCGGGCTCGGCCTGCTCCTCCTCACCGGCGAGCTCTTCTCGGTCGGCAAGGCTTGCCGCCTCGGCTGTTTCCGCCTCCTCGACGGTAAACCCAAACACGCCGGCGGCGGCAGCTTCTGCCGCCTCCTCCAACCTCGTGGCGATGCGCGCCATCTCATCCTCGGTGGTGTCACGGGTGAGCCGCTTTTGCTCGTCGGCACGGATCGGCACTTCCGCCAAGTTGTCGAAGAACTGCTGCACGACGTCGTCGGCGGGCTCCTGCCAAGTTGGAACGATTCCATGGGAATCGCTGGCGGCATCATCGCGCGGATGCTGTCAAGCGACGAGTTGTTGCACAAGGGCATGACTCCCCTCGGCAAAATGAACCACTCGGGGTGATCCGCATCAGGCTTGAACAGCTCCCGCAGCATGCCGTCCAGCTCCAAGACAGTAAAGTTCCAGTTCAAACCCGGGCGCAGCCTCATGATGTCCGCCGCATTTTGGAATTCCCAAGCAGGCCTCCTCCTCTCCTGCAAGGGCGCAATGCGGCGGCGAAGGAAGTCCGCGCCAACTGCTCCTACGGTAAGCCCTGCTTGCCGGAGGCGCAAGATCCTAGTCACGGCAATCTTCAACTTGTCGTCCTCCGACGCCAAGTTGCTCCAATCATTGCCGCGCACTATGGGAGTTTGGCGCAGGGCAGTGAAAGGCTGTGGCTCCTCCTCTAAGATCCAACACCAGTCAGCTCTCCACTCCTCCCACTTGCTGCGCAGCTCTCCGTCAAGATATGCTTCCTTCTTGCCGATCCTGGAGACCCATGCAATCCCTCCGGCAAGCGGCTCTCCTCTCTCTACGCGGGGCATGAAGTAATGGCGGAAGAGTGCTACATTTGGGTGGACCCCGACAAAGTTCTCGCAGAGGTGTGCGAAAACGGCCATGGTGAGGACGGCGTTGGTGGTGAAATCAAGGAGGCGGAGGCCATATGTGTTCATGACATCACAAAAGAATTCAGAAAAGGGCGGGCAGAGCCCGCAGTGGAAGAAAAGCGCAAAGAAAGGGTACCCGATGGAAACTTTCTCGGATGTGGCGGCGGAGATGACTCTCGTGCGCGGGTGCGCCCGTGTCTCTATCGACTAGAAAAGATAATACAGCTCCATAGCTCCTTCCCCGTCAGCTGGGGATCAAAGAGGGCCGCACCTTCCAGCAGCCATGAGTCAGCTGCGCCTCAGCCGACTTCACCCCTTTGCCCTTGTCGGCTTTGAGCCATGGCGGAGGTGGTGGAGGAGGTCGACGGCGTTGATGGTGCGGTGGCGATAGGGAAGAAGCGGGCGTCGCTCTCTTTGGGCTCGAGAAGAAGGGGGAGCGGCGGTGGTTTTGATGTGACAAAGAATAGGCAGGGCTGTGGGCGTCCTGCCTGTTCCCCTGCTTATAAAGGGGAGAGGGACAGGCGTTCGATTTCCCATTAAAGAAAGCCCCACGATCTCTCCCACGACGCCACGTCCGGTACATGCCGTTCGTGGGGGCGTGGTGGGTCTGCAAGCGAATAATCTGCGATCCGGCCGCGCGTGCCTGTTTCAGAGCTTTTTGGGCCTGGCCCATGAGCTTGGCGCCATGTGTGGCCCAGGGGCTCTCTGTCCGATGTACTAGAGTAGGGGTACCCTAGTATCCCGAACTTCGTGCACGGACAATCGCAGCACCAGCGGCGGGCTGGCCTGGTGACCGCCAAGATCTCGGCGGCTCCTTTGGAGCCACGAAGAACAAAGTAATCAAGGCCCGGCAAGAGGAGCTTGCCGGGAAGGCTACTCAGGGCACAAAGGAAACAAGACCCGGCAAGAGGAGCTTGCGGGAAGGCTGGTGGCGACAAGCTCCCGAGCGACAAGAACCTTGCCGCGGCAAAGGCGCTTCGCCCGCTGACAAGTGACCTCTCTTCATCTCCGCTCCAGCTCATCCGCCAGCGTGTCGCCATGGGGCTTTCCGAGCACAGCGTGTCGATGGGCTGTGCAGCCAGCGGGAGCGGCGATAAGCGGCGACAAGCTACCATCGTGGCAAGCAGGCGCGCCAGCGGTCCTGTTGCCTTTTTCAGCGACGACAGGGACGGACATTTATGGCTTTTGTCCCTTGCCGTCAGAGTTAGGTACAGATCACTGTACACTGTACAAAGCGGTGTACCAACCAATGTTTTTACTATTTTACCCTAGTCTACTTGCCACCTGTGGTGACCCCTTGTACCTATAAAAGGAGGCCCAAGTGCAACGTAGAAAGGGTTCGGCTCCGGCTTAGTTCACTCGAGTCATTCGATACACACATACTCGAGCTAGGTTTTGTAGCCCTCATTGCTCCCTAGCAAGAACTCAAATAATCAGACAAGCAGCAGTAGGAGTGTTATCTCTCCGGAGAGCCCCGAAGCTGGGTAAATCTGCTCGTGTGCATTGCTTCGATCCGCTCTTTGTGCAATCTCCGCCCCCCTCCGAACCACAAGGGACCCGGTCCCATAGGTGTTCGTGGGCTATGATCAGCTTCCCCGACACCATCCCAGCCGGCTCTGCTGTCAAGTTCATCAAGGGCCTCGTGAGCCGCTTTGGGGTCCCCAACCGCATCATCACAGATAACGGCTCACAGTTTACCAGTAACCTCTTCAAAACCTACTGTGCTAACCTTGGAACGCAGATCTGCTACGCTTCAGTGACGCACCCCAGGGGCAATGGTCAGGCCGAACGCGCCAACGTGGAGGTCCTGAGGGGCCTCAAGACCAGGACCTTCAAGAAGAAGCTCGAGGCCTGTGGTAGGGGCTGGTACGATGAGCTCCAGTCCGTGTTGTGGTCCATCTGCACCACCACCACCAAGCCAACGGGCGAGACCCCATTCTTCCTTGTCTACGGAGCTGAAGCAGTCCTCCCTCACAAGGTCAAGCATCGCCCACACGGGTCCTGGCGTTCGATGAAACACAGCAGGACGCCACACGGGGGATGGACCTCGTGTTGGGGGAGGAACGACGTCGCGAAGCCGCACTGAGGGCAGCAAGGTACCAGCAAGCGCTGCGGCGATACCACTGCCGCAACATCTATTCCAGGACACTCGAGGTAGGCAACCTCGTCCTAAGGCGGGTCCTCTCCAGGGAAGGGCTGCACAAGATTTCACCCATGTGGGACGGCCCGTTCAGGATCGTCCATGTCTCCAGGCCTGGCGCCGCGCGCTTGGAGACGCAGGACGGAATACCTATCCAGAATTCCTGGAACATCCAGCACCTCCAAAAGTTCTACCCATGAAGCAAGGCCCAGAGCCTATGAAGAAAGGCCCAGAGCCTGTGAAGAAGGCCCGGTGCCTGTGAAGAATCGCCGCCTGTGACACTCTTGTGTAATAATGAGTGGGGCTGTACACGCCCCGGAGTCTCAGGAGCGCCGGCCTCAGGCCCTGGGGCTCCCGCTCACGCCTAGTGGCAGCACTTAGCTCCGCGCTGGTGAGAAGACTTGAAAACTAGACTAGGTGCCGGACGCGGCTTTTCATTTGCTTTCCGTAGTTGGCTCATTTTTTCCTTAATCGAAGTTTGCTTTCGGCGTTCCTTGCTAATTCGATTCCCTCGCCTCTTACCGCATTTCTGGCTCTGGTTCGCTCGTGTTCTCTCTCTCGCATACCTCGCGAGGGGGCTAGGCAGGTGCCCTCGCGAGCATTTTTCTCCTCTCTGCCTTCTCGCGAGCCACCCTCGTTCGAGCCCAAAACTGGCACATCTCTCCTAGTTTGTGCCCCTTGGGTACCGTGATACAAAGCGCCAGGTCAAGGCTTAGGTGGAAGGCAAATCTCCTAGCATACCTCCTAACGAATTTTTGCAGTTCCTGAGCAAACACAGACCACCAGGTCAAGATGGACACAAAGAAGCAAACGCCTCGTAAGGAAGAGGGCGTCCCGAATGCTCCAGGCTAAGTGTCTTTGAGCAAAATATAGACACGCACAGTGCAATAACCAAGGAACCACAGTTCGATACACGTCCCTCTGGGCCCATACTGGTTTCGTTTTTGATGCAGGAAAAAGAGCAAAACAAAAGCGGCGTTGCAGCGATCCGCGGAGGCAGGCCCCCAGCGACACCTCGAGCCTAGCCGGACCCTTCCTCGCGCTTCACGGAGGCACGGCGACAAGATGACCTGCTACCGCCCTCAAAGCGGGCGCGACGGCTGGTCGTAGCCACCACTGCTGGAGCTATCGCCGGAGGAAGAGCCGCCGTAGCTGGACGAGGACGGTCGCCACCGAGGGCAGGCTCGCCCTCATCCTCGTCGCGACCGTCAACAAGGCCAAGCACCTCCTCACCGTCGTTCGCCTCGGGGTAGCACCTGGCAAGGTGACCATCTTCCCCAAACACTCTCACATAGAGGGTCGATCCACCATCGTGCTTGAAGTGGAGGGTGCACCGCCTGCCCAGGCCGCGTGCGCGGGCGAACGTCTGCGAGCCGCGGGCCAGGGCTATGTTGCCCGCGGCGGAAGTCCCGACCACGACCCAAGAGGCCTTACTGGAGCAACCGTCCGCCTGCAACCGGAGCCCCCTGGACCAGAGGCCGGCAGTTCGTCGACGAAGAAGCGCGGAAGCTGGAGCCAGTTGTCGGCCGGGTTCTCCTACCAGACGACGAACTCCGGTGACACTTCTGCCGAATGGAAGTGCGGACAGGGAGGGCGCACCACCATGGCACGCCTCCCTTCATCAACTGGACCGCCATGGCTGGGACGCCCCCTCGTACCGTGGCGCCGCCACGACAGTGAGCCAAGGCGGGGGTCGCAACGTGCTTGCGCAGACGGCCGCGACCGCGCTTGGGCGCCGGGGAGCCGGGACCCTCGCGAGGGGCCTTCCCCTTATCGGCGGCAGAGAACTTCCTTCATGGCGCCATTGGTGGCATTGCAAGCAGGGGAGCAAGGAGGAAGAAGCGAGTGAAGCAAGGAATAGATGGGCGACGGGGGCTCCGCCCCTCTCCCCATTTATAGCGAGAGTAGGCCAGCCGGCGCCTCCCACGACCACATGTAATGATGGTTTTCCTTGCATGTCGCAGGGACTTGTCAAGTCGTGCAGTTGCCGAGGCAGCGTGGGAAGTGGAGACGCCCACGTCCAATCAACCGCCATGCGTCGACTGAGGCCGCAGGCTTTGAGGGCCTGCGGCGCTCCGTACTTGACCCTTGGCTTTGCCGCGAAGCCAAGCCCGAGCGCACCTTGGGCCCGGGGTTTACTATCGGTGTTCTGGGAACGGGGGTCCCCAGACTTGCCTGCCTGCGGCCCACGGCGTGGCTATGCTAGCGGGCCTGTACGGCCCATCTCCATCAACAAAGCGTTCAAGACCCTCGCGAGGGGCCAAGCCTCGCGAGGCGGGCGGCACAAGACCTCCTCGGGAGCGGCCTCGCCAGGCTGCCTCGTGAGGAGCGGAGATACCAAGGCGGAGAAAACCTCACGAGGCTTTCGTGACGAGAGCCATGACGATCGACACCAGGCGGGCGCCAGCGCATGCAGCGTCCTTGTTTCCTCTTTGGTGTTAAGGAAGCAAGCACAGGCGCGGAGTATCGAGGCATCAGGCAAAGGTTTCCATATCGGTGAAACAAGACCAAGGCCAGCAGGACGGCAAGACGGAGGTCACCATAGGGCCCAAGACGACATCACCACCAGAGCCTTTTGCAGGCAAGACCACTTTTGTCAGGATAGCTTGTACTAGCTGTCCCCTTTCAAATTCGCCCGCCGTTGTTGGTTCCCTTCCCGCTCAATATTTGCGGAGAGGACCAGAGCCTATATAAGTAGAGCTAGTCACCACAGTAGGTGGGGGGGGGGGGGGAACAGATCGAGTTCTCGTCCACAAGTCCACAGAGCACAAGAACACCTCAACCTCAGGGGGCTGTTCTTCCCCTTGTACTGTTTTTCATCAGCCCAAGAGGCAATCCACCACCACACACTGGAGTAGGGTATTACACCACAATGGTGGCCTGAACCAGTATAATTCCCGTGTCTTTCTGTGTTGCGAGTTTGTCAAGTTCGTCCGCGAGATCTTGGTGAGCTAGGGCGTAGATCGGTAGGAGGGAAAGAACTTCGCGCGCACCCCAGAGTTCGAACCTTAAGGGTTTTGCCGGAACCCCGCATCCGACATAGATGATGAGGTAGAACCTATTGCCCTGTTTATTATCAAACCCCTAGGAGTTAGTTCTACGTTATGCTTATATTGCCATGCCATGCTCGTAGACGTGGATTGGGTTTGAGTGTATCCATGACAGATGTGAGTTGTTAATTATTGGTTCAACTTAAGCTGGAAACTTTAATACACATCTGGGTGGATTGCTTGTGGGCACCTGGAGGATCCAGTGTTGTCCTAGGATATCCCGGAGTACCCGTGTGTTGGATTGAAAGTATGACTAGAGGGGGGGTGATTATACTACTTGACAAAATAAAAATCTATCCTTTTCCCAATTTTAGTTCTTGGCAGATTTTAGCAACTTTGGACAAGTCAAGCAATCTTAACACAATTCAAGCAAGCATGCAAAGAGTATATGAGCAGCGGAAAGTAAAGCATGAAACTTGCAAGAATGTAAAGGGAAGGGTTTGGAGGATTCAAACGCAATAGGAGACACGGATGTTTTTGTCGTGGTTCCGATAGGTGGTGCTATCATACATCCACATTGATGGAGACTTCAACCCACGAAGGGTAACGGCTGCGCGAGTCCACGGAGGGCTCCACCCACGAAGGGTCCACGAAGAAGCAACCTTGTCTATCCCACCATGGCCGTCGCCCACGAAGGACTTGCCTCACTAGCGGTAGATCTTCATGAAGTAGGCGATCTCCTTGCCCTTACAAACTCCTTGGTTCAACTCCACAATCTTGTTGGAGGCTCCCAAGTGACACCTAGCCAATCTAGGAGACACCACTCTCCAAGAAGTAACAAATGGTGTGTTGATGATGAACTCCTTGCTCTTGTGCTTCAAATGATAGTCTCCCCAACACTCAACTCTCTTTCACGGGATATGGATTTGGTGGAAAGAAGATTTGAGTGGAAAGCAACATGGGGAAGGCTAGAGATCAAGATTCATATGGTAGGAATGGAATATCTTGGCGTCAACACAAGTGTAGGTGGTTCTCTCTCAGAAAATGCAAGTTAGAAGTGTAGGTTCGTTCTGATGGCTCTCTCCACGAATGAACAGGAGGTGGAGGGGTATATATAGCCTCCACACAAAATCTAACCGTTACACACAACTTGCCAATCTCGGTGGGACTGAATTGATAAACTTGATCGGACCGATTCAGCAAATCTAGTGACCGTTAGGATTTTTGATGGGACCGACATGCAACTCAGTAGGACCGATGTGGTTAGGGTTAGGGCATAACGTAATCTCGGTGAGACCGATTACACAAACTCGGTGAGACCGATTTTGGTAATAAGCTAACCAGAGAGTTGGTCAGCTAAACTCGGTGGGACCGATTCGCTCATCTCGGCGAGACCGAAATGTTACAAAGGGGAAAAAGAGAGTTTACATTGCAATCTTGGTGGGACCGATCGCTCATCTCGGTGAGACCGAAACGTTACGAAGGGAAACAGAGAGATTGCAATCCCATCTCGGTGAGACCGATTTGCCTAGGGTTTGTGGCAGTGGCTATGACATGTGAACTCGATGGCGCCGGATAGAAAGAATCGGCGGGGCCGAGTTTGACTTTTGGTTTAGGTCATATGAGGATGTGAGAAAGTAGTTGAGGGCTTTGGAGCATATCACTAAGCATTTTGAGCAAGAGCCCCATTAAGCAACACCTTATCCCTCTTTGATAGTATTGGCTTTTCCTATAGACTCAATGGGATCTTAGATCACTAAAATAAAAAATGTAGAGTCTTGAGCTTGGAGCTTGAGCCAATCCTTTTGTCCTTAGCATTTTGAGGGGTCCACTTTTCTCATCCATGCCATGCCAAACATTGAGCTTTCCTGAAATATTAATCTTGATAGCATTAGCTCAGTGAGCTATATGTTGTTAGGAATTACCAAAACCACCTAGGGATAGTTGCACTTTCACCGTATGATCATCCTACGGTCCGCCACCCAGGCTCAAAGGGATCATAAGATTATTCATGCTAGAAACTTCCGTGTGCAGCCACAAGCCATTATGGGCTCTGGCATAGTCAAGTAAGTTGCGTGACCTCTTTCAGTGGTAGGCTATCAGATGTAGAGGAAAGTAGGTGTAACTGTCTACCCAGAGCAAAGAGTTAATGCTTCTGAAAGACTGTGTCTCGGTCATCCGTTTCTCAAACACCATGTAGTGCGAGAAATCAAATAGAGGAGATCGAGTCTTGTGGGGAAAAGTGCGCAAACCTCTGCAGAGTGTACAAACTAATCATGATTAGCCGTGTCCCCGGTTATGGACATCTTGAGTATCTGGTACTTGAATTATTGATTGGATCTCATCACTCTAAATAAACTTGTTGGGTTGATAATGATTACTCTAATGGGATTGAGTTGGAGGAACCTTCTCAATTTTGTTTCAACCACCATGATAGTTAAATAAAATCTATTCCTTTGTTGTAGGAAAAAATTGGCTTTTCGCAAAAACAATATAACCATAGAGCCTCCACCAGCCATATATGCATGTAGTGATAGCATTTATCTGTTCATTTCTCTACTGTGTTATATTGCCAGCATATTCCATGTGCTGACCCGTTTCGGGCTGCAACATATCATGTTGCAGACTCTTCAGTCGGCGAGTAAGGTGCCATAGGTCGTTTGTCATGCACTCAGCTATGCCGTTGGAGTTGATGGACTCCCTTTATCTTCCAAGCCTTCCGCTGTTATCTTATATAGATGGCCTTAAGCCATATTTATTGTAATAAGTTCTCTTTTGAGACATTCGACGTAATAAGTGTGTGATTGCTACTCTGTTATAAATCCTTCAAGTACTGTGTGTGTCAGCATTACCGATCCAGGGATGACACTGAACACAGAGATTTGACCGTCCGAGGTCAGATCGCTACAAGATGGTATCAGAGCACATGCTGAATGTAGGACACGACCACTAAGATGAGCCATAGGTCACTCTTCTCTACTCATTTCCGACTCCTCTCCATTTTCTACTCTTTGGATGGCGGACTCAAGGAACAAGTTTGCACAACCGTATGAAGCCACACATTTTGGGAGACACTTGAAGGAAGTCACTAGGTACCTGAACATCGGAATACCAAGCTTCACCGGAACCTACACCGCCACTTTACCAGAAGAGGAGCGTTGGTTGATCTGAGTTCAAGTTCCAGGAAGGACATTCACGCCTGTCACCGATCCCATAGAGTTTTCCTTTGATGCCCCAACCTGGAGTTTAGGTAAGAGCATGGCATCCCACATCGCCATGGGACGCATCGGCGAGATTTATCACAAGGATCTTAAGGACACTATCTATCAGATATGTGGGCGCCGAGACGAGCAATGGGAGATGATCAGCACCAGGAAGGACAGGTCCATTGTAGCTTTCATCTAGGAGTTAAACCAACACATTCGACGCTAGGAGAACCAGATGCATGATAGATTTGAAGAAGGCCATGACCAGGATCACAGAGCTAGAATAGGAACTCAAGTATACACGTGATGGATATGAGGAGGAAACGATGATACTTGTGGAGAAGAATGACGACCTGACAAGGAAGCTAGGAGTTTTTATGGGAGACCCCGCGCCAGGAGGAGAAGAAGACGAATCCAAGGAGATTCATTCTGAAGACTACATCATCATCGACGACACCGACTCTGACCACGATGATAGTGACGATGACTATGAAGACGAAGCTGGAGCAGATATCATGGAATCTTCCACCGATCAAAATTTCTAGATGACCACCATATGATTAGTAGTCTTTCCTCATACATATATGTCACATCCCTAGAATTGCTTGACATTAGTTGCATTAGGGCATTCATGTCATCATGTTAATTTCCATGAAAATTGAAATGGGGATTTGTGAAACCCTCAGAATCATTTTGGAAATGACCTAAATAAAAATCGCTCCAAAAAGGTCCAAGAAAATGCTCATGTGGCCCTCTGAAAATATTGGGCAGAGATGACAACCTAACCAATATTTTCAGGACCTCATAAGTATTTATTTTGGGCATTTGGAATTAATACGGTAAATATTTGCTTTGGATATATATTATTATATACATAAAATGTTGTCCAAAAATTATGCCTTTCGTTGAGGAGCTCTGGAATAATATAGCAAGCTCCTGCAAAAATTGGCATAATTAAATAAATTAGTTTGGTATTTTAAATAAATCAAACAAATGTCAGAAAAATAGAAAACAGAAACTAAAATAAAAAAAAGGAGAGAGAGTGCTGCACCAGGCCTCACCTGCGCAGCCCACCCACCTGGCGCCCAACCGGCCCAGCCTCTCTTCTCCCCCCCCCCTGCTGGCCGGCCCGGTTGGCCCAGCCCACCAGCCCCACCTCATCGTCTTCCTCTGCCCGAAGGCGAGGCGAGGCGTGATGAAGGCCATGATGATGCTGCCACCTCCTGCTTGCGCTGGCGGCTACCCCGACCTCCTCGCGACACCTGGAACAGCCACGCGACCCCTGGCCCTCTCACTCTCTCCCTCGAACGCCTCCCTCTCCCCTGTTCCCTCCCTCTCGCCCGGACCGAGCGGAGCTCGTCGCCACCGCACGCCGTAGCCACGGCCACCGGCCCTCCCTTGCCTCGCCGGCGTGCCCAAGAGCTCCGCAGCGCCGCTCTCGCCCTCCCCGCCGACCCACTCAACCGGAGAGGCCCCGAGGCGCCGCCCCGCCGTTCTTTCCCCTCTCGGACCGCCGATCGCCGCCGCCTCAATTCCCGGCGCCCCAGACCTCCCGAGCTCACTGATTCCCTCTCCGACCCCGCGGTGAGCTCCTCTTCTTCTCCCTCATCCCCCTCATCTCACGCTACCAGCCACCGCCCATGGGCACCCGAAGCCGCCGTCCGCCATGGCCGGCGAGCTCCGTGCCCCCGAGCGCCTCTGCCTCGCCTGGCAGCTCCGACGCGCTCCCTCCTGCCTCTAGGTGCTGTCTAGCACCTCCGCTCACTCCCCTACGAACCACAACATCGCGGCCGCCTTAGCCGAACTCCGGCGCCGCCCCGGGCTCCACTCCGGCGAACACCGGCCGCCCCGACCCCGGCTATCCCCACCAAGAACCTCAGCAAGATCCCGGCTCTCAGAGGTACTCTCCCGCCTCTTTGGTGGCGGAATGGCCATCTGCACTTGCTCACTTGGCGTTCGACGTCGCCGGCGTCAAGCCGCCGGTGGCGATGACCTTTTTGACCGGGGTTTGACCACCCCGTGTCACTGACATGCGGGCCCCGCCCGACTAACTACTCTAGTTAGGTTTTAAACTAACTTAACTAACCCCGGTTAGTACTAGTTAACTAGGTTAGTTAGTTAGTCACTGACGTGTGGCCCCCACACGTCAGGTTTGACCTGGACCGCGCCCGGTTGACCGCTGACGTCACACTGACGTCAGGCTGACGCAGTATATATTTTATAGATTTAATTTAATTCAGTAAATTTCAGAAAATGTCCTAAACTTCTAAAAATCATATAAATTCAACCGTAACTCGGATGGAAATAATTTATATATGAAAAATGATCAGAAAAATATGAAGAATCTGTTTATGCCATGATCATGCATGTTTGAACAAGTTAACATCACTGAATAGGAGGAATCATGATTAGGGCAACTTATGAACTAGCATTTTGAGTTGGAATTCAACCTTGTTTGAATCCCACTCCAACTAACTTGGATTACTATTGCATTAGGTAAATTCAGTACCTTAACCTGATCATGCATCATATATGTGCATTGCATTGATTGTGCTCTCTCTTGTTTGCCGGTAATCTTCCCTCCCGGTGAGCGATGTGTACCGCGATGATTGTTCGATGACACCGATGAAGAACTATACTATCTTCGAAGTGCCGAGCAAGCAAAACCCCTTGTTCATTCCGATACAATCCCACTCTCTCGCTCCTGCTCTATTTTATTGCATTAGGACAACAACGACTCATGTGTTACTTGCTGCGGTAGCTGAACCCCTTGATCCTTTGCATGACTGTCATTCCACAAGAATTAGATGAAACCCACTAGCATGAGTAGGAGTTGTTTGAGCCCATGTTGTGCCTACTCATTTATGCTTGTTTGTCATGCCTGCTCGCTTAGAGTTGAGTCGGGTCCGATTCATCGGGAATGAATTGGAATTGTGATGAACATGTCCTATTGTGTGTGAGCTAAGTGTGTGAACACGATTTGGTAAAGGTAGCGGTGAGAGGCCATGTAGGAGTACATGGTGGGTTGTCTCATTGCAGCCGTCCTCGTGAACTGAGTTACGTGTTTGTGATCCATGAAACAGCTACTACCACGCATTGGGATCCTTAATTGACCCTCTCGGCTTCTTAACCACCCTTGTCCACAGTCAAGGAGTTGCAAGTAGTTTCGGTGTTTGTAGCATCTTTGGGGCACGCAACGCTGACCTTAGGGGTGGGTTGTGTTGCGGTAGGCACCGTGGATGTACCGAGTGCCCGTTTGGTATCTCGGGAACCCCACACATCGTTCGGGCTGTATGGGAAACCTCGGCGGACTCCTGCGGATGGAACCCGAATAGGCGATAAACCCGGACTAGGGACTTGAGTGTTTAGGTAGGCCGTGGCCGACACCCACGTTGGGCTTCCGCTTGAAGGTTGCCGAGTACATGTCGTGTAAACGATTTATAAGTGGTGAGAGCGTGTGTGAAGAAGTACACCCCTGCAGGGTTTAATATGATCTATTCGAATAGCCGTGTCCACGGAAAAGGACTTCTGGGTTGCCTATATCAGTTCATAGACAAGTGGAAGTGGATACCCTAAAATGCGCAAGATAAGCGTGAGTGCTATGGTTGGCGTTCTCGTAGGGAAACGGGAGCGGGTCCATAGTGGTGTATTGCCGTGGTGAATATGTGGACTCGTGTGCGCCACCTCAAAAGAGTTACTTGCAGTCGTAGTTCAGGATAGCCACCGAGTCAAAGCTGGCTTGCTGCAGTCAAACTCCACCACCCCCTTTTGATAATGATGCATATGTAGTTAGTTCTGATGTAAGTCTTGCTGAGTACAATTGTACTCACGTTTGCTTATTTTATGTTTTGCAGAGAGACGTCAGCCTCGCTAGTAGTTCCGCTTGGACTTCGACGTTTAGCTTGTTACCTCAGCTACGATCTTGTGCCTCGGCAGGATCTAGTAGATAGTCAGGCTTCTCAGCCTTTTTCATTTATAGTTGTCTGTACTCAGACATGTTTAGCTTCCGCTTGTGCTTGACTTGTATGCTCTGAGTGTTGGGTCATGAGACCCCTGTTTGTAATATCTCGCTCCTCGGAGCCTAATGTATAATATCTGAGTCGTAGAGTTATGTTGTGATGCCACGTCGTATTTACACATATTGAGCATATTGTGTGTATGTTTGAAATGCTTGGTATGTGTGGGATCCGACAAACTAGTTGTTTATCCTTGGCAGCCTCTCATATGGGGAAATGTAGTCTCGTGCCTCCGGCGATAGTAGTCCGCTACAGCCCGGTTCACGGAGTCCTGCTAGCCCAAAGACTACCGCTTGGACACTTGATCGGCGGCATGTGTTTCACTTCGTTCCTATGTCTGTCCCTTCGGGAAATGTCACGCGGTGTTATTCGAGTCCTGCCTAGCTCTGCTACAGCCGGGATACCGGAGTCCTGTTAGCCAGTGCTACAGCCCGAATACATACGTTGATGACCGACATGCTCGATGTGATTCATGTATGCCTGTCCCCATAGGTTAACGCCGCTTTGGGTTCACGACTAGCCATGTCGGCCCGGTTCTTTGTCATATGGATGCTAGCGACACTATCATATACGTGAGCCAAAAGACGCAAACGGTCCCGGCCATGGTAAGGCGACACCGTGGAATACCGTCGTGAGGCCGCAAAGTGATATGATGTGTTACCAGCTGGGTCGATGTGACTTAGGATCGGGTCCCGACAGCGTTGGTATCGAGCCCGATCGCTGTAGGGATTACCAAGCCAAACTGGTCAAGTTGTGTCTAGAAATGCTTTAGTTATGTAAGGGAATTGATTGTGGAAGGAACGTAAGGCTCTTTTTACTCCTTATACCTCATGGCCTTCGATCCGAGTCATCCTCTTCTCTTCTACGGGGTTTAAGAACTAGGCTTCTCATCTATCTATCGGGATGACGTGTTACTAATCCATAGACCTTTAAGATTGTTGGTTTTAATCCCGCTTCAGTTCCTACTATTTCGGTATGATAACTATTGATCCCGAATCTTGTTATGATGTTGTTGAGTGGTTATGCCACCATTTTCTGCAGGATGTCTCAAATCATTTTGAGCATTTACAGCCGTTATGCTGTCCGAGTCATCCTGTGTCTCTAAATAGTCGATGCATTTGCAAATCCTTTCCTTCCGCTTCCGATGTCCTTTTGGTCGAAGAAGCACACTAACCAGTCGGTTGAGGTACTCTGTTGCCTCGACATATATGTTGGAACTACTATTATGACCTTAGGTGTTTAGGAAGTCACCTAGCAATTTAGCTATGCTTTGTATCCCAAAGTGATGATTCTCGCCATCATTTTCTAAAGCATCCCGTGATGCCATTTAGTAGTAGGTATTCTACTCTGGGTTGTTGAACCCAGATTCATCCTACTTCATGTTGTTAGTATTTATTAGTGCCTTTAGGATATTAGTAACCTTGCGATAGTCCTCAAGGTCCGTGGTATTTCCTTCTTCCAAATACTACGAACCGCTTATGGCGAAGTTCTTTTGAGCCAAAAGATCACAATAAGAGTGCTCTTGAGGAGTTCTCCATTCATAATTGTGAATCTGCCAATTCTACCTTCTGCATGGATTATCCGGAAGAAATGTTGAGCTTGCTCGACATACTAATCTGTGCATCCACAACTCGAGAAAGTTATATGTTCCTTTGAGTTGTCCTCTTAGATGCCTCCGACCTTCATCTATCAATTGATAGCCAAGGGTATGTGTGCATTTGTGTTCATCGATGCATTTTATCCTTGTGGTCCGTCAAGCCATTCTATTCCGGAATGACTAGGAGAAACAAACTCCAGTACCTCATCCATTTCTAGGATTGGGTCAAAGTAGTTGTATCCCGCATATCAAATGCCAATCCAGCTTTTGTTCTGTTCTACCCTGAAGTATTGCCATCTTTATGTCAAGAGTGTCATGGGAATTGCACAACCTCCTAGGAATTCTTGATGCAGCGATACTTCTCATCATCATTGTTCATTTCTCGGTTCCGTGTTAATGCAACCGGAAAGCCGACAAGTGAATTGTGATGTGTGAAATCAATACCCCGAGCAACTTGTTGCTTGGTAGTGAAGGGACCATATTCTCATTCTTAGCATGTTGGCTATTAAACCATCATCCTAAGATTGATCGTGCTACCTAGTCCTTATTTCTGGTGCACACTTCGATTGATGAGTTAGGATTGTGTCAAGTCCTCACTCATTTGATCATATCGTCTTGCCCTGAAAAGCAAGATTGTTCTCGAGCTTAGTAACATACCAGTGGTTCGTGACTTTCCAAATATCTTCTTGGAAGTGTTACCGGGTTGTTTCCCTGACTGTTATGTTGAGCTCGTGATCAAGTTGGTTCCCTATGGACCACCCTTTCTCCAAGAATCTGTGTTGGATATTCCTGAGCTAGTTGGTTAAGCTAGACAATAACTTGGAGAGTTGGAAGATAAAAGCTTGCCTAACTTAGTTCGATTCAAAGGGATACTCTTGTGTAGTGTGTGTTGAAGAAGGATGATATCTTCATCGATTGGTCCTTGTGATCAGTTGCTGGACCTATTGTCCTACCAATTCCTTGACTTGAGTATGGGCCATTATCAAGTCAAATCAGAACCAACGATATTCGTAATGTTGTCTTACTCGTGGTTGATCCTTCGAGCATACACCATTACATCTTTTGGTCTGACCAATACTATCACGTGTTCACATGATGGTGGAAGTCCAAAGATATGGAAATTCGATGAGTTCTTTGTTGAGCCCATCAGTAGCATTTTGTCTCCCCCATGAGTCATGTTGAGCATCAACCTAGTATTGGAAACTTGTGTAAGCAATTCTTCGTGTTTCGCTCATGAAGCATATGTTTGGATGAAAGTAGTGACTCCCTCTAGTTCATGTGCACCGATGTAAGTTGCCACCATGAACTTGAGAAAGGTTTGTTTTGCCTCTGTGGAATCATCCCAAGTCCGTCATGCATGTGCGAAGTATTCTATGGTTTGATAGACTGATCATCTTCATTCCGTATGTATCCCTAGCACGCCAAGCCACTGATTTGATTTGTTCAAGGAAAAGGAGTTCTTCCATAAGAGCCAATCATGACTTATGTTAAGACTTCAATGTCCTCGATGATGGTTCCCAACCTGAGCTCGGTAGTGTTATATTATAAGACTACCATGTGGTCATGCTTGTCTAGGACAACGTGTTCACATGCTTGTAGCAAAACCAGCTCATGTTTTGGAGCTTACTATCGTAGTTCATATTCCGAGAATCTCGCAACGCCATCTCGTCGAATTGTGTTGCAACCCTTCCTACCAGACATGATAAGTCTGAAATATCCTAACACCAACCAGATCTGAATCTCAGGCAGATATGATGGTTGGAACATTCGAACAGTTGCATTTCGTTCCCAGCTTGCACCGTCCTTGTGCTATCTCGCTATAGACGGTCTTCCTAGCAATTCTTGTCCAGGTTTATCTTCAAAAGTGGACTTACCATGGGTCCCCCCCCCCTCGATGATAAGCAAATCATCCATTGCGTTGTCTTCAACAAGGTAGTCCACATCATCCATTCTAGTCCGGGTATACCATTCCTTTGCACTCCACCAAATGATCGCTTGTGATTGCCTTAGGCTGGTATAAAGAGTTCCAATGATCTATGGATCAAAAGTAATTCTTTTTGCCACTTAAGGAAATAGTTCCTTGCGTCACCTTTCTCGAGGTGCCCCGTTATTGAATCATGGTAAATGATCCTTCACCACTTGACACCATCCACCATCTTCCTAAAGCGTGGAATTGTTGCCACTAATCAAACTTCGATGTTGTTCTTCCATCCCCCTCGATGTATTTCGCGTCTCAACTCGAGATGTGTCACCATCTCAGTCCGTGAATCGATCATGTCTACTTGATCTTCATAAGGGTCGAATCATGTAGGGTTTTCCCCTTCTTTCTGTTGTCGAGTCGGGTGAAGATCTCAAGACGCCAAGATCAAGAAGATGGAGTGAACCAACATCTTCGAGAAGGCAATTGGATCATGAAGGTTGTAATAGTTTGTGACCTCCTTTTCCTCTTACTCACGCCTTGAATCTCGGGCAGATTCTTGTTTAGTGGGGTGAGTTGTCACATCCCTAGAATTGCTTGACATTAGTTGCATTAGGGCATTCATGTCATCATGTTAATTTCCATGAAAATTGAAATGGGGATTTGTGAAACCCTCAGAATCATTTTGGAAATGACCTAAATAAAAATCGCTCCAAAAAGGTCCAAGAAAATGCTCATGTGGCCCTCTGAAAATATTGGGCAGAGATGACAACCTAACCAATATTTTCAGGACCTCATAAGTATTTATTTTGGGCATTTGGAATTAATACGGTAAATATTTGCTTTGGATATATATTATTATATACATAAATGTTGTCCAAAATTATGCCTTTCGTTGAGGAGCTCGGAATAATATAGCAAGCTCCTGCAAAATTGGCATAATTAAATAAATTAGTTTGGTATTTTAAATAAATCAAACAAATGTCAGAAAAATAGAAAACAGAAACTAAAATAAAAAAAGGAGAGAGAGTGCTGCACCAGGCCTCACCTGCGCAGCCCACCCACCTGGCGCCCAACCGCCCAGCCTCTCTCTCTCCCCCCCTGGCGGGCCCGCTTGGCCCACCCACCAGCCCACCACTCATCGTCTTCCTCTGCGCGGAGAAGGCAGAGGCGAGGCGTGGCGAAGGCCAGGCGATGCCATGCCACCTCCTGCTTGCCTGGCGGCTACCCCGACCTCCTCGCGACACTGAACAGCCACGCGACCCCCCCCCTCTCTCTCTCCTCGAACGCCTCCCTCCCCTGTTCCTCCTTCTCGCCTGGGACCGAGCGGGCTCTGCCGCCACCAAGACGCCGTAGCCACGGCCACTGGCCCTCCTTGCCTCGCCGGCGCGCCCAAGAGCTCCAGCGCCCTCTCGCCCTCCCCGCGACCCACTCAACCGGAGGCCCCGAGGCGCCGCCCGCCGTTCTTTCCCTCTCGGACCGCGATCGCCGCCGCCTCAATTGGCGCCGCCAGACCTCCCGAGCTCACTGATTCCCTCTCCGACCCAGCGGTGAGCTCCTCTTCTTCTCCCTCATCCCCTCGTCTCACGCTACCAGCCACCGCCATGGCACCCAAGCCGCCGTCCGCCATGGCCGGGCGAGCTCTGTGCCCCCGCGCCTCTGCCTCGCTGGCAGCTCCGACGCTGCTCCCTCCTGCCTCTAGGTGCTGTCTAGCACCTCCGCTCCTCCCTACGAACCACAACATCGCGGCCGCTTTAGCCGAACTCCGGCGCCGCCCGGGCTCCACTCCGCGAACACCGCCGCCTGACCCGGCTATCCCCACCAAGAACCTCAACAGATCCCGGCTCTCAGAGGTACTCTCCCGCCTCTTTTGGTGGCGGAATGGCCATCTGCACTTGCTCCGCCCGCGTTCGACGTCGCCGCGTCAAGCCGCCGGTGGCGATGACCTTTGACCGGGTTTGACCACCCGTGTCAGCGACATGCGGGCCCCGCCCGACTAACTACTCTAGTTAGGTTTTAAACTAACTTAACTAACCCCTGTTAGTACTAGTTAACTAGGTTAGTTAGTTAGTCACCGACGTGTGGCCCCCACGTCAGGTTTGACCTGGACCGCGCCGGTTGACGCTGACGTCACACTCGACGTCAGTCGACGCAAAGATATATTTTATAGATTTAATTTAATTCAGTAAATTTGAAAAATGTCCTAAACTTCTAAAATCATATAAATTCAACCGTAACTCGGATGGAAATAATTTATATATGAAAAATGATCAGAAAAATATGAAGAATCTGTTTATGCCATGATCATGCATGTTTGAACAAGTTAACATCACTGAATAGGAGGAATCATGATTAGGGCAACTTATGAACTAGCATTTTGAGTTGGAATTCAACCTTGTTTGAATCCCACTCCAACTAACTTGGATTACTATTGCATTAGGTAAATTCAGTACCTTAACCTGATCATGCATCATATATGTGCATTGCATTGATTGTGCTCTCTCTTGTTTGCCGGTAATCTTCCCCTCCCGGTAGACGATGTACCGACGATGATTGTTCGATGACACCGATGAAGAACTATACTATCTTCAGAAGTGCCAGGCAAGCAAAACCCCCTTGTTCATTCCGATACAATCCCACTCTCTCGCTCCTGCTCTATTTTATTGCATTAGGACAACAACGACTCATGTGTTACTTGCTGCATGTAGCTGAACCCCTTGATCCTTTGCATGACTGTCATTCCACAAGAATTAGATGAAACCCACTAGCATGAGTAGGAGTTGTTTGAGCCCATGTTGTGCCTACTCATTTATGCTTGTTTGTCATGCCTGCTCTGCTTAGAGTTGAGTCGGTCCGATTCATCGGGAATGAATTGGAATTGTGATGAACATGTCCTATTGTGTGTGAGCTAAGTGTGTGAACACGATTTGGTAAAGGTAGCGGTGAGAGGCCATGTAGGAGTACATGGTGGGTTGTCTCATTGCAGCCGTCCTCGTGAACTGAGTTCTGTGTTTGTGATCCATGAAACAGCTACTACCACGCATTGGGATCCTTAATTGACCCTCTCGGCTTCTTAACCACCCTTGTCCACATCCGGGAGTTGCAAGTAGTTTCGTGTTTGTAGCATGTCAGGGCGCACGCAACGCTGACCTTAGGGGTGGGTTGTGTTGCGGTAGGCACTGTGGTCCGTGTACCGAGTGCCCGCTTGGTATCTCGGGAACCCCGCACACATCGCTCGGGGCTGTATGGGAAACCTCGGCGGACTCCTGCGGATGGAACCCGAATAGGCGATAAACCTGGACTAGGGACTTGAGTGTTTAGGTAGGCCGTGGCCGACACCCACGCTGGGCTTCCGCTTGAAGGTTGCAGTACATGTCGTAAACGATTTATAAGTGGTGAGAGCGTGTGAAGAAGTACACCCTGCAGGGTTTAATATGATCTATTCAATAGCCGTGTCCGCGGAAAAGGACTTCGGGTTGCCTATATCAGTTCATAGACAAGTGGAAGTGGATACCCTAAAATGCGCAAGATAAGCGTGAGTGCTATGGTTGGCGTTCTCGTGGGAAACGGGAGCGGGTCCATAGTGGTGTATTGCCGTGGTGAATATGTGGACTCGTGCGCCACCTCAAAAGAGTTACTTGCGATCGTAGTTCAGGATAGCCACCGAGTCAAAGCTGGCTTGCTGCAGGTCAAACTCCACCACCCCTTTTGATAATGATGCATATGTAGTTAGTTCGATGTAAGTCTTGCTGAGTACAATTGTACTCACGTTTGCTTATTTTATGTTTTGCAGAGAGACGTCAGCCTCGCTAGTAGTTCCGCTTGGACTTCGACGTTTAGCTTGTTACCTCAGCTACGATCTTGTGCCTCGGCAGGATCTAGTAGATAGTCAGGCTTCTCAGCCTTTTTCATTTATAGTTGTGCGTACTCGGACATGTTTAGCTTCCGCTTGTGCTTGACTTGTATGCTCGAGTGTTGGGTCATGAGACCCTGTTTGTAATATCTCGCTCCTCGAGCCTAATGTATAATATCTGAGTCGTAGAGTTATGTTGTGATGCCACGTCGTATTTACACATATTGAGCATATTGTGTGTATGTTTGAAATGCTTGGTATGTGTGGATCCGACAAACTAGTTGTTTATCCTTGGCAGCCTCTCATATGGGGAAATGTAGTCTCGTGCCTCCGAGCGATAGTAGTCCGCTTCTGCCCGGTTCACGGAGTCCTGCTAGCCCAGCACTACTGCTTGGACACTTGATCGGCGGCATGTGTTTCACTTCGTTCCTATGTCTGTCCTTCGGGAAATGTCACGCGGTGTTATTCGAGTCCTGCCTAGCCTGCTACAGCCGGGATACGGAGTCCTGTTAGCCCAGTGCTACAGCCCAATACATACGTTGATGACCGACATGCTCGATGTGATTCATGTATGCCTGTCCCCATAGGTTAACGCCGCTTTGGGTCCACGACTAGCCATGTCGGCCCGGGTTCTTTGTCATATGGATGCTAGCGACACTATCATATACGTGAGCCAAAAGACGCAAACGGTCCCGGGCCATGGTAAGGCGACACCCGTGGGAATACCGTGCGTGAGGCCGCAAAGTGATATGATGTGTTACCAGCTGGGTCGATGTGACTTAGGATCGGGGTCCTGACAATATAGTAGTAGTCCGAGCACTTTTGTAACAATAATTCTAGACCAATTGTATGCCCTTGCTTGATTGATTGAGTGATATGATATGATTGTGTTTGTCTCATGTGCATATGGGTAGTGCTTTCCCACTAGACCTCATTCTATTCTAATCTCTCCCCTCTAAACCCATCAGATGCCTCCGGGACGTGACACCGGATTTGTCTTCCCACCTGAGATCACCCAGTTGATCCATCAGCTGAATGCCTTGATGCGGATATTAGTCCAGAACTAAGGCAAGAACAACAACAACAACCCACCTCCAGTTGACAACTTAGCCCTTTTTCTGAGGTTGCAGCCGCCGGTGTTTTCCAGTAGCACCGAGCCAGTAGTTTCGGATGACTGGCTCCGCAGGATTGGAAGGGAGTTGACCACCGCAGGTTGCACAGATGAAGAGAAGGTGCGTTTTGCCACACATCAGTTGGATGGACCTGCAGCTTCATGGTGGGAGAATTACACAACCACTTTCCCTATAGCCAATATCACTTGGGATCAGTTTCAGCAAGCATTCCGCACAGCCCCTGTCTCAACCGGAGTTATGAGCATGAAGAAGCATGAGTTTCGCAACTTGCGCCAGGGAAATCATACTGTGGCTTAGTACGTAGATGAGTTTAGTAAGCTATCTCGTTATGCCCCTGATGATGTGGCCACAGATGCCGCGAAGCAGGAGAAGTTTATGGAAGGGCTGAATGATGAGATGAGCATGCAATTGATGGTGACAACATTTAACAACTACCAGGAGTTGGTAGACAAGGCTCTTACGATTGAAGGGAAGTAGCAGCAGACTGAGAGCCGTAAAAGGAAGTACGGGAAAGGGAAGTACAATTCAGGAGCACAGCAGAAACCCCGTTTTACCCCGAACTCGGGAGGATATACCCATAACCATGGAGGCCACACTCACAATGGAGGAGCTTCCCATAACCACAATGGCCCCAAGAATGGGAATGGGAGTGGAGCAAGCAGTAATCAGAACTGCTCCAACCCAGCCATACCCGCCAATAAGGATCTAAGTCACATTACCTGTTTCAAGTGCGGAAAGACTGGACACTATGCCACTGAGTGCCCTGAAGCGAAGAATGGGAACAACAATGGAAGCTCTTGGAAGAAGCCCAACCCGTTCAACAGGGGACAAGTGAACCACGTGAATGTGGAGGAGGTTGAAGAGCAGCCGGATGTAGTTATCGGTAAGTCTTTGGTTAAGTCATTTACCGCAATTGTTCTTTTTGATACTGGTGCATCACATTCATACATTTCAAGGGATTCGTTGATAAATATAAGTTGCCTACCAAAGTACTTAGGACACCTATGTTAGTAAGATCACCAGGAGCGGAGTATCTGGCAAGTCAAGGATGTTTTCAGATACCATTGACCATTGGAAGCCATGTTTTCCCCTCAGACCTGATAATTTTTGAGTCACAAGGATTGGATGTGATACTAGGAATGGATTGGCTATTGATGTATGGGGAAACATCGACTGCGCTAGTAAGTCAATTCTACTCACCACCCCGGAGGGAAAAAGGATCAAGTATGTATCCAGGCATGCGCCGAGGAGGACCCAAGTAAATTCTCTCACGAGAGTTGTTCAGGAGGAAGTGCCTGTAGTGAAGGATTACCCAGAGTATTTCCAGAGGAGCTACCAGGAATGCCGCCAGACCGAGACATCGAGTTTTTGATAGAGTTACTGCCAGGCACCGGACCGATATCGAAGAGACCATACCGGATGCCCGCTAATGATCTGGAGGAGATTAAGAAGCAGATTAAGGAGTTATGGGAGAAAGGTTACATCCGACAAAGTTCATCACTGTAGCGACCTGACCCAAAATCGGTCAAATCTACGTATGCATTCCATCCCAAGATCATCTTTGGTACTCACAAGACATCGATGAAATAATCAAAGTTCAATCACACCTGAATTTATTACGATTCTCATATAGAGTCTTTATTACAAGAGAATAAATTCGCTCAAGGCCAACTCATGAGAAATAAACTACTAATGCTGCGAAGCGTAGAAGTATAGCGAGTCCATCCGACTCCAAAGGGCAATCGCCAAGCGCGGAGCGTAGCCTCACTCCTGATCGGAATATACCTCTGCAACATAAGACGTTGCAGCCGTGTAGGTCAGCTTTTTGAATAAGCTGGCAAGTCATGAAGAATAACAATAATAAAGTTACTAACACTATATGCATTTTGGCTGTAGAGCTCTAAGTTTCATCATTTTGCGAAAAGCCAGTTTTCTCCTACTATAGTGGACTTGCTTGCAAAAATTTCTACAAATTGTTGGTAGTTATTGAGATGGTTCCGCCAACCAATATATCATTCCCAAATTATTAAGTCATAAACCCCTCAAAATTAATTCATTAATTTAGTGTTGAGATTTCCGAATACTTCCAAGTTCCAGAGGCTCAAATTGTCCGTAACCGGGGACACGGCTAATCGATTAGATCTTTAACTCTGCAGAGGTTTGCGACTTTTCCGCAAGAATCATTCCTCCTTTTAAGTCTTAGCACTTCATGGTGTTTGAAGACGGACGAATGAAACAGGTCTTCCAAAGAGTTCTTCCGCTACTGCGGTACCCATCCAATCCTACCGTTCTTCTACATCTCGTAGTACCGTCCAGCCAGCGTCACTACTAGGGTTAACCCAGCCAGAGCCCATAATGGCTTGCGGCTGCACAGTAAGCTTCGGTCATGGGGCATCCATCCGTCTCTTCGTGGCTAGGTGAAGCTTTCCGCAAGATGTCATGGCACTTCTCCATGCATCCCGCCAACCACTGGGTTCTCCAGGGTGCCCGTCAACCGTCCTCCACCCAAAGAGTGAATTCAAGTCCATCTTGATTTTTTTGTAGTTCATGGGGTTGTCATCATCATTGACTCTCACATCTTTCTTATGAATTTCACTCAACCAAAACCCGTCTACGAGCATAGCAAAGTAAACTACTTCGTCCCCGGGTCATGGTAACAAGGGGATTGGTTCATCCCACCACATGATACTACTCAAGATTAATAACTTCAAAATTTCAACTACTGCATGCATGGTGGGGTGGTGATAATTTCTAATGCACAAAAACATAGGTATAGAAAATAACATGATCAAAACTTGCCTTGCTTGATGATCCTCGTAAGCTAAAGATTCAGTAGTAGCAAGCTTAGACTCGGAAACTCTACCGAGACAAACAATAATCACAATAAGCATATAGCATAGGATCACATAACACAATAGCATAGCAATAGCAACATAACACACCAAAACAACCAAACCAAAACCCAAGGAAAACTCAAAGAAAACCAACTCAAGTTTCCTACTTCAAACAACAACTAGAATAGTTTTATATAACAAAATTTTCTCAACATAACCTAATCATGGTTTTATGTTAACTTAACAGAAAAGATTTCATTAAGCAACTAGGAGCAAAAAGAATTAATTTAGAATCTATTATGAAACTCCTATTAGGCCTAATTCAATTTCTATTAGAAAATAAAATAAAACTTTTATTTATTATAAATAAAAGTTCATCCATTAAAGTGACAGAAACTATCCTAGAATAATCAATCACATGTTAAAAATAAATTTATTTACTAATTAAAATAATAGGAAAACAGTAGCTAGTTAATTAATTAGGATTAACAAGATTCTGCTTAAAACTAATTTTTATTAATCCTAAAATACCCAATTTAATTCCTATGGTTTGGCAATGTCAAAATAAAGTTGGGACAAAAGAATCATCCAAAAATAATTTTTCTAACTCATGTTATAACAGATTTACTATTCTGGCTAAAACTAAAATAAAGCAATTTTAATTAATTTTAACATAGCTAAATATATTTTCTACAGAAACTACAGAAAATTTGCAAACCAACAAAAAAAGAATCACTCAAAAATATTAAACAGAATAAAAGATATGAATTTTTCAAAACAGGAACTATTCTGTTAAAACAGAAAACGAAAATAAATATAAAACGGCCTAATGGGCCTAAACTACGCATTGAGCGTAAAATAAACTAAACGGGCCTAGGGTTAAACTGAATCGGGCCGGGCTAAAAAAATAAAACCCTAACTAAAATAAACCAGAAAAGAACCGGGCGGACCGTTTTATTTAAAAAATACCCCTTGAGGTGTTCTAATCTAACCGTCGATTTGAGATCGGACGGGAGGATCTCCAGCGACTTACAAGCTCGGCAGCGGGCGGCGAGTGCGTTAGCCTCTCCGGTCGTCGGGAGGTCGGCGGGAGCTCAGCGGGTCTGACGAGCTCGGGAGGCGTTGGTGGAGTCGGTGGAGGTCGAGGAGGCTAGGCGGCGGCGGCGAGGAAATGGCGGCGGTCGGCTCGGACTCCGGCGACGGCGTGAGAGGGAGGAGGGGTTCAGCGAGGGGCGAGGGGAGAATGGGGTGCGGGGAGGGTTTAAATAGGGGGCCTCGGCCTTGGCAAGGGGGCGATCGGGGAGATCGGCATCCGGATCTCACGGATCCGGCGATCGGCGGCGCGCGGCGTGGTGAGGGGTTGAAGGAGGGTGGGGTTCGCTGGCGGTGGGGAGGGAGGCGCGTGCGGTCGGGCGACCGCCCGAGTGGTTTCAGGCGAGGGGGTGGCTTTGGCGGTCTTGGGCAGCTCGGCTGCGCTGAGTGGGCACTGGCTGCTGCTTTGCATGGTGGCTTCCAGCGGCTGGGCGGGCTGGCTGGCTGGCGCTGGGGTTTTGTTTTTTAAATTTATTTTTAAATAAAACAAAACAGAGATAACTTAATAAATATAAATATTTTATATAGGACATATATATACCAAAATGATCAGGGGAATATTCCCTATCATTTGAATATTTTTCCAAAGGCAAAATCCAAACTTTATGAAATTTCATTTTTTTCAAATTCAAATAAATCTCAAGTTTTGAATTCAAAACTTTTGGCATTGTTTCCTCTGATATTTTTGGAGTGTCATGTTTGCTCCTCTCATACTTTTGCTCAAGTATTTATCAGGCATAGTTTTTGAAATGACTCCCACTTGCCATAGTTTGGAATTCAAATTTGAAAACTCAAAGCTCTGAAAACCCAAATGGCAATCAAATTCAAACAGGATGCATAGATGCTTAGCTATAATTGTAAAACATTCCAAATAGGAAATTTGGGATGTTACAAACCTACCCACCTTAAGATGAAACTCGCCCTCGAGATTCGGGTTGGCTAGCAAATAGGTGCGCGTGATCTCGAAGAAGGTCTTCTTCGCGCTCCCAGGTGGCTTCTTCCTCGGTGTGGTGACTACACAACACCTTACAAAATTTGATGACCTTGCTGCGGGTGACTCTTCTTGCAGTCTCGAGAATTCTGACGGGTTTCTCCTTGTAGGTCAGATCATTGTCAAGCTGTATGGCCTCTAGGGGCACTGTGTCTCTCAACGGTATATCGGCCATGTCGGCATGACACTTCTTCAGCTGAGAAACATGGAAGACATCATGGACTCTGGACAATCCTTCCGGCAATTCCAACTTGTAAGCAACTTCTCCACGACGCTCGAGGATTTTGTAGGGCCAATGAATCGGGTGCTAACTTCCTTTGACACCAAACCTCTTGATTCCACGAAGTGAGACACACGAAGATATGCTCGGTCTCCCGCTTCGTAAGTCACTTCCTTGCGCTTCTGTTGGCATAACTCTTACGTCTCGATTGTGCTATCTTGAGCCTGTCTCGAATCAGCTTGACTTTCTCTTGAATCCTGATAAGATCGGAACGAAAAGTGATCGATCTCCAACACTATCCCACAAAGAATGGTGTTCGCACCTCCTTCCGTATAGAGCTTGAAAGGGGCCATCTTCGATGGATTGATAACTGTTGTTGTATGAGAACTCTGCGTGCAGCAAATTATCATCCCAGCTAGACTCATAGTCTAGCACACAAGCTCTCAACATGTCCTCCGTAATCTGGTTGACTCTCTCGGTCCATCCATCTGCTGCGGATGAAAAGCTGTCTTGAATTCCAGCCTTGTACCCAAAGTTTCATGCAACTGCTTCCAAAACTTTGAGGTAAACTCATGTTCCTCTATCGACACGATTTTCCTCGGAACTCCATGCGCATACACGATCCTGGTCATGTATATCTTGGCCAACTTAGCACTGGTATAGGTAGTCTTCACGGAATGAAGTGAGCTACCTTGGTCAAACGATCAACCACTACCGGATAGAATCATAACCTGAACGGGTCTGGGTAATCCTGTGATGAAATCCATTCCAGTTTCTCCCATTTCCAATCGGGAATCGGCAAAGGTTGAAGTAACCCTGCCGGCTTCGATGTTCTGCCTTTACGTTGACAAACATCGACATCGCTACGCACTCGCAATATCCTTCTTCATACCGCCCACCGAAACTTTCCTTCAAATCCAGTACATCTTGGTGTTACCGGGTGAATCGAGTACGGTGAATCATGAGCCTCCTGAAGAATTAGCTTCCTGAGTTCGGGATCATTGGGCACATAAATACGATCCTCGAACCATATAGTTCCGTGTTCATCCTTACGGAATCCTTTAGCTTTTCCTTCATTCATCTTCTGCTTTATCTCATCAATTTCCTTGTCCGACTTCTGGGCTTCACGAATCCTTTCGGCCAAAGTGGACTGAACTTCCAGAGTTGCAACAAATCCTCTCGGAACTATCTCCAGTCGGAGATCTCTGAGGTCATCGACTAACTCCTGGGGTAATCCTCCTGCTGTAAGAGTATTCACATAACTCTTACGGCTCAAAGCATCGGCTACAACATTAGCCTTACCTGGGTGGTAATGCAATCTCATGTCGTAGTCCTTTATCAACTCTAGCCATCTCCTCTGCCTGAGGTTCAATTCCTTCTGTGTGAAAATATACTTCAAGCTCTTGTGATCTGTGTAAACATCACAACGGTTTCCGATGAGGAAATGTCTCCAGGTCTTGAGTGCATGCACTACGGCTGCTAACTCCAAATCATGTGTGGCATAATTCATCTCATGAGGTCGTAGCTGTCTGGAGGCATAAGCTACAACTTTTCCTTCCTGCATTAGTACTCCTCCGAGTCCTTGACGAGAAGCGTCACAATAAACTTGGTATTCCTTGTGTATGTCCGCAAAATCAATCTTGGGCTGTGACCAACCGTTTCTTCAATTCCTGAAAACTGGCTTCACATTCCTCGGTCCAAACATACTTGGCTTCCTTCTTCAACAGCTCAGTCATGGGCTTGGCAATCTTCGAGAAGTTCTCAATAAACCTCCGATAATATCCTGCGAGTCCGAGAAAACTACGGATCTCCTTGACTGAGGTGGGTGACTGCCAATCGGTGATGATTCCACCTTGGCGGGATCAACTGCTATTCCTTCTCCTGAAATAACATGTCCGAGGAATCCAACTTCCTTCAGCCAAAATTCACATTTGCTGAACTTGGCATACAACTGATGTTCTCGAAGTTTCTCCAGAACTAGACGCAAATGTTCCTTATGCTCTTCCTCGCTCTTGGAGAAAATCAATATATCATCGATGAACACCATGACAAACTTGTCCAGATATTCCATAAACACCTTGTTCATCAAATTCATGAAGTATGCAGGAGCATTAGTCAATCCAAATGACATGATGGTATACTCATATAAACCATACCTGGTAGTGAATGTTGTTTTGGGTATATCCTTTTCACGGATCTTCAACTGATGATACCTCGATCAAGATCGATCTTAGAGAATACCTTGGCTCCAACTAGCTGATCAAACAGATCATTAATCATCGGCAGAGGGTACTTGTTCTTGATGGTTACTTCGCTCAACGCATACGATAATCCACAACCATCCTCAAGCTTCCATCCTTCTTCTCTACCAAAAGAACTGGGGCTCCCCAAGGTGATGAGCTTGGCGAATATAACCTTTCTCCAATAACTCATTAATTTGATCCTTGATCTCTTTCAACTCATTCGTGGCATCCGATAAGGTCTCTTGGATATTGGGGCTGTGCCGAGCAATAACTCGATCGAAATTCAATGTCTCGTCGGTGGCATTCTGGTAATTCCTCCGAAACACATCGGAAAATCTTGCACTCATGGCACTTCCTCCCGAACAACTCCGTGAGGGAATGCACCGATTCTTCATCCGGCTGTGCTGGCTACATACTTGATCCTCTTACGCTCCGGGGTGGTGAGCAGAATAGACTTCTGAGCACGATCTATGTTCCTTCAAACTTTGTCAACCAACCCATGCCTAGGATTACATCCAAGGTCCGGTTTCCAATACTATGAGGTCTGCGGAAATTTATGGTTCCCGATGTTGAGGGTTGCATGACAGCCTAAGCCTGCCATCATTTCTCCTCTGCGGGCCGACGCGAAGGGGGCTTCTAAGGGTTTTAGTGGGCAACCCGTACTTTTCCACAACTACCCTTGATATGAATGAATGCCTTGCACCGAATCAAAGAGTACCAATCTGAACGTGAATTCAATAAAACTTACCAACCACGATGTTCCGGCTGATCATAGACGTCCTCCACGCCAATGTGGTTCACCCGAGCACGAGGGAACGGATTGGGCTTCTTCGCTGAGCCTCCATTGCCGTTTCCATTCCTCCGCTTGGCCTCCGGGCGTCGGTGGCATAGTGCCTGTCTTCCGGCACTTGAAGCGGTGATGTGGCTCAGATCCTTGAGCCGGGCAGAACGGTGCTGATTGCCATTACCGTTTCCATTGCCATTGCCATGGCCTGACTTGTTGTCTGGCTGCGGTTGTTCCCATTTCCTCCATGGTTATGACCTCCATGGTTATGATGGGTGTGCCCTCCCGAGTATGGTGCATAACGGGCTTCTGCTGGGCTCCCGAGTTGTGCTTCCCTGGCTGTACTTCCGCTATGCGGCTTTCTATCTGCTGCTGCTTGCCTTCAAGTATGGTGGCCTTGTCTACCAGCTCCTGGTAGTTGTTGAAGGTAGCCACAATAAGCTGCATACTCAGCTCGTCGTTGAGTCCCTCGAGAAATTTCTCCTGCTTTGCGGCATCTGTGGCCACATCATCCGGGGCATAGCGAGCTAGCTTGCTGAACTCATCCACATACTGTGCCACAGTACGGTTCCCCTGGCGTAAGTTGCGGAACTCACGCTTCTTGCACTCATGGCTCCAAATGAAACA
The DNA here is from genome assembly GCA_021605205.1 of Aegilops longissima. Taxonomy (NCBI): domain Eukaryota; kingdom Viridiplantae; phylum Streptophyta; class Magnoliopsida; order Poales; family Poaceae; genus Aegilops; species Aegilops longissima. The sequence goes on from CM038676.1 coordinate 199,635,522, forward strand.
TGAGCGGTGCGGAAGGCCTGCTGGAACTGATCCCACGTGATGGCACCAATGGGATAAGTGGCGGTGTAGTTCTCCCACCAAGAAGCTGCAGGTCCATCAAGTTGATGCGTGGCAAAGCGCACCTTCTCTGCATCAGTGCATCCAACAGTGATTACCTCTCTTCCGACTTTGCGGAGCCAATCATCAGCCACAATCGGCTCAGTGCTACTAGAGAACATCATGCGGATTCAGCCTCGTGAATCGAGTCAAGTTGTCCACGAGGGGTGGTGGCGGTGGATTGTTGGTGTTGTTGTTCTGATTCTGGATGAGTAGCTGCATAAGAGCATTCTGCTGCTGGAGCAGCTGGGTGAGCTCTGGCGGAAAACCGGTGTCACGTCTCGGAGGCATCTGGTGTTTTGGAGTGGATGAGAAAATTAGAATAGAACAATGGTCTATGAGAAATAACACTACCCATATGAATGCACAATCATAAACACACCAATCATTTATTCATTCCACTCAAACATGGTTCAATCTCGATTACAAAGCTCATGACTAATCGAAGGAAAAAAATATCGGCCTAACTGATCGATGAAAAAGGGTAAAAATAACATGGTGGTCGACTAAAAAGTCTTCATCAATAATCCTTGCGTCCTCTAGTGTGATGTCCTCTGTTGTGGCGCCTCCTCTTGCGACTTCCTTCAGTGGAACTCCCTTCATAATCCTGATCATTACTCACGAGGGGTCCATCATCTCCACTCGGAAAAAGGTCCTCTCCCAAGTCCATCTTTTCCTCTATCGCGGCAAGCTTCATCTTCAGGTCGTCGACTGTCTCCATGAAGTCCGCGACTTCTTCCTCATGGTTAAGGAAGTCTGCGTGTGCCTTCTCCTCCAGTTCCAGTTCACGGAACAAAAGCCTCCTATGTGCCTTCGAGTTACGGCGAGTCTGAATCTCCCGTTTCCTAAGGAGACACTCCAAGTCCTGGATGTACGAGAGAGTGGAGTCGTCCTCCACGGTGCGGATGATATCTCCATTCCTTGCTCTGCGAGAAACCATGGCGAGGTCTGAGGGATCGAGCTCGGCCCTGTACTCCTCTCGGAGATGTCCAAGGGCACGATAGATCGCCATGTCCCTTCCGATGATCCAGTTGAAGTCGGTGAACTCAAAGTCAATAGGCTCCGTGTGTCCTCCGAAGGTTCTCCCTGGGATATGCACTTCAATCCTGAAGCGGTGTCCGCCGGAAGTGCATTGGTTGGCTTCCCGTGATCGAGGGCAAAGCAATCTTCAGTTTCTTCACCATCTGGACCAGCTTCCTTCGAAGGGCATCGTCTCGTCGGGCTGGCAAAACTCCGTAGCAAACCGGGGTGAACTCGACGCCATCTAAAATGTTGAAAATCGAAGAGGAGTTAGAAATGAACAGGGAGAATTACGGAATGATAAGGATATAAAGTAAATGGTCTCTTCCTATGGCTTTCCGATCCTAGGGGTTACGATCCTACGGTCAGCGTGTGCTCGATACCATCTCTCAGAGCGACCTGACCCAAAATCGTCAAATCTCCGTATTCCGTATTCATCCCAAGATCATGCTAGTACTCACAAGACATCGATGAAATAATCAAAGTTCAATCACACCTGAATTTATTACGATTCTCATATAGAGTCTTTATTACAAGAGAATAAATTCGCTCAAGGTCAACTCATGAGAAATAAACTACTAATGCTGCGAGCGTAGAAGTATAGCGAGTCCATCCGACTCCAAGGGCAATCGCCAAGCGCGGAGCGTAGCCTCACTCTGATCGAATATACCTCTGCAACATAAGGCGTTGCAGCCGTGTAGGTCAGCTTTTGAATAAGCGGCAAGTCATGAAGAATAACAATAATAAAGTTACTAACACTATATGCATTTTGGCTATAGAGCTCTAAGTTTCATCATTTTGCGAAAAGCCAATTTTTCTCCTACTATAGTGGACTTGCTTGCAAAAATTTCTACAAATTGTTGGTAGTTATTGAGATGGTTCCGCCAACCAATATCTCATTCCCAAATTATTAAGTCATAAACCCTCAAAATTAATTCATTAATTTAGTGTTGAGATTTCGAATACTTCCAAGTTCCAGAGGCTCAAATTGTCCGTAATCGGGACACGGCTAATCGATTAGATCTTTAACTCTGCAGAGGTTTGCGACTTTTCCGCGAGAATCATTCCTCCTTTTAAGTCTTCGCACTTCATGGTGTTTGAAGACGGACGAATGAAACAGGTCTTCCAAAGAGTTCTTCGCTACTGCCGTACCCATCCAATCCTACCGTTCTTCTACATCTCGTAGTACCGTCCCAGCCAGCGTCACTACTAGGGTTAACCCAGCCAGAGCCCATAATGGCTTGCGGCTGCAGGGTAAGCTTCGGTCATGGGGCATCCATCCGTCTCTTCGTGGCTGGGTGAAGCTTTCCGCAAGATGTCATGGCACTTCTCCATGCATCCCGCCAACCACCGGGTTCTCCAGGTGCCCGTCAACCGCCCTCCACCCAAAGAGTGAATTCAAGTCCATCTTGATTTTTGTAGTTCATGGGGTTGTCATCATCATTGACTCTCACATCTTTCTTATGAATTTCACTCAACCAAAACCCGTCTCACGAGCATAGCAAAGTAAACTACTTCGTCCGGGGTCATGGTAACAAGGGATTGGTTCATCCTACCACATGATACTACTCAAGATTAATAACTTCAAAATTTCAACTACTGCATGCATGGTGGGTGGTGATAATTTCTAATGCACAAAAACATAGGTATAGAAAATAACATGATCAAAACTTGCCTTGCTGATGATCCTCGTAAGCTAAAGATTCGTAGTAGCAAGCTTCAGACTCGGAAACTCTACCGAGACAAACAATAATCACAATAAGCATATAGCATAGGATCACATAACACAATAGCATATCAATAGCAACATAACACACCAAAACAACCAAACCAAAACCCAAGGAAAACTCAAAGAAAACCAACTCAAGTTTCCTACTTCAAACAACAACTAGAATAGTTTTATATAACAAAAATTTTCTCAACATAACCTAATCATGGTTTTATGTTAACTTAACAGAAAAGATTTCATTAAGCAACTAGGAGCAAAAAGAATTAATTTAGAATCTATTATGAAACTCCTATTAGGCCTAATTCAATTTCTATTAGGAAAATAAAATAAAACTTTTATTTATTATAAATAAAAGTTCATCCATTAAAGTGACAGAAACTATCCTAGAATAATCAATCACATGTTAAAAATAAATTTATTTACTAATTAAAATAATAGGAAAACAATAGCTAGTTAATTAATTAGGATTAACAAGATTCTGCTTAAAACTAATTTTTATTAATCCTAAAATACTCAATTTAATTCCTATGGTTTGGCAATGTCAAAATAAAGTTGGGACAAAAAGAATCATCCAAAAATAATTTTTCTAACTCATGTTATAACAGATTTACTATTCTGCCTAAAACTAAAATAAAGCAATTTTAATTAATTTTAACATAGCTAAATATATTTTCTACAGAAACTACAGAAAATTTGCAAACCAACAAAAAAAGAATCACTCAAAAATATTAAACAGAATAAAAGATATGAATTTTTCAAAACAGGAACTATTCTGTTAAAACAGAAAACGAAAATAAATATAAAACGGCCTAATGGGCCTAAACTACGCACTGAGCGTAAAATAAACTAAACGGGCCTAGGGTTAAACTGAATCGGGCTGGGCTAAAAAAATAAAACCCTAACTAAAATAAACCGTAAACGAACCGGGCCGGACCGGTTTTATTTAAAGAAATACCCCTTCGGGGGTGTTCTAATCTTAACCGTCGATTTGAGATCGGACGGGAGGGGATCTCCGGCGACTTACCGGAGCTCGGCGGCGGCGGCGGCGTCGTTAGCCTCTCCGGTCGTCGGGAGGTCGGCGGGAGCTCCGGCGGTGCTTGGACGAGCTCGGGAGGCGTTGGTGGAGTCGGTGGAGGTCGAGGAGGCTAGGGCGGCGACGGCGAGGGAAATGGCGGCGGTCGGCTCGGACTCAGCGACGCGTGAGAGGGGAGGAGGGTTCCATGAGGGGCGAGGGGAGAATGGGGTGCGGGGAGGGTTTAAATAGGGGGCCTCGGCCTTGGCAAGGGGGCGATCGGGAGATCGGCATCCGGATCTCACGGATCCGCGATCGATGGCGGCGCGGCGTGGGGCGGGGGTTGAAGGAGGGTGGGGTTCGCTGGCGGTGGGGGAGGGGAGGCGGTGCGGTCAGGCGACCGGCCGAGAGTGGTTTCGGGCGAGGGTGGCCTGGCGGTGCTGAGCCGGCTCGGCTGCGCTGGTGGGCACTGGGCTGCTGCGTGGCGCTGCGGGTGGCTTCAAGCTGGCTGGGCAGGGGCGGGCTGGCGCTGGGGGTTTTGTTTTTTAAATTTATTTTTAAATAAAACAAAAACAGAGATAACTTAATAAATATAAATATTTTATATAGGACATATATATGCCAAAATGATCAGGGGAATATTCCTATCATTTGAACATTTTTCCAAAGGCAAAATCCAAACTTTATGAAATTTCATTTTTTTTCAAATTCAAATAAATCTCAAGTTTTGAATTCAAAACTTTTGGCATTGTTTCCTCTGATATTTTTGGAGTGTCATGTTTGCTCCTCTCATACTTTTGCTCAAGTATTTATCGGGCATAGTTTTGAAATGACTCCCACTTGCCATAGTTTGAATTCAAATTTGAAAACTCAAAGCTCAAAACCCAAATGGCAATCAAATTCAAACAGGATGCATAGATGCTTAGCTATAATTGTAAAACATTCCAAATAGGAAATTTGGGATGTTACAAACCTACCCACCTTAAGATGAAACTCGCCCTCGAGATTCGGGTTGGCTAGCAAATAGGTGCGGGTGATCTCGAAGGTCTTCTTCGCGCTCCCAGGTGGCTTCTTCCTCGGTGTGGTGACTCCACAGCACCTTACAAAATTTGATGACCTTGCTGCGGGTGACTCTGCTTGCAGTCTCGAGAATTCTGACGGGTTTCTCCTTGTAGGTCAGATCACTGTCAAGCTGTATGGCCTCTAGGGGCACTGTGTCTCTCAACGGTATATCGGCCATGTCGGCATGACACTTCTTCAGCTGAGAAACATGGAAGACATCATGGACTCTGGACAATCCTTCCGGCAATTCCAACTTGTAAGCAACTTCTCCACGACGTTCGAGGATTTTGTAGGGGCCAATGAATCGGGTGCTAACTTCCTTTGACACCAAACCTCTTGATTCCACGAAGTGAGACACACGAAGATATGCTCGGTCTCCGCTTCGTAAGTCACTTCCTTGCGCTTCATCGTCGGCATAACTCTTCCGTCTCGATTGTGCTATCTTGAGCCTGTCTCGAATCAGCTTGACTTTCTCTTGGAATCCTGATAAGATCGGAACAGAAAAGTGATCGATCTCCAACACTATCCCACAAAGAATGGTGTTCGCACCTCCTTCCGTATAGAGCTTGAAAGGGCCATCTTCGATCAGTATTGATAACTGTTGTTGTATGAGAACTCACAGTCGGCAAATTATCATCCCAGCTAGACCCATAGTCAAGCACACAAGCTCTCAACATGTCCTCCGAATCTGGTTGACTCTCTCGGTCCGTCCATCTGTGCGGATGAAAAGCTGTCTTGAATTCCAGCCTTGTACCCAAAGTTTCATGCAACTGCTTCCAAAACTTTGAGGTAAACTCGTTCCTCTATCGACACGATTTTCCTCGGAACTCCATGCGCATACACGATCCTGGTCATGTATATCTTGGCCAACTTAGCACTGGTATAGGTAGTCTTCACGGAATGAAGTGAGCTACCTTGGTCAAACGATCAACCACTACCCAGATAGAATCATAACCTGAACGGGTCCCGGTAATCCTGTGATGAAATCCATTCCGATTTTCTCCCATTTCCAATCGGAATCGGCAAAGGTTGAAGTAACCCTGCTGGCTTCGATGTTCTGCCTTTACACGTTGACAAACATCGATATCGCTACGCACTCGCAATATCCTTCTTCATACCTGTCCACCGAAACTTTCCTTCAAATCCGGGTACATCTTGGTGTTACCGGGTGAATCGAGTACGGTGAATCATGAGCCTCTGAAGAATTAGCTTCCTGAGTTCGGGATCATTGGGCACATAAATACGATCCTCGAACCATATAGTTCCGTGTTCGCCCTTACGGAATCCTTTAGCTTTTCCTTCATTCATCTTCGCTTTATCTCATCAATTTACTTGTCCGACTTACGGGCTTCACGAATCCTTTCGCCAAAGTGGACTGAACTTCCAGAGTTGCAACAAATCCTCTCGGAACTATCTCCATCGGAGATCTCGAGGTCATCGACTAACTCCTGGGTAATCCTCCTGCTTTGTAAGAGTATTCACATAACTCTTACGGCTCAAAGCATCGGCTACAACATTAGCCTTACAGGTGGTAATGCAATCTCATGTCGTAGTCCTTTATCAACTCTAGCCATCTCCTCTGCCTGAGGTTCAATTCCTTCTGCGTGAAAATATACTTCAAGCTCTTGTGATCTGTGTAAACATCACAACGGTTTCCGATGAGGAAATGTCTCCAGGTCTTGAGTGCATGCACTACGGCTGCTAACTCCAAATCATGTGTGGCATAATTCATCTCATGAGGTCGTAGCTGTCTGGAGGCATAAGCTACAACTTTTCCTTCCTGCATTAGTACTCCTCCGAGTCCTTGACGAGAAGCGTCACAATAAACTTGGTATTCCTTGTGTATGTCCGGCAAAATCAGTACTGGGGCTGTGACCAACCGTTTCTTCAATTCCTGAAAACTGGCTTCACATTCCTCGGTCCAAACATACTTGGCTTCCTTCTTCAACAGCTCAGTCATGGGCTTGGCAATCTTCGAGAAGTTCTCAATAAACCTCCGATAATATCCTGCGAGTCCGAGAAAACTACGGATCTCCTTGACTGAGGTGGGTGACTGCCAATCGGTGACTGATTCCACCTTGGCGGGATCAACTGCTATTCCTTCTCCTGAAATAACATGTCCGAGGAATCCAACTTCCTTCAGCCAAAATTCACATTTGCTGAACTTGGCATACAACTGATGTTCTCGAAGTTTCTCCAGAACTAGACGCAAATGTTCCTTATGCTCTTCCTCGCTCTTGGAGAAAATCAATATATCATCGATGAACACCACGACAAACTTGTCCAGATATTCCATAAACACCTTGTTCATCAAATTCATGAAGTATGCAGGAGCATTAGTCAATCCAAATGACATGACGGTATACTCATATAAACCATACACGTAGTGAATGCTGTTTTGGGTATATCCTTTTCACGAATCTTCAATCGATGATACCTCGATCAAGATCGATCTTAGAGAATACCTTGGCTCCAACTAGCTGATCAAACAGATCATTAATCATCGGCAGAGGGTACTTGTTCTTGATGGTTACTTCGTTCAACGCACGATAATCCACAACCATCCTCAAGCTTCCATCCTTCTTCTCTACCAAAAGAACTGGGGCTCCCCAAGGTGATGAGCTTGGCCGAATATAACCTTTCTCCAATAACTCATTAATTTGATCCTTGATCTCTTTCAACTCATTCGGTGGCATCCGATAAGGTCTCTTGGATATTGGGGCTGTGCCAGGCAATAACTCGATCAGAAATTCGATGTCTCTGTCCGGTGGCATTCCTGGTAATTCCTCCGGAAACACATCGGGAAAATCTTGCACTACTGTCCGGTGGAGGTCGAGGAGGGCTAGGGCGGCGACGGCGAGGGAAATGGCGGCGGCGGTCGGCTCGGACTCCGGCGACGGCGTGAGAGGGGAGGAGGGGTTCCGGCGAGGGGGTGAGGGGGAGAATGGGGTGCGGGGGAGGGTTTAAATAGGGGGCCTCGGCCTTGGCAAGGGGCGATCGGGAGATCGGCATCCCGGATCTCACGGATCCGCGATCGTGCGGGCGCGCGGCGTGGTGCGGGGTTGAAGGAGGGGTGGGGTCCGCTTTGGCGGTGGGGAGGGGAGGCGGTGCGGTCGGGCGACCGCCCGAGTGGTTTCGGCGAGGGGTGGCCTGGCGGTCTTGGGCAGGCTCGGCTGCGCTGGTGGGCATTGGCGGCACTGGCGCTCTTGGTGGCTTCAGCTGGGCTGGGCTGGGGGTTCAAGGCGCTGGGGGTTTTGTTTTTAAATTTATTTTTTAATAAAACAAAAACAGAGATAACTTAATAAATATAAATATTTTATATAGGACATATATATACCAAAATGATCAGGGGAATATTCCTATCATTTGAACATTTTCCAAAGGCAAAATCCAAACTTTATGAAATTTCATTTTTTCAAATTCAAATAAATCTCAAGTTTTGAATTCAAAACTTTTGGCATTGTTTCCTCCGATATTTTTGGAGTGTCATGTTTGCTCCTCTCATACTTTTGCTCAAGTATTTATCAGGCATAGTTTTTGAAATGACTCCCACTTGCCATAGTTTGGAATTCAAATTTGAAAACTCAAAGCTCTGAAAACCCAAATGGCAATCAAATTCAAACAGGATGCATAGATGCTTAGCTATAATTGTAAAACATTCCAAATAGGAAATTTGGGATGTTACAATCACCATGGGGAGCCCCAGTGCTCTTGGTTGAGAATAAGGATGGATCGTCAAGGATGGTTGTTGATTATCATGCATTGAACGAAGTGACGATCAAGAACAAGTACCCACTGCCGATGATCAACGATTTGTTTGACCATATGCAAGGAGCTAAAGTGTTTTCAAAGATCGATCTGTTATCAGGATATCACCATCTGAAGATTCGAGAAAAGGATATACCTAAGACACACCACAAGGTATGGGCTATATGAGTATACGATTTTGTCATTTGGATTGACTAACGCCCCTGCCTATTTTATGAGCATGATGAACAAGGTATTCATGGAGTTATTGGATAAGTTTGTAGTGGTGTTCATTGCTGATATCTAGGTATACTCGAAGAATGAAGAGGAACACAAGGAACATCTGCGCTTAGTTCTCGAGAAGCTCAGGGAACATCAACTATATGCCAAGTTCCGCAAATGTGAGTTTTGGTTGAAGGAAGTTGGATTTCTTGGACATGTTATATCAGGAGAAGGTATAGCCATGGACCCTACCAAGGTTCAGTCTGTCACTGAGTGGTTGGCACCCACCTCGGTTGGAGAGATCCACAGTTTTCTGGGACTCGCGGGATATTACCGGCGATTTATTGAGAATTTTTCCAAGATTGCAAAGCCTATGACGGCGTTGTTGAGAAAGATACCAAGTTCCATTGGACTGAAAATGCGAAGCAAGTTTCCAGGAGTTGAAGAAACGTTTGACTACAGCCCCAGTGCTGATTCTGCTGGATATACGTAAGGATTTCCAAGTGTATTGTGACGCCTCTCACTTAGGACTTGGAGGAGTACTTATGCAAGACGGAAGAGTTGTTTCGTATGCCTCACGTCAACTCCGACCGCATGAGTTGAATTATGCCACACATGATTTGGAGTTAGAAGCTGTAGTGCATGCGTTCAAGACCTGGAGACATTATCTTATTGGAAACCGTTGTGATGTGTACACGGATCACAAGAGTTTGAAGTACATTTTTACTCAGAAGGAGTTGAACCTCAGGCAGAGAAGATGGTTGGAGCTCATAAAGGATTATGATATGAACTTGCATTATCATCCAAGAAAGGCCAATGTCGTAGCAGATGCTTTGAGCCGGAAGAGTTACGTCAATACCATCGTAAGTGGAGGATTGCCAAAGGAGTTAGCAGAAGATCTCAGGGAGCTTCGTTTGGAGATAGTCCCTAGAGATTTTGTTGCAGCATTAGAGGTTCAATCAACATTATTGGAAAAGATTCGAGAAGCTCAGAAGGATGACAAAGAAATTGCCGAGATAAAGGAGAAGATGAGCTAAGGAAAAGCCAAAGGTTTTCGTGAGGATGAGCACGACACCTTGTGGTTTGAGGACCGTGTATATGTGCCCAATAATGCGGAGATCAGGAATTTGATACTTCAGGAAGCTCATGACTCGCCATACTCGATACACCCCGGAAGCACCAAGATGTATTTGCATTTGAAGGAGCGTTTCTAGTAGACTGGTATGAAGAAAGACATTGCTGAGTATGTAGCCGTATGTGACGTATGTCAGAGAGTGAAGGCCGAACATCAGAAGCCAGCAGGATTGCTGCAGCCTATGCCGATACCTGAATGGAAGTGGGACAAGCTTGGCATGGATTTCATCACCGGATTACCCAGGACCCGATCGGGATATGACTCTATCTGGGTAGTAGTGGACCGCTTGACCAAAGTAGCTCACTTTATCCCAGTGAAAACCACTTATACAAGTGCGAAGTTTGCCAAGATATATATGACCAGGATCGTATGTCTGCACGGAGTTCCGAGGACCATCGTATCAGATAGAGGAACACAGTTTACTTCAAAGTTTTGGCACCAGCTGCACCAGACTTTGGGTACCAGGCTCGAGTTTAGCACAACCTTTCATCTGTAGACAGATGGACAGACCGAGAGAGTCAATCAGATTCTGGAGGACATGTTGAGTGCTTGTGCACTCGATTATGGATCTAGTTGGGATGACAACTTGCCCTATGCGGAATTCTCGTACAATAATAGCTACCAGGCCAGTTTGAAGATGGCACCGTTCGAAGCCTTGTATGGAAGAAGATGTCGAACACCGTTGATGTGGGATGAGGTTGGAGACCGTCAGTTGTTTGGACCGGATTTGATTAAATAGTCGGAAGAGAAGGTTAAGCTGATTCGAGATAGATTGAAGGTAGCTCAGTCCAGACAGGAGAGCTATGCAGACTCAAAACGCAAGGAGGTAGTCTATGAAATCGGAGACAGAGCATATCTCCGTGTGTCACCACTGCGAGGAGTTAAACGTTTTGGAATTAAGGGAAAGTTAGCCCCGAGATTTGTAGGACCATACCGAGTTTTGGAATGCATGGGAGAGGTTGCCTACAAGTTGGAGTTACCCGAAGGATTGTCAGGAGTTCATGATGTGTTTCATGTTTCCCAGTTAAAGAAGTGCCATGCAGAGATGGCCGATATTCCTCTGAGAGACACAGTGCCCCTGGAAGCAATTCAATTAGATAGTGATTTGACATATGAGGAGAAACCTGTCAGGATTCTCGAGTTTGCTAGCCGAGTTACTCGCAGCAAGGTTATAAAGTTTTGCAAAGTGTAGTGGAGCCACCATACCGAGGATGAAGCCACCTGGGAACGAGAGGATGATCTATGCAAAGACCACCCACACCTATTTTCTACCCAACCCGAATCTCGAGGACAAGATTCATCTTAAGGAGGGTAGTTTTGTAACATCCCAAATTTTCAATTTGGAATGTTATACATAGGTCATTCATGCATATCATATTTTTACTGCATTGTTGCTTTGCGATCCTCAAAATTCTAAGCAACTCAAGGACCCACGGAGAGAGTTGGGGATTTCACGTTTTTCATATTTGAATTTTATCAAATATCGAAACGAGGATCACTTTGGTTTTAATTATTTTTCTCCCCGAAAGTATTTCATATTAAAATATAAGAGAGGAGATAATATGACTTGTCCAAAATAAAGGGAATATTGGAGGAAAAATGTAAACATCAAATAAATAATATTTTTGGGCTTTTATTGCTATTTTATTTGAATTAGGAAAAATATATGTTTTTCAAAATTACATTAGAGGCCCAAATAAATGTTCACTTTGTCCGCCATATTATTAGAGGACCCTGAAACTTTATTTCAGGATTTTTGGACTCCGTTTAGTATTTCTTTTATTTGTTTTTCCGCGTCAGGTTTAAAAAAAAGTTGCACCGACCTAAAGGGTCGTAATCGACCCGGACTCTAGCCGAGGCAGGCTTTATAAATCGCACCGCCTGTGGCCCCAGCCCACTGAAGCCCGCCGCCGAGCCCCAAAACCTAACCCTAAGCCACCGCCACAAGTCGACCACCCCGCCATGCGCTGCCGTTGATGCCAAGGCCGCCGCCGATGCCGCGCGGCCAAGCGCCGCCTCTGCCGCCGCTGCCACCGCCGCCGCCATAGCGGAGCTGCCTCCACCATCGCCGGATCTCGCCGAGCCGCTGCCGTTTACCGTTTGACCGGTCGGTTTTTTCAGAAAACCCTAAGATCATTTTTTTCCAATTTAGATCGGTTTTCCACGGTTTAGTTAAATAGCGGACGTTCGTCCATACGTTCGCTTTAACGAACGCTGTTCATCTATTAGCCGCAGACAGCGAACGTTCGTTCGTTAGCCTGTTCTTCAGTTTTTCTTTTTCCAGGGTTTTTCCGCGATTATTTCCGATCGCGATTTCTGCCCTAATTTTCGTTTTATTTTATCTTTTCGCTCGTTTATCCAAATCAGGTGAAACAAGTGCCTAGATCTTCGTCTCGAAGTCCTCTTTCTGTTTAACCAACTTGAACAAGATTTTGGTACTGTAAATTTGACTTCAGTCCAGATTAGTAAATATATCTTATTTCTTTCGTAGTTTGAGTTTCGTTGCTTCGTTTGATTTGATTGTTTTTGGAAACCGGAGTTCTTCAGTGGAACTTCCTGGTTAGATCTTCTTATTTGAGTTTTACCTGTGCATCTTTGCTTGAGTGCTTATGTATGCTATTGTTTGTTTGCGATAGAATTCCCAGAGTGCGAAGCGTTCTACTACGAGTCACTAGGTTTTGCGGATCGTCAGCAATGCAAGTAACACTTTGACCATACCCTTTTATTACCCAGTTTTCTTATGCATTAGATCAACCCTCACACATTGCATGAGTAGGATCTCTTAACATGTGGATATTTGGGAAGTAGATGATGAGGTAGAACATATTGCCCTGTTTATTGTCAAACCCCTGGGAGTTACTTCTACGCTATGCTTATATTGCCATGCTATGCTCGTAGACGTGGATTGGGTTTGAGTGTATCCATGACAGATGTGACTTGCTAATTATTGGTTCAACTTAAGGTGGGAACTTTAATACACATCTAGGTAGATTGCTTGTGGGCACCTGGAGAATCCAGTGTTGTCCTAGGATATCCCGGAGTACCCGTGTGATCGTCCTACGGTCCGCCACCCAGGCTCAAAAGGATCATAAGATTATTCATGCTAGAAACTTCCGTGTGCAGCCACAAGCCATTATGGGCTCTGGCATAGTCAAGTAAGTTGCATGACCTCTTTCAGTGGTAGGCTAGCAGATGTCGAGGGAAAGTAGGTGTAACTGTCTACCCAGAGTAAAGAGTTAATGCTTCTGAAAGACTGTGTCTCGGTCATCCGTTTCTCAAACACCATGTAGTGCGAGAAATCAAATGGAGGAGACCGAGTCTTGTGGGGAAAAGTGCGCAAACCTCTGCAGAGTGTACAAACTGATCATTATTAGTCGTGCCCCTGGTTATGGACATCTTGAGTATCTGGTACTTGAATTATTGATTGGATCTCATCATTCTAAATAAAATTATTGGGTTGATAATGATTACTCTAATGGGATTGAGTTGGGGGAACCTTCTCAATGTTGTTTCAACCACCATGATAGTTAAATAAAATCTATTACTTTGTTGTAGGAAAAAATTGGCTTTTCGCAAAAACAATATAACCATAGAGCCTCCACTAGCCATATATGCATGTAGTGATAGCATTTATCTGTTCATTGCTCTACTGTGTTTTATTGCCAGCATATTCCATGTGCTAACCCGTTTCAGGCTGCAACATATCATGTTGGAGACTTTTCAGTCGACGAGTAAGGTGCCATAGGTCGTTTTTCATGCACTCAGCTATGCCGTTGGAGTTGATGGACTCGCTTTATCTTCCAAGCCTTCTACTGTTATCTTATTTAGATGGCCTTAAGCCATATTTATTGTAATAAGTTCTCTTTTGAGACATTCGATGTAATAAGTGTGTGATTACTACTCTGTTATAAATCCTTCGAGTACTGTGTGTGTCAGCATTACCGATCCAGGGATGACACTGAACACAGAGATTTGACCGTCTAAGGTCAGATCGCTACATAAATAGAGGCTAGATGAATTATTTATTAGTAAACAGGAACAAAAAGCAAGGAACAAAAAATAAAATTGGGTTGCTTCCCGCCAAGAGCTATCGTTTAACGCCCCTAGCTAGGCATTGATAATTTTAATGATGCTCACATCAAAGACAAGAATTAAAGCACAAAGAGAGCATCATAGAACACGTGATAAACACATCTAAGTCTAACATACTTCCTATGCATAGGCATTTTATAGGAAAACAAATTAGCAAGACAAGCAAGATCTAGCATATGCAAGAAAGAAGAAAGAAACAATAGCAATCTCAACATAACGAGAGGAAATTTAGTGACATGAAAATTTCTACAACCATATTTTCCTCTCTCTTAATAATTACATGTAAGATCATAAGCAAATTCAACAATATAGCTATCACAAAACATATTCTTAACACGATCCACATGAATGCAAAGTTGACACTCTTCCACAATAGTGGGATTAACATTAACTGAAGTCATGACCTCTCCAAACCCACTTTTATCAAAAACTTCATAAGATTGAACATTCTCCAAACATGTGGGATCTAAAGTTGACACTCTTCCAAACCCACTTTCAATATTATTGCAAACATTATTATCAATCTCATATTCACCATGAGGCTTAAATAAATTTTCAAGATCATAAGGAGAATCACCCCAATCATGATCATTGCAACAAATAGTAGTCATAGCAAAACTAGCATCCCCAAGCTTGAGGTTTTGCAAATCATTAACACAATTGACATTAAGAGAATTTATAATAACATCATTGCAATCATGTGTTATGACCGGCATATTAGGGGCTTAGCCCAGTGGGCTATGGCCCAAGTTATCTTATCGTTATTAGGGGCTTAGCCCAATTATCTTATCGTTATTAGGGTCATTTGCTTAGGAGTCAAGTAAACCTCTCTATATAAGGAGATAATAGAGGAGATGTATCAATCTAATCAAGCAAGAAGCAATCAGTATTTGCTCGGCTTCCCTTAGGGAGCCGGGAGACCTAACCCTAGCCACCTCTTGCACCGCCGCCGCCTCTTCTCCACCACGCAAGGACGGCGCCCAGCCGCCGGCCGACGCTCCCTCGACCTCGTCTTCCTCCATCTTTCCCCTACAATCTCCGCCCTAGAACCGGCAGAACCCTAGCTCCTAACACCTTGGTATCAGGTAGCTCAGTTCCGATCATGTCTTTGCCGCCGCCCATCCCATCGATTCCGCTGCCGCCCGTCACCCCCGCGCCGCTGCCCTCCCCATCCGTGCCGCTGGTCGCATCCTCCGGCGCCACCACCACCCAGATGACGACGCCCTCCACCGCACCACCGCCCGCCGTATAGTTCTCGGCGGAGATCACTGGGGTCCTCAACGATCTCGTCACCGCCGTCCAGGGGATACAACTATACCTAGCCGCCCCCTACGGACCGCCGGCCGCCGCGACCGGGCCAGCCGCCCGCCGTGGTATTCGGCACCAGCGGCGCCGACCGGGCCACTACACCACCATCGCCGCTCCAGCCGCCGCCGCCCGTGCCCCAATGGCGCCGTGGCTAGCGCCGCCCTCGCCAGCGTCACCGCGCCACCCGGTCTCGCCGCCACCGCCATGGCAAACTGGCAGCCGCCGACGCTGGGCCACCGCGACGCTGGTCGGGACGCTGCAGCCCTCGCTGCAACTACAGCCAGCCCGCCACCGCCCCGATCTGGCCACAATGGCCGGCCGCGGCCATCGCCGCGCCCGCCGCCTCCGCTGCTTCAGCAGCAGCAGCTGCCATCGCCGGTGTTTCCACCGCCAAAGACCAGTTGACTACAACCGCGCCGGCGGGCGTGCCGATTCAGCAAGTGCGGTTCCCGCCCTCGCCGTCCCAGCTTCCGGCCTGGTTGGCCGGGACGTCACCGCCGCCAGTCTACACCATGTCCGCGGACCAGCCGGCGCCCTCCCTGCTATACGACAGGCCCTCCGGCTCCGCGGGTTTCCACGCTGGCTTCAACGGGCCACCGCTTTCCTGCGGACCACCTGTGCACAGCGGACCAACGCCATCCTCTTCGCTGCTCCGTACTGCCGAGCCATACACTCACGGCGGTCATGCTCAGACACCGCCGCGCTTCGCAAAAGCTCGCCTTCGCCACCTACGACGGCGCCGAGGACCCCCTCAACTGGCTCAACCAGTGCGAGCAGTTCTTCCGGGGGCAACAGACGCTCACGTCGGACCGCACATGGCTCGCCTTTTATCACCTCCGCGGTGCCGCACTGACGTGGTACTACGCCCTCGAGCAGGACAAGGGCGGCATGCCCCAATGGGAGCGTTTTCGTGAGTTCTGCCTCCTTCGAGTCGGACTACCGGTACGTGGGAGCCGGCTGGCGGAGTTGGGCCGCCTTCCCTTCACCTCTATGGTGCAGGACTACACTGACCGCTTTCAGGCTCTGGCATGCCACGCGTCCGGCTTGACGGCTCACCAGCAGGCCGAACTCTTCGTCGGCGGTCTGCCAGATCATATCCGTGTGGCGTCGAGCTGCAGGGACCCTAGGACCTCCAGACGGCCATGTATTACGCCCGCGCAGTGGCCATCTATCAGGCATCACCGTCCCGGGCCGGATGTTCCCGCGCAGGTCGGCTCTGCTCGAGCTTCGCGGCACCTTGCCGCGACAGCAGCGCCCGCTCCGCCGGCTCACCTCGCCGAGCTACTCGGCGTCGCCGCCAATGGTTGTGCTTCAACTGCGACGAGACCTACATGCCCGGCCACGTCTGCCCCCGACTCTTCTACCTGGAGGCTGCAGGCTACATTGAGGAGGAGGCCGTCACCGCCGGGCTCGGCGACCTGGCCGCCCCAGCTGTCGCGGAGGTGTTTGATGCTGGTTGATCACCTCGAGGAGTTCAGCAAGCGCTTCCCCGCCTTACAGCTCGAGGACGAGCTGTTTGTGCTGGCGGGGAGAAGTGTTATGACCGGCATATTAGGGGCTTAGCCCAGTGGGCTATGGCCCAAGTTATCTTATCGTTATTAGGGGCTTAGCCCAATTATCTTATCATTATTAGGGTCGTTTGCTTACGAGTCAAGTAAACCTCTCTACATAAGGAGATAAGGAGAGGAGATGTATCAATCTAATCAAGCAAGAAGCAATCAGTATTTGCTCGGCTTCCCTTAGGGAGCCGGGAGACCTAACCCTAGCCGCCTCTTGCGCCGTCGCCGCCTCTTCTCCACCACGCAAGGACGGCGCCCAGCCGCCAGCCGACGCGCCCTCGACCTCGTCTTCCTCCATCTTTCCCCTACAATCTCCGCCTAGAACCGGCAGAACCCTAGCTCCTAACATCATGCTTTTCATTGAAGGAACTATCAAGTATGGGTGCAATAGCAACGATCTCATGTTTAACATAAGGAACTATAGCAAATTCATCTTCATAAATATTGGCTTCATGGCCACAAGAATAGCAAGCATCATGTTCATCAAGGGATATTTCAATCAAATCATCGGAATCATAATTATCTATAGATTCATGCATATCATTATTTTCTTCAGAAGCAACGGTCATTCTTTCAATAAATTCTTTGACATAGACATTATGAGCATAGTTTTCATAGCAATATTTAAGTATGTCAAAATTTTCAGATTCCTAGAGAGTAATATCATACTTTTCAATCAAAGAAGCAACTTCATAAGCACCCTTAAAAGCAACAAATTCTTCAATTTGTTTGATATCGTAGTAACTACAAACACCCTTTGCATAAGAAGATAAGATTTCATTATCATTAAACTCACATAGTTAGGGGAGGTGTTTTTTAGGGTTCTTAGAGCAACAAGTAAAATCATAAATTTCACAAAGATTCCAAGCATAACATAGCAATCTGTTTATTTGATCCCATAAGAGTCTCCCTTTTTTAGACAAACGGTGACGCACAAAATGAGCATGCTCATCTAAAGATTTCCCATCAACTAGGCTAGTTGGGGTTTCAGCACGAGCGCATAAGGATCAAAGATGATCCAAGTAGAACACTTTAAGTGGATCCATATCAATAGATTTTTAGCAAGTAAAGATGCAAGCAAATAGAAGGCACATGGAAACACAAACAAAGATACATATGGGAAGAAGGCAAAGAAAAGGCAAAGGTGATGTGGGGGAGAGGAAAACGAGAGGCAGATGGCAAATAATGTAATGCGAGGGATAAGCGTTTGTGATGGGTACTTGGTATGTCTTGACTTGAGCGTAGATCTCCCCGACAACGGCGCCAGAAATCCTTCTGGCTACCTCTTGAGCATGCGCTGGTTTTCCCCTGAAGAGGAAAGGGTGATGCAACAAAGTAGCGTAAGTATTTCCCTCAGTTTTTGAGAACCAAAGTATCAATCCAGTAGGAGACTACATGCAAATTGCCTAGTACCTACACAAACAATCAAGAACCTCACAACCAACGTGATAAAGGAGTTGTCAATCCCTTCACGACCACTTGCAAAAGTGAGATCTGATAAAGATAATAAGATAAATATTTTTGGTATTTTTGGTTGTATAGATTGGAAAATAAAGATTGCAAAGTAAATAGTTGTAACGCCCATGATGCGGCTATATCTCTCACGTGTCGAGGCACGACTTAGAGGCATAACCGCATTGTAGGTTTTGTCGCAAGAAGGGTCATCTTCACACAATCCCATGTAATGAACAGGAACGGGATAAAGAGAGTTGGCTTACAATCGCCACTTCACACAATACTTAAATAAATCATACATCATTCAAAATACACACATAGACCGACTATGGTCAAAATAAAAGAAGACAACCCCAAATGCTAGATCCCCGATCGTCCCAACTGGGCTCCACTACTGAACATCAGAAAACAAAATATAGTAACGACCAAGGTCCTCATCGAACTCCCACTTGAGCTCGGTTGCGTCACCCGCACTGGTATCAACGGCACCTGCAACTGTTTTGGTAGAATCTGTGAGTCACGAGGACTCACCATCTCACACCTGCGAGATCAAGACTATTTAAGCTTATGGGTAGGAAAGGGGTAATGAGGTGGAGCTGCAGCAAGCACTAAGCAAATATGGTGGCTAACATACGCAAATAAGAGCGAGAAGAGAGGCAACGCAACGGTTGAGAAGCTAGAAGTGATCAAGAAGTGATCCTGAAACTACTTACGTTCAAACATAACCCAAGAACTGTGTTCACTTCCGGGACTCCGCCGAAAAGAGACCATCACGGCTACACACGCGGTTGATGCATTTTAATTAAGTCGAGTGTCAAGTTATCTACAACCGGACATTAATAAATTCCCATCTGCCACATAACCGTGGGCACGGCTCTCGAAAGTTTATACCCTGCAGGGGTGTCCCAACTTAGCCCATCACAATCTCTCACGGTCAACGAAGGATATTCCTTCTCCCGGGAAGACCCGATCAGTCTTGGAATCCCGGTTACAAGACATTTCGACAATGGTAAAACAAGACCAGCAAGACTGCCCGATGCGCCGACGTCCCGATAGGAGCTGGGCATATCTTGTTCTCAGGGCCACACCGGATGAGCACTACGTACAACTAAAACCAGACCTCAAGTTTCCCCGTGGGGGCGCTGCAAGTGGCTCTAGTTCGAACCAACACTTAGAGAAGCATTGGCCCGGGGGTTAAAATAAAGATGACCCTCGGGTTGGCAGACCCAAGGGAAGGGTAATATGTTGTTAGGAAAATGTAAAACCAAGGTTGGGCCTTGCTGGAGGAGTTTTATTCAAAGCAAACTGTCAAGGGGTTCCCATAACACCCAACCGCGTAAGGCACGCAAAATCAAGGAACATAACACCGGTATGACGGAAACTAGGGCGGCAAGAGTGGAACAAAACACCAGGCATAAGGCCGAGCCTTCCACCCTTTACCAAGTATATAGGTGCATTAATTAAAATAAGAGATATTGTGATATCCCAACATATCCATGTTCCAACATGGAACAATCTTCATCTTCAGCTGCAACTAGCAACGCTTTAAGATGGGCTGAGAAAAAGCGGTAACATAGCCAAAAAACTGTTTGCTAGGAAGGATGGTTAGAGGCTTGACATGGCAATATGGGAGGCATGATATAGCAAGTGGTAGGTAGCGCGGCATAGCAATAGAGTGAACAACTAGCAAGCAAAGATAGAAGTGATTTTGAGGGTATGGTCATCTTGCCTGAGATCCCGCAAGGAAGAAGAACGAGTCCATGAAGAAGACAAACGGACGAAGTCGAACGAATCCTCACAAACGCGATGTTATCGGAACTAACCCGAAGAAGCAACACCGGAAAGAAGCAAACGACATGGTAAACAACCATCACATGAACATGGCATGATGCACAATCAAGTATGATGCATGTACGGTTTAATGACTCATGGCATGGCAAATGCAACAAACAATACTAAAAATTAAGTGGATCTCAATATGCAACGAGTTACATATTGACGAAACACCACATGACTCATTTAATTCTCTCTCGGTTATGTACCCAACAGTATTAAATGTTGTTAAACATGGAAAGAGGTGAAACATATGAAAACTACATATCTAGGCAAATTTAAATGAGGCCGGAACAACAAACAACAATTCTGGAAAATCCTCATGTGCATATTTTTGATTTGGTACTGTTCTGCCCTATACACAATTTTAATGTTGTTAAACAGTAAAATAAAGTGCAGCAAGTTAATATATGCATTTTTCCACCCCATTAAATATAAAGTTTATTAAAAACCGAGTTACGGTTGATTAGTTATGAATTACATCATTTTAGCATGGCATTTAGCAAATTAAATGCAAACAGCATGTTAAACATTTTAAACATAGATAAAAGCAACATATTATGAAACTAGACAAAATTCTATGCATTTTACATATATAAAATATTTACATATGATGCACGGTTTGTGAATTATTATATGCATGAACATGAGGGTTTTTCTATAAAACAGTAAATCCTTGGATAAATGATTAAATTCGTCCAAAGGAAAAACACTATACGGGCCGAAACTGGCTGGCGCAACAGTACACAGTGGGGGCGCTGGATCTGATGCTCACCATGGGCCAACGGGCCAGAAGCGGAGAAGGCCTGGCGCTAGGCTGGAGGCGCGCTGGGAATTGTAGGCCAGCCACGCTGGCGCTGGACCAAGTCAACGAGGGGCAATGCGGGGCGCGCTCGATCCCGAACTGCTGCTCGAAGCAGTGGAAGCAGGGGCCGACCTCGAGGGACTTGGACGACGGCGGTGGACTTGGCGCGGGACGCGGCCCACGCGGGCGCCTCGCTCTCTTGACCAAGGGAAGCAGGCAGCAGCTGGTGAAACGGAGGCGCGGTCAACGGGCGCGGTCGTTCGAGTGCCCTGCTCTAAGGAGACGGGACTTGCGGCGGCGGGCGTGCAGGGAAGGCCGGCGAGGAGCAGTTTCCGGTGCAGCCGCGAGGGACTTGGGCGCGACGCTGGAGGCGCGCTGTTGCATTCGACGCGAGGCAGGGAGCGGTTGGTGCGGGAAGCGACGATGGGCGGCGGTGGCTGGGAGCAGAGCTCTGGTGAGCGGGGCGAAGGGGCGGCGAGATCTTGGCCGTCCGGATCTGGCCGGGAACGGGCTGGGACGGCGCCGGTACAGGGACGACACGGGGACGGACTTGGTGCGGCGGAGCTCGGGGCCATGGCGAGCGGAGCACCTGCGAAGGGGAAGAGAGAGGTCAGGGACGGACGAGAGAAGAGGAAGCACGGGAAGGAGAGGGGCGGCACTGTTCCTGGTGGACAAGGTCGCTAGCGGCGGTGTGCTCCGGCGAGGAGAGGAGAAGCTCGGGAAGGCTCTTCTCCTCCTGGAATGAGAGGAGGCAGGGGCTCCAGAAGATGCTCCTCTTCCCTGGATCGAGAGGAGACTGGGGCTTCGGGAGAGCGAGGAGGATCTCCTCTCCTTGGATCGAGCAGGTGGAGAGCTGCAACGCCGGTTGGGCAAGTGCACAGATCGAGCGAGGTAGGTGGTGCTGCGGGTTGGCTCGGGTGGAGTGGATCGGGAAGGTGGAGGCTGGTTGGGTGGCTGAGGAAACCGAGTAGGATTTGGAATGAGCGGCGGCGGCGAGTGAGGGGATGGATGGGACAGCCATCGGAGATTTTAGGGTTAGGTTGTTTATATAGGTAGGGGAATAAGGGTAAGGGTTAACTCGGTCCGTCCGATCGTAATCGGGCAGTCGACCAAAAATAGGTTGGGAGGTCCAATGGAGAAAACGAAGATGTTTTATAGATGTTAGGGGATGATCCGGACCCAACAGTAACAACAATCCGGGTCGGGTTCGGGGAAGTATCAGACGCGCGTGAGAGGTTTGCGGGCTGGGCAAAGAGGTTAGGAAGCCAAGCAAGAGGGAGACAAAACCTGGCTGGTCTCGGAACGGTCAACAAAGGCAAAGGGGAAATGCGACAACTACGAACGGATGCAAGTTTTATGAAAACATGATGATGCAATGCGCATGATGTCATGATGAATGCAACAACCAAATAAATAACACAATGGAACTTGGAAAACATGGAAGGCGTCTGGAGCATCGGTCTTGGGGCGTTACAACACTCCACCACTACAAGAGGATCTCGTCCCGAGATCTAGGATGGCACCGGAGAAAAGTGGAAGAGGAAGAGGTAAAACAAAGTTGCTTCTTTGACAAATGAATGGAACCCACAAACCTTGAGAGGTTGAACAAATCGAAAGAAAGAATACAATGGAGGAGAACGAGATTGCAAACACTCCGTTAGCAAAGAAGAACAAAGAACATGATGAGAACCAAGAGCTTAGGGGACAAGATAGATTTTGAAGCCACTCGGGTTAAAACAAGATAGAGAAGGAATAAGAATGATATAATTTGGACATAACTCCGACTGAAAATGGAAGGAATTAACATGAACTTGAGAAGATGGGATGATACTTGATGAAATCAACAACACACTGTCTCCGAAACTATTGAAAGAATGGACAAGGGGTAAGAAAGATTTCAGACAACACTTCGATTGAGAAGGGGGGCAAAACATGATACGATGAAAGAACTTGAATGAGAGCACAGCACTCTGATTAAATGGATAAGCAAGGAAAAGAACATGATCTTGACAAAACGAGACGATGTGTCAAAGAGAGCAATACAACAATGCCTCCGGTAGAAATGAAAGAATGCAATGTGTCGGGTGGTAGGTGCGACATATGCCAATGGGTGGCTAATCATAGTGGGAGCCAATAAGACGTCGCCGGTGCCTGGAAACGGGACGAGGCGAAGACATGCACGCCGACGAATCTTACCCAGCTTCGGGGCTCTCCGTGGAGATAACACCCCTACTGCTGCTCTGCGGGGTCTCCGCATGATCACGAGATGAACAACTGCTACAAGAGGCTCCTTGAGCTGTTCGGGGTGAGGAAGGAGAAGGGCACGACTAGCTCTCCTCTTCCCTCTACGTGGTGGCTAAAACTATCAGAGTCCAACCCTTTGCATGGGTGCCTTGGGGGGTTTATATAGGCCTACCCCCAAGGGTACAATGGTAATCCGGCTAGGTGTGGGCCCTAGCCGTCAGTGTCTTCATCCGCCGGCCGCTGGGGCCCGCCGACTAGTGGGCCCCGCCGGCTGCCGACTTCCTGGTCGACAGGCTAGCCCACCGATGAGGGCTTTGTCGGGGGCTGGTTACTGTTGCCTCAATCCTGAGGACGAGGGCTTTGTCGGGGTAAGCATGGCTACAGTGCCGCCGCCTTGGCGGCGATCACTGTAGCCTCACTTCGTCTTGTCTCCTTAATGAGGCGCTTCCTTCGAGGGAGGGAACAAGCCGGCTATGGGGAGCCGGCCATATCTCAGGCTGACTGGGGGAGGCCGAGCCGCATTCGGGCATCTCTCTGACTGGAGGGACCCGCTGCCTGCGGGTAGTACAGACAGCCTGTCGTGGGTGACGTCACAGTCAACATGGCCACAGTGCCGCGTCGGACGGGTGGTGGCTGTCCGTACGGTGTACTGTAGCCACGCGCGCTCCGGGATGCGGGGGTGGCAGGCTTTACTGTAGCCACGACCCGTCTCATCGTCGTTATGTGGGTGCAGATTCTGAGGGTGCGGCCTTGGCGCTTGCGCGGTGGCCGGCTCCTTGGAGTCGGCCTTCTCGTGGCCGGCTCCTTGGAGTCGGCCCTCTGGTAGCCGGCTCCTTGGAAGCCGACCATCTTGTGGCTTTCTTCTATGGGTCTTGGGGCCAGGCCGCCTCCTGACAGCCGGCATGGATGACAGCCGGCCGGGGGAAGGCGGCCCAACGTCTTGGATGTTGGATGACTTGATTGGCTTGATTGGCTTGTAATTTTCTCAGAAGCCCCAGGGGGAGCCGGCTAGGCTACCCGTGGTCATTTACTCCGACACAATGAAAAGAACGGAGAAGAAAAAACATGTTGTACCTCAAGTGAATTTCAGAGAGCATCCTTTAAAAGAAGCATAGAACGGAGTTGTTGGAAAACTCAACAGCGAAAAGAATAAGCTTGTTGTGGGCTTATGAAAAAACAACTCAAAACTTAGAGGTGAATACATGCCACTACGGAAAACAATTGATTGCTTGAGAGCAACACGGAGATGAAAACTTGATTCGCCGAGAGAATAAGACAAAAACTTGGAGCATTGATAAGCACCACGAATAGCAACATTCCCAATGGAAGGCTTTAGGTGAAATATAACCCAAGATAACTCCGATGAAGAAACTATGGGTTTAAATATCTCATTCTTGACAAGATGTGAATCATGAAACATGAATGAAACTGTCAAAATGACATAACACCACCACAAAACATATTGTAAAGAGAATTGCACTTTGGAATGCAAGATGAAGAATACTTGTGAACTCCTCAAAACAAAACATGTGTTGAGCACCATGTTTATTTTGAAGTATGGCTTGATGGATCATAACTTCGAGATAAATCTTGAAGAACAATTGAAGAATGAAAAGAATCCTTGACGAACCACCATGTGCACCTACCATGAGAACTCCGGTAAAACAAGGATGATAGAAAGAGAGAGAAGTTGAAAACACAAGGTGAGGCCTTGCGATGATTTAGATGGAGCTTCACGACGAGATAATGTGGAAAACTTGGAACTCCGGAAAAGAAAAGATGGAACACATGAAACCGAGAAAAATGACATGATGAACCACTCTGGAAATAAGAAACTAGATCACTTGGATGAAACAAGAATAAGAATTATGTTATGCGTATCCTTCACCAATTTAGATTGATGACAAACAACAGATTTGGCATACTACTTATTCTCGTAGAAAGGATTAAGAGAGACATAGCGTAAACTTGAGAAGGTATTGATGGAACCACCGGTGGGATTTGGAAACAACGAATGAATAGATATGATAACGAAGGAAAAGAACTCTTGAACGAACCACAGTAAGAATTGAAAATGAACGAAGAAAAGATAAAGAAACACCGGGAAGAATTAGAAAATGAACGAAGATAGTTGAGATAATTTAGATACAAGTGAACGCAGAGATCCCGAGCTAATTAGATAATAATTGAATGATGCACCGGTATGATTTGGAGAACGAGAGCTGAAAGCTTGAATGAATAATTCTGAGATGATGGGCTCCGGAGAATTAAACTGAAAAGACTCCTGAAATGCTCCAGATGGGTTAAAAGAATTCTCACAATTGAAAACAATTATGACAGGATGGCATCAAGCTAGAACCATGAATCTTGAAGAGAACGGAGCAATATTTAAGAGAAACTCTTCTTCCGTCTTCAAATGTTGAGAATTACGATGAGAAACACCACCATGAATTGTTGAGGCACTCCAGAATTAAAATTAGAAAGGTTGAACCAACGATGAAAAGAATTTGAAAGATCTTGAAGAATGACATATGACTGATGATAACCCATTCGTACGGCAAACTTTGAAAAGAATTTTAGAAGCTCCGGGAAAATTAGAAGAGTCAGGTTCCTGGGAAAAGACCTGTGGGTTAGGGCCCACTCAAAAGAAAACACCGTTGAACGATTTCTTAGAAGAGATAATGCACCGGTTGATTTGAACGTTTTGAATGAGGTAACAACCTCGAAATAGGTTGAAAGGAATAACAATGGAATCTTGAATCTTCTGAGATATCTTCATCACTTCGAAACAATTGAATAGAGAGAAGTGGATGATTAAGAGGTGCACCGGTACGAGAAAAACATTTGAAACGAGGAAAAGATATGATCAACAAAGCTTGAATTTAATCCACTGGAGAAGAAAAAGAATGAAGAATGATGAACTTGAAGCTCCGTTATTATCTTCCTGAGAATTACCGGGTAAGAACATTGAAAGAAAAGAATGAAGAGACTTCACATCAATAAAAAGGATACTTGATTAACAATTCGGGCTCCATGAAGAAAAAGGGTGGAGGGCGGAAAACAAAGGCAACTAGGGACGGATGAAACAAATAACCTTGAGAAGACTTTGAGTTGATCCAGCGGATGGGAAAAAAATAGGATCCTCTTGAAGAGAATCACACCGGTTGGAAAGAATTGACATGACAACCTCGATGATCAAGAAGGATTGGTATTCACATAGAAGTGTGAGAACACCACTTAGGGAATGTATGGAATCAACACTTGACATTGAAGCAACTCGAATACCACAACTCAAAACAAAACAAAGGATTGGCTTGCAGAATAAGCCGGAACAAACATATGATAGAGATTTCGTCCAAAGTTTTCGTGGTGGGGCCCACACAGGCTCGATCGTACAGCACCATCATGTACAAGGCAGTGCATATGACATACGAAGCATCCCCGAGTTAGCATAGCCAAGGACTCTTTAAGACACAACGAGACCACTGTAAAACCAATCGTGGATAGGCGGACCACTAGACGTCGAACCCCAATCTCATATCATGCATCTGTCGGAAAGATAACCTAGGAGCTACTTGAATTCCCACTTATAAACTCCCGAAACTTTCTAGTTATGGAATATGGTGTTGGGGATATAGGGGACGCAATATATCTCACCCAAACTAACAATCCCTAG
Source organism: Aegilops longissima (assembly GCA_021605205.1). NCBI lineage: Eukaryota > Viridiplantae > Streptophyta > Magnoliopsida > Poales > Poaceae > Aegilops > Aegilops longissima. The sequence continues at coordinate 199,662,517 of CM038676.1, forward strand.
ATCCAACTGTATCCATCCGTCAACACATAACCAAGAAAACTCTGGAAATCATGTACCTCAACCTTCGAAAAGCATCCGTTATACGAGTTATGGCAATACTCCCAACTCCCTCCCCAAGATCGGTGGCGCCGAGGTGATCTCACCAACAACTGCATAAAAGAGATTTTCGATGTCGGCGAAACTCGTATTCCAGAACTGCAACGATAAAGCGTGACGACAACACCTCGAGCTCAACTACCCGGACACCGCCACAACCCCTAAATGTCGAGGCACCAAGAACAATGTTCTCGTCACAAAACCATCGAACGATTCCAAGATACCCGCGTGATCCTAAATTTTTTTAGTGAAATTTGAGGAGAGGAAAGTCAAAACATCTACGTCAAGAGACCTCACCAGAGCGACGAAGGGACTGAGGAGTAAAAAGAATCCTACTCTCCGGTATATAAGACTCAAAACATTTTTTTGTTCTAGACTCAACAACGCCAGCGATTCGATCAAGCAGGGGGCTCCTAAGTCAGGGACGGCTCTGATTACCAACTTGTAACGCCCACGATGCGCCTATATCTCTCACATGTCGAGGCACGACTTAGAGGCATAACCGCGTTGTAGGTTTTGTCGCAAGAAGGGTCATCTTCACACAATCCCACTCGAGCTCAGTTGCGTCACCCACACTGGTATCAACGGCACCTGCAACTGTTTTGGTAGAATCTGTGAGTCACGAGGACTCAGCAAGCTCACACCCGCGAGATCAAGACTATTTAAGCTTATGGGTAGGAAAGGGGTAATGAGGTGGAGCTGCAGCAAGCACTAAGCAAATATGGTGGCTAACATACGCAAATAAGAGCGAGAAGAGAGGCAACGCAACGGTCGAGAATCTAGAAGTGATCAAGAAGTGATCCTGAAACTACTTACGTTCAAACATAACCCAAGAACTGTGTTCACTTCCCGAACTCCGCCGAAAAGAGACCATCACGGCTACACACGCGGTTGATGCATTTTAATTAAGTTGATTGTCAAGTTATCTACAACCAGACATTAACAAATTCCCATCTGCCACATAACCGCGGGCACGGCTCTCGAAAGTTTATATCCTGCAGGGGTGTCCCAACTTAGCCCATCACAAGCTCTCGCGGTCAATGAAGGATATTCCTTCTCCCGGGAAGACCCGATCAGTCTCGGAATCCCGGTTACAAGACATTTCGACAATGGTAAAACAAGACCAGCAAGACTGCCCGATGCGCCGACATCCAGATAGGTGCTGCACATATCTCGTTCTCAGGGCAACACCGGATGAGCACTACGTACAACTAAAACAAGACCTCAAGTTTCCCCGAGGGGGCGCTGCAAGTGGCTCTAGTTCGTACCAACACTTAGAGAAGCATTGGCCCGGGGGGGTTAAAATAAAGATGACCCTCGGGTTGGCTGACCCAAGGGAAGGGTAATAGGTTGTTAGGAAAATGTAAAACCAAGGTTGGGCCTTGCTAGAGGAGTTTTATTCAAAGCGAACTGTCAAGGGGTTCCCATAACACCCAACCATGTAAGGAATGCAAAATCAAGGAACATAACACCGATATGACGGAAACTAGGGCGGCAAGAGTGGAACAAAACACCAGGCATAAGGCCGAGCCTTCCACCCTTTACCAAGTATATAGATGCATTTATTAAAATAAGAGATATTGTGATATCCCAACATATCCATGTTCCAACATGGAACAATCTTCATCTTCACCTGCAACTAGCAACGCTATAAGATGGGCTGAAGCAAGGCAATCTTCATCTTCATCTTCATCCTTGGAGTCGGCCTTCTCGTGGCCGGCTCCTTGGAGTCGGCCCTCTGGTAGCCGGCTCCTTGGAAGCCGGCCATCTTGTGGCTTTCTTATATGGGTCTTGGGGCCAGGCCGCCTCCTGACAGCCGGCATGGATGACAGCTGGCCGGGGGAAGGCGGCCCAACGTCTTGGATGTTGGATGACTTGATTGGCTTGATTGGCTTGTAATTTTTTCAGAAGCCCCAGGGGGAGCCGGCTAGGCTACCCGTGGTCATTTACTCCGACAGTAGTCCCCGAAGCCGATGGGGCTTCGAGGTTGAAGGGTGGAAGAGAAGCTCGATCAGCTTCCTATCCTGGGAAGCCGGCAGCTAGGAGCCGGCCTTGAACGGGTGCGCCGTCTTCGGGGAGCTCCGTAGTTAGAAGGGGAAAACGCGAGCCGGCTTGCGCGTTGACCGTGCGTCACCTTGCGTGCCACGTGGCCAAAAAGCCTGCTAGCCCACGCGCGCGACGGGACGTCGCCGCAGGCCGGGGCCTACCAAGCCTACGCCTCGGCCCACGCGCGGATTCCCTGCGGCTGAAATGGACCGCACGTCTTCTCGCGGCGGTTACAGCACGCCTTTAGGGCGCCATAATCGTGGGACGTGGGGGGAGTGGGCGCAGTTAATCCCACGCTCCCCACGCCTCGCCTCCTCGGCTCCGCCGCCCGAGCCTATAAGTAGGGGGAGGAGGGGGAGCGGCAGGGGCTCGCACGCTCGCCCTCTCTCCTCTCCTTCCTCTACTTTCTTCCTCGCGCTTCCGCTGCCGCAACGCACTCGCCACCGCGCCATTCCGCCGCGAGTTTTCTTGGCTCGCCGCGGTTCCTTCGTCGTGTGGCCGTGCTCTCCGCCGCCGCGGCTCTTCCATTCCACTTGCGACAAGGTATCTTACATGGTGAACTATATCTCCAACTGCAAAGTCTCCGTGGAGTGGCAGTATCACAAGGCGCCATATTCTCGGGCCAACCCGCCGCCTGTGGTGAGTTTTCCTTATTCTTTTCTTCTTTTGTTGCCGTGTTCGATAGCCGACTCTTGACTAACCGGCTTTGTCTTTTGGGCAGAGCCCTCTTCTTCGACCGGCTCCCGGGGCCGCAGGGCCGGAGCGCCAGTTTGCGGCCGACCGCGCCGTGGACGACCCCGATGACCCGGATCTGGGGGCGGCCGCCATGACGACGCCGTAGTCGCAACCGGCGAAGAGGCAGGCGGCCTCGACCTTACGGCCGGCTTCGAGGACTGGCCGGAGGAGGACGAAGCCGGAGCCGTCCTGCGCCGCCAGCCGGCGGTCGATGGCCATGGCGCGGGGCCTTCCGCCGCGCCAACTGCTCGGGGTGGCGCGCAGAAGCGTCGGGCCGCGTCGGGTCTCTTCGGCAGCCGGCCGAAGAAACCCAAGAGCTCCGCGGTGGCGACCAAGCGAGACGAGGCGGCTGCGAAAGCGGCCCGCTTCCGCAAGGTGGTGAAGCAGCCGCAAGCGGTCTCGGCGTAAGTGTCGTGTGTCTTGTATTTTTGTTGTCTTACTTGGTTGAGGCTCATCTGAGCCGTCTTCTTGGCTTGTTTGAACAGGGCGCCGCTTTTCCTTGAGCGGGTTGACGCCGCCTCCATAGTCGCGCCGACGGGAGGGTCTTCGAGCTCCCGCCGAGTGGACCCCGGCGCCGACCTCATGGAGGCAACGGAGCGGAACGCGCGGGAGGCTCGGGTGGAGCGGGAAGCGGTGGAGCGGAGGGCCCCCCAGGAGGCGGAGGAGAAGTCGGCCGAGGCGCAGGCCGACGCGGCGGCCAAGGCCCAGGCGGAGGCTGCGGCCGCGGAGAGGGAGGCGGAGGCTTCGCGCAATCAGCCTCCGCAGCTCGTCATTCCCCTTCGTGGCGTGGCTCCTGATGTTCCCGTACATCCGTCGGAGGAACCCGACCGCGACCATCCGGTGATGGAGAGGATGGAGGACGATGTGACGATCCTGGGGGAGGCGCCGCAGTCGGCGCCGACAGGAGCGGGCCAAGGCGGCCGACCTGCTGGGGCGCCTGGGCAGCCGGCCGGGGGCGAGTCAGCGGCGGGGGCGGATCTCGTGGTGCAGTCGGTGCCTCACCGGCACATGGGAGAGACGTCCTCGACGCCGGAGCCGCAAAGGGCAGCGGGCGCCAGCTCAACGGCACAGGACCTAGAGGCGGCCAGCGCCGGCACCTCTGAGTGGACGCCCAACGGAGGGACGGCCGAGCTGAACGGGGCAGCACAGGAGGTCCGACGCCGGCTTCAGGCTCAGGCCGGCTTGCTGCAGCGATACACCCAGGAGTTCCTCGCTACGCGCGCGGTCGTCCAGGTGAGTCTTCTGGCCATGATCGATTTCTCTTTTGATTTCTTCCGTAAGGCCAACAAGACCCACTGGTGTAGTCCCGAAGTTTCGAGTCGGCTGGCCGAAAGCAGCGGCTTGAAACTTCGTAGCAGGCTTTGATAGCAATCTTGTTCTTATGCACACTCCATCTAACTTTCAGGAGTACCACAATCTTCGCGCGGCCGCCTTCAACTCCCAAGCCCAGGAGCTGAGCCAGAAGGCCGCCGATCTGACGAATAGCCGGAGTAAGAATCTTGGTTTCTTCTATCTCAAGTGGGGGCGCGTCAGCGCACCCACTGGGTGTATTCCCCGAGATTCGGGCCGGCTGCTGAGCAGCCGGGTCGGATCTTCCCTGACGACTTTTTCCTTACTGCTTTTTTCCTTTCTCTTCATGCTCGCAGGAGCTAACGCCGACTTGAGGGGGCAACTAGGTGAGGACCAGACTGCTCTTCGCGCCAAGGAAGCCAAGATCGCCGCCTTGGCCCAGGAACGCGACCGCCTGGCCAAGAGGCTGGCCGACCAGGAGGAGAGCCACCAGGCGGCCCTGAAGAAGGCGCGGGACAACGAGGCCGCCCTTAAGGCCGAGTTCGAGACCGAGGCGGCTGGCTGGGCTGAAGCAAGGCAAGCGCCGAAGCGGTTATGGGCGGGTGGAGGATCTGATCGACGGTAGGCCGCCTTCCTCTTCTCACTCCTTTGCTTGCTCCCTGCCCTCTTGTTCATCTTCTGATTTTCGTGCCATTTTCTTGTCCTTCACGCAGACTACTTCCCCGACTACTCTATCGCCGCCAGCCAAGCCATCGAGGCCCACCGCGAGACGCGCCGCCAGGCAGGGGTTGCAATCGCGCCAGACGCCAGTCGGACGCTCGAGGAGCAGCTCTTGGCGATCCAGGCCCGGCTGCAGCCGGCTCACCGCAAGCTCCGCCGGCTCCAGCGTGCCAGTGCGCAAGTGTTGGCCGCTCTCTGGCCGGGCGAGGTGATCCCCCGCACTCCCAGTCGGACTGTCGACTGGTTGGAGGTTACGGTTGGCCGCTTCGAGGCCTGGAAGGCCTCCGCTGCTCGGTCCGGCACCGGGCGGGCGCTGGAGTTCGTCCGGGCCTGGTATCCTAGGTTGAACCTGCGCCAGCTGAGCACTTGGAGGCAGGTGGCTGACGAGGAGCTGGTGGCGGTGCGGCTGGCTATCATCCAGCGCGCCTCGGCCATCGTCGAGTACACCGACACCAGCGTCTTCGCTCCTGATGTGAATGACAGCGGAGTCGCCCAGCCGGAGGAATGGTTCGGGCTCAACCCGGCGGAAGGCGAGGATTCGGCGGAGGAGATTGCCTCCAGCGATGAGGCTTAAGACGAGGAGGAGGAGGGCGGTGGAGACGCCGCGCCAGATGGCGAAGTGACCAGCCAGCTTCAGCCTGATCGTGCCTCTAGCAATGAGGTACGCGCGAGCGCGCCGCCTGCCAGGGGTGAAGATCACGCCGAGACTTGCCAGTAGGCCACTCCTCCGGGCCGCACTGCCGCCTCCGCCGACCTGCCCGACTCGCCTGTTGCTCCGCTGGCTTGATCTGCCTGCCGCTCTTGCTTTTTTGCTTTTGCTCTTTGAACAAATTTAATTAACTTTGCGCAGTTCCACCTAATCGGGGTGTATTCAGACTATGTTGAATGCCGCCTTCAAGGCTTTTGTGTAAATATAATTATGCATGTGTTTGGCTTCCATTCGAGTTTGCTTTTTATCCTTAGGTCGTTTCTTTTGCTGCCTTCCCTTGATTGTCGCTTTCCTAGCCGATCACCGCTCCGCAGCCTCACGGTGGGGAGGAACTTGATATTTGTGGGAAGGCAAGTACTTGAGCTTTGTTGGATTGTGGCAGGGTTGAATGGAAGCCGGTCGCCTGGCTACTCTAGTAGCCGGTCGACAATGGGATGAAGCCGGCTTTTGTTATATAAGTTCGCTAGTCCTTAGCCATTTTTCGTGGGGCATCCTTTCCTGCTTTGACTCTTGCCACCGGACAATGGTTCTTCGAGATGCGGCTTTGACAAGAGATGGCTTGGGTGCCGCACACTACTTGTCCGACCGCAGTGGAACTTTAAATATAACTCATATGGGCCGGTAGTCCTAGCCGACTAGTCGGACCCTGTGCCGGATTTAAAAGGTGAAATGACAAAATCATAGGCATGATACTCGCCATTCATAGATAAAGGTGGTAGTCCCCAAGTGCTCCTCGGGAGCCCATTGTCTCATACTTAGTACAAAAGGTAGCGTGATACATACTGCATTTTAACCGTAAAATCTTCTGGAGGAGGTTGGCGCCCATGGTCGCTCCGACTTTTGCTCGAATCATCTCTCTTCGTGCCTTCGCTTCGCGGCCGATTAGGTAGTAGGAGTCATTTCCCAGTGCTCTGCTGACGACGAAGGGACCTTCCCAATGGGCCGAGAGCTTGTGCTGGCCGGCTGTTCGCTGGATCAGCCGGAGCACAAGGTCGCCCTCTTGAAAGGATCTTGGCTTGACCCCCCGGCTATGGTAGCTGCGCAGACCCTGCTGGTAGATGGCAGACCGGCTGAGGTCCAACAGCCGGCTTCCTTCCAGCAGGTCGACGTCGTCTTCTCGTGCTTCTTTGGCCTCTGCTTCCGTGAACATGGTCACCCGAGGCGAATCGAACTCGATGTCGGTTGGGATGACAGCCTCGGCGCCATATACAAGGAAGAAAGGGGTGAAGCCGGTTGACTTGTTTGGGGTAATTCGCAGACTCCAGAGGACGGCCGGCAGCTCGTCGAGCCAACAGCCGGCCGAGCGCTCCAGCGGCACGACCAGCCGGGGCTTGATGCCCGAAAGGATGAGGCCGTTAGCTCGCTCAACTTGGTCGTTTGACTGCGGGTGGGCAATGGACGCTAGGTCCAGTCGGATGCCCTGCGTCGCGTAGAAACGTGCCAATGCTCCCTTGGCAAAATTCGTGCTATTGTCAGTGATGATGCTGTGTGACACGCCGTACCGAGTTGTGATGTCTGCGATGAATGTCACGGCAGTCGGCCCATTCAGCTTCTTGATCGGCTTCGCTTCGATTCATTTGGTGAATTTATCCATGGCGACAAGCAAGTGTGTCATGCCGCCGCGCGCTGTCTTGAATGGGCCCACCATGTCCAATCCCCAGACGGCAAAAGGCCAGGTGAGGGGAATGGCCTTGAGTTCTGAAGCCGACAGGTGTTGCTTGGAGCTGAAGACTTGGCAGCCTTTGCAGTGTTTGACCAACTCCTTGGCATCGTCCAAGGCAGTCGGCCAAAAGAAACCATGGCGGAAAGCTTTGGCAACGAGGGATCTTGAGGCTGCGTGGTGGCCGCATTCACCTTGGTGAATGTCTTTGAGGATTGATATGCCCTTCTCTGGCTCGACGCAGCACTGGAAGACTCCAGTGACACTGCGCCTGACGAGCTCTCTGTTGGCAATTGTATATGCCCCGGCTCGGCGTTGGACTTGTCTTGTTGCGATCTCGTCAGCCGGCAGTTCTCTGTTTATCAGGAAGTTGAGGATGGGCTGAGCCCATGATGGAGCTGTGACTTCTTCTAGAGTCAATACGGCTACTGCAACCAGGGCGGGTGGGCTGGGTGGTGAAGCGCTGGAGCTGGCCGCCGCCTGGGGTGTTGAAGCAGTCCCCGAGCCGACTACCGTAATCCCCGGGCCGGGTTCTGAAGTCCCCGGGCCAGGTTCTGAAGTCCCCGGGCCGGGTGCGACTTTGGCAGTCCCCGGGCTGCCTATCGAAGTCCCCGGGCCGCCTGCTTGGCTCCCCAAGCCGGATCCGCCTGCGTTAGGGTTAGCGGCACGAAGATGGAGTCGGATTCGAGACGGCTTGATAGACGGCTTGAGGAGGCATTGAGAGAGATGCCGTTGGTATAGCTTGCCGTGTTGAGCCTATCCGCGCGGGGCATCTGCTGTTTCGTTGTCGGCCCGTGGTACCGGAGGAACTCGTGATCCTTCAAAGTAACCACTGATTTGCTGAACGAGGAAACGATAGCTCGCCATTTTTGCGCCCTTGGCGCCCCGCCGCGGATGACTGCTGGACCACCAAATCCGAAGTCGCCATAGCACGTGATCCGCCGATGCCGAGCTTTTGGCTAGCCGAGTCCGTGTATGAGCGCCAGACTCGGCCACGTTGTTGGAGGCGGCAAAGTGAATCTACAGCGTGTATTTGAGTTTGTCGCCCTTGGGAGAGGTGAGGACGATGCCGGCTCCCAAGCCGGTGCGCATCTTGGACCCGTCGGCGCATCCGCCAATGAGTGGAGTCGGGAGCCGTGGCGTGTACGGGTCTCGCCCGGTCGACGAGGAAGTCGGCCAATGCTTGCGACTTGATGGCGGTGCGAGGCTGGTAGAAGATCGTAGGGGCCAGCTCAATGGCCTATTTGCCACCCGCCGGATGCGTCCTGGCTGCCTATGATCTCGGCGAGCGGGGCGGTGCATACGACCGTGATGGAGTGCTCTTGAAAGTAGGGCTTCAGCTTCTTGGCGGTGAAGTACACGCCGTAGCACATCTTCTGGTAAAGCGGGTAGTTCTGCTTCCAGGCGGATAGTACTTCGCTTAAGTAGTAGACCGGCCTCTGGACCGGCTGAGCTCGGCCCTCTTCTGGGCGTTGGACCACGATGACGGTGCTAACCACCCGGCTGGTGGTGGCGATATAAAGGAGCATGGGCTCTTTCTCAATCGGCGCCGCCAAGACAGCTGGCGTGGCAAGCATCTTCTTCAGCTCGTGGAAGGCTTGGTCGGCTTGATCGTTGCACTCAAAATGAGTGCTTTTCTTCATGAGTTGGTAGAGGGGGAGAGCCTTTTCTCCCAGCCGGTTGATGAAGCGGTTCAGGGAGGCCAGGCACCCAGTAAACTTCTGGACGTCACGCAACTTGGTGGGAATCTCCATTCTCTCAATGGCCTTGATCTTCACAGGGTTGCATTCGATGCCGCGTTGAGAGACCAGGAAGCCTAGGAGCTGGCCGGCTGGCACTCCGAACACGCATTTCTCGGGATTGAGCTTGATCTCGAATCGCGCAGTTCTCGAAAGGTTTTTGAGGTCTTCTAGCAAGGTGTTGCGCCTCCGCGTCTTCACCACGATATCGTCTACATAGACGTGGGCGTTTCTGCCGAGTTGCTTGAGGAGGCATTTCTGCATGCAACGCTGAAAGGTGGCACCGGCATTTCTTAAGCCGAATGTCATCGTCAGGTAGCAGAAAGCTCCGAATGGCGTGATGAAGGCGGTCTTCAGCCAGTCGGCCGGGTCCAACTTTATCTGGTGGTAGCCAGAGTAGGCATCCAAGAAACTCAATAGCTCGCATCCGGCTGTGGAGTCCATTACTTGATCAATCCTGGGCAAGGCAAAGGGATCTTTGGGGCAGGCTTTGTTGAGGCTCGTGTAATCTATACACATGCACCACTTGTTATTCTTCTTCGGCACGAGGACCGGGTTGGCGAGCCACTCCGGGAAGAAAACCTCCATGATGAAGCCGGCTGCCAAGAGCCGGGCTATCTCTTCTCCCACGATCCTTCTCTTCTCTTCTGATAGTCGGCGGAGGGGCTGCTTGACTGGCTTGGCGTTTGCTCGGACGCGTAGCTTGTGCTTGGCGAAATCCTTCGGAACACCCGGCATGTCCTTGGGGGACCATGCGAAGATGTCTTGATTCTCACGGAGGAAATCGACGAGCTCGCTTTCCTATTTACTGTCCAGGTTTGCCCCGATGACGGAAAACCTTTCCGGGTGCTCTGGGTCCAGGGGTATCTTCTTTGTTTCCTTAGCCGGGCTGGAAGGAACCTTGGGCATCACACTCTTTGGGGTCGGGGGGGCAGGGCAGGCTGCTTGCCGCCATGGCCACGACCCGTCCAACATCTTCTTCTTTTGGCGACTACGAGGGACTCGCCAGCCGGCCGCTGGGCCTTTTCAAGACTCAGAGGACTTCTTGTAGTCGCCGGTTATGGTGATGATGCCCTTGGTACTCGCATCTTCATCTTGAGGTAGGCGTAGTGGGTACAGCCATGAACTTGGCGCAGCAGGCCGCCAAGTAGCACATGGTAGGGGCTCTCGAGGTCCACCACTTCAAACCAGATTGCTTCTCGGCGGAAGTGATCCTTGTCTCCGAAGAGAACATCTATCTTGATCTTGCCGATGGGTGAACATGACAGGCTGGGTACAATGCCATGGAACACGGTTCGGCTTGGCATGAGGTGTTTGGCCTTGATGTTCAACTTCTCCATGGTATCCTGGTACAGGATGTTGATGCTGCTCCCGCCGCTATCGATCAAGATAAGGGAGAATCAGCAGCAAGCTCGTCCGTTGCTAGGGTCGCTTCCAAAACCAAGGCATAGGAGCCCGGGGACGGCATCACCTGTGGGTGGTCGGCCCGGCTCCAGCTGATAGGCCTCTCTGACCAGTGCATGAATTCAGGGTTGTTGGAAGCAACTGCATTGACTTCTTGGTGTTGCTGGCGGCGCCCGGCGCGCCGGTCTTGGCTGGCTCGTGAAAACGACGAGGCGGCGTGCTCGGGGAACTTCGCCTTGGGCGGTTCCGATCGCTGGTCGAGCGGCTGGCTGTTGGGGAGCCGGAGGCGGCTGTCCAGCCAGGTGGAGGCGGCACCAGCCTTCGCTTTGGTGATTCGGGTGAGCCAGCTGGCACTTTCGGGTTGTATGGTTGGACGGCTTCACGCGCTGTGGAACTTGCATGGGGCGCCAAGGGCGTGCTTCAGAGGAGAAAGCCGGCTGCCAAGCCTGCCGCCTTCCGGCTTCTTGGGCGCGGGCCTTGAGTTGCTCGTCTTCGACGGTGGCCACCTGCCGACTGGCGGGAGGCGGCATTGGGCCCTTGCGCTTGTTGTCGTGCTGGTACGGGCGTCGGCTAGATTCGCCAGCCGGCGTTTTGGGAGCCAGGTTGAGCACCTTCCCAGCGGCGTCTACCCAGAGCTCGGTCTTCATTGACGAGTCGACGGTGGCGTACTTGTCGGCGATGACGAGTAGCCCGTCGAGGGTAGCCGGCTCGTCGCAGAGGAGCTTGTGCTTGAGGAGGGTGCCTTCTCAGTACCCGGCGGTGAAGTACTCTATCGCTTGAACCTCGTGCACCCCCTCGCAGGAGTTGCGGAGCTCGGCCCAGCGCCTGAGGTAGTCGCGAGTCGACTCGGTGGGTCCTTGTACGCACCAGGAGAGTTGCCTAGGCTTGGGAGCCCGCTTGTAGGTCCTGGTGAAGTTGCGGATGAAGGCTTCGGTGAAGTCTAGCCAGCTGTTGATGCTGTACGGCTTAAGGCTGTTGAGCCAGGTTCGCGTCGTGCCCTGAAGCATGAGGGGCACATATTTCACGGCAACGCGCCTGTTGCCACTCGCTATGCTGACTGCGGTCGAGTAGTCGATCAGCCAATCCTCCGGCTTCACGGAGCCGTTATACTTGGGCGTATCTCTCGGGAGCGAGAACCCTTCGGGGAAGGGCTCTTCTCGGATGCGGGGGCCGAAGCAAGGCGGCCCGACATCGTCTTCTTCTTCTAACGCCAGGGATCGCGCAAGGTGGTCGATCCTGTGGCGGGCGTCGTTTTCGCCGACTCCTTCGCGGCGGACAAGTTGGCCGCTGAGAGTCGGATGCGTGACAGGCGGCGGGGTGGGATATCTTTCCCCGCGAGGTGGAGGAGGGGGCAGATTGCCTCGCCGTTCCACGGCTCAAGGGCGACCTTCGACGTCGCGCTCGATGGAGATCCGGGTCCGGCTGCAGCTGGCAGCCGACTCCTTTTCTTGCCGTGCGGGGGCGTTGCCCGCAGTCGGCGTGCGTGACGTCGCGCCGTGCTCCCGGCGCGGGGGAAGGCTTTTTGCGCGGGCACTGTACGCTCTGCGGCCGCGCCGATTAATTGCTGGATGCGTCTTGCCATGTAGGGAAGCTCGTCGGGCCCTAGCCCATTCAGCTCTTCTACGGCAGCCTGGGATGCGCGCAGGTTCTCGAGGGGCGTGGCGTAGACGGGGTGGTCCACGCCCAGCATGTCGGTGATGGCTGCACCGCGTTTCTTGACAATGCCAAGTCGGCTCGCCCTTCGGGAGGCGGCGTGCCGAAGGCGGCGCGGTCGACTTCGCGCTGGTGGGCCTCGGTGAGGCGTCTCAGGGAGGCTATCCCCCGGCCCTCCGCGTGGAGGGCAAGGTGGCGTGCCTCCAGCGCCTCGGCGTCGGCGTCAGACGGGAGAGGGGCGGACAGGTCACGCGGCGCCGCTGGCGGGGCGTCGTGGGCGTTCTCGCCCGAGGGGCCGCCATGACTGATGACAAGCACCTCGGTGACGGCGCTGCCACAGCTGTCGGCTTGGGGGAGCGGGCCGTCGAAGATGACGACATTGGTGAGGAAGGCGTCGAGCGATGCCGCGGTCGGAGTCGACAAGCATCGGGTCGGTGGAGCTAACCGACTCAAGTCCACAGCTGGCTCGGCTGGAGACGTGGAGCTGGTCGAGAAGCCGACGAGGTGGTTTCGAGGCAGCCGGTGCTCGCGCCGGATGCGGGGGCTCGCCGGAGATGCGAGTCTCGCCTAGAAGGTCGGCGAGGCAGCTCGCCGCCAAGTCAGCGACGCCTTGCAGCGCGTCGGGGCAAGCGCCATCGGGCGTGCCGGGCTGGCTACGCTCGCGGGGGAGGAAGAGGGTTCCCGTCCAGAACAGGTCTCCGAACGACGGTGCACCTGGCCCCACGGTGGACGCCAAATGTCGGGTGGTAGGTGCGACATTTGCCAACGGGTGGCTAATCATAGTGGGAGCCAATAAGACGTCGCCGGTGCCTGGAAACGGGATGAGGCGAAGACATGCACGCCGGCGAATCTTACCCAGCTTCGGGGCTCTCCGTAGAGATAACACCCTCTCGCTGCTCATGGGTCTCCGTGATGATCATTAGATGAACAACTGCTACAAGAGGCTCCTTGAGCTGTTCGGGGTGAGGAAGGAGAAGGGCACGGCTAGCTCTCCTCTTCCCTCTATGTGGTGGCTAAAACTATCAAAGTGCAACCCTTTGCATGGGTGCCTTGGGGGGGTTATATAGGCCTACCCCCAAGGGTACAATGGTAATCCGGCTAGGTGTGGGCCCTAGCCGTCAGTGTCTTCATCCGCCGGCTTCTCCGCCGGTCGCTGGGGCCAGCCGACTAGTGGGCCCTGCTGGCTGCCGGCTTCCTGGTCGACAAGCTAGCCCCACCGATGAGGGCTTTGTCGGGGGCTGGTTACTGTTGCCTCAATCGTGAGGACGAGGGCTTTGTCGGGGTAAGCATGGCTACAAGCCGCCGCCTTGGCGGCGATCACTGTAGCCTCACTTCGTCTTGTCTCCTTAATGAGGCGCTTCCTTCGAGGGAGGGAACAAGCCGGCTATGGGGAGCCGGCCATATCTCAGGCCGACTGGGGGAGGCCGAGCCGCCTTCGGGCATCTCTCTGACTGGAGGGACCCGCCGCCTGCGGGTAGTACAGGCAGCCTATCGTGGGTGACGTCACAGTCAACATGGCCACAGTGTCGCGCCGGACGGGTGGTGACCGCCGACGGGCGATCAGAGCCACGCCAGCCCCGGGATGCGGGGTGGCAGGCTTTATCAGAGCCACGCCTGGCCCGATCGCCGCTATGTTGGTGCAGATTCGAGGGTACGGCCTTGGCACGCCAAGGGTGGCCGCCCTCGAGTCGGCCCGGTAGCCGGCTCCTTGGAAGCCGGCCATCTTGTGGCTTTCTTCTATGGGTCTTGGGGCCAGGCCGCCTCCTGACAGCCGGCATGGATGACAGCCGGCCGGGGGAAGCCGGCCCAACGTCTTGGATGTTTGATGACTTGATTGGCTTGTAATTTTTTCAGAAGCCCCAGGGGGAGCCGGCTAGGCTACCCGTGGTCATTAACTCCGACAAAATGAAAAGAACGGAGAAGAAAACAACATGTTGTACCTCAAGTGAATTTGAGAGAGCATCCTTAAAAAGAAGCATAGAACGCAGTTGTTGGAAAACTCAACAGCGAAAAGAATAAGCTTGTTGTGGGCTTATGAAAAAACAACTCAAAACTTAGAGGTGAATACATGCCACTACGGAAAAGAATTGATTGCTTGAGAGCAACACGGAGATGAAAACTTGATTCGCCGAGAGAATAGGAGAAAAACTTGGATCATTGATAAGCACCATGAATAGCAACATTCCCAATGGAAGGCTTTAGGTGAAATATAACCCAAGATAACTCCAATGAAGAAACGATGGGTTTAAATATCTCATTCTTGACAACATGTGAATCATGAAACATGAATGAAACTGTCAAAATGACATAACACCACCACAAAAGATATTGTAGAGAGAATTGCACTTTGGAATGCAAGATGAAGAATACTTGTGAACTCCTCAAAACAAAACATGTGTTGAGCACCATGTTTATTTTTGAAGTATGGCTTGACGGATCATAACTTCGAGAGAAATCTTGAAGAACAATTGAAGAATGAAAAGAATCCTTGACGAACCACCATGTGCACCTTCCATGAGAACTCCGGTAAAACAAGGATGATAGAAAGAGAGAGAAGTTGAAAACACAAGGTGAGGCCTTGCGATGATTTAGATGGAGCTTCACGACGAGATAATGAGGAAAACTTGGAAGTCCGGAAAAGAAAAGATGGAACACATGAAACCGAGAAATATGACATGGTGAACCACTCTGGAAATGAGAAACTAGATCACTTGGATGAAACAAGAATAAGAATTATGTTATGCGTATCCTTCACTAATTTAGATTGATGACAAACAACAGATTTGGCATACTACTTATTCTCGTAGAAAGGATTAAGAGAGATATAGCGTAAACTTGAGAAGGTATTGATGGAACCACCGGTGGGATTTGGAAACAACGAATGAATTGATATGATAATGAAGGAACAGAACTCTTGAACGAACCACAGTAAGAACTGAAAATGAACGAAGAAAAGATAAAGAAACACCAGGAAAAATTAGAAAATGAACGAAGATACTTGAGAGAATTTAGATACAAGTGAACGTAGAGATCCCGAGCTGATTAGATAATACTTGAATGATGCACCGGTATGATTTGGAGAACGAGAGCTGAAAGCTTGAATGAATAATTCTGAGATGATGGGCTCCGGAGAATTAAACTGAAAAGACTCTTGAAATGCTCCAGATGGGTTAAAAGAATTCTCACAATCGAAAACAATTATGAGAGGATGGCATCAAGCTAGAACCATGAATCTTGAAGAGAATGGAGCAAGATTTAAGAGAAACTCTTCTTCGGTCTTCAAATGTTGAGAATGACGATGAGAAACACCACCATGAATTGTTGAGGCACTCCGGAATGAAAATTAGAAAGGTTGAACCAACGATGAAAAGAATTTGAAAGATCTTGAAGAAAGACATATGACTGATGATAACCCATTCGTACGGCAAACTTTGAAAATAATTTTAGAAGCTCCGGGAAAATTAGAAGAGTCAGGTTCCTGGGAAAAGACCTGTGGGTTAGGGCCCACTCAAAAGAAAACACCGTTGAACGATTGCTTAGAAGAGATAATGCACCGGTTGATTTGAATGTTTTGAATGAGGTAACAACCTCGAAATAGGTTGAAAGGAATAAGAATGGAAACTTGAATCTTCTGAGATATCTTCATCACTCCGGAACAATTGAATAGCAAGAAGTGGATGATTAAGAGGTGCACCGGTACGAGAAAAACATTTGAAACGAGGAAAAGATATGATCAACAAAGCTTGAATTTAATCCACTGGAGAAGAAAAAAAATGAAGAATGATGAACTTGAAGCTCCGTTATTATCTTCCTGAGAATTACCGGGTAAGAACATTGAAAGAAAAGAATGAAGAGACTTCACATCAATAAAAAGGATACTTGATTAACAATTCGGGCTCCATGAAGAAAAAGGGTGGGAGGGCGGGAAAAACAAAGGCAACTAGGGACGGATGAAACAAATAACCTTGAGAAGACTTTGAGTTGATCCTGCGGATGGGAAAAAAATAGGATCCTCTTGAAGAGAATCACACCGGCTGGAAAGAATTGACATGACAACCTCGATGATCAAGAAGGATTGGTATTCACATAGAAGTGTGAGAACACCACTTAGGGAATGTATGGAATCAACACTTGACATTGAAGCAACTCGAATACCACAACTCATAACAAAACAAAGGATTGGCTTGCAGAATAAGCCAGAACAAACATATGATAGAGATTTCATCCAAAGTTTTCGTGGTGGGGCCCACACAGGCTCGATCGTACAGCACCATCATGTACAAGGCAGTATATCTCCCGAAACTTTCTAGTTATGGAATCTGGTGTTGGGGATACAGGGGACGCAATATATCTCACCCAAACTAACAATCCCTAGATCCAGCTGTATCCATCCGTCAACACATAACCAAGAAAACTCTGGAAATCGTGTACCTCAACATTCGAAAAGCATCCGTTATACGAGTTATGGCAATACTCCCGAACTCCCGCTCCAGTACTGGGTGGCGTCGAGGTGATCTCACCAACAACTGCATAAAAGAGATTTTCGATGTCGGCGAAACTCAGGTATTCCAGAACTGCAACGATAAAACTGTGACGACAACACCTCGGAGCTCAACTACCCGGGACACTGCCACAACCCCTAAATGTCAGGAGGCACCAAGAACAATGTTCTTGTCACAAAACTATCGGAATGATTCCAAGATACCCGCATGATCCTAAATTTTTTTTAGTGAAATTTGAGGAGAGGAAAGTCAAAACATCTACGTCAAGAGACCTCACCAGAGCGAGGAAGTGACTGAGAAGTAAAAAGAATCCTACTCTCCGGTATATAAGACTCAAAACATTTTTTGTTCTAGACTCAACAACGCCAGCGATTCGATCAAGCAGGGGGCTCCTAAGTCAGGGACGGCTCTGATTACCAACTTGTAACGCCCATGATGCGGCTATATCTCTCACATGTCGAGGCACGACTTAGAGGCATAACCGCGTTATAGGTTTTGTTGCAAGAAGGGTCATCTTCACACAATCCCATGTAATGAACAGGAATGGGATAAACTGAGTTGGCTTACAATCGCCACTTCACACAATACTTAAATAAATCATACATCATTCAAAATACACACATAGACCGACTACGGTCAAAATAAAAGAAGACAACCCCAAATGCTAGATCTCCGATCGTCCCAACTGGGCTCCACTACTGAACATCAGAAAACGAAACATAGTAACGACCAAGGTCCTCGTCGAACTCCCACTCGAGCTCAGTTGCGTCATCCGCACTGGTATCAACGGCACCTGCAACTGTTTTGGTAGAATCTGTGAGTCACGAGGACTCACCATCTCACACCCGCGAGATCAAGACTATTTAAGCTTATGGGTAGGAAAGGGGTAATGAGGTGGAGCTGCAGCAAGCACTAAGAAAATATGGTGGCTAACATACGCAAATAAGAGCGAGAAGAGAGGCAACGCAACGGTCGAGAAGCTAGAAGTGATCAAGAAGTGATCCTGAAACTACTTACGTTCAAACATAACCCAAGAACTGTGTTCACTTCCCGGACTCCGCCGAAAAGAGACCATCACGGCTACACACGCGGTTGATGCATTTTAATTAAGTTGAGTGTCAAGTTATCTACAACCAGACATTAACAAATTCCCATCTGCCACATAACCGCGGGCATGGCTCTCGAAAGTTTATACCCTGCAGGGGTGTCCCAACTTAGCCCATCACAATCTCTCACGGTCAACGAAGGATATTCCTTCTCCCAGGAAGACCCGATCAGTCTCGGAATCCCGGTTACAAGACATTTCGACAATGGTAAAACAAGACCAGCAAGACCGCCCAATGCGCCGATATCCCGATAGGAGCTGCACATATCTCGTTCTCAGGGCAACACCGGATGAGCACTACGTACAACTAAAACAAGACCTCAAGTTTCCCTGAGGGGGGCGTTGCAAGTGGCTCTAGTTCGTACCAACACTTAGAGAAGCATTGGCCCGGGGGGGTTAAAATAAAGATGACCCTCGGGTTGGCCGACCCAAGGGAAGGGTAATAGGTTGTTAGGCAAATGTAAAACCAAGGTTGGGCCTTGCTGGAGGAGTTTTATTCAAAGCGAACTGTCAAGGGGTTCCCATAACACCCAACCGCATAAGGAACGCAAAATCAAGGAACATAACACCGGTATGACGGAAACTAGGGCGGCAAGAGTGGAACAAAACACCAGGCATAAGGCCGAGCCTTCCACCCTTTACCAAGTATAGATGCATTAATTAAAATAAGAGATATTGTGATATCCCAACATATCCATGTTCCAACATGGAACAATCTTCATCTTCACCTGCAACTAGCAACGATATAATATGGGCTAAGCAAAAGCGGTAACATAGCCAAACAACGGTTTGCTAGGAAGGATGGTTAGAGGCTTGACATGGCAATATGGGAGGCATGATATAGCAAGTGGTAAGTAGCGCAGCATAGCAATAGAGCGAACAACTAGGAAGCAAAGATAAAAGTGATTTCGAGGATATGGTCATCTTGCCTGAGATCCTGTAAAGAAGAACGAGTCCATGAAGAAGACAAACGGACAAAGTCAAAGGAATCCTCACAAACGCGACGTTATTGGAACTAACCCGAAGAAGCAACACCGGAAAGAAGCAAACGACATGATAAACAACCATCACATGAACATGGCATGATGCACAATCAAGTATGATGCATTTACGGTTTAATGACTCAAGGCATGGCAAATGCAACAAACAACACTACAAACTAAGTGGAGCTCAATATGCAACGAGTTACATATTGACGAAACACCACATGACTCATTTAGTTCTCTCTCGGTTATGTACCCAACAATATTAAATGTTGTTAAACATGGAAAGAGGTGAAACATATGAAAACTACATATCTAGGCAAATTTAAAAAAGGCCGGAACAACAAACAGCAATTCTGGAAAATCCTCATGTGCATATGTTTGATTTGGTACTGTTCTGCCCTATACACAATTTTAATGTTGTTAAACAACAAAATAAAGTGCAGCAAGTTAATCTATGCATTTTTCCACCCCACTTACATATATAGTTTATTAAAAACCGAGTTACGATTGATTAGTTATGAATTGCATCATTTTAGCATGGCATTTAGCAAATTAAATGCAAACAGCATGTTAAACATTTTAGACATAGATAAAAGCAGCATATTATGAAACTAGACACAATTCTAAGCATTTTACATATATAAATTATTTACATATGATGCACGGTTTGTGAATTGTTATATCCATGAACATGAGGGTTTTTCTATAAAACAATAAATCCTGGGATAAATGATTAAATCCATCGAGAGGAAAAACACTATACGGGCAGAAACTGGCTGGCGCAACAGTGCACAGTGGGGGCGCTGGATCTGATGCTCACCACGGGCCAACGGGCCAGAAGCGGAGAAGGCCTGGCGCTAGGCTGGAGGTGCGCTGGGAATTGGAGGCCGGCCACGCTGGCGCTGGTCCAAGTCAACGAGGGGCGATGCGGGGCGCGCTCGATCCCGAACTGCTGCTCGAAGCAGGGGAAGCAGGGGCCGACCTCGAGGGACTTGGACGACGGAGGTGGACTTGGTGCGGGACGTGGCCCACGCGGGTGCCTCGCTCGCTCGACCAAGCGAAGCAGGCAGCAGCTGATGAAACAGGGGCGCGGTCAACGGGCGCGGTCGTTCGAGTGCCCCGCTCGAAGCAGACGAACAGGATGCCAGCGGCGACGAGACTTGCGGCGGCGGGCGTGCAGGGAAGGCCGGCGAGGAGCAGTTTATGGTGGAGCCGCGAGGGACTTGGGCGCGACGCTGGAGACGTGCTGTTGCGTTCGACGCGAGGCAGGGAGCGGTCAATGCGAGGAGCTCGGGAGGAGCGGTTGGTGCGGGAAGCGAGATGGGCGGTGGTGGCTGGGAGCAGAGCTCCGGCGAGTGGGGCGAAGGGGCAGAGAGGTCTTGGCCGTCCGGATCTGGCCGGGAACGGGCTTGGACGGCGCCGATGCAGGGACGACGCGGGGACGGACTTGGTGCGGTGGAGCTCGGGGCCATGGCGAGCGGAGCACCTGCGAAGGGGAAGAGAGAGGTCAGGGATGGACGAGAGAAGAGGAAGCACGGGAAGGAGAGGGGCGGCACTGTTCCTGGTGGACGAGGTCGCTAGCGGCGGTGTGCTCCGGCGAGGTGAGGAGAAGCTCGGGAAGGCTCTTCTCCTCCTGGAATGAGAGGAGGCAGGGGCTCCAGAAGATGCTCCTCTTCCCTGGATCGAGAGGAGACAGGGGCTTTGGGAGAGCGAGGAGGATCTCCTCTCCTTGGATCGAGCAGGTGGAGAGCTGCAGCGCCGGTTGGGCAAGCGCACAGATCGAGCGAGTTAGGTGGTGCTGCGGGTTGGCTCGGGTGGAGTGGATCGGGAAGGTGGAGGCTGGTTGGGTGGATGAGGAAACCGAGGACGATTTGGAATGAGTGGCGGCGGCGAGTGAGGGGATGGATGGGACAGCCGTCGGAGATTTTAGGGTTAGGTTGTTTATATAGGTAGGGGAATAAGGGTAAGGGTTAACTCGGTCCCGTCCGATCGTAATCGGGCAGTCGACCGAAAATAGGTAGGGAGGTCCAATGGAGAAAACGAAGATGTTTTATAGATGTTAGGGGGTGATCCGGACCCACCGGTAACAACAATCTGCGTCGGGTTCGGGGAAGTATCGGACGCGCGCGAGAGGTTTGCGGGCTGTGCAAAGAGGTTAGGAAGCCAAGCAAGAGGGAGACAAAACCTGGCTGGTCTCGGAACGGACAACAAAGGCAAAGGGGAAATGCGACAACTACGAACGGATGCAAGTTTTATGAAAACGTGATGATGTAATGCGCATGATGTCATGACGAATGCAACAACCAAATAAATAACACAACGAAACTCGGAAAACATGGAAGGCGTCTGGAGCGTCGGTCTTGGGGCGTTACAACAGTAAACTAGAATTGTGGATGTCGGTGTACAAAAGTAGGGGTCCCTTTTTGTACTGCTTTACTTGTGCGCGTGCAGTCGCAGCCCCACGCCCCTGGCCACACTTGGCGGGGCAGAGGAAGCAAAGGCACAAGACGACCAGAGCAATGCCAAGCCAGAAACACAAAGAGCAGAAGGGCGAGGTGGACTCCCCCGTCAAGGCCCTTGCCAGGGCGGCCTCCACAGCCCCGACAAGAACCTTGCCGAGGCAACTTGCCCAACGCCAGCAGGGCTGCCACCCTTGAGCTTGAGAGTTCCGACGACCTCAACCACATTGGAACTGAAGCTCGGGAGGCGCCTCCGTGGTGGCATGTAGATCTTTGTGAAGACCAAGAACATGCAAGATTAGATGAGAATCAGAAAACGAAGATCCTCGGCAGGATCCTTGCCAAGGATACCCATGAGACCCCCCCCCCCCCGGCAAGACCCTTGCAGGAGCCTCGCCAAAGACATCCGCGGGGCCACAGCCAGGCCCCCACCAGCCAAGACTCCACCGCCTTTTCCATACAGCTGCCAGCCCACAAAAAGGCGAGCACCTGCGTGGCGACGTGCGGCCTCCAGGCAAACTCAGCAAGCACCTGCGTGGTGGCATGCAGATCTTCGTGAAGACTCTGCCACCGCACCAACTCAGCAGCCAGCCAGCAAGCGTGGCACTACATGCCTCGTCGGCTCGGACGCGCGTCGAAGCCAGGCGAGGCGGCGACAGCTGGGACGAGCTTCCTTGCCGTCCCCAATAAAGCATGAAGGACACGTCGGTAGCGCATTAAATGCATTTGTCCTACGGTGCCAGGAGACAGACTCGACTACTGTACAACTTTCCACCTTCTGTATGCCACTATGGCAGCCCCTTTTGACTATAAAAGGAGGCCCGCGGCGTACTGAGGAAGGATTCAGATTTTTTGGACCATGCATGCTTGGTAGCTAGTCCAAGAACAGAAGATAAACATAAACCAGCAGGAGTAGTGTATTGCGCATCACTTGCGGCCCCAACCTGGATAATCCCCCTGCGTTGATCTCTCAATCCTGCTCTTTCCACAGCCCCGCGCCCGCCAACCGTAGGAAAAGGGATTCCTCGTGATCCCGTAGGTGTCGTTTCCCCCGACATCTTTGCCGCGCCAAGTAGGGGGCGCGAGCTGTGAAAATCCGGTTTGGAGGTTAGCACACCGACTTCATCATCACCATGGCCCCCAAGAGAAAGGGGATCACAGTGATCGGCTCGTCCGGGGCTGGCCCGTCCGCGCCAGCACGAGCAGGCAGCCGGGTGGCCATGGATGGGGCCGGAGACATGGCCCGTGAGCATCCACAACATTCTGGCGATCGGAGCCAGGCGAGCGGCATCGTCCGAATCCGAGACGACGAGCCACGTGCCGCTGGGTCCGGGGGCGATGCCGTGCTACCCACGGGCGGCGCAGCAGCCTCTACGACACCCAAGATGGCACCCGCGTTGCGCCCTTCCCAGACCGCATGCGATGAGCAACACCTTGATGCCGGAGCCCCCGGGCACCGCCGCGGAAAGAGACCTGTCAGTGTCAAAACTGGCGGATCTCGGGTAGGGGGTCCCAAACTGTGCGTCTAAGGAGGATGGTAACAGGAGGCGGGGGACACGATGTTTACCCAGGTTCGGGCCCTCTCGATGGAGGTAATACCCTACTTCCTGCTTGATTGATCTTGATGATATGAGTATTACAAGAGTTGATCTACCACGAGATCGTAGAGGCTAAACCCTAGAATCTAGCCTATGGTATGATTGTTGTCCTTGTCCTACGGACTAAACCCTCCGATTTATATAGACAACGGAGGGGGCTAGGGTTACATAGAGTCGGTTACAAGGGAGGAGATCTACATATCCGTATTGCCAAGCTTGCCTTCCACGCCAAGGAAAGTCCCATCCGGACACGGGATGAAGTCTTCAATCTTGTATCTTCATAGTCCAACAGTCCGCCAAAGGATATAGTCCGCTGTCCGGAGACCCCTAATCCAGACTCCTCAAGCCTGCGGCACCACTTGCAGGGCCGAATTAGGCGGCGCGCAAGGCCAGACGCCGATGCAGGCGGCGTGCGACCGCGAGACCGCGATAGAGCCCCTTCTAACCTAGTTAGAAGTCGGAGCGCGTCACGGTCTATGCAGATCTTGCCGCCGCCTACGCCAGCAGAAGCGATTACACGCGTGCAGCTGCTCCTCGACTTCCCCCTGCTGCGGAGAAGCTCGACGAGTGGAGAGCCACCATCTGAAGCCTTGTCAGCTTCGCCAACAAATACGAGCCGCTCCCAACGGGACCCTCACACCGGCGTCCCGACGAGCCGGTGCATGCCGGTGATGGGGGGACCAGAGACGCTGCGACCACGGTGCACTTCGCGACCGCGACAACAGCCACTGGCCCGTCGACCCGATGTCGGTGACAATGTTTCCACAGCGTCGTCCGACCCACGAACCCGCCGCGACCAACGTCAAGTACTTCGGGAACGGGCCCAGGAAGACGCTCGAACTACCATCGAACGACAATGGGAGACGCGCCATCAGTCAGATCGGCGTGCGGGGCCTACTATGGACCACCCGACGCCAGGGGGCCCCAGCGAACTGCCTTACGAGGTGGGTTGTCCAGCCTTTACCCGAGAGCCTGCGGCAGTTCCAATGGCCCTCCCACCGCACGTTCAAGCCCGATGTTGGTGAGAAGTACAACGGCAAGACCCACCCATCGGAGTTCCTTAGCATCTACACCATCGCGATGCAAGCTGCTGGAGCTCACGACGACAAGGTGCTTGCCAATTACTTCCTGTTGGCACTCAAACCCAACGTCATGTCGTGGTTGATGCACTTGCCAGTGGATTCCATTTCTTCTTGGTAGGATTTGTGTGATGAGTTTGTTGGTGCCTTCACTGGAGGCCACCAAGCTCATGGCCAGGCAAGTGATTTGCACATCATCCCCCAGAAAGAAGGTGAAAACCTGCGCAAGTACATACAGAGTTTCAGCTGGGTGAAGTACAACATCCCAGATGTTCATCCCTCCACCGTTATCAGCGCATTCAATCAGAATGTGCGCAACTGCAAGATGCGTGAAGAGTTGGCGATGAACAAGGTCAAGGATGTGGCGGAACTTTATGTTCTGGCCGATAGATGTGCTCGAGCTGAAGAGGGGAGGAAGTACCCCGGCGAGGACGCCGGTGCGCAAACCGACTTCATAGACGAAGACACCGCCGCCCCGACAAAGAAGGGTCGACACCGCAACAGGAAGCGCAAGGGCAAGACTGTGCTTGCCGTTGAGGGATTCGGCGAGCTCGACGCCGCCAAAAAAGCCAAGGCTGATGACCTCGGCAAGGAGGTTGCCGATTGTGCCGCCTGCTTGGCCCTGGCGGCCGCCGGGAAGCCAGGAGGCTCCGACAAGCAGTACTGCAAGATCCACCGCACCAAGGGCCATGACCTCCAGAACTGCCGACAGGTTGAGCTGCTTGCAGAAAAGCAGAAGGCTGAATATGAAAGGCGAGACAAGGAGAAGGGTCAGGATGGTGCTGATGGATTCGGCAAGAAGCATGACGGCCAAGGGGGTCGCCACGACAAAGATAACCAACAAGAGAGGCCCGCTCGGGGCCACGACAATAAAGAGGAAGGTGATGATCACGACGAGGACGACGAGTCCGGCGAGCACGAGTTCCAGAAGGCTACAGAGGCCATGTGCATCGACGGTGGAGCCTCGTTGCACACCTCACAACGCCAGCTGAAGAAGTGGGCGCGTGAGGTCACTGGGGCGGACCGTCGTTCGATGCCCAGAAACCACTGAAGTGGTCCCGCACGCCCATCATTTTTGACAACGAGGATCACCCTGATTGCACAACTGTGGCGGGTGTTTGACGTTGTTGGTTTCAATAACAATACGCAACCTCAAGGTGACCAAAGTGCTGGTTGACGGTGGGGCCGGTCTGAATTTGATCTCGCCCGCTGTGATCAAGAAGCTATAGATTCCTGACGGAGATCTCGAGGAGACGGGCACGTTCCAAGGGGTCAACCCGGGAAGGAGTCAGCTGAAAGGTAAAATCACGCTGCCCGTTACGTTCGAGGGCGAGCTGAACTACAGGACGGAGAAGATCGTTTTTTATGTTGCCGAGATCCCCGGGATCCTTGGCCGCCCAGCGCTGGGCAAGTTTATGGCGGCGGCGCACTATGCCGACAACACATTGAAGATGCCGGGGCCGCTGACCATCATCACCACCCCCTCTGACAAGAAAGACGCGCTGGCCCTGGCGGCCGCCGGCAAGCCAGGAGGCTCCGATAAGCAGTACTGCAAGATCCACCGCACCAAGGGCCATGACCTGCAGAACTGCCGACAGGTTGAGCTACTTGCAGAAGAGTAGAAGGCTGAATATGAAAGGCGAGATAAGGAGAAGGGTCATGATGGTGCTGAGGGATCCGACGAGAAGCGTGGCGGACAAGGGGTTCGCCGTGGCAAAGATAACCAACAAGAGAGGCCCGCTCGGGGCCGCGACAAGAAAGAGGATGATGATGATCACGACGGGGACGAAGAGCCCGGCGACCACGAGTTCCATACGGCTACAGAGGCCATGTGCGTTGAGGGTGGCGCCTCGTTGCACACTTCACATCGCCAGCTGAAGCAGTGGGCGCGTGAGGTCACTGCGGCGGAGGCGTCGTTCGATGCCCAGAAGCCACAGAAGTGGTCCCGCACGCCCATCATTTTTGACATCGAGGATCACCCTGATCGCACAACTGCGGTCGGGTGTTTGCCATTGTTCGTTGCACCAACAATACGCAACCTCAAGGTGACCAAAGTGCATGTTGATGGTGGGGCCGGTCTTAATTTGATCTCACCCGCTGTGATCAAGAAGCTGTAGATTCCTGATGGAGATCTCGAGGAGACGGGCACGTTCCAAGGGGTCAACCCAGGAAGGAGTCAGCCGAAAGGTAAAATCACACTACCCATTACGTTCGGGGGCGAGCTGAACTACAGGACGGAGAAGATCGTTTTTGATGTTGCCGAGATCCCCCTGTCGTACAACGGGATCCTTGGCCGCCCAGCGCTGGCCAAGTTCATGGCGGCGTCGCACTATGCCTACAACACATTGAAAATACCGAGGCCGCTGACCATCATCACCGTCCCCTCTGACAAGAAAGATGTGCTGGCCCTGGCGGCCGCCGGCAAGCCAGGAGGCTCCGACAAGCAGTACTGCAAGATCCACCGCACTAAGGGCCATGACCTCCAGAACTGCCGACAGGTTGAGCTGCTTGCAGAAAAGCAGAAGGCCGAATATGAAAGGCGAGACAAGGAGAAGGGTCAGGATGGTGCTGAGGTATCCGGCAAGAAGCGTGGCGGCCAAGGGGGCACTGCGGCAAAGATAACCAACAAGAGAGGCCCGCTCAGGGCCGTGACAAGAAAGAGGAAGATGATGATCATGACGAGGACGACGAGTCCGACGAGCATGAGTTCTAGAAGGCTACAAAGGCCATGTGCATCGACGGTGGCGCCTCGTTGCACACCTCACCTCGCTAGCTGAAGCAGTGGGCGCGTGAGGTCACTACGGCGGAGCCGTCGTTCGATGCCCAGAAGCCACTGAAGTGGTCCAACGCCGATGATTTTTGACACCGAGGATCACCCTGATCGCACAACTGCGGTCAGCTGTTTGCGGTTGTTGGTTTCACCAACAACACGCAACCTCAAGGTGACCAAAGTGCTGGTTGACAGTGGGACCGGTCTGAATTTGATCTCGCCCGCTATGATCAAGAAGCTACAGATTCCTGATGGAGGTCTCGAGGAGACGGGCACGTTCCAAGGGTTCAACCAGGGAAGGAGTCAGCCCAAAGGTAAAATCACGCTGCCCGTTACGTTCGGGGCGAGCTGAACTACAGGACGGAGAAGATCGTTTTTGATGTTGCCGAGATCCCCCTGCCGTACAACAGGATCCTTGGCCGCCCAACGCTGGCCAAGTTCATGGCGGCGATGCACTATGCCTACAACACATTGAAGATGCCGGGCCGCTAACCATCATCACCGTCCCCTCTGACAAGAAAGACGCGCTGATACGTCTCCAACGTATCTATAATTTTTGATTGTTCCATGCTATTATATTATCTGTTTTGGATGTTTAATGGGCTTTATTATGCACTTTTATATTATTTTTGGGACTAACCTATTAGCCGAAGGCCCAGTGCAAATTGCTGTTTTTTGCCTATTTCAGTGTTTCGCAGAAAAGGAATATCAAGCGGAGTCCAAATGGAATAAACCTTCAGGAGAGTTATTTTTGGAACAAACGCAATCCAGGAGACTTGGAGTGGACCTTAAGGAAGCAACGAGGAAGCCATGAGGCAGGGAGGCACGCCTAGGGGGGTAGGCGCGTCCCCCACCCTCGTGGCTCCACCGACCTACTTTTTTCGCCTATATATACTCATATACCCTGAAAACATCCGAGAGCACCACGAAACCCTATTTCCACTGCCGCAACCTTCTGTACCCGTGAGATCCCATCTTGGGGCCTTTTCCGGCGCTCCTCCGGAGGGGGAATTGATCACGGAGGGCTTCAACATCAACACCATAGCCTCACCGATGATGTGTGAGTAGTTTACCACAGACGTTCGGGTCCATAGTTATTAGCTAGATGGCTTATTCTCTCTCTTTGGATCTCAATACTGTAACACCCCGGAAGTAACTTTCCATATTTGTAACTCCGACTCTTGCCATTTTCGGCATTGTTATATGATATTCCCTCCGTGGTTGGGTTTTCTTCATGTTGCATTTTGTCCATGTCATGCATTTTATATTATGTCATCATGTGCATCGCATTTGCATACGTGTTCGTCTCATGATTCCGAGCATTTTTCCCGTTGTCCGCTTTTGCAATCCGCACTCCTATCTCCCCGGCGGTCCTTTTACGTTTTTCCGTGTGCGGGTATTAAACCGTCTCGGAGTGGACCGAGATTTGTCATACGGCCTTGGGTTAACGCCACTAGACCGCATGTCAAGTTTCGGTCATTCGAGGTCGTTTGGTACTCCATCGGTTAACCGGTAACCGCAGAGGCCTCGTTTAGCGCAGTCAAACCTCCCTCTCCAAGTGGCCCTAAACCCGTCTCAACTCCTTTCATGTTGTCGGTCTCTCTAACACGAACGCCAGAGGCGCAAACGGCACTCCGCTCGAGTTTCCTAACTCTCCCTATGCCCAAACCGTCTGATCGAACTGAGGGACGAAACCCTCCAAACCCTAAAACTTACTATAAATAGACCCCCTTCGTCCATTTTTGGCAGCAGACAACCCTCTCCTCCTCAGATTCCGCGCCGCCGCCTCCCTCCCACTCATGGGTCACGCGCCGCCACCAGCCGCTTCCTCCGCCGCCTCGCCTCCTCGCCGCCCGCCTGTCGCCGGGTGCCACTCCGCGAGCCGCCCGCCGCCTTCTCCTCCAACGCCGAGCCGCCAGACCTGGCCCGAAGCTCCCGTCGCCACGGGCTCCTCCTCCTCCGCCGCCGTCCCGCTGGATCCGCCAGATCCGGCGGGGCCCCGACCTCCCCGGCCCGGATCCACCTCCCCCTCCGTCTCCGGTCGAGACCCCGGCGAACCTCGGCATCCGCGCCGCGCAGGTTGACCTCCCACGTTTTGACTAAGTCCCTGGATCTGTAATTTCATCATGCCATGTTCAAGCCTCCGTATCTTTGCGTCCAGAGCTCCGTTTTGGGCGTATGATATGTCAAAATGTTCGTCTCGTCATCTAGTTCATTTCATTCCATTGCATCAAATTCATTTGAGCTCATCTGGTTGCCCTAAATGCCATTTCAAAAGTGCTAGTTGATGTTATCTCCTGATTATTGTCATATGTTGCACTTTTGTCATTTTTGCCATGATTGATGTGTGCTTCCTATGAGGTTGAGCTCTATAGATGTTTTGTAATGTGCCATGGTACCTTTTCATAGGATTTTACTATGTATTTTTGTGATGCTTGTGTTGGCTAGAAATTGCATGCAAAGTGGTCAAGATGATATTGCTGTTTTCAGAGACTTAGTGATTTCACTAAGTCCCTGACTTTTGTTATTATCATGTCATATGTTCTTGATGATTCCGAGAGATCCATGCATATTTTGGACATGATCAGTAAGGATGATTTGGGCTTGTGTTAGTCCTCTATCCATTCATGTCTTTGTTGGTAATTTTGGAGTGCATTAGCTTGAGTCAATCGAGCTCTACTTTTGCTTGATATCGTTTCCTGGCAGATTTTATACTTGTTATTCAATTTTGCCAATCTTATTGTTATTGATCCTTGCATGTATTATTGTTGTTCTGGCCATGTATGTCTTCTATGTCATGTCTTCTTGATGTATGTATGCTTATCTTATCATTTGAGGCTCTGTAGTGAGTGCATTGAGCTTGTAAACATGCCATCTCGTTATCAGTTTTTGACATGTCAAGTTGCTGAATCTGTTAACAAGACTTTCAATATTGGCATGAGTGTTACTATATTTTCTAGTCCTTTTTGGCTTATGGTCAGTAAGGGACTTTTGTTCTAGGATTTGAGTAGATTCATTCCAAGCCTTGTTTTGCTATTTTAAGTTCCTGTAGCATGTAGTTTTGATGCTCTGAACATTGCAACCTGTTGCTGTTTTTGCCATGTCCAGCCTGTTACTTTGAGCACTTTTGCCATGCTTGTTTGAACATGTTATGAT
Organism: Aegilops longissima; assembly: GCA_021605205.1. Taxonomy (NCBI): domain Eukaryota; kingdom Viridiplantae; phylum Streptophyta; class Magnoliopsida; order Poales; family Poaceae; genus Aegilops; species Aegilops longissima. Next base: position 199,692,224 of record CM038676.1, read on the forward strand.
GTGAACTAGCCGTAGCTCAGTGCTCATCTTTTGTAGAGCATCATGTGTAGATCACTGCCATGTGCTTTGTTGTTACGTTTGGGTGCAGTAGCTTAATTATTTGTTGCTTGCTAAGTGGCATCATGCTGTTAATGGCAGATTCGTGCCATTCTTGTTTTGCTTGTCATTTGCAAACCGTGCATCCGATTCCGGTGATCTTTATATCGATTTCAACCGAAATCATCTCATCTTTCCAGTGGCATGCTTGGTTTGCCAAGTTGATGCCTGGTTCATCATTTACCTTCCGGAGCGCACATAAGCATTGCATATCCCATCATGCATATCATGCCATGTTTTGCATCATGTTGATTGTGCATTGCACCGTGATTTATTGTGGTTCCTTTGTTTGTGTTGTTGCTTTGGGTAGAGTCGGGAGACGAGTACGTGAACGAGGAGCCTGTTGAGAACGTTTTCGAGGATCAAGCTTTCGACAACTCGAGAAACATTGCGAGCAAGATGACCATACCCTCGAAATCACTTCTATCTTTGCTATGCTAGTTGCTCGCTCTTTTGCTATGCCTATGCTGCGATGCCTACCACTTGCTATATCATGCCACCCATATTGCCATGTCAGCCCTAACCATCCTTTCCTAGCAAACCGTTGATTGGCTATGTTACCGCTTTGCTCAGCCCTCTTATAGCGTTGCTAGTTGCGGTGAAGCTGAAGTTTGTTCCTTGTTGGAACATGGAGATGTTGTTCCTTGTTGGAACATGTTTACTTGTTGGGGATATCACAATATTTATATATCTGCTATGTTTAACACATCTATATACTTGGTAAAGGGTGGAAGGCTCGGCCTTATGCCCGGTGTTTTGTTCCACTCTTGCCACCCTAGTTTCCGTCATACCGTGTTATGTTCCTTGATTTTGCGTTCCTTACGGTTGGGTGATTTATGGGACCCCCTTGACAGTTCGCTTTGAATAAGACTCGTCCAGCAAGGCCCAACTTTGGTCTTACCATTTTCCACCTAAGCCTTTTTCCCCCGGGTTTTCGCGAGCCCGAGGGTCATCTTTATTTTAACCCCCCCCGGACCAGTGCTCCTTCGAGTGCTGGCCCGAACCGGCAGATCATGGGCCACCTCGGGCAACTCGAGGGCTGGTTTTACTCGTGGGCTGACCTATCCGGTGTGCCACGAGAACGAGATATGTGCAGCTCCTATCGGGATTTGTCGGCACAGTCGGGTGGCTTTGCTGGTCTTGTTTTATTGCTGTCGAATTGTCTTGTAGTCCGGGATTCCGAGATTGATCGGGTCTTCCCGTAGAAGGAATATCCTTCGTTGACCGTGAGAGCTTATAATGGGCTAAGTTGGGACACCCTGCAGGTAATATCTTTCAAAGCCGTGCCCGCGTTATGAGGCAGATGGGAATTTGTTAATGTCCGGTTGTAGATAACCCAAAGTTGATCTCAAATAAAATACACATCAACGCGTGTGTAACCGTGATGGTCTCTTCTCGGGTCCGGGAAGTGAACACGGTGTTGGAGTTATGTCGGCGTAAGTAGTTCAGATCACTTCTTGATCGCTATTAGTTTCACGACCGCGCTTTGCTTCTCTTCTCGCTCTCTTTTGCGAAGTAGCCACCATATTTGCTAGTCGCTTGCTGCAGCTCCACTTTACTACTCTGTCCTTCCTATTAGCTTAAATAGTCTTGATCTCGCTGGTGTGAGATTGCTGAGTCCCGTGACTCACGATACTTCAAAACAGTTGCAGGTTCCGACGATGCGGTGCAGGTGATTCCACCGAGCTCAAGTGGGAGTTCGACGAGGAACGTGGTCGTTACTATGTGTCTTTTCCAGATGATCGATAGTGGTGCCCAGTTGGGACGATTCGGGACCTGTGTTAGCATTTGGGGTATCTTCTTTATTTTGGTTCCGTAGTCGGACCTTGAGTGTACTCTGAATGATGGATGTTTATTTATGTCTTGTGTGAAGTGGCATTGTAAGCCAACTATGTATCTTTCCTTAATTATTACATGGGTTGTGTGAAGATTACCTCACTTGCGACATTGCTTTCAATGCGGTTATGCCTCTAAGTCGTGCCTCGACACGTGGGAGATATAGCCGCATCGGGGCGTTACAAGTTGGTAATCGAGCCTTCCCGACTTAGGAGCCCCTACTTGATTGTTTGTCGACGTTGTTGAGTCTAGAATGGAAAAATGTTTTGAGTCTTAGGATTATATATATCGGAGAGTAGGATTCTTTTACTTCCCAGTCCTTAAATCGCTCTGGTGAGGTATCCCGACGTAGAGTTTTGACTCTCCTCTTCTCAAATTTCACTAAAATTTTTTAGGATCACGTGGGTATCTTGGAATCGTTCCGATGGTTTTGTGACGAGAACATTGTTCTTGGTGCCTCGACATTTAGGGGTTGTGGCGGTGTCCCGGGAGTTGAGCTCCGAGGTGTTGTCGTCACAATTTTATCGTTGCAGATTCTCGAATACCGAGTTTTGCCGACATCGAAATCTCTTTTGTGCAGTTGTTGGTGAGATAACCCTGATAGCCCAAAGATCTTGTGGCGAGTCGGGAGTATTGCCATGACTTGCATAACGGATGTTTTTCAAGGTCGAGGTACACGATTTCGAGGATTTCTTGGTTATGTGTTGACGGATGGATACAAATGGATCTAGGTATTGTTAGTTTGGGTGATATATTTTGTGTCCCTGTATCCCCAACACCAGATTGCATAACCAAAAGTTTCGGAGTTTATAGGTGGGAATTCTAGTAGCTTACGGGATATTATTTCCGACGGATGTATGATTTGAGATTGGGGTTCAACGTCTAGTGGTCCGCCCATTCACGGTCGATTCTGATGGGTCGCGAGACGTCTTAAAGAATCCTTGGCTATGCTGATTCGGGGCGTCTTGTTAGTCATTCGTGACGTCCGCTATACGTCGTGTCCGTGTGGGCCCCACCACGAACACTTTGGGCGTAAATTCTATCATGTGTTTGTTCCGCTCATTCTAGAAGCCAACCTTTTATTTTCAGTTGTGATATTCGATTTGTTTCTAAGATGATGTTGTTTCCATATCTTTATCTAAGTGGCTTCTCACCTTAATGGATGTGTGATGATTAACTTTGGAATTCATTCGTTCATTCTTGTTGAATGTTTATTGTGAAGACTATATGTTGCAATTTCTATCCGTTCATTCTACTTATCAATTTGTCTATCAAAGGACTAACGGATGTCACCCTCTCCAGATGGCTCCGCCAACGCGTCTGAATCCGGATCGCAATGATGGGGATCAGTCGAATCCTCCACCTCCACCTCCACCTCCGCCTCCGAGCGTGGCAAGCTATCATGGCAGCCACCAATGCCAATGCTCGAGATGATTTTGCAGCTCTTGCAAGAAGCGTACTCGGGGCAAGGCAATCAAGGCAATCAAGGCAATCAAGGTCAAGGCAACAATCAGCCACACTTTGCTACTCTCAGTCAGTTCCTCGCTAATCAGCCGAAGTCTTTCAGTTTCTGTGTTGAGGCAACAGACGCTGATGATTGGCTAGTGGACATCTGCAAGCACTTTGACTGTAGCAATGTCAGACCTGAGGACTTTGTCAAGTTTGCATCGTTTCAACTCAAGGATCAAGCTGCTGAGTGGTTCCAGCAATACAAAGATTCCAGAGGAGGCCGTGTCATTACAGGATGAGTTCCGCGTGATTTCCGAGCTCATCACATTCCGAAAAGTGTTGTTGAGAGCAAGCGTGAGGAGTTCCGCAATCTCAAGCAGGGCAACATGTCTGTCTATCAATACAATATCCAGTTCCAGAAGCTCGCTCGTTTTGCTAAGCAAGATGTACCTGATGAAAGGAGTATGATCTATCAGTTCAGAGGTGGTCTGAGAGAAGATCTGCAATTACCTCTTGTGCTGTTTGAGCCAGATAAGTATGATGATTTCTACAACATGGCTCTCAAGCAAGAAGCGGCTCAGCTCAAATGCGAGGCTTCTAAGAAGAGAATCAGGGACGCAGTTCAGTCCTCCTCGTCCTCTCAAGTGGCAGCCAAGCAGCAGAAGTTTTACCTGCCCCCTCCTCCGTTCCGTCAGCCTTACCAACAGAAGAACTCAGGTGGCCGTGGATCTTCCCACCCACCCAACCCAAGCTATCAGAACAAGTCTAATTCTCAAGCTCCAAGGTCAAGTGCTCCTTACCACCGTCCGCTCTCTGAGGTCACTTGCAACAAGTGTCAGCAGAAGGGTCACTATGCGAACAAGTGCTTCAACCAGAGGCGTCTTCCGCCTCCTCCTCCTGTGAAATCTTCCAGCAATGCAGTGGTCAAGCATAATCCCAAGTATGCCAAGGTCAATATGATGAATGCAGCTCAAGCAGAGGAGTCTTCTGATGTGATAATGGGTAATCTCTCAGTTAATGATATTCCTGCAAAAGTCTTATTTGATACTGGTGCATCGCATTGTTTCATGTCGAGACCGTTTTTTGCCAAGCATGATTTCACTTCGGAATTCTTGGTTAAACCTCTAGCAATTGTTTCTCCGGGCAAGCATATGAGTTCTAGCTTGGTGGTTCCGAATGTCGGTATCAAGATGGGCGATTATAGATTTCTGTCTAAACCAGTTGTTCTCGGTGACTCGGGTATTGATCTTATTCTCGGAATGGACTGGCTTTATCAGCACAAAGCTCAAATTGATTGTGCTGCCAGGGAAATTCAATTGACTCACTCTTCTAATGATGTGATCATCTATGTCGCTCGTGATGAAACCATTCGGTTGTTTTCTCTCAATGAGAAGGGCGAACTGAATGCCATCTCTCAGATTCCAGTCGTTTGTGAGTACCAAGATGTCTTTCGGTAAGAGCTTCCGGGTATGCCTCCTCATCGGCGCTTGAGTTAGTTATCGATCTTGAGCCCGCATCGAACCCGTTTATAAGCGTCCATACAAGCTTGGACCTGATGAGCTGAAGGAATTGAAGAAGCAGCTCGATGAACAAGAGCGTCTGGTTTGATCGGACCGAGTTCATCTCCTTGGGGTTGTGGTGTTCTTTTGTCCGGAAGAAGGATGGCACGGACCGACTTTGCGTCGATTACCGTCCATTGAATAAGAAGACAATCAAGAACAAGTATCCACTTCCCAACATCAATGAGCTTTTCGAGCAACTCAAAGGTGCTACAGTGTTCTCTAAGCTTGACCTTCGTTATGGGGTATCATTAGATTCGCATTCGTGAACAAGATATTCCCAAGACAGATTCGAACAAGCTTTGGTTCTTATGAATATATTGTCATGTCTTTCGGCCTCGTCAATGCTCCTCCGACATTCTCTCGGATGATGAACTTCATATTCAACCCCTACACCAATGAATTCGTCTTGGTCTATCTTGATGATATTTTGGTCTTCTCCAAGAATAAGAAGGATCATGCCAAACATTTGCGATTGGTGCTAGACAAGCTCAGAGAGTACCAATTCTATGCTAAGTTCTCCAAATGTGAATTTTGGCTTGATGAAGTGCTTTATCTTGGTCATATCATCTCCGCCAAGGGCATCGCTGTTGATCCCGAGAAGGTGTCCGCAATTGTGAATTGGGAACCTCCTCGTAATGTCAAGCAGCTCCATGATTTTCTTGGTCTTGCAAGCTATTGCGAAGATTCGTTGAGAACTTCTCCAAGATTGCAAAGCCTCTTTCCAACCTTCTCCGAAGCATGTGAAGTATGTCGGTCTCCCGAGTGTGGCGTTGCTTTCAATACCCTTAAAGAGAAACTCGTCACAGCTCTGTCTTGACTCCTCTGATGAATCCAAGCCATATGAAGTTTTCTCGTGATGCTTCTCTTCAAGGTCTCGGTGATGTGTTAATGCAAGAGAAGAGAGTTGTGGCTTATACCTCTCGCCATTGAAGCCCAACGAGAAGAACTACCCCACTCACGATCTTGAGTTGGCGGCGATGGTCCATGCATTGATTACGTGGAGACATCTCTTGTTGGGAAGGAAAGTGGACATTTTCACCGATCACAAGAGTCTCAAGTACATCTTCACTCAGCCTAACCTCAACCTCGAGCAGACTCGATGGGTCGAAATGATTCAAGAGTACAACCCAAGTATTGAGTATACTCGGGCAAGGCCAATGTCATTGCAGATGCTTTGAGCAGAAAGCTTCTCGCAACAGTCTAATCCTCAAGCCCTTTCACCGGATCTCGTGAATCTTTCCATAAGCTGAATCTTCAAGTTGTTCCTCAAGGCTTTCTTGCCAACCTCATAGTCTCTCCTACTTTGGAAGATCAGATTCGTGAGGCTCAACTTCTGGATACCATGGTGAAAAAGGTGAAACGTGGTATTGACAAGGGCATTTCCAAGTACAAGTGCTTCCGCATTGATGACAAAGACACTCTGTTCTTTGAGGACCGGATTGTGGTTCCTAAGGGTGATCTGAGAAAAGTCATTATGAACGAGGCTCACAATTCGCTTCTATCCATTCATCCTGGAAGTACGAAGATGTACCATGATCTCAAGCAGTCATATTGGTGGACTCGAATGAAGCGAGAAATTGCTCAATTCGTGAATGAGTGTGATGTCTGCAGAAGAGTGAAGGCAGAACACCAACGACCAGCTGGTCTACTCCAACCTCTTGCTATTCCTGAATGGAAGTTCGACCATATCGAAATGGACTTCGTGACTGGCTTTCCAAAGTCCAAGCGTGGAAATGATGCTATCTTCGTTGTCATTGACAAGCTGACTAAAGTGGCTCATTTTCTTCCTATCAAAGAATCCATCACAGCAGCTCAGTTGGCAGAGCTATACACCTCCAGGATTGTCTCCTTGCACGGCATTCCACAAGTGATCTCTTCAGACCGTGGCAGCATCTTTACCTCCAAGTTCGGGATTCTTTTGAAGGCCATGGGCACCAACATTCGTTTCAGCACAGCTTTCCATCCTCAAACAAGTGGCCAAGTCGGCGAGTTAATCAAATCCTTGAAGATATGCTCGGGGCTTGTGTCATTTCCTTCGTATGAAGTGGGAAGATTGTCTTCCTTATGCCGAGTTCTCTTACAACAACAGCTTCCAAGCGAGTTCGGCAAGGCCCCATTCGAAATTCTCTATGGCGAAAGTGCGTACTATTCTCAATTGGTGCGAGACAGTGAGCGCCAACTTCTTGGCAATGACTTGATCACAGAAGCAGAAGAAATGTGCCAAGTCATTCGTGAAAATCTCAAAGCCGCGCAATCGCGCCAGAAGAGCTATTATGATGATAAGCACCGTGATGTGACTTTTGAAATCGGAGACCATGTCTACCTCCGCGTCTCTCCAATGAAAGGTACTCGTCGCCCGGTATCAAAGGGAAGCTTGCCCCTAGATCGTGGGTCCTTTCAAGATCATTGGGAAAAGAGGCGATCTCGCCTATCAACGAGCTTCCATCCAACTTTGCAAGCGTGCGATGTGTTTCACGTGTCACAGCTTCGCAAGTGCTTCAAGACTCTGAACGCACTATCAACTTCGAAGAGATTGACCTTCAAGAAGATCTCTCTTATCATGAGCACCCCGTTGCTATTCTTGAAGAAACCGAGCGCAAGACTCGCAACAAGTCAATCAAATTCCTGAAAGTGAAGTGGTCACACCATTCCGACCGAGAAGCTACCGGGCGTGAGGATCACCTCCGTTCGAATATCCGGAGTTCTTTCAGTCCTAGATCTCGGGACGAGATCCTCTTGTAGTGGTGGAGTGTTGTAACACCCCGGAAGTAACTTTCCATATTTGTAACTCCGACTCTTGCCATTTTCGGCATTGTTATATGATATTCCCTCCGTGGTTGGGTTTTCTTCATGTTGCATTTTGTCCATGTCATGCATTTTATATTATGTCATCATGTGCATCGCATTTGCATACGTGTTCGTCTCATGATTCCGAGCATTTTTCCCGTTGTCCGTTTTGCAATCCGCACTCCTATCTCCCGGCGGTCCTTTTACGTTTTTCCGTGTGCGGGTATTAAACCGTCTCGGAGTGGACCGAGATTTGTCATCTGACCTTGGGTTAACGCCACTAGACCGCATGTCAAGTTTGGTCATTCGAGGTCGTTTGGTACTCCATCGGTTAACCGGTAACCGCAGAGGCCTCGTTTAGCGCAGTCAAACCTCCCTCTCCAAGTGGCCCTAAACCCGTCGAACTCCTTTCATGTTGTCGGTCTCTCTAACACGAACGCGTGGCGCGCAAACGGCACTCCGTTCGAGTTTCCTAACTCTCCTATGCCCAAACCGTCCGATCGAAATCAGGGACGAAACCCTCAAACCCTAAAACTTACTATAAATAGACCCCCCCTTCGTCCATTTTTGGCAGCAGACAACCCTCTCCTCCTCAGATTTCAGCGCCGCCGCCTCCCTCCCACCTCGCGGGCATCGCGCCACCACCGCTTCCTCCGCCGCTGCGCCTCCTCGCCGCCGCTTGCCGCGCGGTGCCACTCCGTGAGCCGCCCGCCGTCTTCTCCTCCAACGCCGGAGCCCGCACTCCGCCCGAAGCTCCCGTGGCAGTCCTCCTCCTCCTCCGCCGCCGTCCGCGCGGATCCGGCCAGATCCGGCGGGGCCCGACCTCCCGGCCGGATCCACCTCCCCTCCGTCTCGGTCGAGACCCCGCGAACCTCGGCATCCAAGGCCAAGCAGTTGACCTCCCACGTTTTGACTAAGTCCCTGGATCTGTAATTTCATCATGCCATGTTCAAGCCTCCGTATCTGTGCGTCCAGAGCCCCGTTTTGGGCGTATGATATGTCAAAATGTTCGCCTCGTCATCTAGTTCATTTCATTCCATTGCATCAAATTCATTTGAGCTCATCTGGTTGCCCTAAATGCCATTTCAAAAGTGCTAGTTGATGTTATCTCCTGATTATTGTCATATGTTGCACTTTTGTCATTTTTGCCATGATTGATGTGTGCTTCCTATGAGGTTGAGCTCTATAGATGTTTTGTAATGTGCCATGGTACCTTTTCATAGGATTTTACTATGTATTTTTGTGATGCTTGTGTTGGCTAGAAATTGCATGCAAAGTGGTCAAGATGATATTGCTGTTTTCAGAGACTTAGTGATTTCACTAAGTCCCTGACTTTGTTATTATCATGTCATATGTTCTTGATGATTCCGAGAGATCCATGCATATTTTGGACATGATCAGTAAGGATGATTTGGGCTAGTGTTAGTCCTCTATCCATTCGTGTCTTTGTTGGTAATTTTGGAGTGCATTAGCTTGAGTCAATCGAGCTCTACTTTTGCTTGATATCGTTTCCTGGCAGATTTTATACTTGTTATTCAATTTTGCCAATCTTATTGTTATTGATCCTTGCATGTATTATTGTTGTTCTTGCCATGTATGTCTTCTATGTCATGTCTTCTTGATGTATGTATGCTTAGCTTATCATTTGAGGCTCTGTAGTGAGTGCATTGAGCTTGTAAACATGCCATCTCGTTATCAGTTTTTGACATGTCAAGTTGCTGAATCTGTTAACAAGACTTTCAATACTGACATGAGTGTTACTATATTTTCTAGTCCTTTTTGGCTTATGGTCAGTAAGGGACTTTTGTTCTAGGCTTTGAGTAGATTCATGCCATGCCTTGTTTTGCTATTTTAAGTTCCTGTAGCATGTAGTTTTGATGCTCTGAACATTGCAACCTGTTGCTGTTTTTGCCATGTCGAGCCTGTTACTTTGAGCACTTTTGCCATGCTTGTTTGAACATGTTATGATGTGAACTAGCCGTAGCTCAGTGCTCATCTTTTGTCGAGCATCATGTGTAGATCACTGCCATGTGCTTTGTTGTTACGTTTGGGTGCAGTAGCTTAATTATTTGTTGCTTGCTAAGTGGCATCATGCTGTTAATGGCAGATTCGTGCCATTCTTGTTTTGCTTGTCATTTGCAAACCGTGCATCCGATTCGGTGATCTTTATATCGATTTCAACGAAATCATCTCATCTTTCAGTGGCATGCTTGGTTTGCCAAGTTGATGCCTGGTTCATCATTTACCTTCGGGCGCACATAAGCATTGCATATCCCATCATGCATATCATGCCATGTTTTGCATCATGTTGATTGTGCATTGCACCGTGATTTATTGTGGTTCCTTTGTTTGTGTTGTTGCTTTGGGTAGAGTCGGAGACGAGTGCGTGAGCGAGGAGCCTGTTGAGAACGTTTTCGAGGATCAAGCTTTCGACAACTCGAGAGAACATTGCGAGCAAGATGACCATACCCTCGAAATCACTTCTATCTTTGCTATGCTAGTTGCTCGCTCTTTTGCTATGCCTATGCTGCGATGCCTACCACTTGCTATATCATGCCACCCATATTGCCATGTCAGCCCTAACCATCCTTTCCTAGCAAACCGTTGATTGGCTATGTTACCGCTTTGCTCAGCCCTCTTATAGCGTTGCTAGTTGCAGGTGAAGCTGAAGTTTGTTCCTTGTTGGAACATGGAGATGTTGTTCCTTGTTGGAACATGTTTACTTGTTGGGGATATCACAATATTTATATATCTGCTATGTTTAACACATCTATATACTTGGTAAAGGGTGGAAGGCTCGGCCTTATGCCTGTGTTTTGTTCCACTCTTGCCACCCTAGTTTCCGTCATACCGTGTTATGTTCCTTGATTTTGCGTTCCTTACGGTTGGGTGATTTATGGGACCCCCTTGACAGTTCGCTTTGAATAAGACTCGTCCAGCAAGGCCCAACTTTGGTCTTACCATTTGCCACCTAAGCCTTTTTCCCCGGTTTTCGCGAGCCGAGGGTCATCTTTATTTTAACCCCGGACCAGTGCTCCTTGAGTGCTGGCCCGAACCGGCAGATCTGGGGGCCACCTCGGGCAACTCGAGGGCTGGTTTTACTCGTGGCTGACCTATCCGGTGTGCCACGAGAACGAGATATGTGCAGCTCCTATCGGGATTTGTCGGCACATCGGGTGGCTTTGCTGGTCTTGTTTTATTCTTTGTCGAATTGTCTTGTAGTCCGGGATTCGAGATTGATCGGGTCTTCCGGTAGAAGGAATATCCTTCGTTGACCGTGAGAGCTTATAATGGGCTAAGTTGGGACACCCTGCAGGGTAATATCTTTCAAAGCCGTGCCCGCGGTTATGAGGCAGATGGGAATTTGTTAATGTCCGTTGTAGATAACCCAAAGTTGATCTCAAATAAAATACACATCAACGCGTGTGTAACCGTGATGGTCTCTTCTCGTGAGTCCGGAAGTGAACACGATGTTGGAGTTATGTCGGCGTAAGTAGTTCAGGATCACTTCTTGATCGCTATTAGTTTCACGATCGCGCTTTGCTTCTCTTCTCGCTCTCTTTTGCGAAGTAGCCACCATATTTGCTAGTCGCTTGCTGCAGCTCCACTTTACTACTCTGTCCTTCCTATTAGCTTAAATAGTCTTGATCTCGCGGGTGTGAGATTGCTGAGTCCCGTGACTCACGTGATACTTCAAAACAGTTGCAGGTTCCGCGATGCGGTCAGGTGATTCCACCGAGCTCAAGTGGGAGTTCGACGAGGAACGTGGTCGTTACTATGTGTCTTTTCCAGATGATCGATAGTGGTGCCCGCTTGGGACGATTCGGGACCTGTGTTAGCATTTGGGGTATCTTCTTTATTTTGGTTCCGTAGTCGGACCTTGAGTGTACTCTGAATGATGGATGTTTATTTATGTCTTGTGTGAAGTGGCGAATTGTAAGCCAACTATGTATCTTTCCTTAATTATTACATGGGTTGTGTGAAGATTACCTCACTTGCGACATTGCTTTCAATGCGGTTATGCCTCTAAGTCGTGCCTCGACACGTGGGAGATATAGCCGCATCGGGGGCGTTACAAATACAAAGTTCTCCTCGATCTTCTTGGAGATCTATTCGATGTAATTCTTTTTGTGGTGTGTTTGTCGAGACCCGATGAATTGTGGGTTTATGATTAAGATTATCTATGAAAAATATTTGGTTCTTCGCTAAATTCTTATATGTATGATTTGATATCTTTGCAAGTCTCTTCGAATTATCAGTTTGGTTTGTCCTACTAGATTGATCTTTCTTGCAACGGGAGAAGTGCTTAGCTTTTGATAGAGGCGAGGGTCCCGATCTTTCGATGAGATGATAACTATCGATTTGGTGGAGACGACTTTGACGATCCGACTACAAACGTGCACAACGTTGCGCCTTAGCAATCGCTAAACCAACTCCAAGAGGTTATTGACCATGCCGGAGCACGATCAACCTGACCACGAAGGTCTATTCCTGCAAGCAATCGAAGAACGAGCAAAAATATGATAAAGCAATCTGAATATTGCGAATATGGATGAAGTATTGATAAAAGTGGGGTTTCATAAGCGGTCTTGGTCTGGTCATTGGACACAAACAAAGAACACGAAGTTGCAACGATGGCTAACTTTTAACTAAATAAAACCCAAGTCTAAACGATGCCTTGAGGGCTATATTTATAGGGAAAAGAGAGGGGATTTTGTCCACCCTTGGCAAGGTGGGACTAAAACACCTCCTAAGTCGTTTCCCCTACAATATGGACTCTAAAAATAGATTACATGGGCCTGGCCCAAAATAAGGTCACACCACAGAAATAATAAGCTATGGACGAAATTTATGAAAGGCCATCTTGTATATTTCATCCATCTTCTTGTATGTCATCATGGTGGCTTCAAAGTCCGAAAATCTCCACTTGAACCTCCGTTCTTGTTCTCCTTGCACGCACCTTCATCTCCGTGCTTGACCATGCTCCAATGTTCAACCTTCTTGTTCGTGCTAGGCCCTTCAATTGCAAACAACACAAATGTATCTAAGTTAGGCAGCATCATATTCTCATGAACACTAGAAACATTACCAAGAAACGAAAGTACCTGATAATTTAATTTGGCATATCTGAGCTCTAGCAACTGTTCTAAGAGGTGAAACAGCAGGGGATATGGGTGTAACTGTGGTGGCCATGTCCTCATCATCCTCCCCTTCTTGAAAACAAAGCCGTCCTCGGCGTTGCTTAATCTGAAATCTGGCTAACAAAAGAGACAAGGTGTACACATTGTATATGTATATGTCATCCTTTTTACTGATCTCAGTAGGGGCACATGTGACAAAGTTATACAAGAGCACCCTTCAAAAGTCATGAAATATAAAGCCAATATATTATCACAAGAATTCAAAGGCATGAAAATATTGCAACTTAGTTTGCACATATAAGTGAAGCTCTTATTCATATCAAAAGATTGACAATGCTTATCATTAAACCATCCTAACATTGATGAATCATCACCAAGATTAGAGATCATATCAAAATGATTAAACATCCACACAATTATTTTCAAACGTATTTGATCCAAATATGATTTATTCCCTGATTCACATGATTCTTTTGCGTCAATAGTTAATTCAATGGGTTCACTCAAAAATGTTTGATCACATGGCAAAGTCAACTCATGAACATAGTCCTCTAAAATAGCTGGTGTGATCAAAGTAGTGGGTAGCTCATCGCATGGTTCATTTAAATTAACAAGGCATTCATCATACTCATGTGGAGGTGGAAGATCGGTACCTTTGGCATTACCTCTTATGATCAACAAAGATGATGTAGGCACTCTAGGTGGCGACACGGCACATGGTGGAGGTGATGTAGTGCTCTCAACAATGGATGTTGTTTTCATAGGAGACACAGTGGTGGAAGGAACAACCGTCGCAACTCTTGGGATTTGCACCTTCCGCTTGTTTGTCTTGTGGGCAACACGTTTTGTTATCTCCTGTTCAGCTTTGCAAGCAAGACGAAACAAACGGTCCATAGTATAACATGTTTCATGAATTAGTATATCCTGAATGTCACGGTTTAATCCGCCCCAAAATCTATCCATAAAATCTTCTTCACTTTCTTCTAAAGAGGACTGCAACAAGGTAGTTTGTAAATCATCATAATATTTCTTTACGGTGTCACTACCTTGTTTTAAATGTTGCCACTTTTTCATCATGTCACGAGTATAATAAGCGGGGACAAATGTATATCGCATGGCAAGTTTCAAATCATCCCAAGTAGTAGGTATATAATCAGGGTGTAACCGACAATATTCACTCCACCAAACTAAAGCATAACCGGTGAAAGAACCAACCGCAACCTTAACTTTTTTATGTTCATCAAAATTATGGGAAGCAAATATATTATTTATGTCGAACTCCCATTCAATATATAAAGCAGGTCTAAAACGCCCATTAAATGGTGGTATAGAAACATTAACCTGAACATGTGCATCTGGATGTTTGTGCACCTCTCATGACGGTTGTGATATTTGCATAGGAGGTGGCACGTCTCCCGCGATCGACAAAGCCCATGGATTGACTCTAGATCCTGTCATGATTAGTAGAAACAAGAAACAAAATCCAAAAATAATGCTCCTATAACTACTAGGATGTGGTGGTAAAACGCTCACAGTAAAGCAAATATCAATGTCTTACAAGTTCTTACCATGCAGCAGGCAGTGATCGGCAACCAGCAGTGTCAAGTAACTCCAAAAGTTGGGTAAAGCGATTGCCAGGTGAACTATAGATACACGGTGTAGAAATATGTGGAGCTAGGTTGGCTTTATATATGTGGAAAAAATGCTACAACCACGTTAATTAATGCAAGCTGAAAATTCGTTCAAAGTGGTTGAGTGCTAGTCCTAGGCTAGACAACTAGAGACGCGAGCCTATGACACAAATGAATTCACGATGCTTCACTGGAAAAAAAATGTGTTTGCAATGGTAGACACGACGATAGATGTGGGTGAAAATAAAGATCCTCAGAAAATAAAGCAATCAAAAACGTGCCTAACATGAAAACCAACGTGGCAGCAGAGAATCTTGTGGCCCTCTCCCTGATCCAAGTCAACTTTTAGGCACAAGTATACTAGTGACGTACCACTCCTTCAATAAGCTAGTTTCTTTTTTTTGGAAGCCAACACCACAAAGGGATCAAGTCAACCGCTGCACTTTTCTCTCTCCAAAGAAAAACTGCACGGGCATGTTTTCTTTTTTTCGTGGGAAAGACAACCGAATCAGCCAAGAGAATTTTTTTTTATCTTGAGGCCCTAGGCAAAAGCACGTGCACTTCCCTTCTCTTACTTCTTCTTTTTTTTCCAGTCAAAACGCCCTAGCAACCATCCCACAAAATCAGCTAGATGCCAAACGCCAATTGCCTGTTTTTTTCCGTTAAATGCTTCCTTCCAAATAGCACAAAATCCTACGTAAAAAAACAGATCCGCAGCTTTCCTTATTTTCTTCTTCCAAACATGGAAACAACCACCTCTCCTTGATTTACGTGCAGATTTACTTCCTCCTTTCCTTTTTTTTCACAGAAATTGCCCAATCAAACAGCCACCAACCAAACCGATTAACACTTGCCTTTTTTTCACTTGTTTCCTTGTGATACGTAACAAACTTTCCGCAACAAACACAAATTTTCGTCCAAGTAGGAAGCAGATCAACGCTGGACTTTCCTTTTTTCCAATCTCCTTCCTTATTCTCCTCCACTCTTTCTTATAATTCTTCTTCTCTTATTTTTTTCAATAAATGTGCCCGGATCTGATCCGACTTGCCTTTTTTTTCTCCAAGATGGCTGCTCTTTTTCTCCTTTATTTTCGCCAAGGAAATTCCAAAACTTGGAAACCACCAACCGAATCAGCCAACTATAGTACCACTTCCTCTTTTGTTTCCTTTCCTTCCCTTATTTTTTTACTTGGTTTCCAAAAACGTGAATGGCAAGGACTCCAAACCGAACAACTTTTTTTTTAATTATCTCAACGTCACAAGTAGAAGTCCTTCCACGTGAAGGACTAAATCTTATTACACGAGAGGAAAACAAGACACGCTTCACGTGGTTGCCTTAAAATATCTGCATGCTGCCACTCTTTTCTTTATTCCTTCGAAATCTTCTTCCTAAAAAAGTCACGTGAGTCACCTCCTCCTATCAAAAATATTCTGTCCTCAACCACTCAAACCGACAAGATCTGCCCAACAGAATCAATATGACGTGATTGAACTATTGTGTTCCCCTCAAAACTACTAGTATATCATAACTTCCAATTGAACCAATACTAGTAGTATCTGAAGGCTGACTTTCCTTGTAAGGTGAGAAACAAAATTTTATGTACTCCTCCCTTCTTTTTCTACGGAGGTTGATGCAACGGAAAACGATGACGACAACAAATGACTCACGATGGCAGCAGTGAGGGCGAAGCGCGAACGATACTAATGTAGGGCGGCAACAACTAAGGTGATGGAGATGACAACGACAACCTCAGTGAATGATGGATGTGGATGCAGTCAGTGCAAGTGGATGCAACATGAACAATGCGTGACTAGAACTTGAAACTCTAAATGACTAGACACTAAGAAACCAGCAACTCGACGCAGATGCAACCGAAAATTCAACAATGCAAAAACTTTGTGGCAATGGCGAAAAGGCTCGGACTGTCTTGGACATGAATGAACTAATCTAACTTTTTTGTGGCTTTTTCTGGGACTCTAGGTATGAAGAACAGATGCAATCTAGACTATGAAAAACTGGAAAATCACACCGAGCAACCTGAAAACTGATACCACTTGATAGAGGCGAGGGTCCCGATCTTTCGATGAGATGATAACTATCGATTTGGTGGAGACGACTTTGACGATCCGACTACAAACATGCACGACGTTGCGCCTTAGTAATCGCTAAACCAACTCCAAGAGGTTATTGACCATGCCGGGGCACGATCAACCTGACCACGGAGGTCTATTCCTGCAAGCAATCGAAGAACGAGAAAAAATATGATAAAGCAATCTGAATATTGCGAATATGGATGAAGTATTGATAAAAGTGGGGTTTCATAAGCGGTCTTGGTCTGGTCGTTGGACACAAACGAAGTACACAAAATTGCAACGATGGCTAACTTTTAACTAAATAAAACCCAAGTCTAAACGATGCCTTAAGGGCTATATTTATAGGGAAAAGAGAGGGGATTTTGTCCACCCTTGGCAAGGTGGGACTAAAACACCTCCTAAGTCGTTTCCCCTACAATATGGACTCTAAAAATAGATTACATGGGCCTGGCCCAAAATAAGGTCGCCCCATACCAATAATAAGCTATGGACGAAATTTATGAAAGGCCATCTTGTATATTTCGTCCATCTTCTTGTATGTCATCATGGTGGCTTCAAAGTCCGGAAATCTCCACTTGAACCTCTGTTCTTGTTCTCCTTGCACGCACCTTCATCTCCGTGCTTGACCATGCTCCAATGTTCAACCTTCTTGTCCGTGCTAGGCCCTTCAATTGCAAACAACACAAATGTATCTAAGTTAGGCAGCATCATATTCTCATGAACACTAGAAACATTACCAAGAAACGAAAGTACCTGATAATTTAATTGGCATATCTGAGCTGTAGCAACTGTTCTAAGAGGTAAAACAGCAGGGGATATGGGTGTAACTGTGGTGGCCATGTCCTCATCAGCTTTGGGTTCAATCTTGCGGTGTCCTTTCCAAGTGACAGTAGAGGCAGCATGGCATGTATTGTATTGTTGCCATTGAGGATAAAAATATGGGGTTTATATCATATTGCTTGAGTTTATCCCTCTACATCATGTCATCTTGCCTAATGCGTTACTCTGTTCTTATGAACTTAATACTCTAGATGCATGCTGGATAGCGGTCGATGTGTGGAGCAATAGTAGTAGATGCAGAATCGTTTCGGTCTACTTGTCACGGACGTGATGCCTATATACATGATCATGCCTAGATATTCTCATAACTATGCGCTTTTTTATTAATTGCTCACCCACCGTAAATTATGCTATCTTGAGAGAAGCCACTAGTGAAACATATGGCCCTCGGGTCTATCTTCCATCATATTATTTTCCTATCAATTTACCATTCCTTCCATATTTTATTTTGCAATTACTGTTGGGCAATTGATAGAACTTCAAATGATCATGAAGATATCCATGCAATGATCAATATATAGGCATCACGTCCAAGATTAGTAGACCGATTCCTGCCTGCATCTACTATATTACTCCACACATCGACCGCTATCCAGCATGCATCTAGTGTATTAAGTTCATGGAGAAACAGAGTAATGCAATAAGAACGATCATGATGTAGACAAGATCTATTCATGTAGAAATTGACCCCATCTTGTTATCCTTAATAGCAACGATCAACATGTGTCTTGTTACCCCTTATGTCACTAGGAAAGAACACCGCCTGACCGAACCCATCACAAAGCATCTCTTCCCATGGCAAGAAAAATCGATCTAGTTGGCCTAACTATACAAAGATTCGAAGAAGAAATACGAGGCTATAAATAATCATGCATATAGAAGATCAAAGAAGACTCAAATAACTTTCATGGATAAAATAGATCTGATCATAAACTCAAAGTTCATCGGATCCCAACAAACACACCGTAGAAAGAGTTACATCAAATAGAACTCCAAGAGATGTGACACCCCAAAAATTTAACCATGTTTTTTTTATTAAAATTTTGCCAGGAAATTAAATTTTTATTTTTCTGGATTTATTCTTGATCTCAGGGCCTCTCTTTTCCCCTAAGTTGTGGAGTTTTCACCCCAAGTAAAAACTTTCCTATTATTATTGGACTTGTTTACCCTCTCAAATAAAACAATTCTTTTATCAGTGAGATTATTTATATAATTATTTTTCCCCTCAGCTCTATTTCTCTAAAATGATTTTTCATAAGATTTAGGGTCCCATTTGCACTGCAACCCTTTGATAAATTCATTTAAAAATCCCACCAAAATTTGGGGGTGACATATGATGTCCCTAAATCACTCTTATACAAAAATATTCCTTAGTCATTTGGAGATTTTGAGTTTACCACAAGTTTTTAAATCTGGTCCAGTTGCACTTTTTCACTACAACCTATTTAAATATTTCTTTAAAACTTCCACCAAAATTAGGGGATGTCAGTAGGAGTATATTATTCATCTTTATGCAAAAACCCGTTGACGTTCTTTGAAAAATTTGAGCAAATCATTATCATCTTCATTCTGGTTCAACTTGGTGATTTGTACTACAACCATATTTTTTCTTGCCCTTTTCCCCTTGATTCTTTCTCCTGCTTATAGACGACCCTACCAAACCCTTAAGTCCAGGAGAATGGACCCATTGGAGTATGTTTAGTCCATACAATGATGCCCTTTTCCTTCTATCCAGAACTGGAGTTTTGCAAAACTTACACTAACAAGTTTCTAGTTTTGGCCAACTAACCTTGCCATCCTCACCTGCATCTAAAGAGACCCTGATCTGGAGATTTTTGCCCCTCCAAGAGCTTCCTAGATGCTCTTGGCATTCTGTCAAACACCTTGAGTGCATGGACAATTTTGGCATGATTTTAGTTTTGCACTGTGATCTTGCCCCTCTGGACATACTGGCATGTCCACTAAGCTCCTAAATGCCTCTAACCTAGACCTGTTAAACCCCAGCCTCACCCAAGACCTCTAGCACGCCCTGGCATTCTGTCGAGCATGTCGCGTGCGTGCGCTGGACGCGCCCAGAGCGTGCATTTTGCACGTGCGGACACCCGAGTCGCCGCGTCCCACTACCGCCTCCCCCGCGCCCGTTATGGCCCCTCCCATCTCCCAGCCGTCACACCCTGACTCCTCCCTCACCGCAGAGCCGCCTGGACCCCCCCTGACGCTCCACAGCGCCGCCACCGCTAGCCCGACGCGCCAGCAGCCCTATCGCCGTGGGCGGCGCCGCCCGAGCCACACCCGCCGCCACTCGCCCTCTTGAGCAGTAGGGAGCTCGTCAGGATGCGCCGGCCAGCTCCACGTCGCCCTGCTAGCTACAGCGAGGCGGTTCGCCAGCGTCCTTATCCACCGCCGCGGAACCGACCTTGTTGCGCTATTAAAGGAGGCCCCCGAGCCTCTCCGAAACCTCAGGCGACCTCAAGCCACCCCACCTAGCACCCCCGCAGCAGTCAATCGACCAGGGAAGGACTTCTTCCCCATCTCCGGCCAGTACAGCCGCCGTCGCCCTCCGGTCCATTCAGTCGCAACCCGAGCCCCTCCTGTCCAGCTAGCGCCACTGTTCGACTCCCCATGACCCTGCGGAGACGCCCAACACCTCAAACCCGGTCGGGAACCACTGTAGCCCGAGCCCCTAAATACACCCGAAGCCGCCGTCCGCCGCGGAGCTCGCCGCCGGCGACTCCCTCCATCCCCGCCACCTCCTCGACCACCGGGAGGACCGCCCTGGCCTGGCGGATCCATCCCTGCCCTCGGGAGCCCGCGAGGAGCCGCCGCTCGCCGGCGTTGATCGCTGGAGCCCCCGCCTCTGTTCGGCCAGAGGAGGAAGGAGGCGGGGGAGACCGGTCAAACCTGACCAATGGGCCCCCTGGACCCACTGTCAGTGACCACGGGCCGGTCCATGCTGGATAAGTGATAGCTAAACGCAAAGTACGCCTTCGACGTATACTCTTTTCGAAATGTCTTTCTTTTTTCAGTTTTATTTTAAAAACAGAAAGTTGACTAAACTTTGACAGGCTATAACTTTTTAAATATAAATCCAAATGACTTGATTCTTTTTCTGTTGCTTCCTAAATATTGTCTAGTTTATTTTCATATTTATTTGAAAATTTTCCAAGCAACTATTTTGTACTGTTAGTAAAGTATGTGTTATTTGAATATTTTTGAAAAATAGGAATTTGGAGGGGAGATTATAACTTTCAAAAGTTTTGGAGTGCACCTCACCCCTCCACAACTTGAAGGCAAGCATTCTGAACCCTGGCATAATATTTTTTTGTGTGTGTTGGTTAATACGATTATAACACCACCTTAATACGGAAAACTCGCTATTTTATGTGGTGATACGATCATTTGCACGAATGCATATTGGAAACTTCCTTGTTGTTGGAAGTGGATATACTTGTGATGGTGATCGTCCTCGTATGCCTTACATGCATGCCGGAAAGAAATCCGGGAAAGCCTCTGCCTTGGGTAGGCGTGAGCTTGTCTTCGGTCTTCGTCGGGACGGTTATGTCCGATATGGCATAGTAAGGTATAATGAGTGGTGATTCTGTTGGTTGAAATATTTTTTTTGTACATATCATGTAGGGACTTTAAAACCTCCTGAGTCGACCGTAGATCGAGTCTTGTTCCAGTAACCCCCATGCTTGTTTCGTACTACCACTTGTCCCTGCTGCAGGTAGGGTACGGTTCAGTAAGTTGTCAACCCCTTCCTAGCACACACCGTATAGAGAGGCCATGGTGGAAGATACCAGATGCATCCGGTAGGCACGCCACCTGGTCCGGGGGCATGGGTGTTTCCGGTTGGGACCGAGAGGTGGGCACCCCTTAGAGCGCGCGATATAAATTTGATCCCATGCTACACGAGGTTGTAGCCTCCCCACTTAGAGTTTTGCTTAACAAGTGTCGTGGGTGATTCCAGACACCGGTAAGTTAAGCTGGTGTGTGCGAGTTAGGCGCGTTTTCAATTAAAAGACCGTAATGGAATTAGTCCCGATGGACTGAAGGAATCCGTTACTCGTGGGTAAAGAGTACACCCTCTACAGAGGTTAAATCTATTCGAATAGCCGTGTCCATGGTTAAGGACTACAGTCTGGGATGGGTCAAGTGTCGGTCTTAGTGTCGGTCTTCGGAGGAGAAACTGTTAAACCAGAACTTGGATCATGACTTGTGACTGGTGATGATCATGATTATTATTTGTTATGGACTAACCCATTATATTATTTGAATTACCGAGTATCCCTGGGATGGTTCTACCACCTGGATATTCGCTGTGATTATTTTTATAAGCCCTTTATGTGGCGTCGCTGAGACGCCCGACTGTGGCATGCTTGTTATTTATTTACTTTATAAGCCCTTTAGGTGGTGTCATTTGAGGCGCCTGATCGTGGCATGCTTGTTATTTATTTACTTTATAAGCCCTTTATGTGGTGTCATTGAGGCCTTGATCGTGGCATGCTTGTTATTTATTTACCTTATAAGCCCTTTATGTGGTGTCGCTCGGCGCTTGGATCGAGGCATGCTCGTTATTTACTAACCTTTCGAGTAAGCCGCCGACACCCGATCGGTGCATTTTATTACTACTCTATTATTGCACATTCATGTATATAAATAACCTGCTTGAGTGCATTCAGAGATTTTATTTTATGATTGACGTGGGATCATAGAATATTTCAGAGCATGATTATCATTGTTATACTATACCTATGTTCATAATGTTTGTGAGTACATTCAAAAGTACTCATTGGCTTGTCCCTGGCTATTGTCTTGGCCAGATTTCTTGCGTGGAGAGGAGCGTTGCGATGACAGCCCCGGAACCTAAGCAACGGTGATAGCAGTCTTGCGAAGATAGGAGTTAACCTGGTCAGCTGTTCCTGTGGGAAATGGAGTCCCATAACACTGATGATCCACAAACCGCTTCCGCCATCAACCACTAGAAACCAATTGTTGTACTCATAGGCTAGAATGGTCTTGTACTACATATTTTGTATTTTGCTTGGATTTTCTGTATCAAGTTGGTGCCTCATCAGCTAACAGTAATCCTGGGGCTGGTGAGCACAAGGGCCATTTTCTGGAAATTAATATCCCAAAAATCCGGTCCTGACAAGAGACCATTGTATTGAGAATCAAAAGAGATAGAGGAAGCCATCTAGCTACTGACTACGGAACAATAGGTCTACAATGAACTACTCATGCATCATCGGAGAGGCACCAATGAGGATGATGAACCCCTCCGTGATGGTGTCTAGATTGTATCTCGTGGTTCTGGAACTTGCGGCGGCTGGAATTGTGTTTCGTCGACTCCCTAGGGTTTTGGGAATATTTGGGTATTTATAGGGTGAAGAGGCGGTGCGGGAGGCCACCGAGGTGGGCACAACCCACCAGGGTGCGCCTGGGTTCCCAGGCGCGCCCAAGTAGGTTGTGCCCCCCTCGGGGCACCCCTTTGGTACTTCTTTGGCCCAAGTTGTTCTTGCTGGTCCAGAAAAATTCTCCAAAAAGTTTTGCTGCATTTGGACTCAGTTTGTTATTGATTTTCTATGAAGTAAAAAACAAGCAAAAAACAGCAACTGGCACTTGTGACTATGTCAATACGTTAGTCCCAAAAAATGATATAAAGTTGCTATAAAGTGATTATAAAACATCCAAGAACGATAATATAACATGGAACAAGCAAAAATTATAGATACGTTGGACACGTATCACCCACCTCCGGTGCCCATCTTCTGGTATATAGGTCACTTTGACCTATAAAAAATAAGGAGAGGACTTTCGGGATGGAGCGCCGCCGTCTCGAGGCGGAACTTGGGCAGGAGCACTTTAGCCCTCCGGCGGAGCGATTCCGCCGGGGGAACTTCCCTCCCAGAGGGGGAAATTGAAGCCATCGTCATCACCAACAACCCTCTCATCTTTGGGAGGCCAATCTCCATCAGCATCTTCAACAACACCATCTCCTCTCAAACCCTAGTTCATCTCTTGTGTTCAATCTTTGTACCGGAACCTCAGGTTGATACCTGTGGGTGACTAGAAGTGTTGATTACATCTTGTAGTTGATTACTATATGGTTTATTTGGTGGAAGATTATATGTTCAGATCCATTATGCTATTTAATACCCCTCTGATCTTGAGCATGATTATCATCTGTGAGTAGTTACTTTTGTTCTTGAGGTCATGGGAGAAATCTTGCTGCAAGTAATCATATGAACTTGATATGTGTTCAATATTTTGATGATATGTATGTGGTGATTCACTTAGTGGTGTCATGTGAGCTCTTTCTCTTTTGAGCTCTTTCTTTGGATCTTTCTCTTTTGAGCTCTTCCTTTGGCCTCTTATGCAAAACTTTACGAACCAAGATAACAATTGTGTATATGTGAGGACAACCTTGTGACACAAGATATGATATCAAGATGCTTGTACCAAGATGGTATGGTATGTATGCTATGGGGACTATGATCACTAATGTGCACAAGTAGCGTTGCCAGCAATACTCAAAGGCTAGTATTGATAGGAAAGGTACGCAAAATGGGCTATGGGGTTATCAATGCAATGGCAAGAATGAATGTATAATGAAGGGATACCACGATACCAAGGTGATATAGAGGTTACCGTTCTTGCTTACGGTGAAGGTGTGAAAATGGTGAAGTGGTCGATGTTGATGATGAAGATGAGCGACGGTGATGTCGATGATGAATCGTCCCTAAGTAGCCGAAACAAGTTAGGAAACGCGAATCCCAACTCAAATTCTCTAAGACAAAAGTGGCAAAATAGTCGAAGTTGGTAGTGTGTAAGTGGTGGTGGTTGTGGAAGTGCGTATGCGGAACTAGCAGTGGAATCTGGGTTGCGTATGCGGAAGTGGAAATGGGCTCGTCGGACGTCCGGTAGTGGTCGGACAACTGGTAGCTGTTGGACATCCAGAGACTGTCGGGCGTCCGTTGCTTGGGTGATTTCGGGCACAAGATGAACTCTAGGGTTCGTGGTGTAGGGGCAAAATTGAACGAATTTGTGGATGGAAAAGGGGGGAAAGATGGGGCAAAGCTAGATCTACCTGCTATAGACGAAATCCACGGAAAAAATCCAACAAAAATTCATAAAAACCAACAAATCACAAAAAAAAATTGGGGCTATTTTTGGTGGAGAATTTTCGAAATTGGGACAAAATCAACAAAACAAGGCTAGAAAACAAGGGTAGGGGCTCCAAATTCGTGATCAACCAAGGCTCATGATACCAAGATGATGTAGGGTGGAAACCCTAAGTCCGATCTTTGACAAAATGGAGGGGATCCCATGAAGAACACGAGGGGAAAACACGAGGGGAAACGAGAGGAATCACTCAAATCAACGAGAAACGATCACACATGTGATAGATCCATGAACACAAAGAGAGATACACGATCCAAAGTCAACAAAGGACAATACAAATGGTAACTAGTTCATCGCTGTGAGGAGGCCTTGAATCCATGAGGGATCTTCCCGTTAGAGGCCTTGAATCCAAGCGTGGATCTTCTCTGTAGAGGCCGCAGTCTCTCGATGGAGGAGAGAACCACAAGGATGAACAAAGCTCTATCTATAAAATGAGCTAAACCTATGCTAGCCTTAGAAAGATGGAGGAGGAGGAGTATATATACACTGGTACAGCGAGGTGTGATACAAATAGTTTTTAACCCCTTTTGCGACGGTGTTCTGAACCGTCACCTAGTGAGTGATTGCGATAGGGGGATCCTTCCCACATGACCTAGAAATCATCGAGGATAGGGAGCCAACATGCATACAGTTGTCCCTATAAAACTGTTTCTGATATCTCGAATATCCCAAACGCTTCATCCTTGCTACTCGTTTGTGCTCGCATTGCCATTGCAGTCAGAGTTATGTGGTTTTACCTAAAACTAGGCACATTCCACGCATGGGATTTTTTCAGGTGCAGTCTAGGAACATTCAAGGCACGTACCAAACTGGCTCTACATTTACGATGCCTGGCACATCACAAATAGTTCTTCATTGTAAATTGTGTACAATAGGGCAACAATCACACAGATTTAGTTTTCCTGCACTGTTTGTGATATTGTCTGACATCACACATGGTTTGCAAACGGCAACTATGTGCATGGTTACACATGTTTCCTCTTCGTGAACCGTGTCAAATTATGATGTATATCGCACATGTTGTGCTTTATAGACTGTGTGCGTCGTAATGACCTGCAGAGCATAATTTCACCCTAATTTAATTTCTACTATTTAAAATTGTACCTGATTTGAATTTGAAAGTAGGCTATAGCTTTATTCGTACCCATCAGGTTCGAACAACCAATGCATTATTCGATTCACATGTACATATGTTCAAGAATTACATAGAACCAAATAAAGAATGATGAACCACAATTGTATACTTGTACTATTACAGATGGTAAAGAAAGAGGCGAGAGACATTTTGGTTGCTGAACAAGGTGAAGCAGAATGGCCCTATTGTGCTCTCCTTGATGCAAAAGGCACGCATGACTCTAGTCCAACCCCTTGTGATGACCGGCCACCAATCATGTAGTTTGAGAGGTAGTCTTGAGTAAACTGCTTCAGGATCCACTACAAAGGAAAAAAATTCAGACATTGTCATCTAACACAACTAATTACGGGCAGTAAAAAGAAGGCTACAGAGTTCTACTTACCATCCTGCAGTTCACTATTGTCTTGCATAAAGTGTAAAAAAATAGTTTGGTTGACATCTTTTGACCCATTTTGATATCAATCTTTATCAGTTTCCTCACTTGATGCTGGTTCATGAATATCTCATTGCCCCATACGCAGAAAGGGTCGAAGTGTGGATCTTTGGCAATGGCATATGTACCTAAAAGCACCAAGTTAATATTAGAACCTAAACAAAAATTGCAAAATGATGTAGTACAACACTCTCTCCATCCCATCATATAAGATATTATTACATGTATATCCAGACATCATCAGAACATTAAGGTAACACCCTTCCTTGTTGCTATGTAGCATGGGATTGCATATTTAGTTATTCAGTACAATGCATGTTGCTATCTGGCCTCAAATATATTAGATATGGCCCTAGTAAACCTACCGATAAATGGGTTACATATATATTCAGTGAAATGTCTGATTCGATGATTAATCCCTTATCAGCCCCTAGGCTATATGGTACCAGCTACCGATATCCTGAACAGTGAGTATATATAAGCAATGCAATGAAACTAACCTCGATGGTAAATAGCAGTTGTTCTCGATATTGTCCTGTATGAGTACATATAAAGGCATGTTAAGAACAAGAGGCTAAACATCAACCAAATATATCCATGGTAGACAACATAATCTACAAATGATATCTTCAATGTATAGGTTTAAGCATGCTAGTTAAGAAAAACAAGAAGTGGAAAGGTGTGTTACTGCCACAGGCATAACATTTAAAAACAAGCAAATATAGTCATTCAAACTGGTATCATGCAGGTCGAAAGTACACTAGTTATTGTTAAAAAAACAAAAAGGCATGTTAATTGCAACATCCTTAACATCAACCAAATATCGTAATTTATAGTGGTATTGTTGAAACTGTTATTGATGAAGTTGAACTGCACAGCAAATAGTTACACATATAGAGCATCACATTGTGAAGAACTGAAATAAACAAGGCATAAGGTCATCTCCGATCGATCCTTTAAAAGTTAACGGACTAAAACCCTAGTGGATATATATATATATATATATATATATATATATATATATATATATATATATATATATATATATATATATATATATATATATATATATATATATTCGATCCCTAAACTTAACATTGTAAACTTCAATTTGATCAAGTTGAAGCAGGTTCAACCGAAAGTAGCTTGCATTCAACCATAAAAATAGATAGTTATGCATAATGGAACATAAAACATAAATTTAAACTAATCTAAACTACTTTCGGTCGAAGTGGAGGTCGAGCCTATCCTTTCTCGTCAGGTACGGTGTGCCGCAAGCCGGGTCCGGGCCGGTGCCGTAGTCGGGGTCGTTGGGGAAGAAACTCCTCCACTCGTCGTCGTCGATCTCCTCGTCCTTGCCGCCCACCTCGATGCCCTCCGTGCTACCGTCCTTGCCGCCTTCGACCTCGCCATCGGAGGAGAGCACGATAACCTCGCCGCCCTCCGCGTCGACAAAGATCACCAACTCCACCTCCACGAGCTCCGGGTGCTACCAGCGGAGCTCTTGCATGTAGGCCTCGTCGGTGACCTCGGCCTCGAGGCTCTCCCATGCCTCGCGGTCTTCCCACGCCATAGCCGAGCTCACCACCCCTGGCTCTAGCGAAACGAGGCCGACCGAACGTGTGTCAAAGGGGAAACAGAGCCTAGCTAACGCGCCGTGGTAGCGGACTTGCCAACGGTCGTACTCCATGGCCACGAGCTCGGCCGTGTGGAAGCTACCGAGCCACCGACAGCTGTGGGTCTCCCGATCCGTAATCTCGGCGACCCACGTCCCCCATCGCCGCTGCCGGACCCCGAGGTAGGACCTCGTTGATGGTCGGGCCCGAGGGAGAATGGGGAAGTCCTCGAATCGGTGTAGGGGCATAGCGGCGGGCGGATCAGGCAACCGGCGATGTCGGATCGATAAAGAGCCCGCAGAGGACGATTGAGACACCTTGGCGGCCACCTCGCCGGCGTCAGGAAAGAGGCTGTGATAAACCTCTTTTGGGCCATTGGCTCCTCGAGCTCCCCGGCACACAGGCAGAGGTTGAGGATGGAGGCGGTGGCGATGGCAGCGAACTACCGATGGTTTCGAGCGAGGGAGGGGTGGTGTGTGTCTGTGTGAGCGGTGGTTTTGTGGAGTGTGTGGTGTGTGTGGAGGGAGGGCGGGGGGGGGGCAAGTGGTGTTTGAGGAAATACCGCGGCAACTGAAAATTTTACTAGGCGGGAGTAAAATGTCGGGCTACTGAAAATTTGGATCAAGGGCGAGCAGATAATTTTGAGATTGCAAGGGATGCAGAGGCGGGAGTAAAAAGGCGGGGCTACTGAAAATTTGAATCAAGGGCGAGCAGATATTTTTGAGATTGCGAGTGATGCAGAGGCGGGAGTAAATTTGAATCAAGGGATTGAAGCAGAGCGGGAGTAACACACATCACACATGGTCCGAACATACTAGTGGTATGCTATCAACCATAAAAACCTTCCAGGCGGTAGATATTTTCGAGATTACGTGGCAGTAGATATTCTCGAGAGCAGGAGGCAAGCCTCGTGGAGCCCATCCTACTATGCTGATGTGAGTGACTACAGGGGCATGGGCGTGGCACACGGGGAGTCTGACAGAACTGTGTCTATTGCGTACCCAATCACAGATGGTTTCTACATCCAACTCGTGTGTTGTTTATAAATTTGGCAAAAATAATAATGCGGGAAAGGGTCAGAACACGAACACACTTGCATGTGGACGAAAGATATGTATGAAAAGGGTGGTTTGATATTCGAATACCCAGTCCACAACTTTGATGTGGCACCTATTGCACTAAGTGCACAATATATTGCTAGTCAGCCACCACCTACAAACCCCACTCCGTTTCGGTGGTAAGGGAATCCTAGCTGCGAATGCATTCCCCAGATAGTTAAGTTTGAAATATCACCCTACCGTAACACAAAACCTATAAGAGTCCATCATATATATGGTCAAACTTCCCCTTTCGCTTCCGGACAAAGGTGGACCGTGTGTCGACCCACAAATGTGTGTTTGTGGTGGGAGATGGGTGAGACCACATACGAACCACTTGCGGGTGGCCCTATGCTATATGTATGATAAGGGTGTGGTGTGATATTTAACTACCATTCAGAACTTTGATGTGGCATGTGTGCCTTGCAAAGTAGCCAGACTTCCCCGACC
Organism: Aegilops longissima; assembly: GCA_021605205.1. Classification (NCBI taxonomy): domain Eukaryota; kingdom Viridiplantae; phylum Streptophyta; class Magnoliopsida; order Poales; family Poaceae; genus Aegilops; species Aegilops longissima. The sequence goes on from CM038676.1 coordinate 199,721,575, forward strand.
CCGCGGAGGTTGCGGGTAGTGCGAAGTAGGCCCCCCCCCCACACCCACATGTGTCGGGGGGAGGGCATCCACCAAGACGTACTGTAACACGAACCAAACATAGTACAACTTGATCGTATAACCTCTCTCGCTCGTTGTTGGTCAAAGCGATGGATGTCCACACGGCCCCACAAAATGGGCTAGCTTGTCACCGATAAATTCGCGAGGGAGTACTGTCTGAAGACAAAACCCACTCTATGCATGTGGCCCAATTATGTATATGGAAGTGGTGTGTGTGGTGTTTTAATACGCAATGTGCAAATTTGATGTGGCACCATGCTTTGGAACAGTAAAATCCCCACACTAATCGAGGGTTCGATGCATAGCATGCATGCGCTCAAATTTAATTAGGCCTAGAATGATCAACCTACTATACGGTAACACGAACACAAGAAGAAGAATCCACCCTCGTAACCTTTCTTGTCGTCGGTTGAAATGATGGACGTCCACGTGGGCCCATGAATATATATTGTAGGATCTTGAGAATAGGTGTCTAGAGGGGGGGGGGATTAGACACTAAGTACCAAAGTTGCAGTTTTAAGTTTCTTTAAAGTTTGAGTGGAGTTTAGGCACAAGTTTAACATTCACAACGTATAGCAAGAAAGCATGCAAAGAGTATATGAGCAGCGGAAAATAAAGCATGCAACTTGCAAGAATGTAAAGGGAAGGGATTGGAGGATTCAAACGCAATTGGAGACACGGATGTTTTTGGCATGGTTCCGATAGGTGGTGCTATCATACATCCACGTTGATGGGGACTTCAACCCATGAAGGGTAACGGCTGCGCGAGTCCACGGAGGGCTCCACCCACGAAGGGTCCACGAAGAAGCAACCTTGTCTATCCCACCATGGACGTCGCCCACGAAGGACTTGCCTCACTAGCGGTAGATCTTCACGAAGTAGGCGATCTCCTTGCCCTTACAAACTCCTTGGTTCAACTCCACAATCTTGTCGGAGGCTCCCAAGTGACACCTAGACAATCTAGGAGACACCACTCTCCAAGAAGTAACAAATGGTGCGTTGATGATGAACTCCTTGCTCTTGTGCTTCAAATGATAGTCTCCCCAACACTCAACTCTCTCTCATAGGATTTGGATCTGGTGGAAAGAGGGTTTGAGTGGAAAGCAACTTGGGGAAGGCTAGAGATCAAGATTCATATGGTAGGAATGGAATATCTTGGCCTCAACACATGAGTAGGTAGTTCTCTCTCAGAAATAGGATGCTGGAAGTGTAGGTTCAGTCTGATAGCTCTCTCCACGAATGAAGAGGAGGTGGATGGGTATATATAGCCTCCACACAAAATCTAACCGTTACACACAATCTACCAAACTCGGTGGGACCGAATCGTTAAACTCGGTCAGACCGATTTAGCAAATAATGTGACCGTTACGGTTTTCGGTGGGACCGGAATGCAACTCGGTGGGATCGATTCGGTTAGGGTTAGGGCATAACGTAATCTCGGTAAGACCAATTACACAAACTCGGTGGGACCGATTTTGGTAATAAGCTTTCCAGAGAGTTGGTCAGGCACACTCGGTTTGACCGATTATCAAACTCGGTGGGACCGATTTTGATAATAAGTTAACCAGAGAGTTTGCATTGTAATCTCGGTAGTACCGATTGCTCAAACTCAGTGAGACCGATTTTGATAATGGACATACACAGAGAGATTACAATCCCATCTCGGTGAGACCGAGATCCCTATCGGTGAGACCGATTTGCCTAGGGTTTGTGGCAGTGGCTAAGACATCCAAACTCGGTGGCGCCGGATAGAAAGAATCAGTGGGGCCGAGTTTGACTTTAGGTTTAGGACAAATGTGTGGAAGTGGGAAAGTAGTTGAGGGTTTTGGAGCATATCACTAAGCACTTTGAAGCAAGAGGCTCATTAAGCAACACCTCATCCCTCCTTGATAGTATTGCCTTTTCATATAGACTCAATGTGATCTTGGATCACTAAAATGTAAAATGAAGAGTGAGGGAGTCCCGGACTAGGGGGTGTCCGGATAGCCGGACTATCGTCACGGCCGGACTCCAAGACTATGAAGATACAAGATTGAAGACTTTGTCCCGTGTCCGGATGGGACTTTCCTTGGCGTGGAAGGCAAGCTTGGCGATACGGATATGTAGATCTCCTACCATTGTAACCGATTCTGTGTAACCCTAACCTATCCGGTGTCTATATAAACACGAGGGTTTTAGTCCGTAGGACGAACAACAATCATACCATAGGCTAGCTTCTAGGGTTTAGCCTCCTTGATCTCGTGGTAGATCTACTCTTGTACTACCCATATCATCAATATTAATCAAGCAGGAGTAGGGTATTACCTCTATCGAGAGGGCCCGAACACAGGTAAAACATCGTGTCCCTTGTCTCCTGTTACCATCCGCCTAGACGCACAGTTCGGGACCCCCTACCCGAGATCCGCCGGTTTTGACACCGACAAAGAGTCTTGAGCTTGAAGCTTGAGCCAATCCTTTGTCCTTAGCATCTTGAAGGAGTTCCCACATCCTTTAGTCCATGCCACTCCATTGTTGAACTTATCTGAAACATACTAGATAAAAGTGTAAGTCCAACAAGAGATATGTTGTCATTAATTACCAAAACCACCTAGGGAGCACTTGTGCTTTCAATCTCCCCCTTTTTGGTAATTGATGACAACATACATCAAAGCTTTAGATAAAGTGTAGCGACCCGACCTCAGACGGTCAAGCCTCTGTGTATCCGTGCCATCCTCGGATCAAGTATCTTTGGCACACACAACATCAATGTATATATCAAAGTGCAATCACATGTATAAATAACGTAAAACTGATATATACCTCAATAGTCTCGGCGAAACAAGTAATCGGGTGTGGAGTCCCATCAACGCCATCGGCAGGTTGAGTGTAGACCGTAACTCATGCCGTATTCTTACTCGTCGGAAGAAAGTATCTGCAACATGATACGTTGCAGCCGTGTAGGTCAAGACATTGAATGTACCGCAAGATCACAATAAAAGAACAGATGATAAAACTATACTATATGCAATATGGCTTTGTGGCTCGTGTGCGGGGTTTTTGCGTAAAAGCTGGTTTTATTTTCCCTACATCAAAGGAATAAATGAAGTCTGTACTATGGAGTTTTCTATCATGACATGGTTCCGCCAACCGATGTCTCATAGCCCAAATTCATCATAAGTTGCCCACAATTAAGTTATCATCCGGTGTTGAGAGTTCCAGATAGATCCAGTCCAGATGCTCAAATTGTCCGTAAATCGGGACACGGCTAATCGATTAGGTTTAAACCCTCTGCAGAGGTTTGTACACTTTACCCGCAAGATTCGATCCTCTTTTCACGTTCTCGCACTTCAGGTGTTTGAGAACAAGATGACCAAACATGGTCTTCCAAAGAGTTCCTCGACCACCGTCCGGTACTCATCCCATCCTACCGTAGTTCTACATCTGCTAGCACCGTCCCAGCCAGAGTCACCACTAAGGTCAACCAAGCGAGCCCTTAATGACTTGCGGTTGCACAGTAAGCTTCCGGGCATGAAGTATTCTTCCGTCTCTTTGAGTCTGGGTGAAGCTTTCCGCAAGATGTCATGGCGCTTCTCCATGCATCCCGCCAACCACTGGTTTCTCCAGGTGCCCACAACCGCCCTTCACCCAGTAGTGTGTATTGAATTCTTGTCTCGAGTCTTGAAGTCTTGAGGCCTTGAAAATGCAGTCCTTGCAGATGCCATCATGGAGTTGTCGTCATTGACGTAGAGTCCTCCTTCTTCACACCACTCCCAAGCACTCATACCAACCCCGTCTACTATAGCGTAGCATTAAAATAAATAACGTCCCGGGCTTGGTAACAGGGTGATGGGTTCCTGCCTCATGCATACTACTCAACTACAAGAATCAATAACACTACTAGAGGTGGTTGCAAAGATGCCACTAAATGCAATAAAACATAGGTATGAAAACATGGTCAAAGTGAACTTGCCTTGCTGACGATCTTCGAAAACGAAGGACTCGTGGTAGCAAGCTTCGCACTCCGGAAATTCTACCGAGACAAACAATAATCACAATAAGCATATAGTATATGATCACATAACACAATAGCATAGTAACATATCACACCAAAACAAACGAATCAAGAACCCAAAGAAAACTCGAAGAAATCCAACTCAAAGTTTTTCCTACTTCAAGCAACAACTGAAAATAGTTTTGCATAACAAAAATTTTCTTAACATAACCTAAGTATGGGTTTAAGTTAACTTAACAGAAAAGAATGCATTAAGCAACTAGGAGCAAAAAGAATCAATTTAAAAGCTATTATAAAACTCCTATTAGGCCTAATTCAAATTCTATTAAGAAAAATAAAATAAAAGTTTTATTTATTATAAATAAAAGTTCATGCTCTAAAGTGACAAAACTAACCTAGAATAATCTATCACACATGAAAAATAAATTCATTTGCTAATTAAAATAATAGGAAAACAGTAGCTAGTTAATTAACTAAGAATAACATGATTCTGATTAAAACTATTTTTTTATTAATCCTAAAATGCTCAAATTAATTCCTACGGTTAGGCAATGTCAAAACAAAGTTGGGACAAAAGAATCATATAAAATAATTTTCCTAACTCATGTTATAACAGATTTACTATTCTGACTAATACTAAATTAAAGCAATTATAATTAATTTTAACATAGCTAATAATATCTTCTACGAAACTATAGAAAATTTGCAAACCAACAAAAAAAATCACTTAAAAATATTAAGTAGATAAAAGATATGAATTTTTCAAATCTGAAACTATTACATTAAATGAAAAACAAAAATAAAGAAAATGGGCTAAATGGGCCTAACTAACATACATATGTAATATAACTAAAACGGCCTACGGTTTAAACGAACGGGCGGTACTAAATAAAAAACCTAACTAAACTAAACAAGAACGAACCGGACTGAACGGTTTTTTTAAAGAACATACCCCTTGAGGGTTCTAATCTAGGCCGTCGGACTAGATCGGACGGCGGGAGGGGTTCGGCGACGCATCGTCGGCGACGGGCGACGGCGGCTCGGCGGGCGATGGTTCAGCGTCGCCGGTGGTCGGGGTGACGGCGGAGGGGTCCGTGGGTGCAGCGCGAGGGGAGTCCGGGGTGGGGTCAGGCGAGCTCGGGTGGCTGGGTGGGTCGGGCGGCGGCAATGGCGGGCGGCGGCGCCTCGGGCTCAGCGAGGCCTTGGGAGAGGAGAGGTCCGCGAGGGGGAAATGGGGTGAGGGGAGGGCTGTTATAGGGCGGGGGCGTCGGCGGGCGCTGGAAGCAAATCGGGAGGATCGGGAGGATCCCGAGATCACGGGATCTCCGTGAGCGGCGGCGCTCGTCTTGAGGGGCGAGGGGAGAAGGAGGTGGGGGCCCTTTGGCAGTGAGGGGAGAGGGAGGCGGCGCGATCGATCGACCGACGCGAGAGGTTTCAGGCGAGGGGAGATGGGCTGGCTCATTGGGCCGTCATTGGCCAGTGGGCTGCCACCCGGCGCGGGTGAGTGGGCGGCCCAGGTGCTGGCTGGGCCAGTCGGCCTGGCTGGTGCCTGGCATTTTTCCTTTTTTCAAATTTTTATTTTTTTGAAAAACAAAAACAGTGATAAAATATAAACTATAAATATTTTATATAGGACATATATATACCAAAATGATCAGGGGAATATTCCCTATCATTTGAACATTTTTCCAGAGGCAAAATTCAAACTTTATAAAAATTCATTTTTTCCAAATTCCAATGAAACTCAAATTTGAATTCAAAACTTTTGGCATTGTTTTCCTCTGATATTTTTGGAGTGTCATGTTTACTCCTCTCATACTTTTGCTCAAGTATTTATCAGGCATAGTTTTTTTTGAAATGATTCCCACTTGCTAAAATTTGAATTCAAATTCCAAAACTCAAAATCTTCTGAAACTCCAAATGGCACTTTCAAATGACTTTCAATTTGATACTTTTTAACTTCCAACTCATATTTCATATAATTGAAGAAGTCATTTTATCTTCCCTCATGAAAATCATTGAGTTGCATAAAGATTTGAATTTGAAATATTCTCAAATGAAATTCAAATCTTTTCAAAACCCTTTTCATTCCAAATGGAAGAAGTCATGTCATCTTCACTCTAGGGTTTTGGTGTTGGAATGGAATTGAATTCATTGAGATCCCAAAAAGGGCAAAGGGGATAGTTTTGGGAAAGTCATTTTATTCCCTCTCATCCAAATTTCAAAAATTTCAAATTCCACTCAATTTTCACTCAATCAATCAAACAAACAATCAGACAACAAGCATAGTTATTTATTTAATATAACATTCCAAAATTTGAAATTTTGGGATGTTACAAACCTACCACACTTAAAATGAATCTCGTCCTCGAGATTCGAAGAGGCTAGCAAGAAAAGGGTAGGGGTTGGGGTCTTCTAGTAGGTATTTTGGTCGGAAAGGTCAGAGGTGCTACCACACTTAAAAGCAAGGTTACAGTTCCAATAAACTTAGATACTTCCTCTGGAGTGCCGACAATATATGTCTCTTCACATATCTTACGATAGTTCCTTCATTAACGCTCTTCTGTCAGAAGCATAGAGTTTACCTCGAAATCATGGGTCGGTTCGTCAAGGTTGAAGTTTGTCCGAGACTGGATCTTCTTAGCTGATAGGTCTGTGTCCATTCTAGACAACTATCGAAATACTCATGGTGGTCTACAATTTGTGGTTTCTCCTGCAGAAAACGGGTCTGGGTTGAACCTCACAGTATAGCCTACGATTGGCAATGGTTGCCTGTAAAGGGGTTCCATCGTCCTACCATTCTATGGTTTTATGGCTTATCGCGTCGACACTCTTCAAAGGTTTTCGAGGCTCTCTGATTTTCTATCAACATATGATAGTTCATGATAGAAGTCTCCGGTATGGGGGCCAATCCATCCCGTACTTGAATCATTACAACATACGTAAACAGTGAATCACGTATTCTAACACTTGGGCATACTCACAAGCATTGCAGAATTTCTCTTGTTCTCGAACTGGGTTCGAGTAATTCCATGGTTTCTGCAAGCCAATCAAAACATCTATCGTTACTTCACCACTCTCAGGTTTTTGCGTAACCTCCTACGAAACGTATGCTGATTGAATCACTGATTCTTCCCAATTTCTTCCTTCATCAAGGTTACATATGTTCCTTTCCAAAATCCTGGGCCTGTGGGTTATGGCCCACTTCAGCTCTTGTACAAGCTTAATTCATCCTTCCTAGGATTCCATATTCCAACATTACATCTCCTGTAAATCCAATAGTACTTCTTCCTTCATACTCTTGTGGTGACGATTATACCAAACTCCAACTTATTTTGTCCAGCTTCCTTCTATGGACCGTCATGAATAACACTTTTCTTTCTTCATTGATCCTGTAGCTTTACGGAGTACTGCGACACCAAAGAAAATGCACTAGTTTATCCATAAATCTCATTATTTTCATATCAATCTTTTATTACATCCTTAACCTTTTTCGTAAATCCAAATTCCAAAAAAGTTTATTACAAATGCTGCCACCCACATGGTTCGGTATGGTCAGACATTACTTCCAACTTTATTCATTTTTCCTCCTTGAGGATTCTTCAGTCCCACTGGAATTGTGCGACATGCGCCTTGAAATCTTCAATCTTCTGTTTCATCGTGGTGGCCTTGAGCTTCACCTCCATCATCTCTGTGTGCACTTCGCTTAGGTATTCCTGAGTATAACGGAGTCTTGCTTCAAGTATTTCTCCGATCTGGCGTATGGCTTCCATGGCTGCTTCACGAACATCGTCGAAGAAAGTTGCTTGTGGCACACGTGAAATGAAAAAGTACTGCCCCATCATCTTTGGGAAAACTCCTTTCACATGGTGGAGGTGTACCTCCACATACCAAAGTTCCACTCCCTTTTGCATGAAGGGGTAGCCTTTGTAGACTGCATCTCCTTCAAGGTGAATATGCTTCATCATGTCCTTCAGGATCTTCGGGTAATCATGATCACTTGTCAGGGTCATGATTGTTTCCGGACCTTTAAGGAAAGACTCGTAAAGGGTCGTCATCTGCAGTTGTGAAACAGAAATGATGCTCAGAATAAGGTACTTATCTCCTGGGGCACACATTCATATCATCCAAACAAAACTTCAAACTCAATTTCCAATTTCCTGTTTATGCATCACAACTCACTTTCTTCCATGTTCATCCAGAATATTAATTTCCAAGATAAAATATAACAACTCCTCAAAGCTTTTCAGCATGTGACATTACAACTTTATTGAGTCATGAACTATTACAATCTCAGAGTAATCTATCACATAACTCAACTCATCGAGCTCATGAAAATGAAATTGCTTTCTACTACTCTTATTATCCATATCAAAATTCCATCTACTCAACTCCAGCTTTTGTCTTGTTGGGACATTTTATAGCAAAATGTCCTGCTTCCTTGCAGCGAAAACAAATGACTTCCGACATGTCTCGGGGCTTCTTTGTGATTATGTAGGCTCCTTGGATTCTTGGCTTCTTTTCTGGACATTTACTAGCGTAATGACCTAAATCCTTGCACCTGTAACAAGTGATATGACTCAAGTCCTTCTCTGCGAAAATTGTGTTGTTCTGGGGTTGCCTTCTTTTTCTCTTCTGGATTTCTCTAAATGATCGAGCTTCTATTTCCGAGGGTCAAATTTTACTTCTGCTGTCGGAAATATCCTGTACTCTTTTCTTCCCTTGGGGCAATCTGCAAGAATGTCCTTCTTCTCCACATGAATAGCGTGCATTGGAGTAAAATCTGTTGAGGCCTTCTCCATCGTGGTCTTCAACACATTCCTTCATCGCAGTTCTTTCATAACTTCTAGGAGGGCTTCTTTCATTCCTTCTTCCTGCTCCTGAATAGTTTGTTGCACCATGGGGTAAATGTGACACTGAGCTGGGTAGTGGGTGGTTCCTTCACACAAGAAACAAGTCACCTGACTAGTTCGGCATTCCTCAGCTGGGTGTTTCTCCTCACAATGAGGGCATCCATCCTTGTGTTCCTCCTGGGTGTGTCCTATTTCTCCGCAAATCTTGCAAGCACAAGGTTTCCTCTTCGGGTTATCGTAGTGCTTCCGGATAAGACGTGATCTCATCAGGGTCTTCTTGAATTCCTCCCAAGTTCTTGCTCCATTAAATCCCTGTATGGCTTGATGCATTTTCCACCAGGTTGCAGCACTTTCTGTAAAGTACTGAAGAGCGTATTGGACCTCATACTTCCTTGAAACCAAATTGCTCCCGAAGTGATTTTCCATGTTCTGCATCCATATCTCTGCCTCCAACTGAGTCTTCGGTCCAGAGAATATCAGTCCAACTTCATTCATCATCTATGGGGTTCAAAAGTTTTGGGATGAGATATGAGAGAGGTGGGGAGGGATTTACACACAATACAAACAATAGTTTTTGAAGAAACAAGTTTTACTTTGTGGCTGTCGGAAAACATCAAACAAATGACAGCTCACAAATCGTTGCATCTAACGTAGGTGTATAACAGGGTTTGGTCTTCTAATGGTCAAATAATTCTTCAGATCCTTCAAGTCTTCGGAGTCTTCAACTGTTGTAGCTTCTAATACATGGTGAAATCCTCTTTACTCTGAAGAGGTCATCAGTTCTCGATATCAAATCCTTCTTGAGCGTCTTGATTGATCCTCCGGTGATCAAAGGATAAGGGTATATTCTAACTATTTTGAGGTGAGAGTGTCGGAAGAGATGAGAAGTAAGAGTCTTTTGTAAATAGAGTTTTGAGATATCCTGTCCTAGGGCTTTCCGGTTTCTAGGGTCACGCCCTCACATCAACATGTGCTCGATACCATATTCAGAGCGACCCGACCTCGACGGTCAAGCCTCTGTGTATCCGTGCCATCCTCGGATCAAGTATGTTTGCACACACAAGACATCAATGTATATATCAAAGTGCAATCACATGTATAAATAACGAAACTGATATATACCTCAATAGTCTCAGCGAAACAAGTAATCGGGTGTGGAGTCCCATCAACGCCATCGGCAAGTTGAGTGTAGACCGTAACTCTGTACTGTATTCTTACTCGTCGGAAGAAAGTATCGCAACATGATACGTTGCAGCCGTGTAGGTCAAGACATTGAATGTACCGCAAGATCACAATAAAAGAACAGATGATAAAACTATACTATATGCAATATGGCTTTGTGGCTCGTATCCGGGTTTTTATGCGTAAAAGCTGGTTTTATTTTCCCTACATCAAAGGAATAAATGAAGTCTGTACTATGGAGTTTTCTATCATGACATGGTTCCGCCAACCGATGTCTCATAGCCCAAATTCATCATAAGTTGCCCACAATTAAGTTATCATCCGGTGTTGAGAGTTCCGAGATAGATCCAGTCCAGATGCTCAAATTGTCCGTAAATCGGGACACGGCTAATCGATTAGGTTTAAACCCTCTGCAGAGGTTTGTACACTTTACCCGCAAGATTCGATCCTCTTTTCACGCTCTCGCACTTCGTGGTGTTTGAGAACAAGATGACCAAACATGGTCTTCCAAGAGTTCCTCGACCACCGTCCGGTACTCATCCCATCCTACCGTAGTTCTACATCTGCTAGCACCGCCCCAGCCAGAGTCACCACTAAGGTCAACCAAGCCAGAGCCCATAATGACTTGCGATTGCACAGTAAGCTTCCGGCATGAAGTATTCTTCCGTCTCTTTGAGTCTGGGTGAAGCTTTCCGCAAGATGTCATGGCGCTTCTCCATGCATCCCGCCAACCACTGGTTTCTCCAGGTGCCCACAACCGCCCTTCACCCAAGAGTGTGTATTGAATTCTTGTCTCGAGTCTTGAAGTCTTGAGGCCTTGAAAATGCAGTCCTTGCAGATGCCATCATGGAGTTGTCGCCATTGACGAGAGTCCTCCATCTTCACACCACTCCGAGCACTCATACCAACCCGTCTACTATAGCGTAGCATTAAAATAAATAACGCCCCGGCTTGGTAACAGGGTGATGGGTTCCTGCCTCATGCATACTACTCAACTACAATAATCAATAACACTACTAGAGGTGGTTGCAAAGATGCCACTAAATGCAATAAAACATAGGTATGAAAACATGGTCAAAGTGAACTTGCCTTGCCGACGATCTTCAAAACGAAGGACTCGTGGTAGCAAGCTTCAGACTCGGAAATTCTACCGAGACAAACAATAATCACAATAAGCATATAGTATATGATCACATAACACAATAGCATAGTAACATATCACACCAAAACAAACGAATCAAGAACCCAAAGAAAACTCGAAGAAATCCAACTCAAAGTTTTTCCTACTTCAAGCAACAACTGAAAATAGTTTTGCATAACAAAAATTTTCTTAACATAACCTAAGTATGGGTTTAAGTTAACTTAACAGAAAAGAATGCATTAAGCAACTAGGAGCAAAAAGAATCAATTTAAAAGCTATTATAAAACTCCTATTAGGCCTAATTCAAATTCTATTAAGAAAAATAAAATAAAAGTTTTATTTATTATAAATAAAAGTTCATGCTCTAAAGTGACAAAAACTAACCTAGAATAATCTATCACACATGAAAAATAAATTCATTTGCTAATTAAAATAATAGGAAAACAGTAGCTAGTTAATTAACTAAGAATAACATGATTCTGATTAAAACTATTTTTTATTAATCCTAAAATGCTCAAATTAATTCCTACGGTTAGGCAATGTCAAAACAAAGTTGGGACAAAAGAATCATATAAAAATAATTTTCCTAACTCATGTTATAACAGATTTACTATTCTGACTAAAACTAAATTAAAGCAATTATAATTAATTTTAACATAGCTAATAATATCTTCTACAGAAACTATAGAAAATTTTTCAAACCAACAAAAAAAATCACTTAAAAATATTAAGTAGATAAAAAGATATGAATTTTTCAAATCTGGAACTATTCTGTTAAACAGAAAAAAAAATAAAGAAAAATGGGCTAAATGGGCCTAACTAACGCCCTGTGCGTAATATAACTAAAACGGCCTACTGTTTAAACGAAACGGGCCGGTACTAAATAAAAAAAAACCTAACTAAACTAAACCGCAACGAACGGACTGAACCGGTTTATTTTAAAAAGAACATACCCCTTCGGGGGGTTCTAATCTAGGCCGTCGGACTAGATCGGACGGCGGGGAGGGGTTCCGGCGACGTACCGGTCGGCGACGGCGACGGCGGCTCGGCCGGCGATGGTTCCGGCGTCGCCGGTGGTCGGGGTGACGGCGGAGGGTCCGGTGGGTGCAGCGCGCGAGGAGTCCGGGTGGGGTCGGGCGAGCTCGGGGTGGCCGGGGTGGGTCGGGGCGGCGGCAATGGCGGCGGCGGCGCCCTCGGGCTCCGGCGAGGCCTTGCGGGGAGAGGGAGAGGTCCGGCGAGGGGGAAATGGGGTGAGGGGGAGGGCTTTTATAGGGCGGGGGCGTCGGCGGGCGCGGGAAGCGAATCGGGGAGGATCGGGGGAGGATCCCGGAGATCACGGGATCTCCGGCGAGCGGCGGCGCTTTCGTGCGCGAGGGGGCGAGGGGGAGAAGGAGGTGGGGGCCCGCCTGGCAGTGAGGGAGAGGGGAGTGCGGCGCGGTCGGTCGACCGACGCGGAGAGGTTTCGGGCGAGGGGGGAGATGGGCTGGCTCGCTGGGCCGTCATTGGCCTGGGGCTGCCACCGGGCGCTGGTGAGTGGGCGGCCCAGTCTTTGGTGGGCAATCGGCTGGGCTGGTGCCTGCATTTTCCTTTTTTGAAATTTTAATTTTTTTGAAAAACAAAAACAGTGATAAAATATAAACTATAAATATTTTATATAGGACATATATATACCAAAATGATCAGGGGAATATTCCCTATCATTTGAACATTTTTTCAGAGGCAAAATTCAAACTTTATAAAAATTCATTTTTTCCAAATTCCAATGAAACTCAAATTTGAATTCAAAACTTTTGTCATTGTTTTCCTCTGATATTTTTGGAGTGTCATGTTTACTCCTCTCATACTTTTGCTCAAGTATTTATCAGGCATAGTTTTTTTTTTGAAATGATTCCCACTTGCTAAAATTTGAATTCAAATTCCAAAACTCAAAATCTTCTGAAACTCCAAATGGCACTTTCAAATGACTTTCAATTTGATACTTTTTAACTTCCAACTCATATTTCATATAACTGAATAAGTCATTTTATCTTCCCTCATGAAAATCATTGAGTTGCATAAAGATTTGAATTTGAAATATTCTCAAATGAAATTCAAATCTTTTCAAAACCCTTTTCATTCCAAATGGAAGAAGTCATGTCATCTTCACTCTAGGGTTTTGGTGTTGGAATGGAATTGAATTCATTGAGATCCCAAAAAGGGCAAAGGGGATAGTTTTGGGAAAGTCATTTTATTCCCTCTCATCCAAATTTCAAAAATTTCAAATTCCACTCAATTTTCACTCAATCAATCAAACAAACAATCAGACAACAAGCATAGTTATTTATTTAATATAACATTCCAAAATTTGAAATTTTGGGATGTTACATAAAGATATAAAGAATAGCAAGTAAAGCTTTGGAAAGACATGTAACAAGCATAGGCTCCCCCTACATGCAGGCAATCATGTGAATATGAAATGTAGAAGCATGTGATAGCATGACCATGATAGAGCAGGCAATGTGTTACATGTATCTTAGCTATATGCATCAGAGCAAAACGTATTAAAGAGAATACCTTCATGCCCATGAGTCCTTCTTGCAAACAGTATGTACATCAGCAAGAATTCCTCATACACATAGATGTATATACTTACCTTGTGGTCTTGAGTTGGCTTAGGATGGAATGAACCAGTGAAAACAAGGTTAGATAACACAGATGCATCTACTAGCCAGAGCAAACAAAAGAAACCACAAGAATACCAAGACTGGGATGACATGTAGAGAGTGAGTACTGAGTACCACATTGGATTAGACATGTCCCCAAGAGTAAAGATATGCAATGAATTTAAGTGATCTCTTTCCCTTAGATGTCTTGCTCCCCCTGAATCAAACATGGGATACTGGGAGAAGATAGGGAACAGAAAATCAGAGCTGAAGGAAAACAGAGCTGAAAGATATGAATGATGATCAGAGCTAAAGTTCAGAGCTAATGATCAGAGCTAAAGTTCAGAGCTAATGTATGCTAATGCAAAAATTGAGCACAACAGATCATATGAACATGTCTCTCCCCTCAAGAAGACATGTGGACATCTCTCCTCTTGAACACCAAGCATCTGGGATCCTTGAGAAATACTTTCTACTTAAGTATCCTCTCCCCACGAGATCTCTCTCCCCCCTAAAGGATCTCTCTCTCTTCTCGATGTGATCTCTCTCTAAATGATAAGCTTTGATGTGATCTCTCTCTCCCCCTTTGACATCAATTTCCAAGAAGGGCTTGATAAAGATGTAATCTCTCTCCCTCCCTCTGGAATTTGTCATGAATGGGTTTGATCCTTGAGTCACAACATAAAGCAATGATGAAAATGTGATGCTTGTAGAGGACAAGATTTATTGAGTGAAGCTGGATCAGAAGAAACACAGAATATGTGGCAAAGAGTTTTTCCTGTTATGAAATCGGTGGCACCGAGTGGTATGCTTGATCAGAAAAAGATTCGTTGGACCAAAATAACAAATTGGTGTAACCGAGTTCATCGCAGAGAGAACACTTGTCACCTCAGCTCACTAGACTAGTAAGATCTCACAAAGATTTGCAAGGAATTAACTGAAAGATATGCAAGGAATTAGATGCGAAAATGCAGAGAAAACAGAAAGAAATCTAGATGAAGTTTTTTTTGAAAGGGGAAACACAAATGCATGAGACAAATGCAAAACTCAGAAAAGAACACGGAGAACTTCATCTAGAGATGGTTGGCGACAAAGTCACCTATGTTAGAGTATATTGACTTAGGAGTCAAGTGAGATCACTTGATCATAGGCCATACTCATCGCTTAAGCTCAAAATGGGGTTGCCATTTTCGCTTAAATCTTGATGTATTCACATCTTGTCGAGTTGCTTTAACTCATGACTCGGAGTAAAGCTTCTCTAAGATGGAATAACATACCTTGGTTGGTGGTGTTGTCCATGTAGTTGAACTTGCGTGGGTTGCTCAAGGTTGATGTAGCTCATCAAGAATTGGAGCACCACTTGGAATTCGAGTCCATCTACCTACATGGGTTAGTTCTTGCAAGGAAGAGCACTTGTATATCCAAAAACGACAATCATGAAACTCAACATAGAATTTGTCAAAGGATATGTTTGAATGGTTTCGTGCTTCCTTGTCTTCAACCACCTTGTGTAGAGACTTGGTGATGTAGAGATTGCTCAAGATATGAGTAGGTTTCAACCTCATGGAATTTGATTCAACCAAGTACCTACATGGGTTAGATAACATGCAAGATACAAATATATCCAAGACATAAGTTTTTCATCATAAGAGAAATATCAAGGATTAGTCATAAGCTCATGTCTTGCATGTATCCAATGGAGTTTCTATTCCAAGTTTGAAGCATCAATGATGTTCAATTCTCCTCTTAACATGCAAAACACTTTCTCATCAAGAGGTTTAGTGAATATATCCGCTAATTGCTTTCCGGTGCGAACATGCTTAAGATCAATGCCACCCTTAGCAACATGATCTCGAATGAAATGATGACGAACTTCAATATGCTTAGTTCGAGAATGTTGCACAGGATTATGACCAATTTTGATAGCACTTTCATTATCACAAAGCAATGGAACATGTCTCACATATATCCCATAATCTTTAAGAGTTTGGGTCATCCAAAGTAATTGAGCACAACATGAACCAGCGGCAATATATTCAGCTTCAAGTGGATAAGGATACCGAGTTTTTTTCTTGGAGGACCAAGACACAATATATCTACCAAGAAATTGACAAGCACCAAGTGGACTTTCTATCAACCTTGTCTCCGCATAGTCCGAGTCGGAATAGCCAACAAGATCGAAGAGGCCTCTTAGGATACCAAATGCCAAAATTTGGTGTATGGATTAAGTATCTCACTATCCTTTTCACGGCCTTAAGATGACAGTCTTTAGGGGCAGCTTGATATCGTGCACACATGCACACACTTAGCATAATATCGGGACGTGAAGCACATAGATATAACAATGAACCAATCATAGAGCGAAAAACCTTTTGATCAACCGGTTCACCATCTTTGGTTAAGTCAAGATGTCCACTAGTAGGCATGGGTGTAGTCATACCTTTGCATTCTTGCATATTGAACTTCTTGAATAAGTCCTTGGTGTACTTTGTTTGCGAGACAAAGTACCTTCCTTAGTTTGCTTGATTTGCAAACCAAGAAAGAATTTGAGTTCACTCATCATAGACATCTCAAACTTCTCCGACATTAGCTTCCCAAACTTTTCACTAAAATGAGGGTTAGTTGAACCAAATATAATATCATCAACATAAATTTGGCACACAAAGAGTTCACCATTAACCCTTTTAGTAAAAAGAGTAGAATCAATTTTCCCAATTTCAAAGCCTTTTTCAATAAGGAACTTGGTCAAGCATTTATACCATGCTCTAGGAGCTTGTTTAAGTCCATAAAGAGCTGTGTGAAGTTTGTAAAGATGATTGGGTTTCTTAGGATTAACAAAGTCGAGAGGTTGTTTAACATAAACTTCCTCCTCTATTTCACCATTTAGAAAAGCACTTTTAATGTCCATTTGTTACAAGGTGATATCATGGTGATTAGCATAGGCAAGTAAGATGCGAATGGACTCAAGTCTAGCAACGGGGGCATAAGTATCACCATAGTCCATACCTTCGACTTGTGTGTAGCCTTGGGCGACGAGACGTGCTTTGTTGCGAACTACTTGTCCATCTTCATCTTGCTTGTTGCGAAACACCCATTTGGTGCCGATGATGTTGTGGTTGTTGTCGGGCTTCTCAACCAATGTCCAAACTTGGTTCCTCTCAAAGTTGTGTAGCTCTTCATGCATAGCATTTATCCTATCCGGATCTTCCAATGCTTCTTCGACCTTCATAGGTTCAATGCTAGAGATGAAAGAATAGTTTCCACAAAAGTTAGCTAAACGAGTTTTAGAGCGAGCGATTCTCCCAGTTTGAATATCATTGTAGATTTGCTCGACGAGATGGTCTTTAGCAATTCTTGCTCGAACTCGTGAAAGCTTTTGCTTGGGTCTTCGTTGAACATCTTCTTCATCTTGTTCTTCTTCTTGGCCTTCTTCATTGTTGGCGTTGTCGTTCTCTTGTCGTGGTGGAGAAGGAGGTTGTTGACGCTCATCTTGATGCACTTCCTCGCTTTCTTCATCTTGGTGTGTCCCACTTGTGGATGCTTCCGTATCAACTCTTGGTTCACCTTGTCGTGAAGTAGAAGCTTCCACTTGACGGACGAGGTACTCTCCTTCACCTCCGCTGCATGGACCTTGCCAATAGACAAGTCTTGGATTGCTTCCAAGGATCTTTGTCTCCTACATCAATTGGCAATTGCTCTACTTGCAGCCGTTAGATTCATCAAACTTCACATCTACCATCTCTTCAACCTTTCGGGTGAAATTGTTGTAGACACGGTAAGTGTGAGAGTTTGAGCCATAACCTAGTAGGAAACCTTCATGAGACTTAGGAGCAAATTTAGAACGACGATGCTTATCAAGAATGTAGCACTTTGAGCCGAATACTCGAAAGTATCCAACTTGGGGTTTGTTACCGTGAGTAGCTCAGATGCCGCCTTGCCGAGTAGCTTGTGAAGATACAAGCGATTTGTTGCATGACAAGCTGTCTCAACCGCTTCTGCCCAAAAGTGCTTCGGCGTCTTGTACTCATCAAGCATCGTTCTCGCCATTTCGATGAGCGTCCGGTTCTTCCTCTCAACAACTCCATTTTGTTGAGGTGTGTACGTAGCCGAGAACTCGTGTGAAATCCCTTCTTTGTCAAGAAAGGTGTGCACATTTGCGTTCTTGAAATCCGCTCCGTTGTCGCTGCGAACCTTCTTGATCTTCACTTCAAATTGGTTTTGGGCCTTCCTAGCGAAGTTTTTGAAGATCTTTTGGACCTGCGATTTGTCATCGAGAAAGAACACCCACGTAAATCTGGAAAAATCATCAAGTATAACTAGACCAAAAGAATTTCCACCGAGACTCTTGTAAGAGTTGGGACCAAAGAGATCCATGTGAAGTAGCTCGAGTGGCCTCTTCGTGGTCATGATGTTCTTCACGGGATGCCTTCCTCCAACCTGTTTTCCTGCTTGACAAGCACTGCAAAGTCTATCCTTATCAAATATGACATCATTAACTCCAAGGATATGATTCCCTTTAGTAAGCTTGTCAAGGTTTCTCATGCCAACGTGACCTAATCGTCTATGCCATAACCAGCCTTTTGAGGATTTAGCAATGGAGCAAGTTTTAGGTTGAGCCTTTTTAGTGAAATCCACAATGTATAGATCACCTCTACGCACACCAGTAAAGTCCATTTTATGATTATCTCGACGAAACACTTGGCAATCTACTTCAGTAAATAGAACATTGAAACCGAAATCAGCAAGTCTAGATACTGAAAGTAAGTTGTAACCAAGAGATTCAACGAGCATAACATTTTGTATGGAGCTATCATGTGATATGGCCACCTTACCAAGGCCAACCACCTTACCCTTTGAGTTGTCACCGAAAGTGACAAACTTTCGAGGACCATCATTTTCAGCAAGCTCACGAAACATGTCTTTATCTCCGGTCATGTGATCGGTACATCCACTATCAAGAACCCATTCCTTTGCTCCTGACATATATCCCAGAAGATTTGCCATAAGACCAAAATGTCTCATTGCATCATCAAGATCGAAGTCAATATCATCATCCTCATCATAGTATCCATGTTCAACATCGTCATGTGGTGGATCAAATCCTAGAGAGGGTGATTCATTAGAATGAGTTTGACAATAATCTTGTCTATGAATTTTTATAGCTTCGGAAATAATGTCACTAATAATACCAACATTTCCTTTGGCCCGCATAAGGTTTGTAAGCTCAAATAGACGATCACCAAACATAGGATCACTAGTATTCATCTTACTCAAGGCAATAGATTTATAGAGAATCTCATCTAGATTTTTCAAGGAATAATTTGGAAATCGTTCCTCAAGAAATTTCCATATAGTGTAGGCACACTCAAAAGTAGGCAAGATTCTAATCAAGTTTCTAGGCAAGCCTCTAGTGATAAGATTAACAGTTCTAAGATTTCTAGTCATGTCAATAGCTTCATCAAGGGTAGGATGCATAGGATCAACATAAGGTGCACAGGAGCTAGCAATGTACTTGTTAAAATGATATTGATTGAAAATGACAAGCATCTCATTTTTCCACTCACGAAAATACTCTCCATCAAGAATAGGCACTCTATGTCTAAGACTCCCCAAAGTATACTCATCCATCTTCCTCCAATGGTGATTAAACCAAGGTAATGGAGACCAATGCTCTGATACCACTTGTAGGATCTTGAGAAGAGGTGTCTAGGGGGGGGGGGGTTAGACACTAAGTACCAAAGTTGAAGTTTTTAAGTTTCTTTAAAGTTTGAGTGGAGTTTAGGCACAAGTTTAACATTCACAACATATAGCAAGCAAGCATGCAAAGAGTATATGAGCAGCGGAAAATAAAGCATGCAACTTGCAAGAACGTAAAGGGAAGGGATTGGAGGATTCAAACGCAATTGGAGACACAGATGTTTTTGGCGTGGTTCCGATAGGTGGTGCTATCGTGCATCCACGTTGATGGAGACTTCAACCCACGAAGGGTAACGGCTGCGCGAGTCCACGGAGGGCTCCACCCACGAAGGGTCCACGAAGAAGCAACCTTGTCTATCCCACCATGGCCGTCGCCCACGAAGGACTTGCCTCACTAGCTGTACATCTTCACGAAGTAGGAGATCTCCTTGCCCTTACAAATTCCTTAGTTCAACTCCACAATCTTGTCGGAGGCTCCCAAGTGACACCTAGCCAATCTAGGAGACACCACTCTCCAAGAAGTAACAAATGGTGCGTTGATGATGAACTCCTTGCTCTTGTGCTTCAAATGATAGTCTCCCCAACACTCAACTCTCTCTCATAGGATTTGGATCTGGTGGAAAGAGGGTTTGAGTGGAAAGCAACTTGGGGAAGGCTAGAGATCAAGATTCATATGGTAGGAATGGAATATCTTGGCCTCAACACATGAGTAGGTAGTTCTCTCTCGAAATAGGATGTTTGGAAGTGTAGGTTCAGTCGATGGCTCTCTCCATGAATGAAGAGGAGGTGGAGGGTATATATAGCCTCCACACAAAATCTAACCATTACACACAATCTACCAAACTCGGTGGGACCAATCGTTAAACTCGGTCGGACCAATTTAGCAAATAATGTGACTGTTAGGGTTTTCGTGGGACCGAATGCAACTCGGTGGGACCGATTCGGTTAGGGTTAGGGCATAACGTAATCTCGGTAAGACCGACACACAAACTCGGTGGGACCGATTTTGGTAATAAGCTTTCAGAGAGTTGGTTAGGCAAACTCGGTTCGACCGATTATCAAACTCGGTGGGACCGATTTTGATAATAAGTTAACCAGAGAGTTTGCATTGTAATCTCGGTAGTACCGATTGCTCAAACTCGGTGAGACCGATTTTGATAATGGACATACACAGAGAGATTACAATCCCATCTCGGTGAGACCGAGATCCCTATCGGTGAAACCGATTTGCCTAGGGTTTGTGGTAGTGGCTAAGACATCCAAACTCGGTGGCACCGGATAGAAAGAATCAATGGGGCCGAGTTTGACTTTAGGTTTAGGACAAATGTGTGGAAGTGGAAAGTAGTTGAGGGTTTTGGAGCATATCACTAAGCACTTTGAAGCAAGAGGCTCATTAAGCAACACCTCATCCCTCCTTGATAGTATTGGCTTTTCCAATAGACTCAATGTGATCTTGGATCACTAAAATGTAAAATGAAGAGTCTTGAGCTTGAAGCTTGAGACAATCCTTTGTCCTTAGCATCTTGAAGGAGTTCCCACATCCTTTAGTCCATGCCACTCCATTGTTGAACTTATCTAGAACATACTAGATAAAAGTGTTAGTCCAACAAGAGATATGTTGTCATTAATTACCAAAACCACCTAGGGAGCACTTGTGCTTTCATATATATAGGCGCGACGCGCCCACACAGTAGAATCCCCCCGAGCCAGCCCGAACCCAACCCGCCTTCTCCCGCCGGAGGCAGCCGTCGCGGGCGTGCGAGCGACGGCGGCAGCCAGAGCGAGGGAGCCCGCGGCACCGTGACTAGCCGGCGACGGATCCTCCGCCGCCATCCCCTTCCTCGCCGGGATCCTTCGTTGGGGCCGTGATCCGCGCCAGCCGCCTCCCTCATTCGCCGGGATCCTTCGCCGGGGCCGTGATCCGTGCCAGCAGCCTCCCTCCCTCACCGGGATCCTTCATCGGGGCCGTGATCCGTGCCAACCGCCTCCCTCCCTCGCCTGGGCTCCTTCGCCGGGCCCGTGATCCGCACCTCCTGTCTCCCTCCCTCGTCGGGCTCCTTCGTCGGGGCCGTGATCACTGCCAGCAGCTGCCTCCTCGGACCTCATCGACGGACATCCACCACAAGCAAGAGCGCGTCATGTCCCCAAGCTCCTTGCCTGCATTAATGGCGCCGCCTCCCAAGAACATGCCAGTACGCCACCCACGTGAGGAAGAAGAAGAAGTCAGATCCAAGAACATGCCACTGGAGGTGATGTCTGCTTCCCACACTAATTTTCCTCAAAAATTGAATCAGTTCAAAAAATGTTTTCATGTCTGGGTTTGCCTGAAGAAAAATACCACGTTTGTGTCCAGTTCATTAGTTCATCAGTCCTGCAATGAAGAATATTCAGTTTAAAAATTGCACACACTATGATCTGCCTACATGTTACACTATCAGATTCTAAAGTACTACATGTGTGCTGCATCAGTGACACATGTTCCTATGATGCAGAAGCAGATAGTACATTGCAAAAATGCTTGCATTAGTTCATTACACCCCTGCCACTTGATGCACAGTTTGGATGTCAAGTTTACTGTCGGTACCTCTAATATGCTAGCTTCAATTCAAGCCAAAAAAAATCAATCCAAGTAGCTACTAGGCTTTATATAAGGTTCAGCTACCACTGCAAGTTGTATGATGTTATTTCTACTAGTGCATGCCGTGTAGTTGCGTCAGTTCGAACTAGTAAAAGAATGTTGTTGAAAAAAATATACACTTGTTACACAGTAAGTTCAATGATACATAAACCAGGAGTACTTCTAGTGTAGTTGCATAAGTTATAGATGAAAAGAAAGAGAAGACATGCATCCGTTATATATATATATGCATATCCATACATACCTGAAGTTCAATGTTCAGTTTGCAAGCAGTGCACCAAATGTTTATGCATCAGTTATTGGGAAAAAGATAAAAAACTTTCCATAACAGATGAAGTTCAATGTTCAGTTTACAAGCAAAGCTAAAATCAAGACATCAAGACATCATCTTTAACATGTACATTCATCGCCTCGATGAAAACTAAACCAGATACAAAATAGAGAACAAAGTTTAATAACGGCCAGCGATGCAAGTTCAACTTGTACATTGCCTTCAGTGCATGACATGTTATACATAGCATGTATACAAGAAAAATGCAGAAAAGATTAATCCCAAAACTGTTGAATGTCATTGCGGAAACATGCAAGGCGGCACACGCAGCTAGGCTTTGATGAGCCAAGCAGATATGGGGCATCGCCTGGTTGGGTAACACCAGAAATAGCACCTGGATACTTCAACAATACAGGCAGATTTCAAGCTACACAAAATCATCAGAAGCACGGACAAGTTCTTCTACGCAGCAAACACCAATATCTGGGAATACAAGCTTTACCACTGCTGGGTTGCAACAAGGTCAACAATTTCCCCAACAATAAGTGTTTTCCTTCCCTAGCGCATGCAGAAAGGCAAGGACACACAGGCTTCCACCAGTCGTTCCGTCAACATAAATCATCCGTGCTGCAAAAGCGGTTGCGACGGGAAGACCAGGCCAAAGAGACAGAAGTTTTGGCCACTCTAGCAGGGTGCAAAGTACAAGATATGATCCATATAGACAGGAGCAACCTCACAACGAATCTGAGGGGAGACGGCCATACAATGAGAGACGGAGAGCTTCGTCAACATTGCTCCCTTCAAGAGATGCATTGCTGCATGTGCCAAGGGTGACACCACCCGCGCCCATACACCAGGGTGAATAGCAAACACCGGAGGCAGCACAGAGCTATGCACATGTAAGTATCCATTCAGGAAAAAAACATACAAGAACAGTCCATACCATGGTACTGTGACCACCCAATCTAACATTTTCATAACTGCGTTTTTGTTTGCTCACTGTTGCGTGCAGCCACCTAACATTGAAGCTTACGTTCTGCCAAGGCTAGAAATGCCCTTTGAAACTTTCAAAGAAGCAAAGGACTTCTACAACGTCTATGCAAAGCACGCGGGTTTTGCTGTCAGGGAAGGCTCCAAGGTTGAGACCAGAGTCTACCTTTATTGCACGTGCTATGGAGTCTATGAATAGAAGGTGTCAGAAGCAAATAGACAGCGGAACAAGACGACAGCCAGGACTAACTGTGGGGCTAAAATGAGGTTGAAGAGGGTAAAGGATGGAACACTTGTCGTAAAAGAGATAGTCTGGGAACACAACCATAGCTCACCCCCCCAAATGCTTGTCTTCTTACACTCCCACAAAAACTTTGACAAAACAATCTTGGAGTACATTAAGTACCTACAGTTCAAAGGCATTGAACACACGCAAACCATGAGCATACTGGGCGGCGATGACAGCGGTAGCTACTTCCTTGAAATGAATGCCAAAGACCTGATTAACCTGTAAGTACAAACTTGTTCTCCTCCCATAAACCCCCTCCGTCTTTTTTCCTTTGTTAGTACAAACATATTATGCAACGCATGACCTGACGCCAGTTCAACATGCATTTTTGAATTACTGTTCACTTTCAATATGCAGCAAAGCAAAGAATTCAAGGATGGATGATGTGGAGATGTCCTAAAGATTGTCAACTTCTTTAGGGAGATGAAAGCTATAAACAGGGAATTCTTCCGTGACATGCAACTTGATGAGTCCGACGGAGTTAAGAACATATTCTGGGCGAACGCAAGCTGCCGAGGGGCGTATCAGGACTTCGGTGACTACGTAATGTTTGACACCACATATAAGACTAACAAGTACCATATGCCACATGGGGTGTTTGTGGGTACTAACAACCACTTACAGACTACATTCTTTGGTTTCGCCCTGATAAGAGATGAAGATGCAGATTCATTCAGATGGTTGTTCAAGAAATTTTTAAGGTGCATGAGAGGGAAGGCTCCTACATGCATCCTCACAAGTACAACCGCCAAAACCACCCCAACCACCACCCCCACCAAAAAAAGGAAAATAACACAGTAAAAATGTTGTGTCAGTTCTATTGGTATATATGCACCACCATCTGCTGACTACTCCATGTCTCTTTTCTCATTACCAGACCAGTACCCGGTAATGGCTTTGGCGATCCCCGATGCTTTCAAGAACACAGTACACAAGCTCTGTTGCTGGCACATTATGAAGAAGTACAGGGAACACCTCGCATACCTGTACAATCTGCACGAAGACTTTAAGGATGAATTCACATCAATCCTCAACTGGCCCCTCATGCCAACTGAGTTTGAGGCTGCCTGGAAAAGACTCATGGATAGGTACAACCTCCATGATGATGCCACGATGGTGGGCATGTGGAACGAGCATGAGAGATGGATATTAGCCTACTTCAAAGAAATTTTCTGCGCCAAAATGACATCCACACAACCAAGTGAGAGCATGAACTATGTGCTCAAAAAGAACTTCGTAAGTGAGAGACAAAACCTCCACCGGTTTGTCAGCCAGGTAAACTCCTGCGTCAAAACCAGGAGGCAGACAGAGAACCAGGAGACAATGGGTAACCGAGTATAGCTCTATCACCTATCGTAAGACAAAAATAACATGCTTAATAAAGTAAAACTTTATTAGTTAGACAAATTTTTTGCTGCGAGAAAACTAATAATTTGGTCATCATTCTTGCATGGGCAGAAGAAACAAAGCTTTACTCACGAGCTGTGTACAGCGATATCAGAAAAAGGCTAAAACTGAGCACACTCTTCATGGCGACAGAGACGGAAGAGCCCACAAAGTACCTCGTGCGCTAAAAGAACCCGCAAAAACTGTCTGCATGGGCTCAGCACGCGTTCCAGGTGGTTGCAGACCCCATGGGAGAAACATATGAGTGTGAGTGCAAGCTATGGGACCACACAGGTGAGGACTAAAAAAAAGATGTTACATACTGTACTACTTATTTTTGCAAAGTTTTTGTTTGAATGAAATGACAAAAAACATGCATCTCTTAAAAAAATATAGGTATTTTCTGCGTGCATGTCCTGTGCATGATGCAGACAATTAAGGCTGCCAGCGTTCTAGAGAAATACATCCTCAGGAGATACACCAAACGCCCGAACATCCAGCCAACATTCAACAGAAATGAGTTGAGGACAGTAGCGTCAAACAAGGCATCCCAATACTGCATTGAAAGCTCACTGCTGACAGTGAACATGAGGGTGCACAGAAAAAGCTTGAGAAGCCAAGAGCAAATGGCGAGGTCACGGGTCGTCATGGACGATCTTGAACAAGAACTCGACGCCATGCATTCTGCTGAAAATGGAGGTGTTGCGGACAATGAAGCCATTGAGCAGGATATTGCTACAATGTTATCCGAGATGAACCATTTGGGATCTATTGACCATTCGACAATGAGGAAGATGAGCAACAACAACCAGAGCTTGCCCATGTGCACACACAAGAGAACCAACATGCTCAGATGCAAGATCATGAGCTTGATGGTGCTGTAGGCGAACGACATGACAACAGGACACCCTACCAGCAGCAGCAGGAAAGGGTGATTAAACCACCCATATTCTCAAACACAAAGGGGAGGAAGAGTAAGACACAAGTAGCAGCCAAAAAGCCGCCACACCCCATCAGGCGCGTGGAATTTGGCCCGGACAGCAAACCTCTCAGGATAAGGGCATGCGGATTCTGCAACATCGTGACCAACCATAATTACCGCACATGCCCACTCGGCACAGATGCCACTGTTAACAAGCAAACGCTACAGAAGCAGATTGGAGCCGCCCAGGTTTCTACAAATGGAGACGACACACGTAACAGCTACACTTGCCACAAGTGTGGGGGAACTGACGGACATAATGCCCGCATGTGCAAAGTGGGCAAGGAGGTCAGTGGCTGTAGCGACCAAACCTCAAACAGTCTGATCTCTGTGCATCAGTGTCATCCCTAAATCAGTAATGCTGACACGCACAGTACTTGAAGGATTTATAACAGAGTAGCAATCACACACTTATTACATCCAGTGTCTCCAAAAGAGAACTTATTACAATAAATATGGCTTAAGGCCATCTAATAACGATAACAGCGGAAGGCTTGGAAGATAAGCGAGTCCATCAACTCCAACGGCATCACTGAGTATAGAACCACGACCTAAGGCACCTTACTCGTCGTCTGAAAAGTCTGCAACATGAACGTTGCAGCCCGAAAACGGGTCAACACATGGAATATGCTGGCAAGGTAACACATAGAGAGCAATATGAAAGAGTAATGCTATACTACATGCATATATGGCTGGTGGAAAGCTCTATGGTTACAGTTTTGCGTAAAGCCAAATTTTCCCTACTGCAAAGGAGTAAATTTTGTTTAACTATCATGGTGGTTGTTAAACATTGAGAATGGTTGACATCATTCTCAATCCCAATTAAGCATCATCAGTAAAACCCAACAATATTAGTTAAAGTAACATGATGAGATTCACATGATAATCCAAGTACTAGATACTCAAGATGTCCATAACCGGGGACACGGCTAACCATGATTAGTTTGTTACACTCTGCAGAGGTTTGTGCACTTTTCCCCACAAGACTCGATCTCCTCCGTTGGGATTCTCGCACTACATGGTGTTTGAGAAACAGATGACCGAGACACAGTCTTTCAGAAGTGCTAGCACCTTACGAACGGGTAGATAGTTACACCTACATCCCTCTACATCTGCTAGTCTACCACTGTAAGAGTTCGCACAACTTAATCAACTATGCTAGAGCCCATAGTAGCTTGTGGCTGCACATGGAAGTTTCTAGCATGAATAATCTCATGATCCCTTTGAGCCTGGGTGGCGGTCCAAAAAGAAACAGGCAATCCTGGAATACCCAGGTACCTCAATCCACCCAGATGTGTGTTTAAGTTGCCACCTTAAATAAACCATTAATTAACAATCTCACATCTTTCATGGAATACACTCACCCAATCTACGTCTACTCGCATAGCATGGCATAATAAGCAAACGTAGAGGTAACTCCCAAGGGTTTGATAATAAAACAGGTAATAGGTACTACCTCATCTACTTTCCCAAAACCCACAATTTAATTAGATCCTAATCATGCAATGTTTGAGGATTGATCTAATGCATAAAAACTGGGTATGGAAAAGGTATGATCAAAGTGTTACTTGCCTTGCTGATGATCCGTGAAACCTAGAGACTCAAAGTAGCAAGCGGCGCACTCCGGGTACTCTATCGCAAACAAACAAACACACAATAAGTACTCAACTAATGCACAGGTAAAACTCAAATAGAAGATCTAACCAGAAAGTTCAACTTAAGAACTCCGGTTTGCAAAAAGAATCAAAACAAACTAAGCAACAAAAAACAAACGGCGGAAGAAACAGGCTTCGGTCTACTAATCTGGACCTAAGTCAAATTTTACAGAAGCAAAAACTTGTTTGAGTTGATTATTCGGAAAAAGGGTTTCGAGATGAAACTCCAGGCGCTTGAATCGCCTGATTCCGATAAACGAGCAAAAAGTTATACTAGATCCAAATTCGGATCAGAAATCGCGATCAGAAAAATCACGGAAAAAAATCCGAGAAAAAGAAAAACGACGAACAGCTTAACAAACGAACGTTCGTTATCTGCAACAAAGCGGTGAACGCGTTCGTTAAAACGAACGAACGAGCGAACGCTCGCTAAATAAATAAACCGGAGAAAAGCCGATCTATTTAAAAAAACGCAAGCTAGGGTTTTTCTAAAAAAACGAAACGGTTTTTCTCAAAAAAAAAAACCCGGAGGCGGCGGCTACCTCCGCTCGGGCTCCGGCGAACTCCGGCGGGGCTCCGGGCGGTGGCGGGTGACGCGGGGCGGTGGCTCAGTGCGCGGTCTGCGGCGGCTTGGCGGCGCGCGGCGGCGAGTCGGGCGGCGATGGTGTGGGGCTCAAGGGGGCCCGAGCGGCGATTATAAAGGGGGCGACTTGGGGATGGGGCGGCCTCGGAGGCGTGTCCTCCACGGACACAGCGGCGGCGGGACTCGGTCCCGATCCGGCTCATGGAGGCGGCGGCCGGGGTTGCTCGGTGAGCCTTCGCCTAGTAGGGTCTTGGTAGCGTTTTTTTTAAATAATTCCGCTGAGAGTTAGAAAAATTCTAGAAAAATAAATGAAAATCTAGAAATACCAAAACAAATTTTCACCCTCTAAATAAAATATTTAGAACGAGATGAACATTTTCTTGGCCCTAAAATGCATTTTTTTAAAACGTGCAATTTTTCCTAAATTCATATAAAATAGCGAAAAAACTCCAAATAAAGTCTTATTTGATTTTTTTATTAAATCTTCATTATTCCTTTATTTTGGGAAGTCATTTTATTCCCTCTCTCATATTTTGACAGTAGAAATAATTGAAGATAAAATAAATAAAATCAAATGATCCTATTTTCAAAATTCGAGAAAACTCAAATATGAAAATAATGAAATCTCCAACTCTCTCCGTGGGTCCTTGAGTTGCGTGAAATTTCTAGGATCGGGCCAAAATGCAATAAAATATGATATGCAAGTGATGATCTATGTATAACATTCGGAATTGAAAATTTGGGTTGTTACAAACCTACCCCCCTTAAGATGAATCTCGCCCTCGAGATTCGGGTTGGCTAGAAAATAGGTGAGGGTGGTCCTTAAGCAGATCTTCCTCTTGCTCCCAGGTGGCTTCATCCTCGGTGTGGTGGCTCCACTGAACTTTGCAAAATTTGATAACCTTGTTGCGGGTGACTCGGCTGGCATACTCGAGAAATTTGACGGGTTTCTCCTCATAGGTCAAATCTTTACCCAACTGGATCGCTTCTAGTGGCACAGTATCGCTTAGAGGTATCTCAGCCATCTCTGTGTGGCACTTCTTCAACTGAGAAACGTGGAACACGTCGTGAACTCCCGACAATCCCTAGGGTAATTCCAACTTGTACGCAACTTCGCCCATGCGCTCCAAAACTTTGTACGGTCCCATAAAACGTGGCGCTAACTTTCCTTTAACACCAAAGCGCTTAACTCCTCAAAGCGGAGATACACGAAGATAAACTCTGTCTCCAACTTCGTATACTGTCTCCTTGCGTTTTGAATCCGCATAGCTCTTCTGCCTAGACTGGGCTACCTTGAGCCTATCGCGAATCAACTTCACCTTCCGTTCAGACTCCTTAACCAAATATGGTCCAAACAACTGGCGGTCTCCAACTTCACCCCACAACAGCGGGGTTCTGCACCTCCTTCCGTACAAGGCTTCGAAAGGGGTCATCTTCAAACTGGTTTGATAACTGTTGTTATAAGAAAAATCCGCATACGGCAAGTTGTCATCCCAACTTGATCCATAATCCAATGCACATGCTCTCAACATATCCTCCAAAATATGATTGACTCTCTCGGTCTGTCCATCTGCCTGTGGATGAAAAGCGGTACTAATCTCTAGTCTGGTTCCCAAAATTTCGTGCAACTGATTCCAAAACTTTGAGGTGAATTGGGTTCCTCTATCTGATACGATACTCCTTGCAGACATATGATCCTGGTCATGTATATCTTGGCCAACTTAGCACTGCTGTAGGTAGTCTTCACTGGAATGAAATGAGCTACCTTTGTTAAACGGTCAACTACAACCCAAATCGAGTCATAGCCTGAACGAGTCCTGGGCAATCCCGTGATAAAATCCATGCCTAACTTTTCCCACTTCCATTCGGGTATCGGCAACGGCTGTAGCAAACCTGCTGGCTTTTGATGTTCTGCCTTCACTCTCTGACATACATCACAAACTACTACATACTCTGCAATATCCTTCTTCATTCCGGTCCACCAGAAAGTACTCTTCAAATCCAAATACATCTTGGTATTTCCTAGGTGAATCGAATACGGCGAATCATGGGCCTCTTGCAGAATCAACTTCCTGATCTCCAGATCACTAGGCACATAAACGCGGTCCTCAAAACATAAGGTATCGTGCTCATCCTCACGAAATCCCTTAGCTTTTCCCTTGCTCATTTTCTCCTTAATAGCGGCAATCTCCTTATCCATTTTCTGAGCGTCTCTAATCTTATCCATCAATGTAGACTGTATCTCCAATGCTGCTACATAGCCTCTCGGAACTATTTCTAAACATAGCTCTCGAAATTCCTCGGCTAACTCTTTTGGTAAACCTCCGGTCATTAGTGTGGTGACATGGCTCTTGCGGCTCAACGTATCTGCTACTACGTTAGCCTTTCCGGGGCGATAATGCAATCTCATGTCATAATCCTTGATGAGCTCCAACCATCTCGTTTTCCTGAGATTTAACTCCTTCTGCGTGAAGATGTACTTCAAACTCTTGTGATCCGTGTACACCTCACAATGGTTTCCAATGAGAAAATGTCTCCAAGTCTTCAGTGCGTGTACTACGGCTGCTAACTCCAAATCATGAATAGCATAATTTAACTCATGAGGCTTAAGCTGTCGTGAAGCATAAGAAACAACTCTTCCCTCCTGCATAAGCACTGCTCCAAGTCCTCGACGTGAAGCGTCGCAATACACCTCGTAATCCTTGCTTTGGTCTGGCAGAATTAACACTGGTGATAACCAAATGCTTCTTCAACTCTTGGAAACTAGCCTCGCATTCCTTAGTCCAATTAAACCTGGTGTCCTTCTTCAACAACTCCGTCATAGGCTTCACAATCTTCGAGAAATTCTCAATGAATCTCCGGTAGTATCCTGCCAGTCCAAGAAAACTCCGGATCTCTCCAACTGTCGTTGGTGCTTCCCAGTTTACCACAGTGGCAACTTTGGTGGGATCCACTGCTATACCTTCTCCGGATATAACATGTCCGAGAAATCCAACTTCCTTCAACCAAAACTCACATTTGCTGAACTTGGCATATAACTGATGTTCTCTGAGCTTCTCGAGTACCAAACGCAAATGCTCCTTATGTTCTTCTTCATTCTTTGAATAAACCAAAATATCATCAATGAACACCACGACGAACTTATCCAAAAATTCCATAAACACCTTGTGCATCATGTTCATGAAATAGGCAGGTGTGTTAGTCAACCCAAATGACATAATAGTATACTCATACAGCCCATACCTGGTGGTAAAAGCCGTCTTAGGTATATCCTGCTCTCGAATCTTCAACTGATGGTATCCTGATCGCAAATCGATCTTGAAAAACACCTTAGCTCCTTGCAATTGGTTAAACAAGTCGTTGATCATCGGCAACGGGTACTTATTCTTAATTGTCACTTCATTCAATCCACGATAATCAACAACCATTCTCAATGATCCATCCTTCTTCTCCACTAGAAGTACTGGCGATCCCCAAGGCGAAGAACTTGGGTGAATAAAACCTTTATCCAGTAATTCCTTAATCTGCTTCTTACTTTCTTCCAAATCTTGTGCGGGCATTCGGTACGGTCTCTTGGATATTGGCCCTGTGCCTGGCAAAAGCTCAATCAAAAACTCAATGTCTCTATCCGGTGGCATGCCTGGCAACTCTTCTGGAAACACGTCCGGGTAATCCTTCACCACTGGTACTTCTTCCTGCACAAGTCCTGATAAAGAGTTTACTTGTGCCCTCCTCGGCTCATGCCGTGATACATACTTGATCCTTCTTCCTTCGGCGTTGTAAGCAAAATCGACTTACTAGCGCAATCGATGTTACCTCCATACATCGATAGCCAATCCATACCTAGAATCACATCCAAACCTTGCGATTCCAGAATGATTAAATCTATGGGGAAAACATGCCTACCTATACTCAAAGGTACTTGGAAACATCCACGACTGGCCATATACTCCGCTCCTGGTGAGCTTACTAACATGGTTGTTCTAAGAACCTTGGTGGGCAGTTTGTACTTATCCACAAATCCCCGTGATATGTATGAATGCGATGCACCAGTATCAAAAAGAACAATTGCAGCAAATGTCTTAATCATAAACTTACCTATTACTGCATCTGGCTGAGCTTCAACCTCCTCCATGTTAACGTGGTTCACCTGTCCCCTATTGAAAGGGTTCGGCTTCTTCCCTGAGCTTCCATTGCCATTCTGGGCTTCGGGACATTCATTGGCATAATGTCCAGTTTTCTGACACTTAAAGCAAGTGACTTGGCTCAGATCTCTCTTGGCTGGGGTTGACGGGTTGGTGCGGTTTTGTCCATTGCTTCCTCCATTCCCGTTTCCGTTCTTGGAACCATTATGATTATGCGAGCTACCTCCTCCATGGGTATGCTGAAATTGTCCTCTCGGTTTTGGGGTAAAGCGTAGTTTCTGCTGAGCTCCAGAATTGTACTTCCCCTGTCCATACTTCCTCTTGCGGTTATCAACCTGTTGTTGCTTCCCTTCAATCATAAGAGCACAGTCTACCAACTCCTGGTAGTTATTGAAAGTGGCTACCATCAACTGCATGCTCAGCTCATCATTCAATCCTGCCAGAAACTTCTCCTGCTTAGCTGCATCTGTAGCAACGTCATCTGGGGCATAACGTGCTAACTTACTAAAGTCCTCCACATACTGGCTTACAGTACCTCCTCCTTGGCGTAAGTTGCGAAACTCATGCTTCTTCATGGCCATAGCTCCTGCTGAAACGTGGGCAGTACGGAAAGCTTGCTAAAACTGATCCCACATGACTGTGTCAATAGGGTGTGTGGTTGTGTAATTCTCCCACCATGATGTTGCGGGTCCATCAAGCTGATGTGCGGCAAAACGCACTCTCTCCGAATCAGTGCATCCTGCAGTGGTCAGCTCCCTTCCAACCTTGCGGAGCCAATCATCTGCAACAATCGACTCGGTGCTACTGGAAAACACCGGCGGATTTAGCCTCAAGAAACGAGTCAACTGGTCAACAGGTGGTGGTGGTGGTGGTGGGTTGTTGTTGTTGTTGTTGTTGTTGTTGCCTTGGTTCTGTACCAGTGTTTGAATCAAGGCTTTCTGCTGCTGAATCAACTGAGTGATCTTCGGTGGGAAAACAAATACGGTGTCGCGTCTCGGAGGCATCTGAGGGTTTTAGAGAAGATGAGAAATAGAATAGAATGAGGTCTAGTGAGAAAACACTACCCATATGCACATGAGACAAAAACAATCAATATCACTCCAATCAATTCAAACAAGGGCATACAACGGTCTAACTGTCGTTACAGAAGTTTTTGGACTAAACTAATTACAATGGGGGAATTTCTACTACTGTTATGGTGGTCAACTAGAAAAACTGCTCCGATGAAGATTCCATGATATCTGCTCCGGCTTCATCAACATAGTCATCATTGTTGTCATCGAGATCGGAGTCGGTGTCGTCAATGATGATATAGTTATTCGGGCAAGTGGAATCATCGTCATTCCCTCCTGGCGCGGGGTCTCCCATGAAAACTCCGAGCTTCCTAGTTAAGTGGTCATTCTTCTCCACTAGCACTTCAATTTCTTCCATGTAATCTTCACGTGTAGCCTTGAGTTCTTCCTCTAGCTCCTTGATCTTAGTCATAGCCTTCTGCAGATCCTCCATGCCTGCACACATCTGGTTCTCCTGACGTCGGATGTGCTGGTTTAACTCCTGGATATATGCTGCGATTGATCTATCCCTCCTGGTGCTGATCATCTCCCATTGCTCATCTCGACGCCCGCAAATCTGGTAGATAGTATTCTTGAGATCATTGTGGTAAACTTCTCCAATTCGTCCCATGGCGATGTGGGCTGCCATGCTCTTTCCTAGACTCCAGGTTGGTGCATCAAAGGAAAACTCTATGGGCTCCGTGACTGGTGCGAATGTCCTTCCTAGAACTTGAACTTGGATCAACCAGCGCTCCTCTTTGGGCAAATGGCATTGTAGGTCCCGGTGAAGCTTGGTACTCCGATGTTCAGGTATCTAGTGACTTCCTTCAAGTGGCATCAAAGGGTGTATCTTCATCCGGTTGTGTGAACTTGTTCCTTGCATCTGCCATCCTAAAAGAATAGAAAGGATGAGGAGTCAAAAATGAGAAGAAAGAGTAGTGATCTAGGGCCTTAGCTTAGTGGTCGTGTCCTACAGTCAGCGTGTGCTCTGATACCATCTTGTAGCGACCAGACCTCAAGCGATCGATCTCGTGCATCGTTGTCATCCCTGGATCAGTAATGCTGACACGCACAATACTTGAAGGATTTATAACAGAGTAGCAATCACACACTTATTACATCGAGTGTCTCCAAAAGAGAACTTATTACAATAAATATGGCTTAAGGCCATCTAATAACAATAACTGCGGAAGGCTTGGAAGATAAGCGAGTCCATCAACTCCAACGGCATCACTGAGTATAGAACCACGACCTAAGGCACCTTACTCATCGTCTAAAAAGTCGGCAACATGAACGTTGCAGCCCGAAAACGGGTCAGCGCATGGAATATGCTGGCAAGGTAACACATAGAGAGCAATATGAAAGAGTAATGCTATACTACATGCATATATGGCTGGTGGAAAGCTCTATGGTTACAGTTTTGCGTAAAGCCAAATTTTCCCTACTGCAAAGGAATAAATTTTGTTTAACTATCATGGTGGTTGTTAAACATTGAGAATGGTTGCCAGCATTCTCAATCCCAATTAAGCATCATCATTAAAACCCAACAATATTAATTAAAGTAACATGATGAGATTCACATGATAATCCAAGTACTAGATACTCAAGATGTCCATAACCGAGGACACGGCTAACCATGATTAGTTTGTTACACTCTGCAGAGGTTTGTGCACTTTTCCCCACAAGACTCGATCTCCTCCATTGGGATTCTCGCACTAAATGGTGTTTGAGAAACGGATGACCGAGACACAGTCTTTCAGAAGTGCTAGCACCTTACGAACGGGTAGACAGTTACACCTACATGCCTCTACATCTGCTAGTCTACCACTGTAAGAGTTCGCACAACTTAATCAACTATGTTAGAGCCCATAGTAGCTTGTGGCTGCACACGGAAATTTCTAGCATGAATAATCTCATGATCCCTTTGAGCCCAGGTGGCGGTCCAAAAGAAACAGTAATCTGGAATACCCAGTACCTCAATCCACCCGATGTGTGTTTAAGTTGCCACCTTAAATAAACCATTAATTAACAATCTCACATCTGTCATGGAATACACTCACCCAATCCACGCTCACTTGGCATAGCATGGCATAATAAGCAAACGAGAGGTAAATCCCAAGGGTTTGATAATAAAACAGTAATAGGTACTACCTCATCTACTTTCCCAAAACCCACAATTTAATTAGATCCTAATCATGCAATGTTTTAGGATTGATCTAATGCATAAAAACTGGGTATGGAAAAGGTATGATCAAAGTGTTACTTGCCTTGCTGATGATCCGTGAAACCTACAGACTCAAAGTAGCAAGCGGCGCACTCCGGGTACTCTATCGCAAACAAACAAACACACAATAAGTACTCAACTAATGCACAGGTAAAACTCAAATAGAAGATCTAACCAAAATGTTCAACTTAAGAACTCCGGTTTGCAAAAAGAATCAAAACAAACGAAGCAACGAAAAACAAACGGCGGAAGAAACAGGCTTCGTTTTACTAATCTGGACCGAAGTCAAATTTTACAGAAGCAAAAACTTGTTTTAGTTGATTATTCGGAAAGAGGGTTTCGAGACGAAACTCCGGGCGCTTGAATCGCCTGATTCCGATAAACGAGCGAAAAGTTATACTAGATCAAAAATCTGATCAGAAATCACGATCAGAAAAATCGCGGAAAAAATCCGAGAAAAAGAAAAACGACGAATAGCTTAACGAACGAACGTTCGTTATCTGCAACTAAGCGGTGAACGCGTTCGCTAAAATGAACGAACGAGCGAACGCTCGCTAAATAAATAAACCGGAGAAAAATTGATCTATTTAAAAAAACGAAAGCTAGGGTTTTTCTAAAAAAACCGAACGGTTTTTATCCAAAAAAACCGGTGGCGGCGGCTACCTCGGCTCGGGCTCCGGCGAACTCCAGCGGGGCTCCGGGCGGTGGCGGGTGGCGCGGCGGCGCGGCGGCTCAGCGGCGGCGGCGGGCGGCGCTAATGAGGCTCTGGGGGCCCCGGCGGCGGTTATTAAGAGGCGACTTGGGAAGGGCGGCCTCGGGAGGCGTGTCCTCCCCGGACACGGCGGCGGCGGCGGACTCCGGTCCCGATCCGGCTCGCGGGAGGCGGCGGCGGCTGGGCCGGCTCGGCTGGGCCTTCGGCCGAGTGGGTGCGGGCGCGCATTTTTTAAATAATTCCACCGAGACTTAGAAAAATTCTAGAAAAATAAATAAAAATCTAAAAATGCCAAAACAAATTTTCACCGTCTAAATAAAATATTTAGAATGAGATGAACATTTTCTTGGCCCTAAAATGCAATTTTTGAAAACGTGCAATTTTTCCTAAATTCAAAAAAATAGCGAAAAAACTCCAAATAAAATCTTATTTGATTTTTTTAATTAAATCTTCATGATTCCTTTATTTTGGTAAAGTCATTTTATTCCTCTCTCATATTTTGACAGTAGAAATAATTGAAGATAAAATAAGTAAAATCAAATGATCCTATTTTCAAAATTCGAGAAAACTCAAATATGAAAATAACGAAATCTCCAACTCTCTCCGTTGGTCCTTGAGTTGCGTGAAATTTCTAGGATCGGGCCAAAAATGTAATAAAATATGATATGCAAGTGATGATCTATGTATAACATTCCTAATTGAAAATTTGGGATGTTACAGTGGCGCTGAACAGAAACAGGGCAAAGTCTAGAGTTCCAAAAAATCAAAAGAAGAGGATGAAGAAGAAGAGTTTGACGAGAATGACGACCAATCATACGAAGACAACGAAGATGACAGTGTTGGGGAGAGGAAACTGAAACTGACGATGAAGCTTCCAAGGCTCAAGGAGGAAAGGGCGCCGGCAAGGAAAACATTCGGTGCTAGTTAGGGGGAGCTCAAGACTAAAGAATCCATAGTGGTTATGCTGCTGTGTCAACTGAAAAATAAGCTTGTACTCTCAGTTGTCTCGATACACAATGAGGAAACATATCAGAAACACTGTCGTTACCAAAACTTATTTTTCTTTATCATCGATTTCTGATCAGTACTATAGTTAAGATATAATTCGTGATTTGTGCCCGCTGGACAAGTGACATTATTATGTAAACCATTTGATAATCCTTTTGAATGCAGTCACAAATACATTTCAAAAAACTTATCTGGATTTGTGTAACGCGAACACTACTGTCGACCAGTAACTTAGCAAAAATATGTTAAGGAACATTTAAACTCTTATAGTACATCGGTACTGATAATTCTCACTCGTCAGTACAAGGCATAGTAACCAAACACACTCGTGAACACCTTAAAAAACATCGTTTCAAAAACAAGCTATGTCTGCTTCTGCCAGTCCTAGTTCAGAAAGTCCATCTATACATAAAAGTAATTACCTCAAGCAAATGCAAATATAATACACCTGTACTAATGAAAAACTAATTTATCTGTAAAAAATACTTTCAAAGATTATCTTGATATAAACACTCCTTTCAAAAAAACAAAAATTGTTTTAAAAAACATTAGAATGACACACATAGTCTGACTGGTATTTGGTAAGTTCAATTACACTTCAATCACCAGTGCAAGTACCCACAGTAGAGGAGTACAAACCTCCATCATCACCAACGCTGACACGTGCAAGTGGGATAAGCAGCTGATAAGTACAGCTTGACAAGACGGATCAGTGCGACGGTAAAATGACATCATCACCAACCCTGAGACGAGCAAGTGGGATAAGCTGCTGGTAAGTACATATTGACAAGACTACTCAGTGCGACCAGATTAATTCCCTGGCAAACAAATTGGCTTGGACGGTTGGTTCTTCCAGGCCACTGCCCGCGCCACCCACTGGGCGGCTGCCACAAGGAACTACAAATAGCGACCCCACGCCACTACACCCACTACACCCACGCCCCCGACGAACCGCCTCCCACACATCCCCATCGACGCACTGCAAAATACCCCATTGTCTTCCATCTCTGCCTCATTCCCAGAAACCTCCATTGCCGCTTCCATCTCCACTGCAGACAAACCACAAACTTCTCTCTCCAAAGCCCACAGTCACCGGCGGAGGGCAATGGCGGAGGAACCGTCCGCCAAGCATCATCATGGCGAGACGTGGACAAGAGCGGCAACCTCGTCGATGTTCACGTCCCCGGCGAGAAGCGCGAGTACACCAAAACCCTCACAGGGGCTGAGCTCCATGGCAAGGAGATGCTGGAGATCGTCTGCACCATCGAACCAGACAAGGCCGACGAGATGATCTCCAGGCTCTGGAGGAAGGCTGGCGGCTCGCATCGTAAGATCGTAGGCCTTGGTGTGCACTACACCAGGGAAGACAAACCTCCCTAGATGGCAGCAGTCCCGCAGTTGTGCATGGAGGAACTCTACCTGGTGTACCACATCGCAGCGGCCACGAAATGGTGACCCATCCTACTCATTTGCCCTGTTTGGTTCATCTGTTTAATTAGTACTCTATCCTGAAAAGTTCATCAAACTTGTTTCCCAACTAGATGTACTAGTGTGGTTTGTGAAAGTGGATGCACTACTGCATTTTCTCAAGTAGATACACTATAAATGTATTGTTGAACTGGATGCACTGGATTACTATTTGAAAAATCTTGTAGAAGATTAATTTCTGAAGTTGATGTACTAGTGTAGTATCTGATCTTGATCCAATAGTGTAGTTTCTGTACTCAATGTATTAAAAAGATATTTCTGAACTTGATGTAGTGAAGTAGTTTCTGAATTTGGTCTAATGTTATTTTCATAAGAAAAAAATCTAAGAACTTGCTGAAGCACTGGTATGTTTTGTCCTATTCAATAAAAGTAAATAAACTAGTACTAAAGCATCACATACAACATTGGCTCAAACTATCACTACAAAAAAAATACACTTCCGTGATGATACGTGTTTGTCAGAGTGAGTCACGTTTTCTGTCATGCATGTACATCCATGACAATTTTATGATAGAATCAAGATAGTCATACATGTGCTATCGTAGAAGTGTTCCATGACATTACCAAAATTATCACCATGGAAGTGTCCACTTCCATGACGATAAATCGCGCGTCATAGAAGTGCTTTCGTCAAGGGTGACCGACACGTGGCATCCACCGTAACGGAACACCGTTAAGCTATCGGGTCCGGTTTAGGATCCGATAACCCGTTAACAGCCCCGGCCAATAGGGACATTCCACGTGTAAAATCATCATTGGCTGGAGGAAATACGTGTTGGCTCACCGTTGGGACAGATGTCATCCACTCATTGGACCCAAAGCGCCCAACAGAGGCCCATTCATGTTAAAAGGCCGGGCCATTTGACTTGGTCAAAAGGTGGCGGGCCGGCCCACGGCAAGCCAATTAATGGCCTGTTCACATATAGCCCATTTACATCCCCTAACCCAGGGCCCGTTTACGGCCTATCCGAATTAGGCCCAGTAGCATCATCTGGGCCATCCAATATAATTCCAGCCCGTTTTAACTTCCGGCCCATGTATGGCCCATGACGTATTTCGGCCCATATGAGTCCCTTTGTAACTCTTGGCCCATTAATGGCCCGTGGTGAAACCGGCCCGTAATGAACAGTGTATCACTTTATACCCATTAGCGGCCCATTATTCCATTGGGTCGTTTCCAGCCCGTGTTACCTTTCGGCCTTCTGAGGGCCCATTTATTCTTGGGCTCATTTCCAGCATTCGGTTACTTAGGACCCGTTACTAGCCTTTTCTGCTTGTGGGCCAAATTCAGCCCGTGGATACAGTCGGCCCGTTTGTGGCCCGTTAATCTGTTGGGCCATTTTCATAGCATCATCAAATACGGCCTATTAACGGCCCGTTACGGTCAGCCCATAAAACGTATGATTTCCACTCTAACCCGTTTACGGCCCCTTATACAGCCCATACAAGGCCCATAGATGAGACGGCCCGTAGAAGGCCCATGGATCCTACGGAACATAGAAGGCCCATGGATCCAATGGCCCATAGAAGGCCCATGGATCCGACAGCCGATAGAAGGCCCACGGATCCGACAGCCCATAGAAGGCCCACGGACCTGACGGCCATCGAAGGCCATGGATCGTCTGTCCCGTAGATGACCCATCGATTGTACGGCCTGTGGAGGGCCATGGTCAGTACAACGTTTGGGCGAGTTGGCCCCCATTTGAACGATATAGCATATGCAAAGAATTATCCTACTCTTTACTATCACCTCTAAAAAACATACACTATACAATAAAGAGTCTAAGGCATAGAAACGTAGAATAATCCTACACTATAGAATAAAGAAATTACAGCCGATTATACCCACTGGGCATTATGGCTCAGCACCAGTGATAATAAAGCATACACAAACAACAAATTACTTACACTGGGCAAATACAGCTCATACATCATGGACGCGCATCAACATAGCTTACCATTTGAACTTTAATCTCTTCAGAAAATAGGATTGGCCGGATTTAGATAGCCCAAATTTGAGTCTGCAAAATCTCCAATTCCTTCATTGTTACCTCAGTGTCTTGTTTCATTTTTTTGACTCCTGCATCTAATACCTGCATGTCGAGTCTCAACTTGTTAATTGTACGTTCAGAATCATGTACACGTTGTCTTGCCACCTCTAGTTGATGCTCGAGAACATCAGCACATTCCAATTCCAATCCTTAATCATTTAGTAACGGCCATGCCACACTGCTCGCAGACCTTTGTGTTGATGTCACTTCATCCTGAAATGTTTCTGTAAGTACACATGACTAGGGCTAAAATATAGTTACAACAATGAAGTGAGCAAGACAGACTATTTTGTACATGGCAAAACAGAACTAACAATAATGTTACACGTCATGAAGTATAAGCAGGTGGTATTTTAAAAATTATAAAAAAGGTAGTCTGTGCAGCCTGCATACAGAAATCTCTCTTAGCTCACCAGAGGAGCATGATGTTGGGGCCCAATCCAAAACACAAACAAGTT
The DNA here is from genome assembly GCA_021605205.1 of Aegilops longissima. Lineage (NCBI taxonomy): Eukaryota > Viridiplantae > Streptophyta > Magnoliopsida > Poales > Poaceae > Aegilops > Aegilops longissima. Next base: position 199,763,073 of record CM038676.1, read on the forward strand.
ACAAATTTAGACAGCATGGTGCGTAGAAGTAAGCAAGCAGTTGTCCATTCTGTAGCTCAATTAAAGTATTAGGGAGCATAATAAATAGCAGAGGGTTTCATACAAACATACTACAGCAAGCAAAACTATGCAATCATTAGCCTAGTATAAACTAGATTGTGAGCCTCATGCAATAATAGTTGGTTAATAGACTTCAAAGCTTCAGGCACACTTCGGCAGAGTCATTTAATGGTAAGGCCTTTAATTATGTCAACTAATACTTATACAAGTACCCAATGATGACCCACACATATAGGGGATCTATCGTAGTCCTCTCGATAAGTAAGAGTGTTCACAAAGCATATTCATGTTCATAATCAGAGGAGTATTAATATGCACATAGGATCTGAACATATGATCTTCCACCAAATAAACAAACTAGCATCAACTACAAGGAGTAATCAACACTACTAGCAACCTACAGGTACCGATCCCAGACTATGAGACAAGAATTGGATACAAGAGATGAACTAGGGTTTGAGAGGAGATGGTGCTGGTGAAGATGTTGATGGAGATTGCCCTCTCCCGATGAGAGGAGCGTTGGTGATGACGATGGCGATGATTTCCCCCTCCCAGAGGGAAGTGTCCCCGGCAGAACAGCTCTACCGGAGCCCTAAATTGGTTCCGCCAAGGTTCCGCCTCGTGGCGGCGGAGTCTCGTCCCGAAAGCTTGCTTATGATTTTTCTTCGGACGAAAGACTTCATATAGCAGAAGATGGGCACCGGATGGCCAACAGGGGGCCCACGAGGCAGGGGGGCGCGCCCCCACCCTCGTGGACACGTGGAGGCCCCCCTGACGTGGATTCTTCTTCCAGTATTTTTTATTATTTCCAAAAATAACTTTCATGGAGTTTCAGGACTTTTGGAGTTGTGCAGAATAGGTCTCTAATATTTGCTCGTTTTCCAGCCCAGAATTCCAGCTGCCGGCATTCTCCCTCCTTATGTAAACCTTGTAAAATAAGAGAGAACAGGCATAAGTATTGTGACATAATGTGTAATAACAGCCCATAATGCAATAAATATCAATATAGAAGCATGATGCAAAATGGATGTATCAACTCCCCCAAGCTTAGACCTCGCTTGTCCTTAAGCGGAAGCCGATAACGATAAATATGTCCACATGTTTAGAGGTAGAGGTGTCGATAAAATAAAATACGGACATGCGGGCATCATGATTATTCTCATAACAGCAACATATACGGATAATGTCATATGAATTCTTATGCTTAAGTAATAATTTATTCACAATGCAAAGTATGAATCAGAAACTTTATTGAGAACCAACAAACTACAATCTCAGTCATTGAAGCAATTGCAATTTATCATAACATCAGAAAGAGTCTATGTCAGAGCTTTCTAGCAAGTCCACATACTCAACTATCATTTAGTCTTTCATAATTGCTAACACTCACGCAATACTTGTGGTTACGGAGTTTTAACCGGACACAGAGAAAGATAGGGGCTTATAGTTTCGCCTCCCAACCTTTTACCTCAAGGGTAATGTCAACAATAATAACTCATGCTAACTTACATCCAATTAGATATATATATCAGGATCTTTCCAACATACTGTGCTTGCCAAAGGATAAAACATAAAAAGGAAAGGTGAAGATCACCACGACTCTTGCATAAGGTAGAAGATAATAGTAAAAGATAGGCCCTTCGTAGAGGGAAGCAGAGGTTGCCATGCGCTTTCAGGGTTGGATGCACAAAATCTTAATGCGAAAGAACGTCACTTTATATTGCCACTTGTGATATAGACCTTTATTATGCAGTGCGTCGCTTTTATTTCTTCCACATCACAAGATCGTATAAAGCTTATTTCCTCCACACCAATCAATCATACATATTTAGAGAGAAATTTTTATTGCTTGCACCGATGACAACTTACTTGAAGGATCTTACTCAATCCATAGGTAGATATGGTGGACTCTCATGGCAAAACTGGTTTAAGGGTTTTTGGATGCACAAGTAGTATCTCTACTTGGTGCAAAGAATTCGGCCAGCATGAGGGGGAAAGGAAAGCTCAACTTGTTGGATGATCCATGACAATATACTTTATCTCAGATATAAGAAAACATAACCCATTACGTTGTCTTCCTTGTCCAACATCAACTCTTTAGCATGTCATATTTTAATGAGTGCACCCAATCATAAAAGATGTCCAAGATAGTATATTTATATGTGAAACCTCTCTTTCTTTGTTACTTCCTATTAATTGCAACGATGACCAAAGCTATGTTTGTCAACTCCCAACAATTTTTAATCATCATACTCTTTCTATGTGAAGTCATTACTCTCAATAAGATCAATATGATCTCTTTATTTATTTTTATTCTTTTCTCTTTTATTTTATTCACCCAAGATCATGGCAAAATAATCAAGCCCTTGACTCAACAATAATCTTTATTATATAGCTCATGGACTCGATTACACAGAGAGATCACAAAGAAAAACTCAAAACTAGATCATACTAAAAAAATTGTTCTACTAGATCGAGATACTACTAACAGGATTGAACTAAGAAAACGGTAAAGATAGGAGATGTGATGGTGATACGATACCAGGGCACCTCCCCCAAGCTTGGCAGTTGCCAAGGGGAGTGCCCATACCCAAGTGATTATGTCTCCTTTGCTGGTGAAGAAGGTGGAGGTGATGATGGATAGTCGCACATCGAGCGTAAGAGGTCCTCCAACTTGCGGATAATGCCCTTGAGCGCAACGATATGCTCCTTCAACAAAATATTTTCACGTGTGAGATACTTGTTTTGTATATGAGCTAACTCAATCATCTTGAAGGCCTCGATCTCAGTTGGGGTAAGAAGATTGTGATCGAATTAAAGGCTGTCTTCTGCTGCAGGAGCTTGATCCTCCGTGGCCTTCTTGATCCCTTCATCCTTGTTGATCCCCATGGGTTCTTCCCTCTTCAGCTCTATCTTCATTAGCCAAGCATCATTGTCATCATTGTTGGAGGAGGGGGACGACATGATGCCTGGCCTTAACAACCCAGACAGGAAACAGCTCGAAACAAGAACAGAGGATAATTGCGTGATACGGGAGTCAAAACCTTCGGGAGATTTTATAATGAATTTTTACCGACCAGAATACGTATCGTGCAAGAAAACGGAGTCCGGAGAGCACACGAGGTGCCCACGAGGCAGGGGGCGCGCCCAGAGGGGTAGGGCGCACCCTCCACCCTCATGGAGCCTTCGTGTCCTTCCCGGACTGCTTCTTATTTTTCTATTTTTCTAAATATTCCAGAACGGAGAAAAATTGCATTTAGAACTGTTTTGGAGTCGGTTTACTTACTGTACCACATACCTATTCCTTTTCGGAGTCTGAAACGTTCTGGAAAGGTGTCCCTTATGTATTCCTCTGGAGTTACGGTTTCAATAACATTGGTTTCAACATTTATGGGATTACCTGAGATATAATGTTTGATTCTTTGACTGTTCACCACCTTCGGATTTGTGCCTTCGAAATTGTTGATTTTTATGGCACCAGAACGATAGACCTCCTCGATAACGTAAGGACCTTCCCATTTAGAGAGAAGTTTTCCTGCAAAAAAATCTTAAACGAGAGTTGTATTGCAATACATAATCACCTACATTAAACTCACGCTTTTGTATTCTTTTGTCATGCCATCTTTTAATTTTTTCTTTAAACAACTTGGCATTTTCATAGGCTTGGGTTCTCCGTTCATCAAGTGAGCTAATGTCAAATAACCTGTTCTCACCGACAAGCTTGAAATCATAATTGAGTTCATTAATAGCCCAGTAAGCCTTATGTTCTAGTTCGAGAGGTAAGTGACATGCTTTTCCATAAACCATTTTATACGGAGACATACCCATAGGATTTTTATATGCAGTTCTATAAGCCCAGAATGCATCATCAAGTTTCTTGGACCAATTCTTTCAAGATCAATTAACAGTCTTTTGCAAAATTAATTTGAGCTCTCTAGACTGTGGGTGATAAGGAGATGCAATTCTATAGTTAACATCATACTTGGCAAGCATTTTACGGGAAGCACCATGAATAAAATGTGAACCACCATCAGTCATTAAATATCTAGGGACTCCAAACCTCGGAAAAATAACTTCTTTAAGCATCTTAATAGAAGTGTTATGATCAGCACTACTAGTTGGAATAGCTTCTACCCACTTAGTAACGTAATCAATAACGACTAAAATATGTGTGTATCCATTGGAGGCAGGAAAAGGTTCAAAGCCCCAAACATCAAATGGTTCAATAACAAGTGAATAATTCATAGGCATTTCCTGACATCTACTAATATTACCGATTCTTTGACATTCATCACAAGATAGGACAAACTTACGAGCATCCTTGAAGAGAGTAGGCCAATAAAAACCGGATTGCAATACCTTATGTGCAGTTCTGTCTCCAGCGTGGTGTCCCCCATAAGCCTTAGAGTGACACTTGCGTAGGATCTGTTCCTGTTCATGCTCAGGTACACAATGTCTAATAACACCATCTACTCCTTCTTTATAAAGATGTGGGTCATCCCAAAAGTAATGTCTCAAATCATAGAAAAACTTTTTATTTTGCTGGTATGTCAAACTAGGTGGTATAAATTTAGCAACAATGTAATTAGCATAATCAGCATACCATGGAGCAGTACGAGAAGCATTTATGACATTCAATTGTTCATCAGGAAAGCTATCATCAATAGGTAGTGGGTCATCAAGAACATTTTCTAACCTAGACAAGTTGTCTGCAACGGGGTTCTCAGCTCCCTTTCTATAAATAGTATGCAAATCAAATTCTTGTAGCAAGAGAACCAATCTAATAAGTCTAGGTTTAGCATCTTTCTTTTCCATAAGATATTTAGTAGCAGCATGATCCGTGTGAGTAGTTACTTTAGAATCAACAATGTAAGGTCTGAACTTATCACAAGCAAATACAATTGCTAAGAATTCTTTTTCAGTAGTAGCATAATTTCTCTGAGCATTGTCTAGAGTTTTACTAGCATATTGAATAACATTTAATTTCTTATCAACTCTTTACCCTAGAACGGCACCTACACTGTAATCACTAGCATCACACATAATTTCAAAGGGTAAATTCCAATCAGGTGGCTGAACAATAGGTGCAGAAATCAATGATTTCTTAAGTATTTCAAATGCTTCTACACAATCATCATCGAAGACAAATGGTATATATTTTTGTAATAAATTAGTCAGAGGCCGAGAAATTTTTGAGAAGTCCTTAATGAACCTCCTATAAAAACCGGCGTGACCAAGGAAACTTCTTATACCTTTGATGTGCTTGGGACACGCATCTTTTCAATAGCATCAACCTTGGCTTTATCAACCTAAATACCTCTTTCAGAAACTTTATGCCCCAAGACAATACCTTCATTAACCATAAAGTGGCACTTTTCCCAATTCAAGACAAGATTAGTTTCTTCACATCTCTGCAAAACTCGATCAAGGTTGCTCGAGCAATCATCAAAAGAGGATCCATAAACGGAGAAATCGTCCATGAAAACCTCACAAATCTTTTCACAGAAGTCATAGAATATAGCCATCATGCATCTTTGAAAGGTAGCAGGTGCATTACATAAACCAAAAGGCATACGTCTATAAGCAAAAGTACCGAAAGGGCAAGTAAAAGTGGTCTTTGATTGATCATCGGCTGACACAGGTATTTGAGAGAAACCAGAATAACCATCTAGAAAGCAAAAATGTGTATGTTTAGATAATCTTTCTAGCATTTGATCGATAAAAAGGTAAAGGGTAATGATCCTTTTTAGTAGCTTTATTTAATTTGCGGAAATCAATTACCATCCTATAACCTGTAATAATTCTTTGCGGAATCTATTCATCTTTATCATTAGGAACGACAGTAATACCTCCCTTCTTAGGTACACAATGGACATGACTTACCCACTGACTATCAGCAACGGGATAAATTATACCTGCCTCAAGGAGCTTTAGTATTTCCTTTCTTACCACTTCTTTCATTTTAGGATTCAGCCGTCTTTGGTGATCTCGAACTAGTTTGGCATCTTTCTCCAAATTTATTTTATGTTGACCTAGAGTGGGACTAATGCCCTTAAGATCATCAAGAGTATATCCAATAGCAGCGCGGTGCTTCTTCAGAGTTTTCAATAATCTCTCTTCTTCATGCTCTGAAAGGTTAGCACTAATAATAATAGGATATATCTTCTTTTCATCAAGATAAGCATATTTAAGAGTATCAGGAAATGGTTTGAGCTCAAACACGGGATCATCCTTGGGTGGAGGAGGATCCCCTAGGATTTCAACAGGCAAATTGTGTTTCAGGATGGGTTCCTGTTTAAAGAATACTTCATCTATTTCCCTTCTTTCATTCATAAACATATCATTTTAATGGTCTAGCAAATATTGTTCTAAAGGATCACTAGGAGGCACGGCAATAGAAGCAAGACCAATAATTTCACCCTTACTAGGCAATTCCTCTTCACGGTGTTGTCTATGAAATTTAGAGAAATTAAACTCATGAGACATATCACCTAAACCAATAGTAACAACATCCTTTTTGCAGTCTATCTTAGCATTAACAGTGTTCAAGAAGGGTCTACCTAAAATAATGGGACAAAAGCTATCTTGTGGGGAACCAAGAACAAGAAAATCAGCGGCATATTTAGTTTTCCCACACAGGACTTCAATATCTCTAACAATTCCCATTGGTGATATAGTATCTCTATTGGCAAGGTTAATTGTGACATCAATATCTTCTATCTCAGCAGGTGCAATATCATGCATAATTTCTTTGTATAAGTCAAAAGGTATTGCACTAGCACTAGCACCCATAAAGCCATGATGACAATGATCTCCTATTTTAACAGAAATAACAGGCATGCCTACCACGGGTCTATGTTTATCTTTAGCACAAGGTTTAGCAATTCTAGAGTCTCATCACAGAAATGAATAACATGCCCATCAATATTATCAGACAAGAGATCTTTAACAATAGAAATATTAGGTTCAACTTTAACTTGCTCAGGAGGTGTGTAGGTTCTAATATTACTTTTACGAACCACAGTTGAAGCTTTAGCATGATCTTTTATCCTAACAGGAAAAGGTGGTTTTTCAACATAAGCAGCAGGAACAATAGGATCATTATAAGTGATAGTTTTTTCTTCAACTTTAATAGGTGCAGCTACTTTTACTTCTATGGGAGGATGATATTTAAACCACTTCTCCTTAGGGAGATCAACATGAGTAGCAAAAGATTCACAAAAGGAAGCTACTATCTCAGAGTCAAGTCCATATTTAGTGCTAAATTTACGGAAAACATCGATATCGATAAAAGATTTAACACAATAAAACTTAGGTGTCATACCTGACTCCTTACCTTCATCGAGATCCCAATCTTCAGAGTTGCGTTTAATTATTTCCAATAAATCCCATTTGAATTCAATAGTCTTCATCATAAAAGAGCCAGCACAAGAAGTATCGAGCATGGTGCGATTGTTATCACGAAGCCGAGCATAAATTTTTTTAATAATTATTTCTCTTGGGAGCTCATGATTGGGGCATGAATATAACATTTATTTAAGCCTCCCCCAATCTTGAGCGATGCTTTCTCCTTCGCGAGGCCAAAAATTATATATATAATTGCGATCACGATGAACAAGATGCATAGGATAAAACTTCTGATGAAATTCCAATTTCAATCGTTTGTAGTTCCATGATCCCATATCATCACATAGCCTATACGATGTCAATGCATCTCCCTTCAAAGATAAAGGGAAGACCTTCTTATTAATAACATCACCGGGCACACCTGCAAGCTTAAATAATCCACAAACTTCATCCACAGAGGATTGTTCCATCTCCTGCAAAAGGATTAGCTAGCACTTTTTCTATCATACCCGAAGGAATCTCAAAGTAGACATTTTCATTTTCAGTAGGTTCAGTAGGTTGAGGAGAAACTCTTTGCTCTACTGGTCGGGGTGAAGATACCCCGAACAAGCCCCTCAGAGGATTACTTTCCATAGTAGCAAGTGACATTAAATTTCAGCACACTATATAAATTTTTCCTTACCAAATTCCACCTACCAAAGGTGCTTCACTCCCCAGCAATGGCCCTAGAAAAGAGTCTTGATGACCCACAAGTATAGGGGATCTATCGTAGTCCTTTCGATAAGTAAGAGTGTCGACCCAACGAGGAGCAGAAGGAAATGATAAGCGGTTTTCAACAGGGTATTCTCTGCAAGCACTGAAATAACAGGTAACAGATAGTTTTGTGATAAGATAATTTGTAACAAGCAACAAGTAATAAAAATAAATAAAGTGCAGAAAGGTGGCCCAATCCTTTTTGTAGCAAAGGACAAGCCTGGACAAACTCTTATATAGAGAAAAGCGCTCCCGAGGACACATGGGAATTATCGTAAAGCTAGTTTTCATCACGTTCATATGATTCGCGTTCGGTACTTCGATAATTTGATATGTGGGTGGACCAGTGCTTGGGTGATGTCCTTACTTGGACAAGCATCCCACTTATGATTAACCCCTATTGCAAGCATCCTCAACTACAAAAGAAGTATTAAGGTAAACCTAACCATAGCATGAAACATGTGGATCCAAATCAGCCCCTTACGAAGCAACGTTGTCGGTGTACTAGAGTAGGGGTACCCTAGTATCCCGAACTCGTGCACGGGCAGTTGCAGCACCCCGCGGCGGGGCTGCCTAGTGACCGCCAAGGTCCTCCGTGGTTCCTTTGGAGCCATTCAAGAACAAAGTATTTAAGCCAAGATGACAAGGCCCCGGCAAGAGGAGCTTGCCGGGAAGGCCACTCAAGGCACGCAGAAGACAAGACCCCGGCAAGAGGAGCTTGCCGGGAAGGCTTGGTGAGCGACAAGCTCCCGGGCGCGACAAGGATTCAGCCGCGGCAAGGTGCTTGCCGCGGCAGGCAACCTCTCTTCATCTCCGCTCCAGCTCATCCACCAACGTGTCGCCATGGGGCCATTCCAGGCGTGCGTGTCAAGAAGCTGTGCAGCCAGCGGAGAGCAGCGATAAGCGGCGCTGACAGGGGTGCCATCGTGGCAAGCGGTGGCGCCCCTGGCGGTCCCTTTCTGCACTGTTTAGGCGACATGGACGGGCATTTAATGCTTTTGTCCCTTGCCGTTAGAGTTAGGTAGAATACACTGTACAAAGTAGCTGTACCAACCGCAACTCATTTCTCCCATTTTGCCCTTGTTTACGTTGCCACCTGTGGTGACCCCTTGAGCCTATAAAAGGAGGCCCGGGCGCAACGTAGAGGAGGTTCGGCTGGTTCGACTCATTCGAGACTACACACTCAAGCTAGGTTTTGTAGCTCTCTGTGCTCCCTAGCAAGAACACAATATAATCAGACAAGCAGCAGTAGGAGTATTATCTCCGAGAGCTCCGGTTGGGTAAACTGCTCGTGTGCATCGCCTCGATCTGCTCTTCGTGCAATCTCCGCCCCCCACCGAACCAAAAGGGACTCGGTCCGCCAGGTCCCATAGGTGTTCGTCGGTCACGATCAGCTTCCCCGACAAACGCATAAACTAGGGTTTAAGCTTCTGTCACTCTAGCAACCCATCATCTACTTATTACTTCCCAATGCCTTCCTCTAGGCCCAAACAATGGATAAGTGTTATGTATTCGACGTTCACATAACACCACTAGAGGAGAGACAACATACATCTCATCAAAATATCGAACGAATACAAAATTCACATGACTACTAATAGCAAGACTTCTCCCATGTCCTCAGGAACAAACGTAACTACTCACAAAGCATATTCATATTCATAATCAGAGGAGTATTAATATGCATATAGGATCTGAACATATGATATTCCACCAAATAAACCAACTAGCATCAACTACAAGGAGTAATCAACACTACTAGCAACCTACATGTACCAATCCCAGATTATGAGACAAAAATTGGATACAAGAGATGAACTAGGGTTTGAGAGGAGATGGTGTTGGTGAAGATGTTGATAAAGATTGCCCTCTCCCGATGAGAGGAGCGTTGGTGATTACGATGGCGATGATTTCCCCCTCCCGGAGGGAAGTGTCCCCGGCAGAACAGCTCTGCCGGAGCCCTAGATTGGTTCCGCCTCGTGGCGGCGGAATCTCGTCCCGAAAGCTTGCTTATGATTTTTCTTCGGACGAAAGACTTCATATAGCAGAAGATGGGCACCAGAGGGCCAATAGGGGGCCCACGAGGCAGGGGGCGAGCCTGGGGTAGTCGCGCCCCCACCCTCGTGGACAGTGGAGGCCTTCATGTGGATTCTTCTTCCAAGATTTTTATTATTTCCAAAATAACTTTCGTGGAGTTTCAGGGACTTTTGGAGTTGTGCGAAATAGGTCTATAATATTTGCTCCTTTTCCAGCCCGAATTCCAAATTTGCCGCATTCTCCTCCTTATGTAAACCTTGTAAAATAAGAGAGAATAGACATAAGTATTGTGACATAATGTGTAATAACAGCCCATAATACAATAAATATCGATATAAAAGCATGATGCAAAATGGACGTATCACCCAACATCAGGCATCATTCTTTGGGCATCTCATTAACTGAGGACAAATAAAGCAATTGAAAAGAGCAAATTAATTATGCCTGAAACAAACAAGGAATTGAACTGTTGAGTTGGATACAGTGACTTACCTTAACAGGTTGAAGAGGCTCAGCACAGCTCCTACTTCTCTTGCAAGGCTCCTTCCTAACATCTTGTACTTGGAAATCCTCAATCTTATCTTCATTGCACCCCTCTACAAGGTGACACAAACTAGTTACTCGTCTCCTTGGAAGATAAATATACATACTTTCCAGTCTGTGAACACAAAAGGATGAGATTGTAACAAAACAACACCACATAATGAAACATGCCGCATCTCTTGCACTTGCACACAATGAAATGAGCATTAATTATGTCTGCACTACATAAAAACTAGGCATACCCTCGAACTGGATCTCCAGGTACTCTTGGCGAGCCTACTTTAGTGTACAGCCAAACCTTTATGTCACCTATGAGTTAGAAAAGGCCCCAATACAGCAGCCCTTAGTGTTTAAATCGTTGACAAGCTCTGTTAGAGTGTTAGGTCAAGAACAACAAGTAATCAAAGCAAACAGTCCTAGTATGGCTGGCTGATGCAAACAAGCAATTGAACAGATGTGTGAGCAAATCTTACATATCAAGAAAAGAAGCAAAGAAGGAGGCTTAAAGACCATCACTTGACTGGCCAGATTTAAGGGGCATTTAAACATGATGTGCAACGTATGAACTAACATAAACATTGCATATTCCAGATTCTACAATGAAATGCACATGTATTAGGTTATGCCATGTATGATGATGCCTAAATGTACACTATAGCAGGCAGGAGTGATTCATCATTGCACGCACAATTGAATTGCAGGTTAAGGGCCAGTTCTATTCCGCATTTTCAGGGCTTATTGTAAAAAATAAGCCATAAAAGATGTAAAGAAGTAATTTTTGAGTTATGGGCTTGGGCTTAACTAATTTCGCTTTGGAGGGGGGTGTTTCGGGTAGAACCTCACTAAAAATTGAAGGGAAGGGGAATAGTGAAATGACTCTGTTGTCTGCCTATATTACACTCAAAATGCAACTAGTGACGCCCGCGTCACACCTCACCCTCAAGTAAAAAAAAACACGCAAGCGTTCATTGCCCTGCCCGCTTGCATCTCATCTCCCCTTTCCCTCTACCTCAATCCCCTGCCTGCAGCACTATGGTTCCTCCAGCAAGCCGTCGCCACTTGTCCCATCTGGCCTGGTCCTCGATGATGCTCTGTCCAGCTAGGCTACATGTCCCGCGGGTAGGGGCAAATATCCCTGGCTGCTCCTCCCTCTGGTGCCGCCCCTCATTCTCATGGTCTCCAGCAGCTGCTCCACTGTGGTTCATCCAATGCACTACTCCGGTAGGCGCTGCACAACTACGGCTGATGCGACACTGCGGTAGAAGGCACCTTATTCCCCCTCCCCACCTCCCAGGCCGTGGCCTTGAGGTGCTGTTGAAGGATGAGCTCATCCAACATGGTGAGGATCTCCTCTGATTTTTCGCCAAATTTTCATTCTGATCCACTATACGATGAATTGCTATGAGCTGCTTCTGCTGCTGCTATATGATGCATTGCTATGATCTGCTCCTGCTGTTGTTATATGATGAATTGCTATGAGCTGATGCCGCTATATGATGAGTTGCTATGAGCTGCTGCTGCTATATGATGAATTGCTATGACCTGCTACTCCTGCTATATGATGAGTTGCTATAAGCTGCTCCTACTGCTGCTGTATGATGAATTGCTATGAGCTGCTCCTGCTGATGCTCTACGATGAATTGCTATGAGCTGCTCCTGCTGCTGCTATATGATGAATTGCTATGAGCTGCTCCTACTGCTGCTATATGATGAATTGCTATGAGCTGCTCCTGCTGCTGCTATATGATGAATTGCTATGAGCTGCTGCTGGTATATGATGAATTGCACACTGCTGCTGCTGCTGTATGATGAGTTGCTATGAGCTACTGCTGCTATATGATGCTTTCAGGTGGTGCTGCTATATGATAATAACCAGCCACTTGGACCATCGAATTTCAATAAATAATAGTTCTTCATTTAAATGTGGGTCATGCGTTTTTCGTTTAAATTAGGCAATGGGATCTCTATGGAAAACATTGACAAAAGTAGATTGTGCCAAGTAGATGGTATCTTTGTATTTGCATTTTGAGCAAATAGTGATGGTCTGTTTTCCTATCATATTAATTACTGCACTGGGTTCAATTTGTGATGTTTGCAAGTCAAATTAATTTTCATATGGGCAGCAAAATGAAAAAATATAATGCAATCTAGACTTTTCACTGATCATACCAAAGATAAGCTGAAAACGCAATGAAAAGAGCTGGTTGGCTTATTACATGGAGCTTATATTCACAGGTGCTTATTTTCTTAGGATAACTCTTAATAACTGTCCCTAAGAAACCTGGCCAATAGAACTGACATACAAATAACATGTCATGATGATTGCAATGGAGGAGTGACGTACCATAGCACACTGTATAGGTTCACCGCTGGCTCTCCTTTTTTTTGCGACGTTCCATGAAATTGCCACATACATCTTGTACTTTTTCATTGTGTAACCCTATCTGCAAGTTGACACGGTAATTTCAGACATCTCTACATGATAATACATTGCATATCCCTTGCGCATATTTAAACCACCAATTAATGATTGTGTGCGTAGCATAAACTAGCCATGACAATGTGTGCTAGACTAGCAGGCACTCTAAGGGAGCCTAATGTAGTGTACTGGAATTCCTACATGCCACCTACGATTTTGTGTAATGTACTGCCTCTGTTCCTAAATATATGTCTATGTAGAGATTCCAGTATGGACCACATACAGATGTATATAGATGCATTTTTTAGTGTAGATTCACTCATTTTGCTCCATATGTAGCCTATAGTGGAATCTGTAAAAAGACTTATATTTAGGAACGGAGGTACGAGGTAGTATCATGTATGACATCTACATATCTAATTTAGCAGCCACTAGTAGAAATCATTATCGTCACAAAGGGATTACTGGTCGAAAATCCTAGCAAAGCACGCTGGCAGGCATAGAACAATACAAGAGAGAGAGACACACTTACAAGATCATAGCAATGCCTCGGTCCAGGATCTTGGTTGGCCAAGCTGTTAGATCCAGAAGAAACATCGTTCTTGTAGTTTTTGCTAGCTGCGTAACAGGTAACAACGACCTGTTAGTATATTTGAAGTACATCGGGCAGGTGATGCTGGACGGGTTTAAAGGTGACAAGTACCTAGGCCGTGGCGGGTGCTTGGCTTCTTGCCAGACGGTGGGAATCGGGTTAGAAATGTCAAGGGTGATAACGCTGCGCTGGCTGTCGATGTCCGGTAAGGAGGTCGAGAACCGTCGAGTAGGGTGTTTGTGGAGCGGTTGCGGTGGGGTGGACTACGGTGTGGGCGAAGCGGATCTGTGGCCGTGGATGAGGGCGTAGGTGAAGCTGCTCCGGTGGTTGGGTTAAGGATGGTGTCGACGATGTAGATCTACGGCCGTTGACGGGGCGTCAGAAGCTCCTCCGGTAGGTTGGATGAGGGTGCGAGGAAGCGGATCTAAGGCCGTGGACTTGTGAGTTGGCAAAGCGGCCTCGGTAGGGTTGAAAATGGTATAGGCGAAGCTACTCCGGTGGGGTTGACGATGATGGCGGCGAAGCGGCTCCGGTAGGGTTGAGGAAGGTGTCGGCAAAGAGGATCGAGAGGTCAGCCAACGGGGCGCTGTGGGCGGCTCCGGGGTGTGACGGTTGCCTCCGTGGAGAGTACGAATGAGCCGCTGCAGATGCGCTGCAGTTGATGAGAGTACCAGCGAAGCAGATCCGGCGCCGTGGACAAGGCCGACATTGAATGGGCTATGGTACAGTGGTGGATGAGCAGTCTACTTGTTTCTAGAGGAGGTGGGAGGGGTAGATGCGGTCGTAGAAGCAGATCCGGCGAGGTGGACGCCGCTGGCAGTGAATGGGCTCTAGTACGCCGGTGGATGAGCAGTCTAGGGTTTTGAGAGGGGAGGGGAGAAAGGCCGATGAAGTACGGACGGCGTGATGTGAGATGCTCTGGTGCTGTGGAGTTAGTCGTTTTTGCGGGAGGGGGAGAGGAAATGAGGGTGTCGTGTAGTGGGGGGAACCGGAAGTTACCAAAGCAGCCCTGACCTACTATGTAGATGAGGGCGGTATTGTAACTGTTGGTCTTCGTGCACCAAGGACAAAAAGGGGAATTTCACATGCTAAAGACTAAGGTGGCGGAAATTTTAGGAGGAGGCGGGAGATTTTGCCGCCCGCAGGATCGTTCGTATCCAGTTTCAACTAATTTTGGACCGTGCTAGCGGGAAGGTCATGCGAGACTATGTACACGGGGCATGCGTCAGTAGTTAACAACTGGTGTGAAGTCCACCCCAGAAAAAAAGACAATAACTCGGGATGATGCGCCGATAACTTGGACGTTCGCACGGGCGCGGCCAATCGTACGGGTGTAGTGGCGCGTCTCAGCCTATGTATTTCTCGTGTAAATAGATAATTTAGTGCAAATGGTTATTTACTTTAAACATAATACATTGACGTGTTAGTGTAGAGGCGCACAAAAAGAAATGGATATTATAGTCTGCTACTTAAAAGTGTTACCTCATATGATTACATAGCCTCCATTTCATAAATTGCGTACCCATTGAATTCATATATGAATATTACATATATTACTTCATAATAGAACCTTAAATCATCCAAGACTAATGATTTTGAATGCAAGAGTAACAATGGTGCATGTACATGATAGCTACATTGGTTGTTTGAAGAAACATCACTATAACTTTGGCATGCACAACTGAAAATGTTTAAATAGAAAAAATGTGATATGTGAGTGTCCAATCTTTATAGCGTTGAATCGATATTCTACCTTTGGCCATGATACAAAGTAAATATTGATTTATGTTCAAGCGATGCACGTCCACGATCGCAAGATA
Organism: Aegilops longissima; assembly: GCA_021605205.1. NCBI lineage: Eukaryota > Viridiplantae > Streptophyta > Magnoliopsida > Poales > Poaceae > Aegilops > Aegilops longissima. The sequence goes on from CM038676.1 coordinate 199,778,644, forward strand.
GTGATACGTGAATGAATTGTGCAATCTCTCTCACACGTATACATATCTCATTTCCCTGTGGGCATCGGAATCACACACGCGCACTTCGTGTATTTCTCTCCCTCCATCAAGGTTAGAATTCGTCTTTCTACCCTGTCTGTAACATCCCAAATTTTCAATTTGGAATGTTATACATAGATCATTCATGAAAATCATATTTCATTTGCATATTTTCTTTGCGATCCTAGAAATTCTAAGCAACTCAAGGACCCATGGAGAGAGTTGGGGATTTTATCGTTTTCATATTTGAATTTTATCAAATATTGAAACAAGGGTCATTTGTTTTAATTATTTTTCTCTCCGAAAATATTTTATATAAAAATATATGAGAGAGGATAATATGACTTCCCCAGAATATTGAAATATTGGAGGGAAATATTAAAAACAAATAAATATTTTTATTTGGATTTTATTGCTATTTTATTTGAATTAGAAAAAATACGCGTTTTTCAAAATTGCATTAGAGTCCTAAATAAATGTAAACTTTCTCCGGTAGATTTTTAGAGGACGGGGAAAATTTATTTCAGGATTTTTGGAGTCCGTTTAGTATTTCCTTTCTTCGTTTTTCTGCGCGTCGAAATGTCGGGGAAGCTGATCGTGACCCACGAACACCTATGGGACCTGGCGGACCGAGTCCCTTGTGGTTCGGTGGGGGGCGGAGATTGCACAAAGAGCAGATCGAGGCGATGCACACGAGCAATTTACCCAGCTTCGGAGCTCTCCGGAGAGATAATACTCCTACTGCTGCTTGGTTGATTATATTGTGTTCTTGCTAGGGAGCAATGGGAGCTACAAAACCTAGCTTGAGTGAGTGTGGTCTCGAATGAGTCGAATGAACCGAACCAGCCGAACCCCTTTCTACGTTGCACTTGGGCCTCCTTTTATAGGCTCAAGGGGTCACCGACAGGTGGCAACGTAGATGGGGGTACAAATGGAAAAACAGTAGATGGTACACCGACTTGTACAAAGGTATGCAAATGCATATACCTAACTCGACGGCAAGGGACAAGATCAATAAATGCCCGTCCTGCCGCCTAAACAAAGGCAACAGGACCGTCAAGTGCACCACCGTTTGCCACGATGGTAAGCTTGTCAGCGCCGCTTATCGCTGCTCCCCGCTGGCTGCACAGCCTCTTGACACGCACGCCTGGAATGGCCCCATGGCGACACGTTGGTGGATGAGCTGGAGCAGAGACGAAGAGAGGTTGCCTGCCGCGGCAAGTACCTTGCCGCGGCTGAGCCCTTGTCGCGCTTGGTAGCTTGTCGCTCACCAAGCCTTCCCGGCAAGCTCCTCTTGCCGGGGTCTTGTTTCCTTCGTGCCTCGAGTGGCCTTCCCGGCAAGCTCCTGTTGCCGGGGCCTTGGATACTTTGTTCTTGAATGGCTCCAAAGGAGCCGCGGAGGACCTTGGCGGTCACTAGGCAAGCCCTGCCGCAGGGTGCTGCAACTGCCCGTGCACAAGTTCGGGATACTAGGGTACCCCTACTCTAGTACACCGACAGGAGCCCCGGGGCCTGGGCCACACACGGCGCCGAGCTCTGTTGGGGCAGGCCCAAAATAGTGCACGGGCACGCGCGGCCTAGATCGCGCAGTTACTCGCCTCAGACCCACCACGTCCCCCATGAACGGCACGCTCCGGACGTGGCGTCGTGGGAGAGATCGTGGGGGCTTTCTTTAATTGAAAAAGCGGAACGTCCGCCCCCTCCCCCCTCCTTATAAGCAGGGGAAACAGGGGCAAGACGCCCACCTTGCCATTGCTGTCACATCAAAAACCACCGCCGCTCCCCCCTTCTCCTCAAGTCCAAAGAGAGTGACGCCCCGCCCCCCATTGCCACCAACGCCATCACCGCCGTCGGCCTCCTCCACCACTTCCACCATGGCTCCGAAAGCCGATAAGGGGAAGGGCGTGAAGTCGGCCGAGGCGCAGCGGCTCGCGGCACTGCGGAAGGAGCGGGCCACCTTCGACCCCCTGCTCGACGCGCAGGAGCTGCGGGAGGGGTACTACCTCTTCTGGTCGACGGAGACGCGGGCGCACCCGCGCACGAGAGTGATTTCTGCCGCCGCATCCGAGAAGGTTTCTTTCGGGTACCCCTTCTTCGCGTTTTTCTTCTACTGCGGGCTCTGCCCGCCCTTTTCCGAGTTCTTTTGCGACATCATGAACACATACGGCCTCCGCCTCCTAGATTTCACCCCCAACACCGTCCTCACCATGGCAGTTTTCGCACACCTTTGCGAGAACTTTGTCGGAGTCCACCCAAATGTAGCCCTCTTCCGCCACTACTTCATGCCCCGCGTATGGATCTCCAGGATCGGCAAGAAAGAGGCATATCTGGAAGGAGAGCTTCGTAGCAAGTGGGAGGAGTGGAGAGCCGATTGGTGTTGGATCATAGAGGAGAACCCACAGCCATTCACTGCCCAGCGCCAAACTCCCATAGTGCGCGGCAACGATTGGAGCAACTTGGCGCCGGAGGATGCGAGGTTGAAGATTGCCGTGACCCGGATCTTGCGCCTCAGGCATGCCGGACTCACTGTAGCTGCTGTTGGCGCGGATTTCCTTCACCGCCGCATCGCTCCCCTGCAGGAAAGGAGGAGACCTGCTTGGGAGTTCCAAAATGCGGCGGACATCATGAGGTTGCGCCCGGGCCTCAACTGGAACTTCACTGTTTTGGAGCTGGATGCGATGCTGCTGGAGTTGTTCAAGCCCGACCCAGATCGCCCCGAGTGGTGCTGTTGTGCGATTCCCATGGGATCGTTCCAACTTGGCAAGAGCCTGCCAACGACATCGTGCAGCAGTTCTTCGACAGCTTGGAAGAAGTGCCGATCCGTGCCGACGAGCAGAAGTGGCTCACCCGCGACACCACCGACGCCGAGCTGCAGCGCATCGCCACCAGGCTGGAGGAGGCGGCGGAAGCTGCTGCCGCCGGTGAGTTTGGGTTCACTGTGGAGGAGGCGGAGGCAGCCGAGGCGGCAAGCCTTGCCGACCGAGAGGAGCTTGCCGGCGCGGAGGAGCAGGCCGAGCCTGAAGCTGAGCCGAACGAGCCTGCCGGGGGCGCCTCCCCTCCACCTTCAGAAGCTTGCCGCGGGAGGAGCCCGCGGCCCCGCCAAGAAGGCGCCTCCGCAAGACCGGGGAAGTGGCGGGGCGGCAGACGGGCCAACAGCCGTCTCGCCGCGCGACGCGCTCCACCGCGACAAGCTCTGTTGCCGCGGGAGCGCCTCACGCCGCCACAGAATCGGAGCGGGCCTTCGGGACCACGGTTCCCGCACCCGCCAAGCGCTCGAGGGAGCCCACTCTTCCAGCTCGCCGCACCAAGGTGGAGCGGGTCGACTTCTCCGCCTCAGCTCCGAGGAGGAGGAAGAAGAGTAAGATCTTGTCATTGTACTTGTAATTCTTCAATTTGCTGCTTTGTCTTGTATCTGATTTGCTTCATTCTGAACCCTTTCCTTTTTCAGGACGTTGGCTCAGAGAGCATCAAAGAGGGCCAAGACTCCGGTGGTTGTCATCGAAGACGATCCCCCCGCGGCGACGGGAGGCGCGTCTGAGACCCCCTGCCGGATCCGCAACCTTCCATAGAAAGCAGCCCCAGACAGCCCCCAGCGTAAGTAATTGGTTTATTTCTTACGGTTAGGTGTGCATGGGTGCTCCTGCTTTACTGATATCTGACTTGTTGATTTGTGTAGGAGCAGAGCAGCCTCATCAGGAGGCCCCGGAGGTCACTCCCGAAGTTCTGTCTGCTTCAACTACGCTGCCAAGGGAGAATTCTCCGGCAAGGGAGCGCTCTCCGGCAAGGGAGGCCTCTCCGACAAGGGATGCTTCTCCGACAAGGGGCAGCGCCAACGATCCTCCGGTGGTGGAAACCGCGGCCACAGATCCCATCGCAGGTAATCTCCTTGCTTGAAAATTTCCCTTGGGTTCCTTTTCTTCTGTTCTTCTTTTTGAACATTTGTCTGACTGTTCTTTCTTTCTCTGATCATTAGATCCATCTGCCGGAGAGCCGATGGAGACTGAGGTTGCCGGCGAGGAGGACGCGCGCGGCAACAATGACGACGCCGCCAACATGGAGGAGGAGGCCGGCGAGGAGGCCGCCAAGGCTGCTGGCGCAAAGGCTGGGGAGGGGTCTGGTGATCGCACTGACGACCCTGAGGCCGCAGGAGCGCCAGGCGCTACGCCGACCGCCGATCCCTCTGCCACCGATGCAGCACTAGGCTCTGAAGAGCCCCAGCCCGGCGCCTATCTGAAGGCCGGCGACGGTGGCTTCATCAAGCTTCCATGGGCGTCGAGCTCCTGTGGCGCCGGTCGAGGAGAGACCTTCGACGAGGAGCTGCTCGCCTCATGGGCTGTCGCTAGTTGATGCGCCAAGCAGCAGCAGAAGGGCGAAGTCGAGGAGGAGCAGCTGCCGAAGAAGCTGTTGTCGCTCTACCGCGCCCGACAAGCTAAGCTGGAGTCCGGTAAGCACTTGTCGCGAGGGCGGAGCTGACATGGAGAAGCGCTTGAGAAGAGCTTCGCGCGCCAACAAGGAAACTCTCCGGGACATAGCGAGCGCGGAGCAGCAACTCTCCGAAGAGCGCACGCCTTCATCCTTGAGAAGGCCAAGGTCGAAGAGCAGCAAAGGCTTGCCGGCGAGAAGCTATCTGCGCAAGAAGGCGAGCTGGCGCAGTGGAAGATCAACCTCGAGAGCTATGAGGAAGATCTTGCCGCGCGCGAGCAATCAATTGGCGGATCTCTCAAGGAGGCAAAGGACGCTGCCGCAGCTGCCGAGGCCGCCAAGAAGGAGTTAGAGACGAGGGTGGCGCAGCTGGAGGCCACCCTCCAGAAGAGCGGCGAGGAGGTCACCGCGCTGAAGCATGAGCGCGAGAAGGACGCCTACACTCTTGGCGAGTTGCAGGGTCGTCTCGCTGAGAAGATCAAAGAGCTCGACGCCGCCAAGGACTCCAAGGCAGATCTTGAGCTGAAGCTGTCTACCTTGACGGAGACGCTGGATGGCGCCAAGGAGCGGGAAGTGGGTTTGCTGGAGAAGATCAAGGCCAACGAGGAGTTGCTGGCGAATGCCACGAACGCCCACAACACCTTCAAAGAGAATGTGATGCACTGGACGGAGGGCCTTGTGGATACTGCCGCCGCCATTGACAAGGAGCTGATGGAGATGGGGATGGTGGATCTCGGGTACTCCACCGACGAGCATCTCCAGCCCAGCGCCAAGCTCAGCCTGTTCTTCAAGAGCGTGTTGACGGCTCTCCAGCGGCTCCGGGAGGAGATCCCAAAGCAGCTGGCCGACGAGTCGCGCCAAATCTGTGCAGGGGCTCTTCAGAAGGTGTTGATGAAGGTGGCCTTCCGCAATCCAGCGCCGGCCGCCAACGCCCTCAAGTCCCAGCCGCTGCCATCGACGTTGAAGCGCCAAGGCCCTTGTCGCACCCATTGTGGACAGGGTGAGTGGAATCAAGAGGGTTGATGGCGACCGTGTGGACTAGGCCGCCAAAGTTATCTTTCCTTTGTCGCTGCAGACCATGTTCAGGAGAACAATTTATTAGATCTGCGACAAGTTATTTTTGTAATATACTCTATCTTAGGCAACGATTGCAATGTTGTTTCCTTTTCTTGATTCCTTCCTTTGTATGTTTATGCCCTACGCTTTTAGGGAACTTGTCGGCGCGGGCACCTTTGCCGCGAGCGCTGAGTGCGGAACGTCAGCAGCCTGCTGGCGATGCTGCCTCCGACAAGCAACCTTGTCGCAACTGGTTGCAGCTCACTTAAGTTGTTGAGCGGACTCGAAATAAAGTAAGGGCGCAAACCAGCCGCGAGTTGGTTCCTTCGTGCATAGGTTTTCCATACAAAGTACTTATCGTTCGAGGAAGATAACTTAAAAATTTAAAAACTGATTGCTCAAACTTTGGCAACTTAGCTTTTCTGTCGTTCGCTTCCCGGCAAGGCGATATTTCCTCGAGCGACACTTGGCGGCCCACACCATTATCTTCTCCTCCCCGGCTAACTTGTGGGCGAAGGGACCTTCCTTTCTTTTGAGAAGAAAGAAGAGAAAATAAAGTTATGGAGCCTCGTGGCTCGTTATTGCTTACCGGGTGTGGATGCTCCACAAAATGTTAGATAACACATGCATAAAGGATTATGAAAGCATGCATTTGACAAATTGTGCGCAACACATGATCTTTACTGATGCACGGGGTCTGCGCCCGGCTTTGTACAAAGGATTACATGCAACATCGGCAAGACTTGTACAAAAGGGTGGTTGTCGGAACGGGTCCCGGCAACCGCGCCCTATGGGTAAAACTTACGAAGATGCTCTATATTCCAGGAGTTGCTCACCGGAACGCCATCTTCGGTCTCAAGGCGGACAGCGCCAGGCCTAGTGACTCGTTTCACCCGATAAGGGCCTTCCCACTTTGGCGTCAACTTGTTGGAATTCTTGGCGGATTGGACGCGCCGAAGAACAAGGTCGCCTTCCTCGAAGCTTCTGGCTCTAACATTGCGGCTATGGTAGCGGCGCAAAGCTTGCTGGTAACGAGCAGCTCATACAGCAGCCTGAAGAGGATCCTCCTCAAGGAGCAGCGCGTCATCTTGCCGCAGCTGCTCTTGCTCAAGCTCATCATAAGCGAGCAATCGAGGTGCCCGTATATGAGTTCCGTGGGGAGAACTGCCTCTGCTCCATAGACTAGAGCGAAAGGTGTCTGGCCAGTGGCTCGATTTGGCGTCGTCCTGATCGACCAAAGAACCACCGGCAGCTCCTCAATCCAGTTTCTTCCGCACTTGCGCAGCCTGTCGAAAGTTCTGGTCTTGAGTCCTCGCAGCACTTCAGCGTTTGCCCTTTCGCTTGACCGCTGCTCCTTGGATGAGCAATGAAGCAAAGCAGACCTTGGCGCCAAGATCTTGGACGATTGCATGAAGGTGCGATTCGTGGAATTGTGTGCCGTTGTCGGTGATGATCCGTTAGGAATCCCAAAACGGCAAACAATTGACTGAAGAACTTGATCACGACCGTCTTGTCACATTCCTCACTGCTTCCACTTCCGCCACTTTGTGAACTTGTCGATTGCAACGCATAAGTAATCAAAGCCCCGACAGCTCGGGAAAGGGGCCGAGGATGTCGAGCCCCGCACCAAAATGGCGGGATAAAGGGATCGTCTGGAGAGCTTGAGCTGGCTGGTGTATCTGCTTGGAATGGAACCTTGCACGCTTCACACTTGGTTACTTGTGCGGTTGCATCCTCGAGGGCTGTAGGCCGAAGAAACCTTGCCGGAAAGCTTTGCGGCAAGTGCTCTTCTTGCCAATGTGGTGACCACATATGCCTCCATGTATCTCTGCCAACAGCTTCTGTCCATCTTCCCGGCAAATGCACTTCAATTTCACACCGTTGATTCTTCTTCTGTATAGTGTGCTGTCGACAAACTGATACATACTTGACTGCCGGGCTACTCTCTCCGCTTCTTATTGCTCTTCGGGAAGTTCTCCTGTCTGAAGGAAATGGACGATCTGTTGTGCCCATGTTGGAGCTTGCGGCTCGACAACAAGAACTAAAGACACATCTGCCGCTGCGGGAACATCAGCTTCTACGGCAAGAACCTGCGGCTCAGCCGGAGCTTGATGATCCCCGGCAATCTTGCCGGAGCAAGACTTGTCGAGAACGTCTGCTTCAACGAAACAAACCCTAGGGTTTGTCGGAGCAGACTGCTCCTCAGCGATATCTGCGTTGATTTTGGGGACCTTCTTGGCGGCGGCTTCAGGGAGCTCTGCCGGAAAGTAGTCACCAGAAACCAACTTTCTCTTCTTGTTCTGTCCAGTTGATGGTGTTACAGTTGGTTGAGCCAGCTTGAGCACAAAAATTCCTGGTTCCACAGGTAACTTGAGTGCGGCGCACTTTGACAGGCCATCAGCAATATCATTCTGAGCTCTTGGAACATGTTCCATTTGCAGGCCTTCAAAGTGTTCTTCCAGCTTTCTCACTTCATCGACGTAGGCTTCCATCAACGGACTCTGATAATCTTTGTTTACTTGGCGGACGACAAGCTGCGAGTCACCCACGACAATAAGCTTCCGATCCCAAGGTCATCGCAATCTCGAGACCGGCAAGCAAACCTTCATACTCTGCAGTATTATTTGTTGCTTGCTCCTTGGGAAAGTGCATCCGGACTATGTACTTGAGGTGCTCTCCGGTTGGTGCGATAAGCAGCACGCCGGCACCGGCGCCTTGCAGCGAGAAGGCACCATCAAAGTACATTAGCCACTCTTTACTTGCTTCCTTGATGGGAATGCTCGTCTCTAGAATTTCTTCATCTTGCGTTGGCGTCCATTCTGCTATAAACTCTGCCAATGCTCTGCTTTGGATAGTTGAAGTGCTCTCAAACTTGAGGCCAAAGCTTGACAGTTCCAGTGCCCACTCGACGATCCTGCCTGTTGCTTCTGGATTTTGCAATATCCTCTTTAGCGGAAAGCGAGTGACGACTGTTATCTCATGTGCCTGGAAGTAATGGCGCAGCTTTCTCGAGGCCATGAGGAGGCCGAAAAGCAGTTTCTGCACACCAGAGTACCTTGATCTAGCCCCCTACAGAATGGAGCTAACAAAGTAAACTGGGCACTGCACCATCCTTTTCTGAATCTTTTCGCAATCCTGCACAGATCCGTTCTTGTCGGGACCAGAGCTTGACGGTGAAGCCCCCTGCTTGTCGCTGGATGTATCTGCCTCGGTTGCCGGCTCCTCATCTGCCTCCCTTTCCGCTACTAACGCAGCACTAACCACCTGATTGGTTGCCGCTATGTATAGCAGCAACTTCTCTTGTGGCCTAAGTGCGACAAGTATTGGAGTGGAGGACAGGTACCTCTTTAAGTCCAGCAGCGCAGCCTCCGCTTCGGCAGTCCATTTCATTGGACCTGCCTTTTTCAAAATCTTGAAAAATGGCAGGGCGCGCTCAGCAGACCTAGAGATAAACCAGCTGAGAGCAGCCACGCAACCGGCAAGTCTTCGTACATCCTTGACGCGCTTTGGTGCTTCAATCTGCTCAATGGCCTTAATCTTGTCAGGGTTGGCTTCAATTCGCCGCTGAGACACAAAGAACCCGAGAAGCTTGCCGGAAGGAACTCCAAACACGCACTTCTCGGGGTTGAGCTTGAGGTTGATCTTGCGCAGATTTGCAAAGGTCTCATCCAAATCTTGAACCAGAGTTGCTTTGTCCTTGCTCTTGACCACTATGTCATCCATGTATGCTTCTACATTTCTGTGCATTTGGGGCTCAAAAGCGTCGTGGACCACTCTTGCAAACGTTGAACCAGCATTCTTCAAACCAAAAGGCATTCAGTATGAAACAAAGATGTGCCACATGGTGTAATGAATGCGGTTTTCTTCATCTTCTTCTGCCATGAATATCTGATGATATCTCGAGTATGCATCAAGAAATGAAAGCAAATCACATCCAGCCGTGGAGTCAACAATCTGGTCGATACGTGGCAAGGGAAATGGGTCTTTGGGACAAGCTTTATTAACATCCGTGAAGTCAATACAAAGTCTCCATTTCCCATTTGCCTTGCGTACAACTACCGGATTGGCCAACCACGGGATGGAGCACTCCTCTGACAAGGCCTGCTGCTTCCAATTTCTTGATCTCTTCTGCAATGAACTCTTGGCACTCCACTGCCTGCTTCCTGACTTTTTGCTTGACGGGCCGCGCATGAGGACAGACAGCTAGGTGGTGCTCAATTAGTTTCACAGGAACACCGGGATGTCGACGGTTGCCATGCAAACACATCGACATTCGCCTCGAGAAAGCAACGAGCTCGCCTTCCTATTTAGGGTCGAGAGTGGCACTGATGGTGAAGGTACCACCAGTGCCGTCCTCCTTGGCGGGCACTTTCTTGGTCTTCGGCGGAGCTGCCATCATCTTCTTGCACTTGCCGGTGGAGCTCGATGGTGCGTCCTCGACGGTAGCGCAGCACTCCGAAGAGGTGCGCTTGCCGGAGTGGGCATCAGAGCTCTTGCCGGACAAAATGGTCTTCTTCTTCCCCCCGGGAGCTTCAGCGGCAAGTGATTTGCTTTCTGTTGCAGCTGCTGCTTCCCGGTAAATCTTGTCGGCGCAGATAAGAGCATCTTTCTTGTCGCCATGAACAGAAATGACACTTATCGGGCCGGGCATCTTGAGCAAGTTGTATGCATAATGAGAGGCTGCCATGAACTTGGCGAGTCTTGGGATTTGCCAAGTATTCCATTGTAGGCAATGGGAAATCAGCAACGTCAAATGTAACCCTCTCAGTCCTGAAATTCAGTTCGCTGCCAAATGTTACCGGCAACGTGATCTTCCCTTTCGGCTTGCTCCTTCCTGGGTTAATTCCTTGGAAAGTGCCAGTCTCTTCGAGCTCGCTGTCAGGGATTTGAAGCTTCTGGAGCACTGCGGAGGAGATCAGGTTTAAGCCGGCCCCGCCGTCAACTAGCATCTTGGTGACCTTGAGGTTGCGGATAGTTGGTGAGACCAACATCGGCAAGCACCCGACCGCAGATTCGCGATCAGGGTGGTCCTCAATATCGAAGATGATAGGCGTCTTGGACCACTTCAGAGGTCTCGTGACTCTCACGGATGGTTCTGCTGCATTAACCTCCCGCATCCATTGCTTGAGTTGGCGGTGTGAGGTATGCATGTAAGCACCACCGCCAACGCAGAGAACCTCTTGCCTTCTCAAACTCCTTCTCATCAGCTTCATCGCCTTCCATATCCTCATCATCATCTTCGTCTTCGTCCTTGTCGCAGCCGCGGGAGGTCTGTCTCCTTGCCGCTGCTTGGCCTTGCTGCAAGCGTCCTCCCCGCCGGGTCTCTTCTTGCTAGCTGCCCTGCACTTTCTGGGCCTTCTCCTTGTCTCGCCGCTTTCGTACTCAGCCTTCAGAGTTCAACAAGCTGCTCGACTTTCTTGCAACTCGAGGTCATGGCCCTTGGTGCGGTGAATCTTACAAGATCTTGTTTGTTGGATCTGTCACCTTTGTCGGCGCCACCATAGCTGGCGGTCGGTGTCGTGGCAACCTCCTTGCCGGAGCCACCAACCTTGGCCTTCTTGGCGCCACCTCCGTTGCCGGACTGCTCGACAACTAGTACCTCTTTGCTCTTCTTCTTTCTGTTGTTCCGCCGCCGGCTCTTCTTTGCCGGGGCGGTCTCCTCACTGTCAGACCTCGCTTCTGCATTCTCTCCTGGGAGTCTTATTCCTTCTTCAACACGTGCACACTTGTCGGCCAGGGCATACAGCTCACTGACGTCCTTGACTTTACACATCGCCATCTCCTCCCTCATCCTGCGGTTCCGCACGTTCGGTGAAACGCTTGATCACCAAGGCGGGGTGGACATCTAGGATGTTGTAGTGCACACGATCAATCTCTGGATGAACTTGCGCAGGGACTCTCCTTCCTTCTGGGCGAGTAGGTGAAGGTCACTCTCTTGGCCATGAGGTTTGTGGCCGCTTGTGAAAGCGCCGACAAACTGATGGCACAGATCTGCCCAAGAAGATATGGAACTGTCCGGCAAGTGCATGAGCCAAGATCTGACATTTGGCTTGAGTACCAGCGGGAAGTAGTTGGCGAGGATCTTGTCGCCTCGTCCCCCCGCAGCCTGCACCGCAATGGTGTAGATGCTGAGGAACTCCGATGGGTGTGTCCTGCCATCATACTTCTCTGGCACATCTGGCTTGAAGTTTTTCTTGTCGGGCCACTGGACTTGCCGCAGCTCACGAGTGAACGCAGGGCAACCTACGCGTCTGCAAGTCACCTGGTTCTCTGGCGCTTGCATGTCGACAGCGGGCCCAGCGACTGGTCGGATTGACGCGCGCTTCTCTTGGCGCCGATGCGAGTTCGAGCGTCTTCTTGTTGCCGTTCTTGAAGAACTTGGCGCTGATCACGGCGAGCTCGTGGATCCGATGACGCGGTGGAGTCGCTGTCGAGGTGGATCCGAGGAGCTGGTGATCTTGGCCTTCGGGATGGAGAGTGCATGGTGGTTGCACCCCCATAGGTTTCGTCGCCACCGGCTCGTGCCTTGTCGTCTCGCCGCGGCAAGGATGCAGTTGGTTGCCGCGGAGTGTCGCCGTTGGCAAAGCCGATGAGGCTTTGAATGGTGGCCCTCCACTCGTCGACCTTGTCAGCCGTTGGAGGGTAATCCAGGAGTAGTTGAGCCCGCGCCAAAGCTTCCGCTTGAGTGGTGGGCGGCAATGGCGAACGGTGCGAGGAGCGGGATGTGCTCGGACTTCTAAATATATCAGCAGGAGCAGCATCCCGTCCAGGCGACCGTGCCCCGCTCGCACCAGCCTGTTGACGCGCGAGTTGCTCTTGAGCGTCTCTGGATCCACCAGCTCGATCTTGTCCCAACGAACGCATGGCGCTGCGAGCACCATGACGTTGTCGGTCTCGCGCCTCCTGAGACGGACGCGGTACGTATCCGGACGCCGAGGTCTGCGCCGCCTTGTCCTTGGACTTGGCAGCGTCGTGGGCTCCCTCGATGACGCCGGTTCCTCCGCCAGCGTCTTCCCCACCAATCGTCAGCTCCGGTGGTGGTGGGTTCGACGCGGACGGCTCTGCTGCCGCCGAAGCCTTCTTCTTCGATGGCATGTTGATGAAGGTGATGAAGAAGTCGCTCGTGTGACCGCTGGATCAGGTTCACACAGCCTCGACGCCCCCTACCTGGCGCGCCAAAGATGTCGGCGAAGCTGATCGTGACCCACGAACACCTATGGGACCTGGCGGACCGAGTCCCTTGTGGTTCGGTGGGGGGCGAAGATTGCACAAAGAGCAGATCGAGGCGATGCACACGAGCAATTTACCCAGCTTCGGAGCTCTCCGGAGAGATAATACTCCTACTGCTGCTTGGTTGATTATATTGTGTTCTTGCTAGGGAGCAATGGGAGCTACAAGACCTAGCTTGAGTGAGTGTGGTCTCGAATGAGTCGAATGAACCGAACCAGCCGAACCCCTTTCTACGTTGCACTTGGGCCTCCTTTTATAGGCTCAAGGGGTCACCGACAGGTGGCAACGTACATGGGGGTACAAATGGAAAAAACAGTAGTTGGTACACCGACTTGTACAGTGTACAGTGCATATACCTAACTCTGACGGCAAGGGACAAGATCAATAAATGCCCGTCCTCGTCGCCTAAACAAAGGCAACAGGACCGTCAAGTGCACCACCGTTTGCCACGATGGTAAGCTTGTCAGCGCCGCTTATCGCTGCTCCCGCTGGCTGCACAGCCTCTTGACACGCGCTGCTGAATGGCCCCATGGCGACACGTTGGTGGATGAGCTGGAGCAGAGACGAAGAGAGGTTGCCTGCCGCGGCAAGTACCTTGCCGCGGCTGAGCCCTTGTCGCGCTTGGTAGCTTGTCGCTCACCAAGCCTTCCCTTCAAGCTCCTCTTGCCGGGGTCTTGTTTCCTTCGTGCCTCGAGTGGCCTTCCCGGCAAGCTCCTCTTGCCGGGGCCTTGGATACTTTGTTCTTGAATGGCTCCAAAGGAGCCGCGGAGGACCTTGGCGGTCACTAGGCAAGCCCTGCCGCGGGGTGCTGCAACTGCCCGTGCACGAGTTCGGGATACTAGGGTACCCCTACTCTAGTACACCGACACGAAATATTTTTTTTTGAAGTGAAACCGCCTTAACGGGCCGTGTCCGACCTGGACACCAACCCGGCCGGCCTCTTTATAAGTCGGGGGCCCGAGACCCGCAGCCACCACCGCCCGCAGCTGCGCCTCCCGAACCCTAGCCGCCACCGCGCCGCCGCCTCGATCCGCTAGCCGCCGCTGCCACACGCCCAGCGCCGCCATCATGGCCCGCCCGCCGGATCCCGCCGCCGAGGTAGCCGCCGCTGCCGGTTTTTATGAGTTGATCGTCGTTTTTTTGGTTAGTTCAGTTTTTTTAGAAACCCTAGATTTGTTTTCTTCAAAAAATAGATCGGTTCGGTTAAATTGCGGACGTTCGTTCGTACGTTTGAATTTAATGAACACCGTTCACCCATTAGTTACAGACAGCGAACGTTCATTCGTTAGCCTGTTCGTTATTTTTTCTTTTTCCAGGGTTTTTCGCGATTATTTTCGATCGCGATTTCTGACCCAATTTTCGTTTTAGTTTATCTTCTCGCTCGTTTATCAGAATCAGGCGATTCAAGCGCCTAGATCTTAGTCTGGAAGCCCTCTTTTTGTTTAACCAACTTGAACAAGATTTTGGTACTGTAAAATTTGACTTTAGGCCAGATTAGTAAACGGATCTTGTTTCTTTCGTAGTTTGAGTTTCGTTGCTCCATTTGATTTGATTCTTTTTGCAAATCGAATCTCTTCAGTTGCGTTTTTAGATTCGATCTTATTATTTGAGTTTACCCGTGCATCTATGATTGTTTGCTTATGTATTCTATTGTTTGTTTGCGATAGAATTCCCGGAGTGTGAAGCGTGCTACTACGAGTCTCTAGGTTTTGCAGATCGTCAGCAAGACAAGTAACACATTGATCATACTATTTTCATACCCAGTTTTTATGCATTAGTTCCAATCCTCACACACTGCATGATTAGGATGTGATTAACTTGTGGGTATTGGGAAGTAGATGATGAGGTAGAACCTATTGCCCTGTTTATTATCAAACCTTGGGAGTTACTTTTACGTTATGCTATTATTGCTATGCTATGCTCGTAGATGAGGTTTAGGTGAGTGAATCCATGATAGATGTGAGATTGTTATTTAATGGTTCAACTTAAGTGGCAACTTTAATACACATCTGGGTGGATTGCTTGTTTTGCGCACCTGGGGAATCCAGTGTTGTCCTAGGAGATCCCGGGGATATACCGTGTGATCCTCCTACGGTCCGCCACCCAGGCTCAAAGGGATCGTGAGATATTTCATACTAGAAACTTCCATGTGCAGCCACAAGCCATTATGGGCCCTGGCATAGTTGAGTATGCTACATGACCTCTTGAAGAGGTGGACTAGCAGATGTAGGGGAAAGTAGGTGTACCGGTCCACCCGGAGTAAAGAGTTAATGTTTCTGAAAGACTGTGTCTCGGTCATCCTTTTCTCAAACACCATGTAGTGCGAGAAATCCAATGGAGGAGATCAAGTCTTGTGGGGAAAAGTGCGCAAACCTCTACAGAGTGTACAATCTAATCATGGTTAGGCGTGTCCCCGGTTATGGACATCTTGAGTATCTAGTACTTGGACTATCCTATTGTATCTCATCACTCTAAAATTAAACTGTTGGGTTGATGATTATTTTCCTTAATTGGGATGGAGATGGGGGTTACCATTCTCAGTGTTGTTCAACCACCATGATAGTTAAATAAAATTTATTCCTTTGTTGTAGGGAAAAAATGGCTTTTCGCAAAACATATTAACCATTACAGCCTCCACCAGCCATATATGCATGTAGTGATAGCAGTTATTCTGTTTATTGCTTTACTGTGTTACTTTGCCAGCATATTCCATGTGCTGACCCGTTTTCGGGCTGCAACGTATTATGTTGCAGACTTTTCAGACGATGAGCAAGGAAGTGGTTAGGTCATTGTCGTGCACTCAGCTATGCCGTTGGAGTTGATGGACTCACTTTATCTTCCAAGCCTTCCGCTGTTATCTTATTTAGATGGCCTTAAGCCATATTTATTGTAATAAGTTCTGTTTTGAGACATTCGATGTAATAAGTGTGTGATTGCACTCTGTTATAAATCATTCGATTACTATGTGTGTCAGCATTACCGATCCAGGGATGACACTTATGCACAGAGATTTGACCGTCCGATCGAGTACTAATGGTCGTGCGCTGCCACCCGCTGTGCCCTACTTTTAGTCCCACCTCGCCGAGCGAAGGGCAGCCTCACTAGTTTATAAACCCAGCCGCAGCTGCCCTTTCGAACTCCTCTGTATAGCAGGCTTCTGGTCCTAACTACGGTGCGCGCCTCAGGAGCCTGCTTGGCCCTTACAGGCTCAGATTTGCACACCCTAGTTACGCATGCCCACTGGGCAGCGCCCCAACATCTTTTATATATTTTTGCTTTATATAATTTTTTTCTTTTCTGCATTATTTATTTTCTTCTATTTATTTTGAGCAATTTTATATAGTTTTTCTTTTTTGCTTTATTTTTTCTTCTATTTATTTCGAGTAGTTTTTTTCAGTATTTAGTTTTTGTGAATATTTTTGCTTTATATAATTTTTTTATTTTCTGCATTATTTATTTTCCTCTATTTATTTTTGAGTAATTTTTATATAGTTTTTCTTTTCTGCTTTATTTTTTCTTCCATTTATTTCTGAGTTTTTTTTATGTATTTAGTTTCTTTGTGAATATTTTTGCTTTATATAATTTTTGTTCTTTTCTGCATTATTTATTTTCTTCTATTTATTTTTGAGTAATTTTTTATATAGTTTTTTTCTTTTCTGCTTTATTTTTTTCTTCTATTTATTTCTGAGTTGTTTTTTTGCTTTATCTTCCTCTTCTTCTTCTTCTTCTTCTCCTTCCTCTCCTTCTTCCTCCTCCTCTTCTTCTTCTTCTTCTTCTTCTTCCTCTTATTCTTCCTCTTCTTCCTCTTCTGCTTCCTCTTCTTCCTCTTCTGCTTCCTCTTCTTCTTCCTCTTCTTCTTCTTCTTCTTCTTCTTCTTCTTCTTCTTCTTCTCCTTCTTCTCCTTCTTCTTCCTCTTCTTCCTCTCCTTCTTCCTCTTCTTCCTCTGCTTCTTCCTCGTCCTCTACTTCCTCCTATTCTTCCTCTTCCTCTTCTTCCTCCTATTCTTCCTCTTCCTCTTCTTCCTCCTATTCTTCCTCTTCCTCTTCTTCCTCTTCTGCTACCTCTTCATTTTCTTCCTCTTCCTCCTCTCCTTCCTCTTCTTCCTCCTATTCTTCCTCTTCTTCCTCCTATTCTTCCTCTTCCTCTTCTTCTTCTTCCTCCTCTTCCTCCTCTTCTTCCTCTTCTTCCTCCTATTCTTCCTCTTCTTCCTCTTCCTCGCCTTCTTCATCTTCCTCTTCTTATGCTTCCTCTTCTTCTTCTTCTTCTTCTTCTTCTTCTTCTTCTTCTTCTTCTTCTTCTTCTTCTTCTTCTTCTTCTTCTTCTTCTTCTTCTTCTTCTTCTTCTTCTTCTTCTTCTTCTTCTTCTTCTTCTTCTTCTTCTTCTTCTTCTTCTTCTTCTTCTTCTTCTTCTTCTTTTTCTACGGGGGAGACGGCTTCGCAACAAGCTCTCTGGACCTTGCAGCTATCTCGGAACTCACACGGGCATCGAGGGCAGCATATTTTATCCGCTCGTACGTCAAGGGATAATTCTCCCATCCAAACGACCTTAATGTCAGTGTCTCGTCACCGTTCTGAAGATTTGTTCCTAGCACAAAATTTGCTACGTCGAATAGGGATGGTGTAGGTTTATCACAATCTTCTACAACAATTTTTATTTTGGTTTGTAGGTCAGCGATGCTTTTCAAATCAAGGTTGTACGGCTCCAACTTCGGTTTGTCCCCTGAGATGGCTGCCCCACATAAGTATATGTCCTCCCGAGACAAGAAATCGTGAAGCTCACCTGGTATGGAGGGCGCGTGTATGATGTGGTACACCAAAACATCATCTTGGAGGCACAACTGAAGGACAACGGCGCGTTGGATCTTCCCAGTGGCACGCTCTGTGTACTCTACGTAGAGAACGATGACATTCATCTCCACCTTTTGGAGGGAGTTGGATACATTGCTGATCCACTTTGGAACAACCCTTGGGTAGTCGGTGACTGTGGCAACTATGCTCAACGAGCCTTCGACGAGAACATGTTGGACGCTAAAAACCTGCATCTCGATCTCTTTTGCCATATGGAACCGCTGGACCGGAGGGCGATGGTTTGGAGAATTTGGATTAGATGGCTAGTCTAACTGAAGAAGATGATTATTTATAGGGGCTTCGGAATTACTCCAGGAGGATGTGAAGAGGTTAAAACAATGTGAATGTAGTGTGGTTTGGATGCAAATGAAGATCAAGGAGTAGTGAAAAAGCCGAGGAAAATCGGTTCCCGATGGAGAAGTAAATGGGAGAAGTTATGCGCATGCATGAGGAGAGCTGCAGAATGGGCTCTTCGGTTGCCTTTTCTCTCTCCCATGCACACAGAATGGCCCACTTGCATGCTGCAGTTTATTGGCTGGAGTCTGGCTGCAGCTGCTCATGCGTACGCTAATTAATGCTGTGAATGCGGGGCATGGAGGGAAATGGGCGCATGCAAAAGGGTATATACGCAGACTAATTAGAGAAATACTGAAAAAAGTTATGCGCAGACAAAAGAGGACCAGAGGCAGTACTACTCATGTTCCTACTACGGTTAAAGAATATGCGGTTATCCTCAAAAAAGGAAAGTCCTTCTTCGCGCTTCCGCATGCACGAGGATTTGGTTCTGCTCGCAATATGGATGATAGCTGGAGGATGAAGTGAACCCAGAGGCGTGCTAGCACGAGAGTGTACTCATGTTCCTACTACTCCTACTGCTAGTAGTAGTACAACTGTGGTACACTTGATGGTCAAAATACTATTATTCATCCAATCCTCACAGTGAAGTGACAAGACCCTGCGATCGAGGTGACACCAGTCCAGGCGGCATGTCCGGGTTACCAAAGTTAGCCTCACCTTGTGCATTGTGCAGTCACTGTCACCGCCGCTGTATAGCATGCCTCGCCTCGTCTCCCTCTCCCCTAGCACCACTCCATCTCCATCTCTGTCTCGTCGGAGATCTTGAGGTCACTCTTCATTATCTCACTGTGCCCCCGCATACCCTCGCCTCGCTCGCCTCCCCCAGTACCACTATTCCCTCGCTAGCGGCTCCAGCACCGACAGCCTTCTCCCCCATAAATCAAGCCCCCCAAAACCCCACCTTCCTAACTCAACCATGGCCAAATGCGAACCGCCCAGGATCCATATGAGCCGCGATTGGAGCAATCTCCCCAGTGACGTCCTCGACCTCTGTTGTTCGTGTATGGATATGTTGAGCGCCCTGCGGCTGGCTGCATGCTCAAGGGGCATGCACACGGCCATCATCAAAGCGAGGCCAAAGCTTTTCAAGACACCCTGCTTGCTGCTATCTGGTCTTGCGAGATTGGCTCACCATGATACGGAGGCGTACATGATGCCCCTCGACTTCAATCCGATCTCCATTAGCTGAAACTTCTTTGCAGGTATGTAGTGGGTCGCCGTACATCATTTCCCTCGACTTCGATCTGATCACCATCGCCCGAAACTTCTTGGCAGGTATGTACTAGATCGGCATGAACTCCCACTGGATGGCTGCCTTCAGAGAAGACGGTAAAAAGTTGGTGCTCGTGAACTTCCAGACCTCCCATGAGATTATCCTTCCTCCGTTGGATTATATCAAGTTTTACCATCGCGGTCCTAGTCATCTAGATTACCACGTCAGTTGGACGGACCTTGTTTTACAGAAGATTGTAATCTGCCAAGTGCCCACACGACATGCGAATTACGCAGACTTCAAGCTAATTGCCTTGTTCAACCGCGGACTCGCCTATCTTTACGCCGGTGCCTTCTTTAGCTGGAGACAACTCAGCTCGCAGTGGATCATCGTCAAAGCCGATACACACTTCTGTGATGCTATTGAACACAATGGCATCATCTACACGATCGACAAAGCAGATGGCACCACGTATTGCTGGGACGGCGCGTGTAAGTTGTTTCCATCTCATGTTAATGATGGCGCCATGACATGGTTTGAACTTTTTGTGATGATTGGCATATCCCTGTTTGAGCAGAACTTGAGTAGAACTATGGCAATGTATTAGAGACGCCGTAAATCAGCTATATTTGGAATGAGTTAATTCATGCAATTGTGATCATGTCATTATAGCCAATTTGTACCCCTGAATAATCAAACGGTTAGGAATATATGGATATTCTCCTTATTTTACAGTAATCTATATACTACTACTAAATATGAGTGTGTATCAATGGCCATGTTAGTTTCCTCATTTTCATGATGTAGAAACATGCACCACATTGTTGGTTTCATCTAACCATACATTAGGGAAGTAAATGTGCATATGGAGAACTCTATATTTGGAAGTAGTGAAATCCTGTAATGCTTACCATGTGTACATACCTATATTATCCCTTCAGCAATCAATGGCTAGAACAATATCCTCACAAAAAATTTGCCCACAGAACACGAGTATATAACAATGCATGGTCTGTTAGTTACCTTGAAGAATTTGTTTGTGAGGACAGAACATGATTACATCACATGCATGACATGGTAGTTTCCTGTGAAGAATCGATTGCGAGATAACATGAGTATAACCATGCATGGCACTTCTATATTTTCGAACCCAGTATACATTTCCCTGTATTTTCCTCCCAGTTCCAACAGGGACATATCAATGTTGTTTCTTGCATTATCCTACTCATACTCTGAATAATGCTGATATTACATTAACAATGCCTGTCCTTTTTGATATGATGCAGTGTCCCTACTGCCCTTTGTAATCACACCACCTTTGCCAAAAATAGGGAAGCACAACTGGTTCCTTGCTCGATCAGACGATGGAAAAAGACTGATGATCATTCGGAACATGAGCCAGAAAAGTTATATTGCAAAAACCCCACTGTATACAAGCACCGTGAAATACGTGAGTATCCGGACAGTGGTTGTTACGTCTATGAGCAGGATACCAGCTTGTTGGGGCCTTCAGGATTTTTCAGTTGGAGGCGGGTAAACAGCCTTGGTTCACACTCTCTGTTTCTCGAACTCAATTATCCGATTAACCGGGAGATCACCGTTGACAAGGACCTTGATGGCAGAGAGGCTCTGTTTGCTATGGAAAACTGTGTCTACACAGCGAGCCCTAGGAGTTCGGGAGCAAACTCCCCTGATTGTCAACGATACAGCCTGCAGCCAAAAGAAGGTGAGAATGACAAAGGCATCCGGATTAACTTTGATCCTTGGATGTCTCAATTACGATAGGCAGTGATGTGGTTCAAGCCTTCAGGTTGATAGGTAATTGGGTTGTTGCGTCGAAAGGGTGGAGTACTAGTGTCTCCGGATCATTGGTTGCTGAAGCGGGGCTGCAAATTATGATGGTGTTGGATCATCTCTTCGAATGACTTTGTTGTCTTTGCTGCTTGTTCTGGATGGGTAGTTCTTTCTTTTGTTATGCATATTCCTTGTCATTTGGTCATCCTCGTCTATGTCACTCTTACTATGTAATAGTTGCCTCTGTTTAGAATGTCATTCTCGTCTGGATCACGAGAGTCTGAGCGCTGCAGATGGGTGCATTTTGGTGGTGTAGCAAGACTTCTTATGAACTATCATGTCTTGCTGTTTATGTCAGTAGTAGTCACTAGTCAGTGTTTGAATTTTGTATATATCGTTGTCTCGAACTGTTTATTGTCTCGAACTACTGGTGGTCTAAATGAGGGCATCACGTTTCTCCAGTGTTCAGAGTGTATCTCCTTTTTTCAAGTTATATAATTTGAGCTCAGTGTCTTTTTGATGATGTACACTTGTTTGGGCCAGTGAGGTGTCGTTTAATATGGGCCGAGTAGTAACGCAATGCCAAACATGTCAATTATGACTCTCAGGTCGGGCTCTCAAAGGATCCTAAAAAGAAGGCCAGGCTCTCCAAAAAGAAAGAATAAGGACTCTTAGGCCGACATGTGGGCGCCACCGGTGTTTTCGTGCGCTTGCGCGCCGAGAGCATATTGGCGCGTGTTCGAAATTCAAGCTATCTTTTCATCACCAATCTCCCGCCCCTCCCACACCTCTGGAATCTCGATTTCTACTCCAGTTCCCCCAAATCCCCCTCCTGTACTCCATGTACTCAAGCTCACTATCATGTCGCTGGTCAATGTGGATCTGCGAGCCGGAGATCCTGAGCTCCGTCCTACCTTCGGTCGCTGCATGCTGTCGCTCAACAATGGCATGGCGACGCTTGACGACTAGTTTGCCGGCAAAGTGCTGATGGTAACCATCAACGGCGACCGGCCTCCCGTCGTCGGATGACCTTGTCAAAGCTCTTGGCATTGCGCACGACATCCAAATAAGTGACTTGCTCGTCAAAGTCTGTCCGCCACCGGCTGATTTCTTCGTCAGGTTCCGTACAACTTACGACTGCAGTCATGTGTTTGAATCTTCCCGACGTTTGTTCTGCGATGGCGCGCTGGTGAGCTTTGATCGGTGGCACCCAGGATTGGGCTCGGTGCCCTCTGAGCTTGAGTTTTTAACAAAGCTTACCTTCCACGGCATGCCTCGACGTGCTTGGAACAGCGAGTCCATGAATGAGCTTATCAATGACCTTGGAGGTGAGCTCGTAAGTATGTTTGTTCCTCCAGACAGCTGGGCTCTGACGGTTATGGCATGGATGAAGAATCCGTCCACCATACCGGAGGTGATTGGTGTTGAGATACAGGTGCAGGAACCAGGGTTATACTATTCGTCGCCACCAAGGCCGCCGCGGACCAAGTTAGGGATGTACCTGTATCGAGTGTTCGTGCATGTCGAAGAAGTGGTCAATCCATCAATTGAAGTCCTGCCGCCGCCGCTGGTGCCAGGGTCCGTCGACGACGTCCATTACAAGAGTCAATGTTACTTTCCCTGTGTTGCTCGGAACGATGGATGGCACAGGGCCTACTCCATCGCGCGGAGGAGGCCACTCCTCCTTTGGGAGAAGAGGCAGGGCTGGCTGCATGAATGTGCTCTAATTTGAGGTAACAACTGAATCTTGTCAGATACTAGTTAAATCTGAGCTATGGGTGTGAAGCACTGATGTGCCAGTACATTTGATTGTGACCTGTTCTAATTTTGTACCTGAACTTTTTTTTAGAAAGGGTTGTACGTCAACTTAATGTGCTAGCAGAACTTATTGTGTTGTCTGTCTATTTTCTTTGCGCAACATTCAAGATATTTCCCTGTCATTGATAAAGACGATGAACCATTATGTACGAGTTTATTGGTTTCAACATAGCCCTACCCGTAGCGATCCACTACTTCCATCCTGATTGTGCCGCCTGCATGAAATTTTTGTATGCAAGTTCAGTGTGCTATGATGTTCTATATGATTGTGTCAACTATATAAGTTTTTACTGAGCATCAGCAATGCATATGGCTGAAAGATGTATTTACGAGCATCGACCGATGGTCTCTCTCTCTCTCTCTCTCTCTCTCTCTCTCTCTCACACACACACACACACACACATGCACACGTGGGACCCGTTGAATTTTTTCTTTGCTCGTGACAGCTTTTAATTAGGTTCCACTTTAATCTAACTTTTTTCTTAAGTTATTAATTGAGCTCAGTGACTTCAAAAAGTTGTACAGAAGCCTTGTTTGGGCCTTTCCGGCGTCGCTGAATGTGGGATGAGTAGCCATGTTAGGTTGTACTGTACTACACATGCCTTTTTTCTCAACATGAGTAATGCAACTGGGCCGACAGTTGTACACAATATCCGCGTCAACTTGTTATTCTCCGCCCCACTGGGCTGCAAACTTTCCTAGGAGGTATGCATTAGGCTTAACAAGAAAATGGACTTTAAGAAATAATAAATGGGATGTAATTATAATAACTGGGCAGTAACTATAAAAAATGCACCAAACGCGTAATTAGTTTAAAAAATATATTATTTTTGGAATTTGAAAATTTTAATTACATTACTTGTTGCGCGCGCAATATTTCGTTGGATTTTAACGTAATACAACTTTATTTTTAAATTACATTTAATCTGACTAGAATTTCGGAGAAAAATATTTCGGATCCCATAAAAATGTGGGAATTTTTTTTGAATTCTGTTTTCAGCGGTTGGTTGAAATTATGAATTGTTGTCCTAGCTAGAAAATGGGTTGTACTTTTAACAAACTGTAAATGGGCTGTAGTAAATTCCATTAGAATTAAAAAATGGGTTGTACATTCTTACAAATCGCAAATGGGCTACACACTTGTGGGCCTTCTAAGTTGACGCGTGCCCTAAAAAAACTAAGTTGACGCGTATGCAAGGCTTTGTCAACAACACACGGTTCTGGCAGCTGTGGCCGTTGGATGTCCATCCAACGGATGTCGTGCGTTTTCTTCAATCTTGGATATTCTTGCTTCAGCCGCCCAAAAAATGAATCCTCCCCCTGACATCTGGGGTGCCCCGTTTCGGAGGCTGACCTGTGGGCCTACTAAGTTGAGCGTACCAAGGGCTTTGTCAACTTAGTCAATATAAACGATTCTAGCTACAGTGGCCGTACGATGTCCATCCAACGGCCGTAGTGCTTCTTCAACCTCTAGTATTCTTGCTCCAGCCGCCCAAAGCAGCGCCGGTCGTGCCGCGTGCTCCTGCCTCCCGTGGCCGGCTGTGATGTCGCGGAGGCCTCACCGCCCCCTACTACTCCCACCGCTGGCCAGGCCATCCCTCTACTCACCCACACCCCCTGTTATTCTGTGGCGACGGCAGCCTCACTCCGCAGCCGAACGAGTGAACCCTCCTACTCCTCCCCGCGCGGGCTTCCACTGCCGCGTCTTCCCCGACTCCACGTCCTTCCCTTCCTAGGCCTCGCCGTCGTCCACCGCCCTGGTGCTCTTGGCGCGGCGTGGTCAAGGAACGGCTTCCATCGGACGTGGACTGCACGTGGAGAGGCTGACAGCTGGGTCCATGATGGTAGCAAGGAAGTGCCTCCTTATTACGCGGAAAATAATGATTCCTCCACCTGACAGCAGGGACCCACCGGACGGGCCACCGTATTTCATGAAAAAAAACGTTTCCCCCTAACTACTGGGACCCACCGGACGGGCCACCGTATTGCGTGAAAAAAACGTTCCCCCCGCTATCAGCTCAGACCCACCCGAAGTGCCTCCTTATTACGCACAAAAGAAATGAATACCCCCTGCTGGTTGGGACCCACCTTGGTGGGAGGCTGACTTGTGGGCCTACTAAGTTGACGGGGATGGAGTGCTTTGTCAACTTAGTCAATATGGACGATTCTAGCTCTAGTGACCGTACGATGTCCATCCAACGACCGTAGTGCTTGTTCAACCTCTGGTCTTCTTGCTCTAGCCGCCCAAAGCAGCGCCTGTCGTGCCGCATGCTCCTGCCTCCCGTGGCCGGCTGTGCTGCCGCGGAGGCCTCACCGCTCCCTACTATTCCCACCGTTGTCCAGGCCATCCCTCTACTCACCCACACCCCCTGTTATTCTGCGGCGACGGCAGCCTCACACCACAGCGAACCAGTGAACCCTCGCACTCATCTACGCGTGGGCATCCACTGCCGCGTCTTCCCCGGCTATGCGTCGTCCCCTTCCTAGGCCTCGCCGTCATCCACTGCCAACACAAGCTCAAGACGTAGCAAGAAGGATTTCTGGCGCTGTTGCCGGGGAGTCTACGCAAAAGTCAACATACCAAGTACCCATCACAATCTCTATCTCTCGCATTACATTATTTGCCATTTGCCTCTCGTTTTCCTCTCCCCCACTTCACCCTTGCCGTTTTATTCGCCCTCTCTTTCCCAATCTCCTCCTCTTTTTCCCGTTGCCTTTTTCTCGTCCGCTTGTTTGCTCGTGTGTTGGATTGCTTGTTTGTCGCGATGGCTCTACCTAGATTTGGTGATCTTCACCTTAAAAGGCTAGAGGAGATTGAAATCAATGGTTTATGGCTTTAGAAACGAGCTTAAGGAACAAAAAGGTTTTATGAGTTATATGAATAAAGAACTCGATGATATGTCTAAAGAATTTGATGGTATAAGAGCCCAAATTGCTCGTCTTGAAAAGATGACCGCTGAAATTTCGGATATGCAAGCTACCTTAGTCAATAAGATGGCCGCTAAACCGAATTCCTAGGAAAATTAAGATGAAGATCTAAAAGTTATTGATGTGTCCCCCATTAAATCTTTTTTTTGCAATATGAATCTTGATGAAACTGAATATGATCTTCCTTTACCTAGAAGGCGTTCTAAGAATTCAGAGTTTTTAGATCTTGGTGATGAAATTGATAAAAGTGGGATTGAAAGAATAAAAATCTAGATGTTGCTAAACCCACTATATTGGATCTCAAGGAATTTAATTATGAAAATTGCTCTTTAATTGATTGTATTTCCTTGTTGCAATCCGTGCTAAATTCCCCACATGCTTATAGTCAAAACAAGGCCTTTACCGAACACATTGTTGATGCCTTGATGCAATATTATGAAGAAAAACTTGAGTTGAAAGTTTCTATCCCTAGGAAGCTCTATGATGAGTGGGAACCTACTATCAAAATTAAAATTAAAGATTATGAGTTTCATGCTTTGTGTGATTTGGGTGCTAGTGTCTCCACTATTCCCAAAACTTTGTGTGATTTGCTAGAATTCTGTGACTTTGATGATTGCTCTCTAAACTTGCATCTTGCGGATTCCACTATTAAAAAGCCTATGGGAAGAATTAATGATGTTCTTATTGTTGCAAATAGGAATTATGTGCCCGTAGATTTTATCGTTCTTGATATAGATTGCAATCCTTCATGTCCTATTATTCTTGGTAGACCTTTCCTTAGAACGATTGGTGCAATTATCGATATGAAGTAAGGAAATATTAGATTCAAATTTCCATTAAAGAAAGGCATGGAACACTTTCCTAGAAAGAGAATAAAATTACCATATGAATCTATTATGAGAGCCACTTATGGATTGCCTACCAAAGATGACAATACCTAGATCTATCCTTGCTTTTATGCCTAGCTAGGGGCGTTAAACGATAGCGCTTGTTGGGAGGCAACCCAATTTTATTTTTAGCTTTTTGTTTTTTCGTATGTTTAGGAATAAATAATTCATCTAGCCTCTGTTTAGATGTGGTTTTATGTTTAAATTAGTGTTTGTGCCAAGCTAGACCTATTGGATTTTCTTGGATAATAGTTATTTGATCTTGCTGTAATTTCCAGAAACTTTGCGCTCAGTGCCCGAATTGTTAAAAATCACCAGAACGTGATAAAATATTGATTACAATTGTTGATGATCAATAAAAAAAAATTCTAGGTCTTCTAATTTTGGTAGAATATTTGGAGTTCCAGAAGTTTGCGTTAGTTACAGATTACTACAGACTGTTCCATTTTTGACAGATTCTGTTTTGCGTGTGTTGTTTGCTTATTTTGATGAATCTATGGCTAGTAAAATAGTTTATAATCCATAGAGAAGTTGAAATACAGTAGGTTTAACACCAATATAAATAAAGAATGAGTTCGTTACAGTAATTTAAAGTAGTCTTTTGTTTTCTTTCTCTAATGGAGCTCACGAGATTTCTATTGAGTTTTGTGTTGTGAAGTTTTCAAGTTTTCAAGTTTTGGATTATGGAACAAGGAGTGGAAAGAGCCTAAGCTTGGGGATGCTCATGGCACCCCCAAGATAATCCAAGGACACCAAAAAGTCAAAGCTTGGGGATGCCCCGGAAGGCATCCCCTCTTTCGTCCACTTCCATCGGTAATTTACTTGGAGCTATATTTTTATTCACCACATGATAAGTGTTTTGCTTGGAGCGTCTTGTATCATTTGTGTCTTTGCTTGTTAGTTTACCACAATCATCCTTGCTGTACACACCTTTTGAGAGAAGCCATTTTGATTGGAATTTGCTAGAATACTCTATGTGCTTCACTTATATCTTTTGAGCTCGATAGTTTTGCTCATAGTGCTTCACTTATATCTTTTGAGCGTGATAATTTTTGCTCTAGTACTTCACTTAGATCTTTTAGAGCACGGCGGTGGATTTGTTTTAAAGAAACTATTGATCTCTCATGCTTCACTTAGATTATTTTGAGAGTCGTTAATAGCATGGTAATTTGCTTAATATTAATATACTTGGTATTCAAGATATGTGAAACTTTCTTTTGAGTGCGTTGAATACTAAGATAAGTTTGATGCTTGATAATTGTTTTGAAATATGGAGGTGATAATATCAAAGTCATGCTAGTTGAGTAGTTGTGAATTTAAAGAATGCTTGTGTTGAAGTTAGCAAATCCCGTAGCATGCACGTATGGTTAAAGTTGTGTAACAAATTTGAAACATGAAGTGTACACGGCTTGTGCATCCTTATGAGTGGTGGTCGGGGACGGCGATGGTCTTTTCTACCAATCTATCCCCTAGGAGCATGTCGTAGTACTTGATTTTGATGACTTCTAAATTTTTGCAATAAGTATATGAGTTCTTTTGACTAATGTTGAGTCCATGGATTATCGCACTTTTACCTTTCCGCCTTTGCTAGCCTCTTGATACCATGCATTGCCCTTTCTCACCTTGAGAGTTGGTGCAAACTTCACGGTGCATCAAACCCCGTGATATGATACGCTCTATCACACATAAACCTCCTTATATCTTCCTCAAAACAGCCACCATACCTACCTATTATGGCATTTCCATAGCCATTCGAGATATATTTCCATGCAACTTTCCACTGTTCGTTCATCATCATCATGACATACATTACTTTTGTCATATTGCCATTGCATGATCATGTAGTTGACATCGTATTTGTGGCAAAGCCACCATGCATTATTTTTCATACATGTCACTCTTGATTCATTGCACCATCCCGTACATCACGGAGGCATTCATATAGAGTCATATCTTGTTCAAGTTTCGAGTTGTAATCCTTATGTTGTAATCAATAGAAGTGTGATGATCATCATTATTAGAGCATTGCCCAAAAAAAAAGAAAGGCCAAAAAGAAAAAAAAGAAAGGCCTACAACCGGAGGCCAGCCCAGAATTGCTGTTTTTTTGCCTATTTCAGTGTTTCGAAGAAACGGAATATCAAACTGAGTCCAAACGGAATGAAACCTTCGGAAACGTGATTTTCTCACCAAACGTGATCCAGGAGTCTTGGACCCTACTCCAAGAAGTAACAGAGGCGGTCACGAGGGTGGGGGCGCCCCCCTGCCTCGTGGGCCCCCTGTTGCTCCACCGACATACTCCTTCGTCCTATATATACCTACGTACCCCCAAACGATCAGAACAGGAGCCAAAAACCTAATTCCACCGCCGCAAATTCCTGTATCCACGAGATCCCATCTTGGGGCTGTTCTGAGCTCACGGGGAAGGCATCCACCACGGAGGGCTTCTACATCATCACCATAGCCCCTCCGATGAAGTGTGAGTAGTTTACTTCAGACCTTCGGGTCCATAGCTAGTAGCTAGATGGCTTCGTCTCTCTTTTTGGATCTCAGTACAATGTTCTCCCCCTCTCTCGTGGAGATCTATTCGATGTAATCTTCTTTTTGCGTTGCGTTTGTTGAGACTGATGAATTGTGGGTTTATGATCCAGCTTATCTATGAATAATATTTGAATCTTCTTTGAATTCTTTTATGTATGATTGGTTATCTTTGCAAGTCTCTTCGAATTATCCGTTTGGTTTGGCCAACTAGATTGGTAGTTCTTGCAATGGGAGAAGTGCATAGCTTTGGGTTCAATCTTGCGTTGTCCTTACCCAGTGACAGAAAGGGTTGCAAGGCACGTATTGTATTGTTGCCATCGAGGATAACAAGATGGGGTATTTATCATATTGCATGAATTTATTCCTCTACATCATGTCATCTTGCTTAAGGCGTTACTCTGTTTTCTTGAACTTAATACTCTAGATGCATGCTGGATAGCGGTCGATGAGTGGAGTAATAGTAGTAGATACAGAATCGTTTCGGTCTACTTGTCTCGGACGTGATGCCTATACACATGATCATACCTAGATATACTCATAACTATGCTCAATTCTGTCAATTGCTCAACAGTAATTTGTTCACCCACCATCGAATACTTATGCTCTTGAGAGAAGCCACTAGTGAAACCTATGGCCCCCGGGTCTATTCTCATCATATCAATCTCCATCACTTTTTTACTTGCTTTGTTTTTTACTTTGCTTTTTACTTTTCACTTTGCATCTCTATACCAAAAATACCAAAAATATTATTTATCATCTCTATTAGATCTCACTCTCGTAAGTAACCGTGAAGGGATTGACAACCCCTAATCGCGTTGGTTGCGAGTAGCTATCGTTTTGTGCAGGTACAAGGACTTGTGCGTGGCCTCCTACTGGATTGATACCTTGGTTCTCAAAAACTGAGGGAAATACTTACGCTAATTTGCTGCATCATCCTCTCGTCTTCGGGGAAAACCAATGCAAGCTCAAGACATAGCAGTCTACTCCAAGTCTCCTGGATTGCTTCCGTTCCAAAAATGACTCTCCCGAAGGTTTCATTCCGTTTGGACAACGTTTGATATTCCTTTTCTTCGAAACACTGAAATAGGCAAGAAAACAACAATTTGAGCTGGGCCTCCGGTTAATAGGTTAGTCCCAAAAATGTTATAAAAAGTTTTTAGTAAAGCCCATAAACATCCAAAATAGATAATATAATAGCATGAATACTTCATAAATTATAGATACGTTGGAGACGTATCATCATCCCCAAGCTTAATTCCTGCTCGTCCTCGAGTAGGTAAATGATAAAAGAAATAATTTATGAAGTGTGAATGCTAGCAGGTGCACACGTTTGATCAATGATAATTTCAATCACCTTTTTTAGCATCATTATATGTCATAACAGTAGCTCATATCATAAAGCTTCTCATGATCAAGTAACAAGCTATTCACATGCTAAAGTATAGATCATAAACTTTCTTGAAAACTAACAAACTATGTTCTCAGTCATCAAACAATTGCAATTCATCTTATTTTCGGGAAGGGTCTATGTAAGAGCTTTGATTTAGCAAATCCCACATACTCAACTATCATATAGTCTTCCATGATTGCTACCACTCAAAGCATATTTTTAGAACAAATAGAATCCATCGGATACAGAGAAAGATAGGGGCTTAATGTTTGACCTCCCAACTTATTTATCATATAGATAATTGTCAACAATAATAATTCATGATCAAATATATTTGAATGGCCATATATGCTTTGATCTTTCTCCACCACATGATGCTTGCCAACTAAAGAGTAGGTTGGAATGAGAAGGAATACTACTGACTCTTGCATAAAAGTAAAAGATAGGCCCTTCGCAGAGGGAAGCAGGGATTTGCAGAGGTGCGAGAGCTCGAAGCTAAAACAGAGATGAAAATAATATTGAGAGGTATGCTTTTATTTTCAACATAACGACCAAGAGTTCCCAATATCTTCCATACTAGATACATTATAGGCGGTTCCCAAACAGAAAGGTAAAGATTTTACTCCCCCTCCACCAACAATCACACTCCACGGCTTGTCTGAAACAACGGGTGCCGTCCAACTATCAACAATCCTGGGGGAGTTTGTTTAAATTATTTGTGAATTTGTTTTTGATCTTTTGATCATAGGACTGGGCATCCTAGTTACCAGCCATTTTCTCGTGAATGATGAGTGGAGTCCACTCATCGTGAGAATAACCCACCTAGCATGGAAGATACTGACAGCCCCTAGTCGCTACATGAGCGATTCGGGCATACAAAACAGATTATTATTTGAAGGTTTAGAGTTTGGCACTTGCAAATTTACTTGGAACGGTAGGTAAATAACGCATATAGGTAGATATGGTGGACACTCATGGAAGAAACTTGGTTCAAGGAATTTGGATGCACAAGCAGTATTCCCGCTTAGTACAGATATTTTAGTTAGCAAAGGATTCTAAATAGCAAGCACCACATGTTAGAGGATCCATAACAATATAACTTCTATACAAATATACCCAAGCATAACTCATTATGTTGTCTTCCTTATCCAATTTCAACAAATTTGCTCAGGTTTGAAAATAATTAATGGGGCTCACGATCATAGAATATGTCCAAGATAGTATATTTATATGTGAAATCTCTCTTCCTTCAATATTCTTTCAAGAATTGTTCAAGTGACCAATACAATGTTTACTAACCTTCAAAAAAATTACCACCTCTACTTCTTATATGTGAAGGCATTACTCCCCATGGGAAAGGCATATGAAACATATATAATTTCAGATTTATGGCATTTAAATCCTTCAACCATTTACTCATAGGATATAAGTGAAGCACATCAGTAAATGACAAACTACTCCAAAAAGATATAAGTGAAGATCAATGAGTAGTTAAATAATTATGTAGCTATGTGAAGACTCTCTCTCATTTAAGAATTTCAGATCTTGTGATATTATTCATACAGCAAGCAAAACAAAATAAAACGACATTTCAAGGATAGCACTCATCATGTGAAGAAGCAAAAACTTAGGCTCAACCGATACTAACCGATAATTGCTGAAGAAGAAAGGTGGGATGCCTGCCGGGGCATCCCCAAGCTTAGATGCTTGAGACTTCTTGAAATATTATATTGGGGTGCCTTGGGCATCCCCAAGCTTGATCTTTTGTGTCTCCTTAATTCCTCTCATATCACGGTTTCCTGAATCTTGAAAGCTTCATCCACACCAAACTCAACAAGAACTCGTGAGATAAGTTAGTATAAACCAATGCAAAAACCTTATCATTTTCTAATATAACAAATCACTAAAATTATTATTCAACATTGCATACTAAATGCCTCTGCATATTTAATACTCCTATCCTCAAATAGAATCATTAAACAAGCAAACATATGCAAACATAACAACAATCTGCCAAAACAGTAAAGTCTGTAAAGAATGCAAGATTCATCATACTTCCCTAACACCAAACATTATGAAATTATACCACACTATAGAAAATTTATCAGATCTTATTATGCAAAAAGTTTCAACATTTTATCACATTCTGACTTTCCTAGGGAATTTTTGCATTAACGGTAAATTTTCTGTTTTGAAACAACAACAGTATACTTGCAAAATAAGCATGGTAAAATCTATCCTTGACATTTTTATTGAAACTAGAGATGAAAAACATTATTCTAAATAACAGAAAGCAAAAACTAACAAAATAAAATGATGCTCCAAGCAAAACAAATATCATGTGGTGAATAAAAATATAGCTCC
This sequence comes from Aegilops longissima, assembly GCA_021605205.1. Taxonomy (NCBI): domain Eukaryota; kingdom Viridiplantae; phylum Streptophyta; class Magnoliopsida; order Poales; family Poaceae; genus Aegilops; species Aegilops longissima. The sequence continues at coordinate 199,811,527 of CM038676.1, forward strand.
AAGTAAAGTTAACGATGAACGAAGACGAAAGAGGGGATGCCATTCGGGGCATCCCCAAGCTTAGGCTCTTGGTTGTCCTTGAATATTACCTTGGGGTGCCTTGGGCATCCCCAAGCTTAGGCTCTTGCCACTCCTTATTCCATAGTCCACCGAATCTTTACCCCAAACTTGAAAACTTCACAACACAAAACTCAACAGAAAATCTTATGAGCTCCGTTAGCGAAATAAAACAAACCACCACTTTAAGGTACTGTAATGAACTCATTCTTTTTTTATATTGGTGTTAAACCTACTGTATTCCAACTTCTCTATGGTTCATAACCTCCGATACTAGCCATATATTCATCAAAATAAGCAAACAACACACGAAAAACAGAATCTGTCAAAAACAGAACAATCTGTAGTAATCTGTATCAAGCGCAAACTTTCTGTAACTCAAAATTTACCAAAATAGGACGACCTAGATAATTTTTTTGTTGATATACTTCAATTGGAATCAGTATTTTATCACGTTCTGGTGATTTTTAACAATTGCTTTCGTGAGCAGAAAGTTTCTGATTTTTTTCAGCAAGATCAAATAACTATCATCCAAGAAGATCCTATAGGTTTTACTTGGCACAAACATTAATTAAAACATAAAACCACATCTAAACAGAGGCTAGATGAATTATTCATTACTAAACAGGAGAAAAAAGCAAGGAACAAAAATAAAATTGGGTTGCCTCCCAACAAGCGCTTTTCTTTAATGCCTTTCTAGCTAGGCATGATGATATCAATGATCCTCGTATAAAAGATAAGAATTGAAACATAAAGAGAGCATAATGAAGAATATTACTAGCACATTCAAGTCTAACCCACTTCCTATGCATAGGGATTTTGTGAGCAAACAACTTATGGGAACAATAATCAACTAGCATAGGAAGGCAAAACAAGCATAACTTCAAAACTTTAAGCACAGAGAGGAAACTTGATATTATTGCAGTTCTACAAGCATATGTTCCTACCTCATAATAATTTTCAGTAGCATCATGAATGAATTCAACAATATAACTACCACATAAACCATTCTTTTCATGATCTACTTGCATAGAAATTTTACTACTCTCCACATAAGCAAATTTATTCTCATTAATAGTGGTGGGAGCAAACTCAACAAAATAACTATCATGTGATTGAAAACTGAAATCAAGATGACAAGTTTCATGGTTATCATTATTCTTTATAGCATACGTGTCATCACAATAATCATCATAGATAGGAGGCATGCTTTCATCATAATAAATTTGCTCATCAAAACTTGGGGGACAAAAAAATATCATCTTCATCAAACATAGCTTCCCCAAGCTTGTGGCTTTGCATATCATTAGCATCATGGATATTCAAGGAATTCATACTAACAACATTGCAATAATGCTCATTATTCAAATATTTAGTGCCAAACATTCTAATGCATTCTTCTTCTAGCACTTGAGCACAATTTTCCTTTCCATCATTTTCATGGAAGACATTAAAAAGATGAAGCATATGAGGCACCCTGAATTCCATTTTTTTTGTAGTTTTCTTTTATAAATTAAACTAGTTATAAAACAATAAACTAAAAGATTCGACTGCAAGATCTAAAGATATATCTTCAAGCACTCACTTCCCCGGCAACGGCGCCAGAAAAGAGCTTGATGTCTACTACGCAACCTTCTCCTTGTAGACGTTGTTGGGCCTCCAAGTGCAGAGGTTTGTAGGACAGTAGCAAATTTCCCTCAAGTGGATGACCAAAGGTTTATAATCCGTGGAGGTGTAGGATGAAGATGGTCTCTCTCAAACAACCCTGCAACCAAAAAACAAAGAGTCTCTTGTGTCCCCAACACACCCAATACAATGGTAAATTGTATAGGTGCACTAGTTCGGCGAAGAGATGGTGATACAAGTGAAATATGGATGGTAGATATAGGTTTTTGTAATCTGAAAATATAAAAACAGCAAGGTAACTATTGATAAAAGTGAGCACAAACGATATTGCAATGCTAGGAAACAAGGCCTAAGGTTCATACTTTCACTAGTGCAAGTTCTCTCAACAATAATAACATAATTGGATCATATAACTATCCCTCAACATGCAACAAAGAGTCACTCCAAAGTCACTAATAGCAGAGAACAAACGAAGAGATTATTGTAGGGTACGAAACCACCTCAAAGTTATCCTTTCTGATCGATCTATTCAAGAGTCCGTAGTAAAATAACACGAAGCTATTCTTTCCGTTCGATCTATCATAGAGTTCGTACTAGAATAACACCTTAAGACACAAATAAACCAAAACCCTAATGTCACCTAGATACTCCAATGTCACCTCAAGTATGCATGGGTATGATTATACAATATGCATCACACAATCTCAGATTCATCTATTCAACCAACAGAAAGAACTTCAAAGAGTGCCCCAAACTTCCTACAGGAGAGTCAAGACGAAAACGTGTGCCAACCCCTATGCATAAGTTCACGAGGTGTAATCCCCGGATAATTATGCTACAGTGAACCTATGCTAATGATGCCATGTCATCTGCGATTACTGTTGCTAATCTTTCGTTAGTTCAAACTGATTCAAAAATCTATTAAAAATATGGCAGACAACAAAAGTTTTCTATCAGTGAAATAAAAATGATCGGAGTGTGTAGTTAAATGCCTAGGTAACTATAGTGCAGCAAACACCTTTTTAGAGAATGCCTAAATATATTAAAATGACAGAAAAGAAAGTATAAAAACAAAAAAACAAAGCTAAGAAAAAAAAAGCAACCCCCCACCCACTAGGCTCCGGCCCAGCAGGCCACAGCCCCATTGGGCCAACCCACCAGGCCCAACCGGCCACCCCCCCAATTCCCTTATCCCCCACCCGGTGAGACCCTGAACCCCCACCGACACCCCACTCCTCCCCCAAAATATCTCCCTCCCCCCTCTCTCCCGATTGGATCGGGAGGGGGACCAAACCGCGCCGACGCCGCCGCCGATCCCCGCCGCCCGGAGCTGCGTCGCCGACCTCCACCTCGCCGGACCTCCCCACCGGCCTGCTACCCCTACGCACGTCGTCCCCGTCGACCGCCTCGCGCCCCGTTGCCACTTCCCTACGGGCCAAGTGAGCCTCGCCCGATCTCCTCCTCTCCTCCCAGCGCCGCAGCCCGACGCGCCTGACCATCCAGCGCCTTTGCTCCGCCCGCGCCGCCGCCGAGGGCGCGCCCTGCCCCAATCCTGCATCGCCCGCGCTCACATGATCGTGCCCCGCCACAACCGCGCCCCTCCGGTGCCCGTTGTCCCACGTCGTGCCACCACCACGATGCCCCCCCCTCCCCTGCGCTGCAGCGGCTGAGTTCCGCCTGCTGCTGCTCGCCCGCTCCCCTCCCTTTTGCTGCTGCGCGCGGCTGCTGCTTCTTTGCTTTGCGCCCGCCTCCTCTGCTGCCGCCGCTCTCGCCTCCGCCCTCTCCTCCTCGCGGCCGCCCACCACGCTATCACATCGCCATCAGCGCCAAGGCGCCTACTCCTCGCCTCCGCCCGTCGTGGTCCCGGTGATCACATGGCTTGCCCGCCGTCGGAGCTCCATCGGCTAGTCCCGCCCAGCGGGCGAGTACCCGTTCGGGTGCGCCCGCACCCGTGTGCCCGCCCCGCTAAGGCCCCCAAGGCCCTATGACAAAGGGGGCCCCGCCCCCAGAACGGTTACAAAAAAAAGAAACAAAATAATAATAATTAAAAATAAATAAATAATAAATAAATAAATAATTAACTAAATTAATTAACTTAATTAATTTTGATTAATTAAACTAATCAAATAACTAAACTAATTAAACGGTTAGGTAATTAATTAATCGGTCAATGACAGTGGGGCCCACCCCTAATTAGTCCTGATTAGGTTAATTAAAATGTGTCACTGACCGGTGGGACCCACTGGTCAGGTTGACCGATCAACCACATTGATCTGCGGCGTCGACATGACATCATGCTTGATGTCATAAGTCAATTCAATTAAATTAAATAATTAATTAAATTCCAGAAATTAATAAATTCTTTTGGAAATCATATCTTTTAATCCGTAACTCGGATGGAAATACTTTCTACATGAAAGTTGCTCAGAACAACGAGACGAATCCGGATACGCAGCCCGTTCATCCGCCACACACCCCTAGCATATCGAACACACAACTTTCCCCCTCCGGTTCATCTGTCTGAAAACGCGAAACACCGGGGATACTTTCCCGGATGTTTCCCCCCTTCGTCGGTATCACCTACTACCGCGATTGGGCACCCCTAGCATCACGCTTTGTCATGTCATGCATACTCATGCATTTGTTTGCATTGTATTTATTGTTTCTTCCCCCTCTTCTCTCGCTAGACACCGAGACCGACGCCGCTGCTACCCAGTACGACTACGGTGTTGACGACCCCTCCTTCTTGGCTGAGCTTTCAGGGAAGCCCCCCCCCTTGATCACCAGATATCACCTATTCTCCTCTATACTGCTTGCATTAGAGTAGTGTAGCATGTTACTGCTTTCCATTAATCCTATCCTGATGCATAGCCTGACCTTGCTACTACTATTGTTACCTTTACCTGCAATCCTAAATGCTTAGTATAGGACGCTAGTATTCCATCTCTGGCCCTACATTCTTGTCCGTCTGCCTTGCTATACTATCGGGCCGTGATCACGGGTATATACTTATATAATTTACATGATACATGTGGTGACTAAAGTCGGGTCGTCTCGTAGGAGTACCCGCGAGTGGATCTTTGTGGTGGAGCAACAAGGCAGGTTGAGGCTACCTAGGTGAGAGGTGGGCCTGGCCCTGGTCGGTGTCCGCGGTTACATCATTAACACGCTTAACGAGATCTTGGTATTTGATCTGAGTCTGGCCATTTGGTCTATACGCACTAACCAGCTACGCGGGCACATTTATGGGCACTCGACGTCGTGGTATCAGCTGAAGCCTTCGTGACGTCAGCGACTAAGCGGCGCCCGCTGGATTGGAACGTAAGCCTACTCTTGTATTAAGGGGGCTAGTTCTGCTTCCGGCCGCATTCGCAACATGCAGATGTGCTAAGGGCGATGGGCCCAGACCCCTGTGCGCTTAGGTTTAGACCGACGTGCTGACCTCTCTGTTGGCCTAGGTGGGGCTGCGACATGTTGATCTTCCAAGGCCAGGCATGACCCAGAAAAGTGTGTTCGGCCAAATGGGATCAAGCGTGTTGGGTTATGTGGTGCACCCCTGCAGGGAAGTTTATCTATTCAAATAGCCGTGATCTTCGGTAACAGGACGACTTGGAGTTGTACCTTGACCTTATGACAACTAGAACCGGATACTTAATAAAACACACCCTTCCAAGTGCCAGATACAACCCGGCGATCGCTCTCTAACAGGGCGATGAGGAGGGGATTGTCGGGTAGGATTATGCTATGCAATTCTACTTGGAGGACTTCAGTCTACTCTCTTCTACATGCTGCAAGACGGAGGCTGCCAGAAGCGTAGTCTTCGACAGGATTAGCTATCCCCCTCTTATTCTGGCATTCTGCAGTCCAGTCCACCGATATGGCCCTTTACACATATACCCATGCATATATAGTGTAGGTCCTTGCTTGCGAGTACTTTGGATGAGTACTCACCGTTGCTTTCTCCCCCTTTTCCCCCCTTTCCTTTCTTTCTGGTTGTCGCAACCAGATGCTGGGGTCCAGGAGCTAGACGCCACCGTTGACGACGACTCCTACTACACTGGAGGTGCCTACTACTACGTGCAGCCCGCTGACGTCGACCAAGAGTAGTTAGGAGGATCCCAGGCAGGAGGCATGCGCCTCTTTCGATCTGTATCCCAGTTTGTGCTAGCCATCTTTTGGCAACTTGTTTAACTTATGTCTGTACTCAGATATTGTTGCTTCAACTGACTCGTCCATGATCAAGCACTTGTATTCGATCCCTCGAGGCCCCTGGCTTGTATTATGATGCTTGTATGACTTATTTATGTTTTAGAGTTGTGTTGTGATATCTTCCCGTGAGATCCCTGATCTTGATCGTACACGTTTGCGTGCATGATTAGTGTAGGATTGAATCGAGGCGTCCTGAGTTGGTATCGAGCCATTGCTGTAGGAATCCCCCTTCCACACTCCTTGGCCGAAGTCGAGTCTAGACATTGCAAAACTTTTTACTAACATGGTTGTGTGTCTTACGGGCCCACGTCGCCATTGGGTGGTACTAGGATCTTTTACTCCTCGACCTTTACTCTGGGACTCTGAACTCTCTTCTACTCGGGTTAAACGAATTTACTAACTCTAACACTAGGTTCCCGTGACCACATTCGCGCCAAAGTTGGATAAGCCATATTTATTTGTTAGAATAGTATTTTGAAAAATTCCCACACTGTCGTTTGACTCCTTTGAAACATCTTTGCTTTTAGATGGAACCCACGAGGCAGGTCGTGCGCCACACGACGGCCATTGGTGCCTCGGGATCACCTGCTATGCTAGCTGAGATGATGACCTATCTGGGTTATCGCTGGCACCCTGAATACACCGTCTTCGAGGAGTACCAGGACTTTAACTAGGAGCAGTACCGTGCCATCGTCCACCTCTACTCTCGGGAGTATGACTCCACTACTGTGTTGCACACCGCACATGGTGTTGGAGTGACCATCGATATGGCTGTTCACGATGCTGCCTATGCTGCTCTGACACGTCTTCGTGGAGAGTATCGGGAGTTGGACACCTCCCCTTTCAGGCACATTGCTATCGCATCTGATGTTGGTGCGGAGGGATACTACACTGCTGCCTACTCCACTGTCACCCGAGAGCCCTTCTACTATCAGAACCTGGTTCTGCATGCTGATGGGCTGGATCGAGCTAACCGAGCTCTTCGCCACGAGTTGTACACCACCCGTCAACACCTTTAACGTGCTCTGACGCTGTTGCACCCCTTTGTCCGATCTAGAGAGCTGCCCCGTTCTGCGATCTACCCAGCCAGGACTGTGATGCCCTAGGGTGTCGACTGGCCAGATGTGGGAGGCTACTCTCCTGCACCTGGTCCTCTTCTACCGCTTGAGCATCGGGTACTGCACCAGAGTATCCGCGGACCCCAGGCTACGGACGTGGAGGACTTCCCGTCGCGTCACTACCAGCTGTTGGGCTACACCTACCTCCACAGTACCTCTTGGGACTGATGTAGTCTTGCTTAGTAGTATTAGATGCATTCGCCGCGAGCCTGCGTGCCACCTATGATGTCTTTAGTCTATGTACTAAACTCTGTGTACCGAACTCTACGCATGATCCCTTTTGTAAGATATGCCGACTACTATGTAGTATCTATCGTGCTGCTTTCATTATGCATGTTTCATCATGAATGATTCTTGTCTTTGCAAATTTCTCAATGCTGAACTACCCCTGTTATATATTAGCAGGATGGTTAGACCAGGTGGTCATGGTAGTGGTGGCAATGCCCCACCACCGCCTGAGTACATGGCTGGTATGATCCAACAACTCGAGATGAATCGCCAGTTCATGGAGAATATGACGGCCCAGTTCCCTCGCCCAATATGAACCAACAGCTAACCCCAGTGACTCTGCAGGATTTCATGCGCCTCAACCCAACTCTGTACCGCAGCTCAACTCAGCCTCTGGATGCTGATGACTGGCTCCGTGACATCACCTATGAGATGGAGTCTGCTGATGTAGCCCCTGCCAGCTATGTCACCTTTGCTTCCTTCTTCCTGAAGGGACCCGCAGCTCAATGATGGGACAGCCATAGGCGTACTCTGCCAGCTGGAACAATCATCACCTGGCCAGAATTCCAAGCTGCTTTCCGTGCCCGCTTCATTCCTCAGGGAGTCATGGACCGGAAGAAGCGTGAGTTCCGCAGCCTCACCCAGGGTAACAAAACTGTGGAAGCTTATCAGCGGGAGTTTCTAGACTTGTCCCGCTATGCTGAAGAGGACATTGCAACTGATGCCCGTAGACAGGAGAAGTTCCGTCACGGCCTTCAAGCTGACATCAAGCTCACACTTCTAGTGCATGACTTTACTGATTTCGCCACCTTGGTGAACAAGGCCATCAATGTCGGAACTGGTCTGCAGGAATACGGAGCTCTCACAGGCGCAACCGTGACACGGGCTCATCTTCAGGCCCGCCCTCGCAGAGGCGTAAGATATGGATTCCCAACCGCATGTACCAGCCAACTGCACCTGCCCCAAGGCAGACCTATGTTGCACCTCGTCTGCCTACTCCTCCAACTAGGCAGCCAAGGCTTCCAGCTCCACCACCCCAAGCTCCTGTTCCCACTCCCAATAATGGTCTGTGTTACAAGTGTGGTCAACCAGGTCACCGTGCTAGGGACTGCAATCAGAACCAGAATCAACTGGCGCTTCCCGCAGCTGGCCGTGGAAGCAACCAGCCCCGCAACAACAATGCCAAGTCTTATGGTCGTGTTCATGCCAACCACGTTGATTTGAACGAAGCTCAAGACCAGCCTGCTACTGTGATGGGTACACTCCTCATAAATTCAGTACCAGCATCCTTTTTATTTGATACGGGAGCATCGCATTCATTCATATCAGCAGAATTTGCATTCATGCATGGCATTAAATACGAAGAGATGCACACTCCGCTAGTGGTACACACCCCTGCGGGCCAATGTCAAACCTCTATGGTTAGTCACAACGTTCCTGTGGAAATTGAAGGATCGGAATTCCTTGTCTCTCCCATCGTACTGAAGTCCTGTAGCATTGATCTCATTCTGGGAATGAATTGGTTAAAGGCGTGTACTGCTTCTATCGTTTGCGCCACCAAGACCGTCCATCTGCTACACCCTTCTGATGAAATAATAAGCTACAATGCTCGTCTGGTTCAGAATGCCGAGGCAAGGCTCTATGCATTGAATGCATTGAACGCTGCACCACTCGTGGGCATTGAAAACATTCCTGTCGTTTGCGAATTCCAGGACGTCTTTCCTGAAGAACTTCCAGGGATTCCCCCTACTAGAGCTGTCGAATTCATCATCGACTTGAAACCAGGCACCACTCCTATAGCCAAACGACCCTACAAGATGCCGCCGCATGAACTCCTTGAGCTTTAGGAGGAAATCGACAAATCTCTTCGCAAGGGTTTCAATCGCCCAAGTTGCTCTCCTTGGGGAGCACCTTCTCTCTTTGTCAAGAAGAAGGATGGGACAAACTGATTGGTCCAAGACTACCGTCCTATAAACCAAGCTACCATTCAGAATAAATATCCTCTTCCTCGGATCAATGATCTTTATGATCAACTGGTTGGTTCATCAGTGTTCTCTAAACTCGACTTGAGGTTGGGTTACCACCAGATCCGTGTTCGTGAAGAGGATATCCCAAAGACTTCCTTCGTGACTCGATATGGTTCATACGAGTACACCGTCATGTCTTTCGGCTTGACCAATGCTCCAGCCACCTTCTCTAGTCTGATGAACTATATATTCATGGATTACCTCGACAAGTTTGTCGTGGTTTATCTGGATGATATCCTGGTATTTTCAAAGAATGAAGAGGAACATGCTGAACATCTTCGTCTTGTGCTGGAAAAGCTACGAGAGCATCAGCTATATGCCAAGTTCTCCAAGTGTGAATTCTGGCTACCCAAAGTAACCTATCTTGGGCATGTCATCTCTAAGGATGGTATTGCCGTCAACCCTGAACGAGTCCAGGCTATTCTTGATTGGACTCCTCCGAAGAACGTTAAGCAAGTCAGAAGTTTTCTCGGTCTACTTGACTATTGCCGTCGATTAAATGAGAACTTCTCCAAGATCGCCAGGCCTCTAACTAACCTGTTGCATAAGAGCGTTAAGTTCCAATGGACAGACAAATGTCAGGAAAGTTTCCAGGCACTCAAAGACAAGTTGATTTCTGCTCCAATGCTTGCTCCACCTGATACTAAGAAGGACTTCGTCATTTACTGCGACGCTTCCCGTCAAGGATTAGGCTGTGTCCTAATGCAAGACCGCAAAGTGATTGCTTATGCCTCTCGGCAATTGCGCCCTCACGAAGAGAACTACCCAGTTCATGACCTCGAGCTTGTTGCTGTCATCCATGCCTTTGAAGCGATGGCGACATTACCTTCTCGTGTCGTTGCGAGATCTTCACCGACCACCAAAGTCTGAAGTATCATTTACTCAGCCAGGACACGAAACTCCGTCGGCGAGATGGATGGAGATTGTTGCAGACTTTGACTTGGGTATTTCCTATACACGAGCAAGGCTAATGTAATGGCTGATGCCTTGAGCCGCAAGTCTTCTGCAACCACCTCCGAGTTCGCAAAGTTCAGCCCTCGCTTGTTGAAGAATTGAAAAGTGAACCTCCATATTGTTCCTCGGGTGCACTCGCACCCCTCCTAACAGTTTCATAAGATGAACCTCCGTGTTGTTTCCCGGGGTTCCCTCAATACCACGGCTGTCGAACCAGATCTCTTGGACTCCATCAAGAGAATACATGGATATGACTCTGAAGCCCACAAGATTAAGCGCGACCTCGCAGAAGGAAAGCCCTCATTCTTCACTATTGCTGATGATGGCACTTTGTACTTCAAAGGCCGCCTAGTGGTGCCATGTGCAGAGAAAAACCTGGATATGACACAGGAAGTTATGAAGGAAGCTCATGATCGCCCTATGTATCCATCCCGGTAGTACAAAGATGTACCAAGACATTAATCAAAGATTACGGTGGTCTAATATGAAGCAAGACATTGCTCGTTATGTTCTTGAGTGTGGCGTTTGCCGTCGTATCAAAGCAGAACATCAAAGGCCTGCTGGAACTCTGCAACCTATCTCTATTCCTGAATGGAAATGGGACCATGTCGAGATGGACTTCATCACTGGATTTCCCAAATCGCAAAAAGGTAATGATGCTATTCTTGTCATCATTGACGGCTTTCTAAAGTTGCACATTTTACGGCGGTCAAAAAACGATCCTTTGCTAGTCAGCTTGCAACTCTCTACATGTCCAGAATTGTTTCACTTCACAGTATTCCACTGGTTATCAGTTTGGACAGTGGCAGCTTATTCACTACAAGATTCTGGGCAAGTTTCCAAGAAGCTATGGGAACTCATCTATTATTCAGTACTGCGTTTCATCCTCAGTCGCAAGGGCAAGTTGAACATGTCAACCAAGTTCTCGAAGACACACTTCGAGCTTGTGTTATTTCCTTCGGCAAGAAATGGGAGGAATCTCTCCCATATGCTGAGTTCTCCTATAACAGTAGCTATCAAGCTAGTCTGAAGATGGCCCCCTTCGAAGTGTTATATGGACGAAAGTGCCGAACCCCTCTGAACTGGTCAGAAACCGGGGAACGTCCACTCTTTGGTCCGGATATTATCCAACATGCCGAAGAACAAGTCCGCATTATTCGCGAGAATCTCAAGACCGCTCAGTCGTGTCAGAAGAGTCATTATGACCGTAAACATAAAGACATGGTCTATCAACCTGGCGAAAAGGCTTATCTTCGAGTTACACCAATGAAGGGTTCTCACCGCTTTGGGATCAAGGGAAAGCTAGCTCCTCGCTATATTGGCCCATTCACTATCCTGGAAAGGCGTGGAAAAGTGGCATATCAACTGGAGCTACCGCCGAACCTTTCTCAGGTTCACGATGTGTTCCACGTGTCACAACTCCGACGCTGCTTCAAGGACCCAATCCGAGTAGTGGATCATGAAGTGCTCGAATTGCAATAGGACCTCTCCTATAAAGAGCATCCGGTCCGCATTCTCGACCAAGCTGAACGCCGCACACGTCAGAAGGCGATCAAGTTCCTCAAAGTCCAGTGGTCGAATCACTCTGAAGACGAAGCTACCTGGGAATGCGAGGATCGTCTTCGTGATGAATACCCCGCACTGTTTCCTTCTACCTCCTAAATCTCAGGACGAGATTTCTTGTAGTGGAGGAGATTTGTATCGCCCGAATAATTATGCTACAGTGAACCTATGCTAATGATGCCATGTCATCTCGATTACTGTTGCTAATCTTTCGTTAGTTCAAACAGATTCAAAAATCAAATAAAAATATGGCAAACAACAAAAGTTTTCTATCAGTGAAATAAAAATGTTCGGAGTGTGTAGTTAAATGCCTAGGTAACTATAGTGCAGCAAACACCTTTTTAGAAAATGCCTAAATACATTAAAATGAAATAAGACAGAAAAGAAAGTATAAAACAAAAAAACAAAGCTAAGAAAAAAAAGCAACCCCACCCCCACAGGGCTCTGGCCCAGCAGGCCACAGCTCCACTGGGCCAACCCACCAGGCCCAACCGGCCACCCCCCAATTCCCTTATCCCCCACCCGATGAGACCCCTAACCCCCACCGACACCCCACTCCTCCCCCAAAATATCTCCCTCCCCCTCTCTCCCGATTGGATCGGGAGGGGGAACAAACCGCACCGACGCCGCCGACGATCCCCACCGCCCGGAGCTGCATCACCGCCCTCCACCTCGCCGGACCTCCCCACCGGCCTGCTATCCCTAGGCACGTCGTCCCCGTCGACCGCCTCGCGCCCCGCTGCCACTTCCCTACGGCCCCAGCGAGCCTCCCCCGATCTCCTCCTCTCCTCTGCCGCACGCTGCACCCGTGATCGGAGCTCGGCTTCGCTCAAGCGCGCCTGACCATCCAGCGCAGACTGCTCGCCCGCGCCGCGCCGCAGGGGCCGCGCCTCCCAGTGCCATCATCGCCCGCTAACTTGCGGTCGTGCCATGCCCCGCCGGCCGTGCCCGTTGTCCCACGCCGTGCCACCGCCCTGCTGCCCCCCCTCCCCAGCGCCGCTGCCGAGTTCCGCCTGCGCTGCTCGCCCTGCTACCCTCCCCTTTGCTGCTCGCCGCTGCGAGCTGCTGCTACCGCCCCGCCTCCTCTGCTGCCGCCCGCTCTCGCCTCCACCCTCTCCTCCTCTCGCGGCCGCGCCACCGCCCTCTCTCTCCTCTCGCGGCACACATCATCAGCCTGTCGCGTGCCACCACGCCTTGGCGCTACCCCTCACCTCCGCCCATCATGGTCCCGGCCGATGGCCATGGCTTGCCCTGCCGTCGGAGCCCCATCGGCCTCGTCCCGCCCAGCGAGCGAGTACCCGCTCGGGTGCGCCCGCACCCGTGTGCCCGCCCCGCTAAGGCCCCCAGGGCCCTATGACAAAGGGGGCCCCGCCCCCATAACGTTTACAAAAAAAGAAACAAAATAATAATATTTAAAAATAAATAAATAAATAATTAATTAACTAAATTAATTTTGATTAATTAAACTAATCAAATAACTAAACTAATTAAACTATTAGGTAATTAAATAATCGATCGATGACGGTGGGGCCCACCTAATTAATCTGATTAGGTTAATTAAAATGTTTAATTATAATGTGTCCTTGACGAGTGGGACCCACTAGTCAGTTGACCGATCAACCACATTGTTGATCGCTGATGTCGACATGACATCATGCGATATCATAAATCAATTTGAATTAAATTAAATAATTAATTAAATTCCAGAAATTAATATATTCTTTTGAAATCATATCTTTTAATCCGTAACTCGGATGGAAATACTTTCTACATGAAAGTTGCTTAGAACGACAAGACGAATCCGGATATGTAGCCCGTTCATCCGCCACACACCCCTAGCATATCGAACACGCAAGTTTCCCCTCATCGGTTCATCATGCAGCGAAACACAGGGATACTTTCGGATGTTTCCCCCTCGCCGGTATTGTCGGTTTGGGTTCAGCAGACCCTTGAGTTCGAACACTTTGGGTGCGCGCGGAGATCTCGCCCTCTACCTACCTGCACCCCGCTGCCTCGCTTGGATCTAAACTACGAAAGGAACAACACAAGAGACACAAGGTTTATACTAGTTCGGGCCACCATTGTGGTGTAATACCCTACTCTAGTTTGTGGTGCGGTGGATTGCCTCTTGGGCTGATGGTGATGAACAATACAAGGGAGAACAACCTCGCGAGGGTCATTCTTGGCTTTGGCGATGAAGCTGCTTGGAGGAGTTCAGTTGCTCCCTCTCTTTCTCTCTCTAGATTGCTTGGCTTCTAGCTCTGTCCATCCAAGATGCCTCTAGCTACGTGCGTGGCTAGTCCTATTTATAGGCGAAGGCCTGGGCCTCTTCCCAAATATTGGCGGGAAGGCGCCAACAATTAGCCATTTGAAGGGAACATCTGGTACACTTATCTGACTAAAGTTGGTCCTCGCTTTGTCAAAAGCTCTGGTGGTGGCCTTGGCTTGGGCTCCACAATGACTTCCTTCCTACCGTTGGGCTGGTCTTGGACTTGTTGCACGAAATGGATGCCTTTGCTTGATGCTCTCGCTGCGCTTGCTCCCTTTGCACCAAAGAGGAAAGCGGAGGACATCTGCTGGGCTGGCGCCCGCTGGCGCCTTGGTGCGTCATGGCTTGCGTCATGGGCACCTCGTGAGGTACCCGCCTTGATCTCTCTGCCTCCTCACGAGCCAGCTGATGAGGCCGTGCACGAGAAGCTCCCTATCGTCCACCCGAGGCTTGGCCCTCGCGAGGTCTTGAGCTTATGTTGATGAAGATGGGCGTGATGGGCTCCCCTTTGAGCCACGCCGCGGGCGCATGCGAGCATGTCAGGGAACCCCGTTCCCGAGCGCCGCAGTAGCCCCGGGCCTAAAGCGCGCGCTGGGCTTGGCGGCGCGAGCGAAGGGCAAGTGTGAAGCGCCGCGGGCCCTAACAGCCTGCGGCCTTGGGCGCCGCATGGCGGTTGATTGGATGTGGGTGTCTCCACTTCCCACGGCGCCTCGGCAATCGCGAATTGACAAGTCCGTGCATGCAAAGCGGGTCATGATTACTGCGATCGTGGAGGTCGGCGGTTGGCCTCCCCAGCTTTAAATGCAGGCGGTGGCGCTCCTCGGCGTTTCTTCTTGCTTCTCCTTCTTCCGGTCCTTGCTCGCCTTGCTGCAATGGCTCCGATCCGCCGGTTCTCCGCAGCGAGAGAGGAAAGGCTCCCAGAGGGTCTGACCGCTTCCGCCCGAAAAGCAGCTAGCCCTCGCCATCGAAATGAGGGTGCCCACCAGGTGGTGTCGAGGCCACAGTGCGGCGGCCACCACCAGGGTTCCGCTTCCCTTATGCGCCCACATCGAGGGCTCTAAAGGAGTTGGCGCCCGAACACCACAGGCGGCGCCGCCCGTTAGCACCGGCCGGAGTCACGAAGGTGCGTGTCGTTCCCCACAGGTCCACGCCGAGGCTCCTCCCGAGGTTCGTGCTCACGCCGCCATGTCCCCTCGGTCTTGGATTCGCCTTCCTCCGTTCTTCGCCTCCGCGATTCAGCGAGGAGGATTCTGGAGCTCTGGCTGCAAGACGCCCGGCTGCAGCACCCTTGCGACAGGCGAGAGGTTGCGGTCGTTGCCCGGCGAGGTCTTCATGAATCGAGGCTGGGCGAGATCGCTGGTCTGCAAGACAAGGGGCCCTCGCGATCCACAGGAGTCTGACGGCGCTTGGTCATGCTCTTCAAGGTCTTCGATGCGGAAGGGTGCCGGCTGGAGTGCTGCCTTGGGAGATGTGATCGAGGCCCTGCCGCGGCGAGGGCTAGGCTCGCCGACCGCTCCCTCAGCAGCTCCTCGGGCGGTGGAGGCGTCGGAGGATCCAGCGACTCCGCCGAGCTCTTCACGACTCGGAGGCGGCGGCGAGCAGCTCTGGCGCCCGAGCCTGCGCCGCTCTCGGAGCAGGGCGGGCTTGGCAGGCCGTCGCCGCTTTTGATCTGGATGGGGTTGGCGCCGGTGCCCGGCGGCTCACTGTTAATGATGGCCTCTTTTGCAGGGGCGCGTGTAGTTAGCGTTCTTTAGGATCTGCTCCCTATGAGGAATCAAAAGCGCGCCCCGTGGGGGCTTGTAAGGTGCATGTGGTCTTGTTTGTTAATATGATCCTTGTCGTGAAGCAGTGCGAGTTGCTCATTCCGTCTTAGCTCAGTTCTCCCTTTCGAACCTCGCGAGGGCTCGACGCTCTGCACCGACAGGTCCCAGTCCCCAGGCAGGCTTCAGCCGTCGCTGGTATGCTGGTCGCGATGCGTGGTCAAGGCGGGGAGGTGAGCCGCCGAGGTCGGTAAGAGCCCCTGAGTCGCGATGCTCAAGAGGCCCCCCTTAGCGCTCAAGCAGCCATCGTTCGGTGAGAAAGGAGAGCGATGTTGCTAACACGGGATTGCGTTGGGTGAGGGGATGGTGCCGTGTTAGTTAGTGCTTCCGGGGGGTGACTTATCTCGAGAATCAGGAGCCGCTTCCTGGTGTGTTGCCGGGTTCATGCATCGGCAGGCGAGGGGTCGCTTGGCGAGGTCCTCACGTGTCCCTCCCCTCTCGCCTTTGCTCCCCTTTCTGCTCTATGTCCTCGGGTCCCGGACCTCGAGCGAGTCTCAGCCGTCGCTGGTATGCCAGGTTGCGATGCCGTGGTCAAGGCGGGGTGAGGGCTGGAGAGCGATGGGGAGCCACGAGTCGCGATGCTCGGGCACCCCCTTTAACGTGCAAGCGGTTCGCGCGGATGAGAGTGAAGGAGACACCGTGGGGGCCTCACCTGACGCTGCTCCTTGAAGAGATCCTGCAGGCTCATCACAGAAAGAACGCAAGTTCGTCGTGACAATCGAAAGTCAGCCGTTAGCTGCCCCGGAGGGGTGACGAGGCACTGAAGGCTCGACGAGGTGGCGCTATGCGGGGCTGCCGCGGCCAGAGCTCAGCCATTCAGGTTTATCAGCGTTGCAGGGACGGACCCATGCGCAAGCGTCGTGCCGTTAGGGAGCAGCTCCATCAGTTGGTGTCAGTTGAGCGGGCAACTAGGTCAAGCATGTTAATCACGAAGGAGCGAGTCCATTTAGATAAGCGCAAAGAAGACGAACATCTCGGGCGGACCGGCGACACAGGGATGATCCAGCCGGCGCCCCAACAAGATAAGCTAGGAACATGAAGTAAAGGGATACACGCCCGCGGGGGCGGACCCACGCGGCACAGGAATAATGCAGCCACAGGCGCTCCCAGCTGAAATGAAACTTGAAAGATGTCACGATAGCGTTGAAGAAGAAAGGCGTTGGTGCAGCGGACTCGGTGGGCTGCGGAGCCGATCCTCACGAGCCCCGGGCTCGGGGACCTCGGGAGGCTCGGGGCGCTGGTGGCTCCTCGTGGACCATCCCCATCTCTGCCGGGGCTGCGGGCGCTGGTCTCTTGAGCCTCAGGATGCTCCTCATGAGGCGGCGCGGCGTGTGGCCGCGCGTCGGCAAGCCGTGGGCATGCGAACATCTTTGTGGGGGACCTTCGCGGTGCCCCCACGCGAGAGGCAGGCGCTCTGAGGCGGCTCGGTTGAGCCTGGTATGTCGATGTAGGCGCGCAGCCCACCATCCTCGCTGGATGGGGAGCTACGGCAGTGCGGCGGCTGCCACTCATGACTCTTAACTCCTGCAGCTCTGAATGATCTTGGCGAGCGAACTCCTAAGGGTTTGGCCCTCCTGCCTTGCTCCTTCTTGAGGGAAGCGTGCTTGATCGCCTCCAAGTGGTGCCCAAGCGCCTCCCTCGTGACCTTAGCAAGGTCGGTGGCCCTCGAGGAGCCCTCGAGCCCTGCCCGAGGAGGCGCCAGGCGTCTTTCCTATCTGCGATAGAAGGAGGTTCCCCCGAGGAGGCGCGGATCTGAGGGCCTGCCTCTGAGGGGCGGGCAGACGATGTCTTCTTCTTCTTGGGGCGGTCTCGGAAGCCTCCGGCTTCCGCGATCCGGGTCTTCGGTGGCGCTGCTGAAAGGCTCGCTCGGGGAGCACACCGCGTCTTTCTCTTCGCGGGGCACCGTGATGAATCCGCCACTTCACAGCATCTTGAGGATGTTGTAGCCGTGGTGGAGTTCTGACCATGAACTTGGCGATCTGGGTACCGAGGATGGCGTTGTATGGCGGCGAATGTGGGCGACGTCGAAGTCGATGAGCTCGGTCGCGGTAGTTATCGCATGCGCCGGAAGGTGACGGGGAGGAGAACCTACCCGATCGGGACCGTGGAGCCGTCGGTGACCCCAGAGAAAGGCTTGGTTGGCTGAAGCTGATTGTAAGGCACTTGGAGATTGTTGAACGTTTCCACAGACAGGATGTTGAGCCCTGCCCCGCCATCGATGAGGGTCTTGGTGAGTAGCACGTTGCTGATGATTGGGGAGCAAAGCATCGGGAGGACTCCGGCTGTGGCCGCACACTTGGGCTGATCCGGCTGAGCTGAGCGTGATGGCGCCGCCAACCACCGACGAGGCGTGTGGCCCGAGCAGGGGAGGAATGCATTCGCTTCATGGGCGAACTGCTTGAAGATCGTTGAGAGGTGGGGCTTGAGCTCCGCCCGGGATCTGACGATCGCGGCTCCTAGAAGCCCCAGCCCCTCGTCGATGATGGTCTTCATTTCTCCTTAGCTACGGTGGCGGAGGAGGCCTGCATTGCCTTGCAGGCGATCCTCGCGAGGCTGATCCTCCAGCCTCCCTCGTGGCGGGTCCCGCCAGCGATCCTCGCGAGGTTGGTCGCGCCACCCTTGGCGAGGCCGCGGTCTTCCAGCGTCTGTGTTCCTTCCTCCTCCTCGGCGTAGCCCGGTCGCTGCGGTCGGGGCGTCGGCGATCCTCCCTTCTCGCACGGCTCGGAGCTCTTGACATTCGTTGGTGTTGTGGGTGTGGAGGTCGTGGTACACGCAGTACCGGCTGCCCTTGGAAGACTCGGGCTGATCTCTGCCCCGCTTGGTGTCCAGCTGTGATGCGAGCACGGCAGCCCCCCTTGCGCTTCACATCCTTGGCCTTGGGCTTCTTCTCTTCTTGGTCTGCGGCAGGCAGCTCGAGGAGGGAGAGACGCCCTTCCTCGGCCCTGGCGCACTTGGTCGCCAAGTTGAACAGCTCCAAGGAAGTGCACAAGTCTTCATGCATCGCCAGCTCCTCCTTCATCTTGACTTCATGCACACCGTCGGAGAAGGCGGAGATGATGGCCTCCTCGGTCATCTTGGGAATCTTGAGGCGTGCGTTGTTGAAGCGTTGGATGTATTTCTGCAGGGTCTCCCCTGGTTGCTACTTGTTGCGGCGCATGTCGCTCACGGCGGGTGGCCGGTCACGAGTACCTTGGAAGTTGGCGATGAAGCGGGTACGCATCTCGTCGCAGGAGGAGATCGTGCACAGGGCGAGTTCGAGGATCCAGTGCGGGCCCGTCGCTGAGTGCCATGGGAAACCACTTCACCATGACCTTCTCGTCTCCGTTGGCGGCTTTGATGCCCAGCTCGTAGAGCTGGAGGAACTCTGCGGGGTCGGTCGTACCGTCGTAGCGAGGAGGCAGGTCTGGCATGAACTTGCCGGGCCACGCGACGCTGCACAGCTCGGTGGTGAAGGCACGGCAGCCTGCTGTGGCACGGGAGGCCTTGGGTGATGAAGAGCTTGGTCTTGCGGGTCCCCATCCGCTGCAGCTGGGAGCAGCGCGGGGTCTTGACGTGCCAGAGCAGGAGCGTGGTCGCGACGAGCTGGAGCGGGGAGCACTCGGGCAGCTACTTGCGGGCGAGGGATGTAACGCCCCAGATCCGATGCGCCAGGTGTCCGTCAGTTATTTGCTGTCTTGCCATGTCATGTGCTTGCGTGTTGCACTTTGCCATGTCATCATCTGCATTTCATATTATGTCATCATGTGCATTTCATTTTGCATACGTGTTCGTCTCATGCATCCGAGCATTTTTCCCCGTTGTCCGTTTTGCAATCCGGCACTCCTATGTCTCCGGCGCCCCCTTTTACCTCTTTTAGTATGCGGGTGTTAAGCGGTCTCGGAATGGACGAGGTTTGCCAAGCGGCCTTGGTATAGCACCGTGAACCGCTGTCAAGTTTAAATCGCATTGAGCTCGTTTGATAGCCCAATCGTTAAAAATATAGCGGCATCGTTGCGGTATTCTCGCCAGACGTTCGGTCTCGGAACAGTCCCCGGGCCTCACTTCTCCCCCTCTCTTCTCCGCCCGAGGCCTTCTAGACGGTCTCTTGCAGCCCACCTAGGCCAACCCACCTCTCCTCGCGTCCGGAACCGTCCGATCACGATCGGAGGGTTCGAAAACCCCCCCAGACCAAACCCTAGCCAAAACTGCTATTTATAGAACCCCCCTCATGCCATTTTTGGCCTCCTCCAACCTCCCACCTTGTTTCTCGCGCCCCAAATCATCAGCCGCGGCCGCCCTCATCGTTTTCCGCGCCGGTCCTCTCCTCCTCCGCCACTTGGCGCCGTCCCCGCCGCCTAACGCCACCCAGCGCCGCCGCCCAAATCAGCGCAGCCGCCTTCCTCCACCAACCGCAAGGTGCCACGCGGCCTCCCTGTCCTTCCCCGAGCCCCACTTCCCAGCGGCCTGTAGGCCCATCCGCCTTCCCGCCCGGGCGATCTGGGCCGGAGGAGCCCGCGCCCCGCCGCTGGATCCCGCTCGAGGAAAGTCGCCCGTCCCGACCACAGCTACCGCCGGCGGATCCGCCGCCGTGCCCGACCCTCGCCGCCTCGCTTGGGAGCGCTCCGCCAGGTCGTCGGCCTCGCCTCTCTCTCTTTCCTTCTCTCTTTCTCCTCTCTAATCCCTCTCTCCCTTGAGTTCACGCCGCCATGGATGGCCGTCGTCGGCCTCGCCCGCCCGGTTGGATGGTCGCCGAACTCCGTGCTCACCATCCCGGCCCGGATCCACCCCACGCCGCGCCCCCACGGCGCCCCACCACCTGCTCCGGCGGATCCGGGCATCTCCTCGCGGATCCGCCCTCCGGACCCTCTCGGCGCCTTCCCGTCGCCGCGCTTCGCCGGGCTGCGTCCCCGCCGCCTCAGTTCGCCAACCCGCGTGGGCCCCGCCCGGCCGGCCCAGGCAACGGCCTGCGTCGCCTCCTCTCCTCCGGCCCAGCCAAGGCCCAGCGGCGCCAAGGCCCAGCCCAGCTTCAGCCTCCACATCGGCCCACCTCGCTCTCTGTTTTTTTTTGCTAGGTATAAAAAATCGGCTAAGTCCTTAAAAACTCATAAAAATGTTGCATACTTTGACCTGTTATATCTCCATGCATGTAGCTCCGTTTTGCGCGTGTAATATGTCAAAATGTTCGTCTCGAAGAGTAGATCATTTCATCTCATTGCATCAAATTCTTTTGAGCTCATCTTGATGCCCGAAATGCTGTTGGAAGAGTGCTATGTGATGTTAGTTTCTGATTTTTATCAGAACTTGCACTTTTGTCATTTTTGCCATGATTGATGTGTGCATCCTATGGGCTTGAGTTCTACATGTGTTTTGTAATATGCCATGTCTTCTTTCCAGTGGTGCTTGCTATGTATTTTTGTGATCTATGTGGTGACTAGCACAAGCATGCAAACTAGGTGTCTTGTTGTTGCTGATTTCAGCCCTGTTTAGCTGTTATTTTGATGCCATGTTAACTTGATGCTACCGAGATATCCATGCATATTTTGAGATACTTCAGTAAGGGTGTTTTGTAAAGCATGTCTTGCTCTATCCATACGTGCCCTTGTTTGCAATTATGGAGTGCCATAGCTTGAGTCAATCGAGCTCTACTTTTGCTATCAAATGTATCCTGGCAGATTGTATACATGTTATTCAATCTTGCCAAGTTTGTTGTGGTTGATCCTTGCATGCTATGTTATTGTTCTTGCCATGTATGTCTTCTATGTCATGTCTTCTTGATGTATGTATGCTTAGTTTATCATATAAGGCTCTGTAGTGAGTGCATTGAGCTTGTAAACATGTCTACTTGTTATCAGTTTTTGACATGCCATGTTGCTGAATCTGTTAACGAAACTTTCAATATTGACATGGGTGTTACTATATTTTCTGATCCTTTTTGGCTTATGGTCACTAAAGGACTTTTGTTATATGCTTTGAGTAGATTCATGCCATGCCTTTGTTTGCCATTATAAGTTCCTGTAACATGTTGTTTCATAGCTCTAAACATTGCAACCTGATGTTATTTCTGCCAATGCCTGAAACTGTTATTTGTTGCAATCTTGCCATGTCATTTTGAGCATGTTCTAGTGATTTCTGGAGGTAGCTCAGTTCTCATGTTTTGTAATGCTTTACCTGTAGATCATGCCCATGCCCTTTGTTTTCATGTTGGGGTCCTGTAGCATGTTGTTTTGATGCTTGCAATATGCCGAGTTGCTGTTTTGGACAGATTGTTGTCATATCTTGTACAGGGTCTATGTGTTGAACCGTTGCTCCGTTTTGAGTGTGCTCTATATGAAACTTGCTTGATTTTGCATGTAGTTTCATATTATCATGTTGAATCCTTGTTTTGAGGTGTTTCTTGATGTTTATATGCATTTTGCATCAATGCCATGTTTAACTTGTTTTGCTCATATCTTCTAGGCCGTAGCTCCGAATCTAATGAACTTTATATGTAACTTGACTAGAATTTCGTGTAGATCATCGTGGTGCATATTAACTTGCTGTTTAACAACTTGAACTTAAAGTTATTCAGATCTGGACCAATTTCGAAATTTGCATATGAGGACTTACCGGAATTGTTATATGTTGTTCCCGGCCTCATTTAAACTTGCCTTGATGTGTTGCTCTTGTTTGCATCATCTTTTGCCATGAGTAGATTCATTTAGCTTTGTCATGTATCATGCTTGTTGTGCATCATGCCTTGTTCATGTGTGGTGTGTTTACTATGTTGTGTGCTTCTTCTTGTTAGTTCCCGTTACGTTGCGATCGTGAGGATTCGTTCGTCTACGCTTGGTTCGGCTTCTTCCGTTCATCTTCTTCATGGACTCGTTCTTCTTCCTTGCGGGATTTCAGGCAAGATGACCGCTACCCTGGATCTCACTACTATCATTGCCATGCTAGTGGCTTCGTTCTTTCGCTATGCTGCGCTACCTATTACCTGTTTATCAAGCCATCCCAAATTGCCATGTCAGCCTCTAACCTTTTGCACCCTTCCTAGCAAACCGTTGTTTGGCTATGTTACCTCTTTGCTCAGCCCCTCTTATAGCGTTGCTAGTTGCAGGTGAAGATGAAGGTTGTTCCTTGTTGGAACATGGAGATGTTGTTCCTTGTTGGAACATGTTTACTTGTTGGGGTTATCACAATATATCTTATCTAATTAATGCATCTATATACTTGGTAAAGGGTGGAAGGCTCGGCCTTAGGCCTAGTGTTTTGTTCCACTCTTGCCGCCCTAGTTTCCGTCATATCGGTATTATGTTCCCAGATCTTTGCGTCCCTAACGCGGTCGGGTGATTTATGGGACCCCCTTGACAGTTCGCTTTGAATAAGACTTTTCCAGCAAGGCCCAACATTGGTTTTACTATTTGCCTCACCACCACCTATATTTCCCTTGGGAGTAATTAACCCAAGGGTCATCTTTATTAGCCCCCGGACCAGTGCTTCTCTAAGTGCTGGCCCGAACCAGTAGATGCAGGGGCCCCTCGTGGCAACTCGAGGTTTGGTTTTACTCGTAGGATGTCTCATCCGGTGTTGCCACGAGCGAGATATGTGCAGCTCCTATCGGGATTGTCGGCGCATCGGGCGGCTTCTTGGTCTTGTTTTATTGCTGTGAAATGTCTTGTAGCAGGATTCCGAGACTGATCGGGCTTCCCGGGGAGAAGGTCTATTCCTTCGTTGATCGCGAGAGCTTATCATGGGCTAAGTTGGGACACCCCTGCAGGGTTTGGAACTTTCGAAAGCCGTGCCCGCGGTTATGTGGCAGATGGGAATTTGTTAATGTCCGGTTGTAGAAAACCCGAAGTTGATCTCAACTAAAATACACCAACCGTGTGCGTAACCGTGAGTGTCTCTTTTCGGGGTTGATCGAGAGGAGAACACGGTTTCTGGGTTATGTCTGACGTAAGTAGGGGTTCAGGATCACTTCTTGATCATCACTAGTTGACGACCGTTCCTTTGTTTCTCTTCTTGCTCTCATTTGCGTTGGTTAGCCACCATATATGCTTAGTCGCTGCTGCAACCTCACCACTTTACCCCTTCCTTCCCCTTTAAGCTTTGCTAGTCTTGATACCCATGGTAATGGGATTGCTGAGTCCTCGTGGCTCACAGATTACTACACCACCAGTTGCAGGTACAGGTTTTGCGATGATCATGGCGTGAGGCGATGTTAAGCTTGTCTTGGAGTTTTCTTACGCTTCTTCTTGATCGGGGATAGGTGCGGTCGGCTGCACAGGCTAGCAGGGTGGATGTCGTTTGAGCTTTTGTTTATGTTTCATCCGTAGTCGGATGTTGATCTTGTATATGATGTTGTTGTATTCTTGTGGCTTTTGTGCCTTATGCATGTATCCCTATGTATTATGTAATGTTGATGTAATGATATCCACCTTGCAAAAGCGTTTCAATATCGGGTCTATCCTTGGTGGGACCGTCGAGTTCCTTTGGATAGGGTGCATATTAGGCGTGATAAGTTGGTATCGAGCCTCGATGACCCTAAGAGCCCCTTGATTGATCGGTAGTTTGGCCGTTGTCGAGTAGAATAAAACTGTTTTCGGAGTCTAGTTATATCTGAGAGTAGGAATTCTTTTTACTCCTCTGCCCCTTCGTCGCTCTGGTCAGGAATCTTGACGTAGGTGTTTTGAATTACTTCTCTTCCCCTTCAAAATTTTTTTCTTTAGGATCACGCAGTTGGTTTTCCGATCGTTGGCCCTCATCTCTTTTCATCCGGTGCATTTCTCGTCAAGTCGACTCGAGCCTCTTCATCTTTAAGTTCAATCCTCAGTTCTTCCTCTGACGTCGTTGTTTCCTTGTCTGAAGTTGTCCTTGTTGTTTTTCCCACCCTCCCTCCCTGTTCTTCTTCTCGGAACCGGAGTCCGTAATCGAGTATCCATTCTACTCGTGTGAAGTCTTTGCTTTCTTTCCTCAATGATTTCAACCGGTGTGTTCTCTTCAAGATATTCGTCGATTTCCCATTCCAAGTTGCCTTTGGTTTCCCGCCCTCCCACCCTTTTCTTCCCGGAGTTTTCCTCTCTCTCGACCATCTATTTCATTCGTACGGAGTATCTTCAGTCTTTTCTCAATTGTTTCAACCGGTGAATTCTCGTCTCGTTCGTCATTCTTCATCTCTTTATTTCCGGCGGATTCAATTCAAGTTTTTTCGGGTTAATCATATTCTTTTCCTTCGAAGTGTTCTCTTTGCTCGTTCGCCTCTCGCCAGTTTATCCTTCCGGAGTGCTCAAGTCATCTCAGGAGATTCGTCTATGTTTGAATTAATTCGTGGTTGTCACCTCATTCAAATATTTCAGTTCTTCCGGTGCATCATCTATCTATTCAACATCCCTTTCCAACGGTGTTATCTCTTCAGTGGGCCCTAACCCACAGGTCTTTTCCCAGGATCTTTCCTGACTCTTCTGATTTCCCCGGAGCTATTCTCTAATTCTTTTCGGAGTGTGACGTAAGAATGAATATCATCAGTCAGACACCTTTCCAAGATCGATTTCGAATCATTTCATTGTTGGTTCAACCTCTCTGTTTTTCTTTCTCCCGGAGTATCTCAGTAATTTTGGGGGTGTTTTCTCGTCGACATTTGAAGACCGAACTAGAGTTTCTCTTAAATCTTGTCCGTTTCCCCGGAGATTCATGGTGCTAGCTCGATGTTATCCTATCCTGTTGTTTCCAGTGGTGCAATTCTTTTCATCCATCCGGAGCTTTTCAGGATTTGTTTTCTGTCTCGATCATCGGGAGGCCATCTTTTCGGAAGATATCTTCGTTCCAAGTTTTCAGAGTCGTTCTCCAATTATTCTATATCCGTGCCCCTTCGTTCGTCTCAATATTCTTCCGGTGCTGCGTTCAAGCATTCGTTAATCAGCTCGCGATCTCTTCGATCTCTTTTCTCTAAATTCCCTCAAGTATCCCCGTGCTTCGCTAATTCTTCCCGGTGATTCATTCTCTTTCATCAGTCATTTTCGAATTCTTACGGTGGTTCGTTCAAGATTCTTTTTCTTTGATTATCATTTTAATCCATTCGTTCTTTCCAATCCTACCGGTGGTTCACGAAGACTTTCTCAAGTTTTGTGCGATGTTTCCCCTTAATCCTTTTTCAACGAGAATAAGTATTGTGCCAAATCCATTGCTTGTCATCAAATTAATTTGATGAAGGATAAGCATACAATAAATCTTATTCTTATTTCCTCGAAGTGTCTAATCCCTTCCTTCGGAGTTTGTTCTTGATGAATAAATTCTAGCTCCAAGTGTTCTCATCTTTTCTTGTTCGGAGTTCAAATTTTCCTCAGCCATTTCGTCGGAACCTCCATCTAAATCACCGCAATGCTCATCGTATTCTTTCTTCGTTCATTTTATCTCATCATCCTTTTGTTACCGGAGTTCTTCACAGTGGTTCTTCATGATTTAATTCATTCTTCAAGAGTTCATAAAGATTCTTGTTGGTGGAGTTCAAGTATCTTTTCTTCTCGCATCCCGAAGTGCAATTAATTCTCCGTATTCTTTTGAAGTGGAGTTTTGCATTTCTTCGTTCTTCTCAGCTATCCAATCATTTTCGTTTGTGGCCGGTTATCACCTTATGATCTTGAGATGTTATCTATAAGTCCACAACAAGCTTATTCTTTCGTTGTTGATTTTCTCAACAACTCCATTCAATCTTTTCTTCTAAGGTTGCTTTCTATTTCATTCGTGGCACAAGTTGTCATATTCTTACCAGTTCTTTCCATTCAATTCTCTTTCAATTCTTTCCGGAGATTTTGTGTCATGTCTTCATCAAGTGTCATTCCATCTTGTGAAGTTCATGTTCTATTCTTTCCTTGTTCAACCGGTGTGCTGCCTAAATTCTTTCAGTCTTATTCGTTTCTTTTCTCATTCTAACCACTCCGGTTAGAACGAGTTGTTTCATAGTCTATCTGATTCCGTGAGCTTTCGAGTCTCGGCATTCTCGTCGTTCCTCTCTTCTTCTCGTGTGCTCTCGATTCTTTGCTTCTTCTCTTCTGGTCTTTTTTCACCTCATCCTTTTTTCCCTTCCGTCTCGGTCCTAAGATCTCGGGACGAGATCTCTTGTTAGTGGAGGAGTGTTGTAACGCCCCAGATCCGATGCGCCAGGTGTCCGTCAGTTATTTGCTGTCTTGCCATGTCATGTGCTTGCGTGTTGCACTTTGCCATGTCATCATCTGCATTTCATATTATGTCATCATGTGCATTTCATTTTGCATACGTGTTCGTCTCATGCATCCGAGCATTTTTCCCCGTTGTCCGTCTTGCAATCCGGCACTCCTATGTCTCCGGCGCCCCTTTTACCTCTTTTAGTGTGCGGGTGTTAAGCGGTCTCGGAATGGACGAGGTTTATAGCGGCCTTGGTATAGCACCGTGAACCGCTGTCAAGTTTAAATCGCATTGAACTCGTTTGATAGCCCAATCGTTAAAAATATAAGCGGCATCGTTGCGGTATTCTCGCCGGACGTTTGGTCTCGGAACAGTCCCGACCTCACTTCTCCCCTCTCTTCTCTGCCGAGGCCTTCTAGATGGTCTCTTGCAGCCCACCTAAACCAACCCACCTCTCCTCGCGTCCGGAACCGTCCGATCACGATCGGAGGTTAAAACAGACCAAACCCTAGCCAAAACGCTATTTATAGAACCCCCTCATGCCATTTTGGCCTCCTCCAACCTCCCACCTTGTTTCTCGCGCCCCAAATCGCCGTGGCCGCCCTCGCCGTTTTCGCGCGGTCCTCTCCTCCTCCGCCACTTGGCGCCGTCCCCGCCGCTTAACGCCACCCAGCTGCCGCCCAAATCAGCGCAGCCGCCTTCCTCCACCAACCGCAAGGTGCCACGCTGCCTCCCTGTCCTTCCCGCGCCCCACTTCCCAGCCCCTGTAGGCCCATCCGCAGCCCGCCCGGGCGATCTGAGCCGGAGGAGCCCGCCCCGCCGCTGGATCCCGCTCGAGGAGGAGTCGCCGTCCCGACCACAGCTACCGCCGCGGATCCGCCGCCGTGCCCGACCCTCGCCGCCTCGCTGGGCGCTCCGCCAGGTCGTCGGCCTCGCCTCTCTCTCTTTTCCTTCTCTCTTCCTCCTCTCTCTAATCCCTCTCTCCCGCAGGGTTCACCGCCGCCATGGATGGCCGTCGTCGGCCTCGCCCCGCCGGTTGGATGGTCGCCGGAGCTCCGTGCTCACCATCCCGGCCCGGATCCACCCCACGTCGCGCCCCCACGGCGCCCCACCACCTGCTCCGGCCGGATCCGGGCATCTCCTCGCCGGATCCGCCCTCCGGACCCTCTCCGGCGCCTTCCCGTCGCCCGCTTCGCCGGGCTGCGTCCCGGCCGCCTCAGTTCGCCAACCCGCGTGGGCCCGCCCGTCGGCCCGAGCAACGGCTGCGTCGCCTCCTCTCCTCCGGCCCAGCCAAGGCCAGCGGCGCCAAGGCCCAGCCAGCTTCAGCCTCCACATCGGCCCACCTCGCTCTCTGTTTTTTTTTTTTGCTAGGTATAAAAAATCGGCTAAGTCCTTAAAAACTCATAAAAATGTTGCATACTTTGACCTGTTATATCTCCATGCATGTAGCTCCGTTTTGCGCGTGTAATATGTCAAAATGTTCGTCTCGAAGAGTAGATCATTTCATCTCATTGCATCAAATTCTTTTGAGCTCATCTTGATGCCCGAAATGCTGTTGGAAGAGCGCTGTGTGATGTTAGTTTCTGATTTTTATCAGAACTTGCACTTTTGTCATTTTTGCCATGATTGATGTGTGCATCCTATGGGCTTGAGTTCTACATGTGTTTTGTAATATGCCATGTCTTCTTTCCAGTGGTGCTTGCTATGTATTTTTGTGATCTATGTGGTGACTAGCACAAGCATGCAAACTAGGTGTCTTGTTGTTGCTGATTTCAGCCCTGTTTAGCTGTTATTTTGATGCCATGTTAACTTGATGCTACCGAGAGATCCATGCATATTTTGAGATACTTCAGTAAGGGTGTTTTGTAAAGCATGTCTTGCTCTATCCATCCATGCCCTTGTTTGCAATTATGGAGTGCCATAGCTTGAGTCAATCGAGCTCTACTTTTGCTATCAAATGTATCCTGGCAGATTGTATACATGTTATTCAATCTTGCCAAGTTTGTTGTGGTTGATCCTTGCATGCTATGTTATTGTTCTTGCCATGTATGTCTTCTATGTCATGTCTTCTTGATGTATGTATGCTTAGTTTATCATATAAGGCTCTGTAGTGAGTGCATTGAGCTTGTAAACATGTCTACTTGTTATCAGTTTTGACATGCCATGTTGCTGAATCTGTTATGAAACTTTCAATATTGACATGGGTGTTACTATATTTTCTGATCCTTTTTGGCTTATGGTCACTAAAGGACTTTTGTTATATGCTTTGAGTAGATTCATGCCATGCCTTTGTTTGCCATTATAAGTTCCTGTAACATGTTGTTTCATAGCTCTAAACATTGCAACCTGATGTTATTTCTGCCAATGCCTGAAACTGTTATTTGTTGCAATCTTGCCATGTCATTTTGAGCATGTTCTAGTGATTTCTGGAGGTAGCTCAATTCTCATGTTTTGTAATGCTTTACCTGTAGATCATGCCCATGCCTTTTGTTTTCATGTTGAGGTCCTGTAGCATGTTGTTTTGATGCTTGCAATATGCCGAGTTGCTGTTTTGGACAGATTGTTGTCATATCTTGTATAGGGTGTATGTGTTGAACCGTTGCTCCGTTTTGAGTGTCATCTATATGAAACTTGCTTGATTTTGCATGTAGTTTCATATTATCATGTTGAATCCTTGTTTTGAGGTGTTTCTTGATGTTTTTGCATCAATGCCATGTTTAACTTGTTTTGCTCATATCTTCTAGGCCGTAGCTCCGAATCTAATGAACTTTATATGTAACTTGACTAGAATTTCGTGTAGATCATCGTGGTGCATATTAACTTGCTGTTTAACAACTTGAACTTAAAGTTATTCAGATCTGGACCAATTTCGAAATTTGCATATGAGGACTTACCGGAATTGTTATATGTTGTTCCCGGCCTCATTTAAACTTGCCTTGATGTGTTGCTCTTGTTTGCATCATCTTTTGCCATGATTAGATTCATTTAGCTTTGTCATGTATCATGCTTGTTGTGCATCATGCCTTGTTCATGTGTGGTGTGTTTACTATGTTGTGTGCTTCTTCTTGTTAGTTCCCGTTTCGTTGCGATCGTGAGGATTCGTTCGTCTACGCTTGGTTCGGCTTCTTCCGTTCATCTTCTTCATGGACTCGTTCTTCTTCCTTGCGGGATTTCAGGCAAGATGACCGCTACCCTGGATCTCACTGCTATCATTGCTATGCTAGTTGCTTCGTTCTTTCGCTATGCTGCGCTACCTATTACCTGTTTATCAAGCCATCCCAAATTGCCATGTCAGCCTCTAACCTTTTGCACCCTTCCTAGCAAACCGTTGTTTGGCTATGTTACCGCTTTGCTCAGCCCCTCTTATAGCGTTGCTAGTTGCAGGTGAAGATGAAGGTTGTTCCTTGTTGGAACATGGAGATGTTGTTCCTTGTTGGAACATGTTTACTTGTTGGGGTTATCACAATATATCTTATCTAATTAATGCATCTATATACTTGGTAAAGGGTGGAAGGCTCGGTCTTAGGCCTAGTGTTTTGTTCCATTCTTGCCGCCCTAGTTTCCGTCATATCGGTATTATGTTCCCGGATCTTTGCGTCCCTAACGCGGTCGGGTGATTTATGGGACCCCCTTGACAGTTCGCTTTGAATAAGACTTTTCCAGCAAGGCCCAACATTGGTTTTACTATTTGCCTCACCACCACCTATATTTCCCTTGGGAGTAATTAACCCAAGGGTCATCTTTATTAGCCCCGGACGGTGCTTCTCTAAGTCTGGCCCGAACCAGTAAACTGCAGGGCCCCCTCGTGGCAACTTCGAGGTTTGGTTTACTAGTAGGATGTCTCATCCGGTGTTGCCTGAGCGAGATATGTGCAGCTCCTATCGGGATTGTCCGGCGCATCGGGCGGCTTTGCTGGTCTTGTTTTATTGCTGTGAAATGTCTTGTAGCCGGATTCGAGACTGATCGGGCTTCCGGGAGAAGGTCTATTCGCCGTTGATCGCGAGAGCTTATCATGGGCTAAGTTGGGACACCCTGCAGGGTTTGGAACTTTCGAAAGCCGTGCCAGCGGTTATGTGGCAGATGGGAATTTGTTAATGTCGGTTGTAGAAAACCGAAGTTGATCTCAACTAAAATACACCAACCGTGTGCGTAACGTGAGTGTCTCTTTTCGGGGTTGATCGAGAGGAGAACACGGTTTTACGGGTTATGTCGGCGTAAGTAGGGGTTCGGGATCACTTCTTGATCATCACTAGTTGACGACCGTTCCTTTGTTTCTCTTCTCGCTCTCATTTGCGTTGGTTAGCCACCATGTATGCTTAGTCGCTGCTGCAACCTCACCACTTTACCCCTTCCTTCCCTTTAAGCTTTGCTAGTCTTGATACCCATGGTAATGGGATTCTGAGTCCTCGTGGCTCACTGATTACTACACCACCAGTTGCAGGTACAGGTTTTGCGATGATCATGGCGTGAGGCGATGTTACGCTTGTCTTGGAGTTTTTCTTCTGCTTCTTCTTGATCGGGGATAGGTTCCGGTCGGCAGCCTGGGCTAGCGAGGTGGATGTCGTTTGAGCTTTTGTTTATGTTTCATCCGTAGTCGGATGTTGATCTTATATATGATGTTGTTGTATTCTTGTGGCTTTTGTGCCTTATGCATGTATCCCTATGTATTATGTAATGTTGATGTAATGATATCCACCTTGCAAAAGCGTTTCAATATCGGGTCTATCCTTGGTGGGACCGTCGAGTTCCTTTGGATAGGGTCGCATATTGGGCGTGATAAGGGACCTCTGGCAGCTCTGCTCTTGCCTTGGGCGCCGGACGAGCAGAGTTCCGCCGAGGATCCGCGCTTGGGGCCAGGCGCCTTCTTGAGGAGAGCGGCGGCGCCCGAGCGTCGTCGCCAGCGCAGGCGAGGTGTAGTCTGCAGGGAGACGGACGGCGCAGAGAGCCCTGCGGCTCGGATGAGTTCGGCGGCAGCGGTCGAGCCACTCTTCGTGAAGCGTCGTCGGCCGGGCGGTAGCGCAGGAGCTTCGTTTGCGCGATGGCGCAGCTCGAGCCTCCATGGCGCGCGGAGCCTTGCGAGGCGAAAAACCAGCCGGGCGAGTGAGGGGTAGCAGGATCGGCCGTCTTGCCTCACAAAGGATCTTTGGGGCGATGCTTGCTGCTCGTTCCCGCCGGGCCGGTGGCGGCGTTAACGGCGGCGACGAGAACGACGAGGCGCCCGCCGGCGGAGCCGTCTAAGCGGCAGGAAGCGAGCGGCTCGGTGCTCGGCGCTGGCCCGGCGGCGTCGAACATGGATCAGATGGTCGACGGAGAACAGGCGGCGAAGGCAATTCAGCGCACCCCTACCTAAGCGCGCCAAATGTCGATTTGGGTTACGCAGACCCTTGAGGTTCGAACACTGGGTGCGCGGAGATCTCGCCCTCTACCTACCTGCACCCCGCTGCCTCGCTTGGATCTAAACTACGAAAGGAACAACACAAGAGACACAAGGTTTATACTAGTTCGGGCCACCATTGTGGTGTAATACCCTACTCTAGTTTGTGGTACAGTGGATTGCCTCTTGGGCTGATGGTGATGAACAATACAAGGAAGAACAGCCTCGCGAGGGTCTATTCTTGGCCGGGCGATGAACTGCTTGGAGGAGTTCAGTCGCTCCCTCTCCTTCTCTCTCTAGATTGCTTGGCTTCTAGCTCTGTCCATCCAAGATGCCTCTAGCTCTGTGCGTGGCTACTCCTATTTATAGGCGAAGGCCCTGGGCCTCTTCCCAAATATTGAGCGGGAAGGGTGCCAACAATTGGCCATTTTGAAGGGGAACATCTGGTACACTTATTCTTACTAAAGTTGGTCCTCGCTTTGTCAAAGCTCTGGTCTTGGCCTTGGCTTGGGCTCCACAATGACTTCCTTCCTGCCGTTGGGCTGGTCTTGGTCTTGTTGCACCGAAATGGATGCCTTTGCTTGATGCTCTCGCCTGCGCTTTCTCCCTTTGCACCAAAGAGGAAAGGAGGACACTGCGCGGGCTGGCGCCCGCCTGGCGCCCTTGGTCGTCATGGCTTGCATCATGGGCAGCTCGTGAGGTACCCGGCCTTGATCTCTCCGCCTCCTCGCGAGCCAGCCTGATGAGGCCGTGCCTGAGTAAGCTCCTTGTCGTCCGCCCCGCGAGGCTTGGCCCCTCGCGAGGGTCTTGAGCTTGTGTTGATGAAGATGGCCCGTGATGGGCCCCCTTTGAGCCATGCCGCGGGCGCGAGGCGAGCAAGTCAGGGACCCCGTTCCCGAGCATGACAGTATCACCTACTACCGCGATGGGCACCCCTAGCATCACGCTTTGTCATGTCATGCATAGTCATGCATTTGTTTGCATTGTATTTATTGTTTCTTCCCCTCTTCTCTCGCTGACACCGAGACCGGCCTTGCTGCTACCCGGTGCGACTACGGTGTTGGCGACCCCTCCTTCTCGGCTGAGCTTTCAGGCAAGCCTCCCCTTGATCACCAGATATCGCCTATTCTTCTCTTTACTGCTTGCATTAGAGTAGTGTAGCATGTTACTGCTTTCCATTAATCATATCCTGATGCATAGCCAGACCTTGCTACTACTGTTGTTACCTTTACCTGCAATCCTAAATGCTTAGTATAGGATGCTAGTATTCCATCTGTGGCCCTACATTCTTGTCCGTCTGCCTTGCTATACTATCGGGCCGTGATCACTCGGGAGGTGATCACGGGTATATCTATATACTTTACATGATACTGTGGTGACTAAAATCGAATTGGCTCGTGGGAGTACCATGAGTGGATCTTTGTGGCGGAGGCGGCAGGGCAGAGTTGAGGCTACCTAGGTGAGAGGTGGGCTGGCCTGGTCGGTGTCATGGTTACATCATTAACACATAACGAGATCTTGGTATTTGATCTGAGTCTGGCCATTTGGTCTATCGCACTAACCAGCTCTGCTGGAACAGTTATGGGCACTTTCGGCGTCGTGGTATCGATCGAAGCCTTCGTGATGTCGGCCCGGCGGTAGCGCGGATTGGGCGTAAGCCTGCTCTTGTATTAAGGGGGCTAGTTCTGCTTCCGGCCGCGTTCGCAACGTGAAGGTGTGCTAAGGGCGATGGGCCCAGACCCCTGTGCGCTTAGGTTTAGACCGGCGTGCTGACCTCTCTGTTGACCTAGGTGGGGCTGCGATGTGTTGATCTTCCGAGGCCGGGCATGACCCAGAAAAGTGTGTCTCGTCAAATGGGATCAAGCGTGTTGGGTTATGTGGTGCACCCCTGCAGGGAAGTTTATCTATTCAAATAGCCGTGAGGGTGGGGGCGCGCCCAGGGGGGTAGGGCGCGCCCCTGGGAGAGAGAGAGAGAGAGATGAAACACATAGCTATTGGTACATACCCTCAGCCCCGAGGGTGAACTACTCCCTCCTCTTCATGGAGAGCGTTGGGATGATGAAGATGCCCACCGGTGAGGGTCCGCCGCTCCGGCATGGTGCCAGAACAGGGTCCCGATTGGTTTTTGGTGGCTACAGAGACTTGCGGCGGCGAAACTCCCGGTCTATTGTGTTCTCCAATGTTTTTAGGGTATATGGATATATAGGCGAAAGAAGTCGGTCAGGGGAGCCATGAGGGCCCCACGAGGGTGGGGGGCGCGCCCAGGGGGGTAGGGCGTGCCTCCCTGCCTCGTGGCTTCTCAGCTTCACAGCGTCTACTCAAGTCTCCTGGATTGCTTCTATTCCAAAAATAACTCTCCCGAAGGTTTCATTCCATTTGGACACCGTTTGATATTCCTTTTCTTCGAAATACTGAAATAGGCAAGAAAACAGCAATTTGGGCTGGGCCTCTGGTTAATAGGTTAGTCCCAAAAATATTATATAAGTGTTTAGTAAAGCCCATAAACATCCAAAACAGATAATATAATAGCATGAATACTTCATAAATTATAGATACGTTGGAGACGTATCATTATCCCCAAGCTTAATTACTGCTCATCCTTGAGTAGGTAAATGATAAAGAAATAATTTATGAAGTGTGAATGCTAGCAGGTGCACAAGTTTGATCAATGATAATTTCAATCACCTTTTCTAGCATCATTATATGTCATAGCAGTAGCTCATATCATAAAGCTTCTCATGATCAAGTAACAAGCTATTCACATGTTAAAGTATAGATTATAAACTTTCTTGAAAACTAACAAACTATGTTCTCAGTCATCAAACAATTGCAATTCATCTTATTTTCAGTAAGGGTCTATGTAAGAGCTTTGATTTAGCAAATCCCACATACTCAATTATCATATAGTCTTCCATGATTGCTACCACTCAAAGCATATTTTTAGAACAAATAGCATCCATCAAACACAGAGAAAGATAGGGGCTTAATGTTTCGCCTCCCAACTTATTTATGACATAGATAATTGTCAACAATAATAATTCATGATCAAATATATTTGAATGGCCATATATGCTTAGATATTTCTCCACCACATGATGCTTGCCAACTAAAGAGTAGGTTGGAATGAGAAGGAATACTACTGACTCTTGCATAAAAGTAAAAGATGGGCCCTTCGCAGAGAGAAGCAGGGATTTGTAGAGGTGAAAGAGCTCGAAGCTAAAATAGAGATGAAAAATATATTAAGAGGTATGCTGTCATTGTCAACATAACGACCAAGAGTTCCCAATATCTTCCATACTAGATACATTATAGGCGGTTCCCAAACAGAAAGGTAAAGATTTTACTCCCCTCCACCAACAATCACACTCCACGGCTTGTCCGAAACAACAGTGCCGTCCAACTATCAACAATCACAGGGGAGTTTGTTTAAATTATTTGCAATTTGTTTTGATCTTTTGATCATAGGACTGGGCATGCCGTTACCAGCCATTTTCTCGTGAATGATGGCGGAGTCCACTCATCGTGAGAATAATCCACCTAGCATGGAAGATCTTGACAGCCCCTAATCGCTACATGAGCGATTTGGGCATACAAAACAGATTATTATTTGAAGGTTTAGAGTTTGGCACTTGCAAATTTACTTGGGCAGCGGGTAAATATCGCATATAGGTAGATATGGTGGACACTCATGGAAGAAACTTGGTTCAAGGAATTTGGATGCACAAGCAGTATTCCCGCTTAGTACAGATATTTTAGCTAGCAAAGGATTCTAAATAGCAAGCCCCACATGTTAGAGGATCCATAACAATATAACTTCTATACAAATATACCCAAGAATAACTCATTATGTTGTCTTCCTTGTACAATTTCAACAAATTTGCTCAGGTTTGAAAATAATTAATGGGGCTCACAATCATAGAAGATGTCCAAGATAGTATATTTATATGTGAAATCTCTCTTCCTTCAATATTCTTTCATGAATTGTTCAAGTGACCAATACAATGTTTGCTAACCTTCAAAAAATTTACCACCTCTACTTCTTATATGTGAAGGCATTACTCCCCATGGGAAAGGCATATGAAACATATAATTTCAGATTTATGACATTCAAATCCTTCAACCATATACTCATAGGATATAAGTGAAGCACATCAGTAAATGACAAACTACTCCAAAAAGATATAAATGAAGATCAATGAGTAGTTAAATAATTATGTAGCTATGTGAAGACTCTCTCTCATTTAAGAATTTCAGATCTTGTGATATTATTCATACATCAAGCAAAACAAAATAAAACGACATTTCAAGGATAGCACTCATCATGTGAAGAAGCAAAAACTTAGGCTCAACCGATACTAACCGATAATTGCTGAAGAAGAAAGGTGGGATGCCTGCCGGGGCATCCCCAAGCTTAGATGCTTGAGACTTCTTGAAATATTATCTTGGGGTGCCTTGGGAATCCCCAAGCTTGAGCTTTTGTGTCTCCTTAATTCCTATCATATCACGGTTTCCTAAATCTTGAAAGCTTCATCCACACCAAACTCAACAAGAACTCGTGAGATAACTTAGTATAAACCAATGCAAAAACCTTATCATTTTCTACTATAACAAATCACTAAAATTATTATTAAACATTGCATACTAAATGCATCTTCATATTTAATACTCCTATCCTCAAATAGAATCATTAAACAAGCAAACATATGCAAACAATGCAAACATAACAGCAATCTGCCAAAACAGTACAGTCTGTAAAGAATGCAAGATTCATCATACTTCCCTAAACTCCAAACATTATGAAATTATACCACACTATAGAAAAATTATCAGAGCTTATTATGCAAAAAGTTTCAACATTTTATCACATTCTGACTTTCCTAGGGATTTTTGCAACAACGGTAAACTTTCTATTTTGAAACAGCAACATGTATACTTGCAAAATAAGCATGGTAAAATCTATCCTTGAAATTTTTATTGAAACTATAATTGCAAAACATTATTCTAAATAACAGAAAGCAAATACTGACAAAATAAAATATCGCTCCAAGCAAAACACATATCATGTAGTGAATAAAAATATAGCTCCAAGTAAAGTTACCGATGAACGAAGATGAAAGAGAGGATGCCATCCGGGGCATCTCCAAGCTTAGGCTCTTGCCACTCCTTATTCCATAGTCCATCGAATCTTTACCCAAAACATGAAAACTTCACAACACAAAACTCAACAAAAAATATCATGAGCTCCGTTAGCGAAATAAAACAAACCACCACTTTAAGGTACTGTAATGAAATCATTCTTTATTTATATTGGTGTTAAACCTAGTGTATTAAAACTTCTCTATGGTTCATAACCTCAGATACTAGCCATAGATTCATCAAAATAAGCAAACAACACACGAAAAACATAATCATCAAAAAGCAGAGCGATGCAGTAGTAATCTGTATCAAACACAAACTTTCTGTAACTCAAAAATTTACCAAAATAGGACGACCTAGATAATTTGTTTATTGATCTACTGCAAATGGAATCAGTATTTTATCACGTTCTGGTACAATTGTTTTCGTGAGCAGAAAGTTTCTGATTTTTTTCAGCAAGATCAAATAACTATCATCCAAGAAGATCCTATAGGTTTTACTTGGCACAAACATTAATTAAAACATAAAACCACATCTAAACAGAGGCTAGATGAATTATTTATTACTAAACAGGAGCAAAAAGCAAGGAACAAAAATAAAATTGGGTTGCCTCCCAACAAGCGCTTTTCTTTAATGCCTTTCTAGCTAGGCATGATGATTTCAATGATCCTCGTATAAAAGATAATAATTGAAACATAAAGAGAGCATCATGAATAATATGACTATCACATTTAAGTCTAACCCACTTCCTATGCATAGGGATTTTGTGAGCAAACAACTTATGGGACAATAATCAACTAGCATAGGAAGGCAAAACAAGCATAACTTCAAAACTTTAAGCACATAGAGAGGAAACTTGATATTATTGCAGTTCCCACAAGCATATGTTCCTCCCTCATAATAATTTTAAGTAGCATCATGAATGAATTCAACAATATAACTACCACATAAAACATTCTTTTCATGATCTACTTGCATAGAAATTTTATTACACTCCACATAAGAAAATTTATTCTCATTAATAGTGGTGGAAGCAAACTCAACAAAATAACTATCATGTGATTGAAAATTGAAATCAAGATGACAAGTTTCATGGTTATCATTATTCTTTATAGCATACATGTCATCACAATAATCATCATAGATAGGAGGCATGCTTTCATCATAATTAGTTTGCTCATCAAAACTTGGGGGACAAAAAATACCATCTTCATCAAACATAGCTTCCCCAAGCTTGTGGCTTTGCATATCATTAGCATCATGGATATTAAAGGAATTCATACTAACAACATTGCAATCATGCTCATCATTCAAATATTTAGTGCCAAACATTCTAATGCATTCTTCTTCTAGCACTTGAGCACAATTTTCCTTTCCATCATTTTCATGAAAGACATTAAAAAGATGTGATCGTGTCCCACGAGCACCTACGGGACCTGGGTCCCTTGTGATTCGGAGGGGGGCGGAGATTGCACAAAGAGCGGATCGAGGCGATGCACACGGCGGATTACCCAACTTGAGCTCTCCGGGAGATAATACTCCTCTGCTGCTTTGTGGATTATCTTGTGTTCTTGCTAGGGAGCAATGGGAGCTACAAGACCTAGCTTGAGTGTGGTTTCGTATGAATGTGATGAACTAAGCGGAGCTGGACGAGCAGACCTCCAACCCTCGCTCGTTGCCCTTGGGCCTCCTTTTATAGGCACAAGGGGTCACCACATGTGGCAAGTAGACAAGGGTATGATGGTAAAAACATAGGTTGGTACACGCTTTATGCAGGTGTCAGATAATCTATACCTAACTCGTGGCAAGGGACAAGAGTCATCAATGCCCGTCTCGATCGCCCGAAACGATTATGAGGGGACCGTCAAGTGCGCCTCCGTTCGCCATGATGGTAGCTTGTCGGCGCCGCTTGTCGCTACTCCCGCTGGCTGCACTGCTCGTCAACAGCGTGCTTGGGAGAGCCCGGTGGTGACACGTTGGCGGGTGAGCTGGGCGGAGATGAAGAGGTCGCCCACCCGGCAAGCGCCTTGCATGGCGAGGAACCTTATCGCTTGGGGCTCGGCGCGCCAAGCCTTCCCGGCAAGCTCCTCTTGCCGGGGCCTTGTTTCCTTCGCGCCTACTGTGGCCTTCCCGGCAAGCTCCTCTTGCGGGGTCTTATTCTTTGTTCTTGAATGGCTCCAAGGGGCCGCCGAGACTTGGCGGTCATCGGGCCAGCCCTGCCGTGGGGCGCTGCAACTGTCCGTGCGAGTTCGGGGTACTAGGGTACACCTACTCTAGTACCTACGGTGCCAAGCTCTGTTGGGCGGGCCCAAAAGCGAGTGCAGACGCAGCGTGGTCTCGATTCGCCGTTATTTGCCTTGGACCCACCGTCTCCCATGAGCGACCGCGCGCCGGACGTGGCGTCGTGGGGAGATCGTGGGGCTTTCTTTAATGGGAAAATTGAACGCCGTCCCCCTCCCTTTATAAGCGGGGAACCGGGCAGGGCGCCCACTTGCCCTTGCTGTCACGCCAGGAACCCCGTCGCTTTCCCTTTCTTCTCGAGCCCAAAGAGGCGGCGCTCCGCCCCTTCCATTGCCACCGGTGCCACCAGCGCGTCGGCTTCCTCCTACGACTCCCTATGGCTCGAAGGCCGATCGGGGAAAAGCGTGAAATCTGCCGGCCTTGCGGCTCATGGCCTTCTGCGGAAGGCGGGCCCTCTTGATGCCCTGCTCAGCGGGAAGGAGCTGCGGGAGCTGTACTACCTCTTCGGTCGGCGGTGACCGGGCGCATCCAGCGCCGAGGTCATCTCCGCCGCCACATCTGCTAAGGTCTCCATCGGGTACCCCTTCTTGCGATTTTCTTACAGTGCGGGCTCTGCTGCTTCTTTTCTAATTATACGTGATGTCATGAACACATATGGCCTCCGCCTCCTTGACTTCACCCCCAGCGCCATCCTTACCATGGCGTTTCGCACATCTCTGCGAGAACTTTGTCGGAGTCCACCCAAGCGTCGCACTCTTCGCCACTACTTCTCACCCAGCGTAGAGAGAGAGAGCCGCTTGCGGAGGAATTGCATGGACCTCTAGGATCGTCAAGAAGGAAGCATATCTTGGCGGAGAGTTGCGCAGCAAGTGGGAGGAGTGGAGGGCTGACTGGTGCTGGATCTTGAGGAGGATCCACAGCCTTTTACTGCCTGTGCAAGACCCCCATAGTTCGCGGCAGCAGCTGGAGCAACTTGGCACGGAGGGCGACAAGTTGAAGATTACCACGACTAGGATTTTGCGTCTCCGGCAAGCGGGGCTTACCGTAGGAGCGCGTTGGCGCGGACTTCGCCGCGCGCATTGCGCCCTGCAGGAGAAAGGAGGCCTGCTTGGGAATTTCAGAGCGGCGGATATCATGAGGCTCGCCTGGGTCTGAATTGGAATTTCACTACCACGGTGCTTGGCGGCATCTGCGGGGCTGTTCAAGCTGAAGCGGATAACCCTGGATGGTGCATGTTGCGAGGAGTTGTGCCCTTGTGCAACAACTTCGTCGCTTGATAGCATCCGCGCGATAATGCCGTTGTGCGATTCCCATGGGATCGTTCCAACTTAGCGAGCCCGCCGATGACATAGTGCAGCAGTTCTTCGACAACTTGGTTGAAGTGCCGATCGCGCCCGACGAGAAGAAGCGGCTCACCGGCGACACCACTTGCTCGGGAGATGGCGCGCATAGCCACAAGGTTGGAGGAGGCTCGAGGCTGCTGCCGCCCGGCGCGTTTGGGTTCAGCTGTCGAGGCGAGAGGGGCGGGCGGCAAGCCTTGGCGACCAAGAAGAGTTCGTCGGTGAGGAGGAGCAGGCCGAGCCGACAACGACCAAAGTGAGCCTGCGGGCGCCTCTCCTCCGCCGTCAAGTAGCTTGCCGCGGGAGGGCTCGCTGCCCGCCAAGAGCGTCTCGGAAGACCGGAGAAGTGGCGGGGGCATCACGGTCCAACAACCGCCTCGCCGCCCGGCGCGCTCCACGCGGCAGAAATCTTTGTTGCCTTGAGGCGCCTCATTCCGCCCGGCGGCGGCGCGGGCCTTCTGGTCGCGGCCCCTGCACCGCCAAGCGTCGGAGGAGTCTTCTCCCCCAATCCGTCGCGCCGGGCAGAGT
The DNA here is from genome assembly GCA_021605205.1 of Aegilops longissima. Taxonomy (NCBI): domain Eukaryota; kingdom Viridiplantae; phylum Streptophyta; class Magnoliopsida; order Poales; family Poaceae; genus Aegilops; species Aegilops longissima. Next base: position 199,853,135 of record CM038676.1, read on the forward strand.
TTGATCTCTCGCCCTCGGCTCCGAGGAAGAAGAGGAAGAGTAAGATCTTGTCGCTGCTATTTGTAATCCCCAATTTATTGCTTTATCTTATATCTAACTGGTTCCTCTGAACTTTCTTCTTGGGGCGTTGGCTCGGAGGCGTCGAAGAGGCCAAGGCGCCGGTGGTTGTCGTCTCGGATGACTCCCACAGCAGCAGGGGCACGTCCGAGACTCCCTTGCGGATCCGGCAACCCTTCAACAGAGCAGCCCCAGCTGGCCCAGCGTAAGTATCTGGTATGCTTCTACGTGGTTAGCGCGCAGGGTGCTTTTCCGTTCTTGATATCTGGTTTGTTGGATTTCGTAGGGCGAGCAGCCACATCATGGAGCACAGAGGCTACCCACGAGGTCCAGCCTCATCAGGAGGCCGGAGGTCACTCCCGAAATTCTGCTTGCTTCAACTCGCCACCAAGGAGAATTCTCCGCCAAGGGAGCGCTCTCCGGCAAGGGAGGCTTCTCCGACAAGGGGAGCTTCCCCGACAAGGGCTGGCGCCGATGACCCTCCGGTGGTGGAGATCGCGGCCACAGACCCCACTGCAGGTAATCTTCTTGTTTGATAGTTTCCCTTGGGTTCTTTTCTTCCGTTTTTCTCTTTCGAATATCTGCTTGATTTATGCTTTCTTCTTGACCATCAGATCCATCTGCGGAGATCCGATGGGCGAGGCTGCGGCGAGGAAGGCGCTTCGTGGCGACAATGTCGGCGCCGCCAACATGGAGGAGGAGGAGGCTGGCGGCAGCCCGCCGGCGAAGACTCTTGAGGCGGCGTGGCCTTGAGAGGCTGGGGAGAATCTGGCGATCGCCTTGGCGGCCCGGAGGCGCGGGGCGCCACCGATGCCGCACGGACTCGAGGAGCCCAGCCAGCGCCTACAGGCCGGCAAGGGTGTCTTCATCAAGCTCCCATGGGCATCAAGCTCCAGGGCACCGGCGAAGGGAGACCTTCGATCGGAACTTGCCTCCGCCGGCCTGTCCTGGTTGATGCCCGAGTAGCAGCGATGGTGAGCTGAGGAGGAGCAGCTGCTAAGGAGGTTCTTTGTCGCTCTACAGCGCCAAAAATAAAGCTGGAGTCGGGGCGCTTGTTGCGGCGGGAACTGATTGGAGGAGCGTGCGGAACAGCTCCGGCCAGCGTAACAAAGAGACTCTCGGGATATAAGCGGGTAGCGTGAGCAGCTTCTTTGAGGCGCCACGACCTTCATCTTGGAGAAGAAGCGAGTCGAAGAGCAGCGAGAGGCTTGCCGGCGAAGCTTTCGCGCGAGAAGGTGGTGGCGCGCGGAAGATCAACCTCGGCAGCTTTGAGGAAGATCTCGCGTAGCGTGAGCAAGCGATTGGCGGGCCGCCGGGAGGCAAAGGATCTTTGCTGCGGCTCTTGAGGCCGCCAAGAGGAATGGAGGCGAGGTGGCCCAGCTGGAGTCCACCCTCCGGAAGAGTGGCGAGGAGGTCGCGGGTTGAAGCGGCGTGAGAAGGGCGCTTACACCCTCGGCGAGCTACAAAGTCGTTTTCTTGATAAGATCAAAAGCTCGGCGCGCCAAGGACTCCAAGGTGGATCTGGAGCTGAAATTGACCACCTTAGCGGAGGCGTTGAAGCGGCGCCAAGGAGGCGAAGCGGGCCTCTGGAAAAGATCAAGGCCACCGAGGAGTTCTTTGTCGAATCTGTGACCGCCCGAGAATAATCTTGGGACAACATAATGCATTGGACGGAAGGTCTTGTGGACACCGCCGCGGCATCCATAATGAGCTGATGGAGTTGGGGATGACAGATCTTGGATATTCCACCGCGAGAACCTCCAACCCAGCGTCAAGCTCAGCCTATTCTTCAAAGGCGTGTTGGCGGGTATCCGGCGGCTCGGGGCGAGGTTCGAAACAGCTGGCGGAGGAATCACGCCAAGTCTGTGCGAGGCTCTCCGGAAGGTGTTGATGAAGGTGGCCTTCCGCAACCCAGCGTCGACTTCACCAAGGCCCTCAAGTCCCTGCCTCCATCCGCCCGATGTTGAGCGCTCAAGACCCTTATCGCACCCATCGTGGACAGGGTGGCGGAGTTAAGAGGCTCGAGGCGACCGCGTGGACTAGGCCGCCAAGTCTATCTCTCTCTGTCGCATGTAGATCATGTTTAGGCGAAAAATCTATTAGATCTGCGACAAGTTATTATGTAATATACACTATCTTAGGCAATAAAATGCAATGTTATTTCCTTTACTCGATTTCTTCCTTGTATGTTTATACCCTCGCCTTGAAACTTGCGGTGCAGGCACCCTTGCCACAATGCCCGAGTGCGGAACTTCAGCAGCTTCTTTGGCGGGGTGCTTCCGACAAGCAACCTTGTCGCGGACTAGCCGCAGCTCACTTAAGTTGTTGAGCTGACTCGAAACAAAGTAAGGACGCGACCAGTCGCGATTTGGTTCCTCTGCGCACAGGTTTTCCATACAAAGTACTATCGTTCGAGGAAGATAACTTAAAAATTTAAAGCTGGTCGTTTAAACTTAGCAACTTAGCTTTTCTGTTGTCCATTTTCCGGCAAGGTGACAGTTCCTCGAGCGACGCTTGGCGGCCCACACCATTATCTCCTCCTCCCCCCCGGTTAACTTGTGGGTGGATGAACCTTCTTCTTATTTGAGAAGAAAAAAGAGAAAATAATGTTATGGAGCCTAGTGGCTCATTATCGCTTACCGGGTGCTGGTGCTGTAGAATATGTTAGTAAACACATGCATATATGATTATGAAAGCATGTATTGACAAAATGTGCGCAACCAATAGGCTTTACTGATGCACGGGGTCTGCGCCCGGCTTTGTACAAAGGACTACATGCAACAGCGGCAAGACTTGTACAAAAGGGTGGTTGCGGAGCAGGTTCCGCAACCGCGCTATATCGGTAAAACTTGCGAAGATGCTCTATATTCGAGAATTGCTCACGGAAGGCCATCTTGGTCTCAAAGGCGGACAGCGCCGGGCCTAGTGACTCGTTTCACCCGATAAGGGCCTTCCCACTTGGCGTCAACTTGTTGGAATTCTTGGCGGATTGAGCAGCGCGAAGAACAAAGTCGCCTTGCTCGAAGCTTCGGCATTAACTGCGGCTATGGTAGCGGCGCAAAGCTTCTTTGGTAACGAGTGGCTCGTCTGACGGCTGAAGCGATCTTCCTCGAGGAGCGGCGCGTCATCTTGCCGCAGCTTGCTCTTGCTCAAACTCATCATAGCGAGCACTCGAGGTGACCCGTACACGAGTTCCGTGGGAGAACTGCCTGCTGCTCCGTAGACTAGAGCAAAGGGTGTCGGGCGATGGCTCGATTTGGCGTCGTCTGATCAGCCAAAGAACCACCGGCAGCTCCTCGATCCGGTTCCTTCGCGCTTGCGCAGCCTTCGAAAGTTCTGGTCTTGAGTCCTCGCAGCACTTCAGCCTTTGCTCTCTGCTTGACCGTTGCTTCTCGGATGAGCAGCGAAGCAAAGCAGATCTTGGCGCCAAGATCTTGGGCGTCTGCATGAAGGTGCGGCTCGTGAAGCTGTAATGCCGTTGTCGGTGATGATTACTGTTAGGAATCCCAAAGCGGTAAACAATTGACTGAAGAACTTGCGGTGGCGTGTTGTCACCTTCCTCCTTGGTTCCACTTCCGGCCACTTTGTGAACTTGTCGATTACTACGTACAAGTATTCAAAGCCTCCGACAGCTTCGGGGAAGGGCCGAGATGTCGAGCCCCAGACGAAATGGGCGGGGATAAAGGGATCGCCTAGAGCTTGAGCTGGTTGGTGTATCTGTTTTGAATGGGCCTTGCGCTTCACACTTGGTTACTTGTGCACTTGCATCTGGAGGGCTTCGGCCATAAGAAACCTTGTCGGAAAGCTTTGCGGCAAGTGCTCTTCGCCAATGTGGTGACCACATATGCCTCCGTGTATCTCCGCCAACAGCTTACATCCATCTTCCGGAAAATGCACTTCAATTTCACTCCGTTGAGTCTTCTTACATGCAGGATGTTGTCAACAAACTGGTACATACTTGACTGCCGGGCTACTTTTCCGCTTCTTCTTGCTCTTGGGAAGTTCTCTGTCTGAAGGAAATGGGCGATTCTTTGTGCCCATGTTGGAGCACGTGGCTCGACAACAAGGACTAAAGGCTCATCTATCCTGTGGGAACATCAGCTTCTCTGGCAAAGACACGTGGGTCCGCCGAACTCGATGATCCCAGCAAGCTGCGGAGCTAAACTTGTCGGGGCGTTTGCTTCAGCGATACAAACTGCATGGTTTGTCGGAGCAGACTGCTCCTCGGTGATATTCGCGTTGGTTTTAGGGACCTTCTTGGCGGCGGCTTGAGAGCTCTGCGGAAAGTAGTCGCCGAAACCAATTTTCTCTTCTTGCTCTGTCTGTTGATGGTGTTACGGTTGGCTGGGTTGGCTTGAGCACAAAATCCCTGGTTCCACAGGTAACAAGTGCAGCACATTTGGAGAGGCCATCAGCTATATCATTACATGCTCTTGGAGCGTGTTCCATTTGCGAGGCCTTCAAAGCGCTCTTCCGGCTTCCTCACTTCATCGGCGTCGCTTCCATCAATGAACTCGATAATCTTTATTTACAGGCGGACGACAAGTTGCGAGTCCCCGACAATGAGCTTCTTGATCCCAAGGTCCACCGCAATCCACGAGACCGGCAAGCAAGCCTTCATACTCTGCGGTATTATTTGTTGCTTGTTCCTTGGGAAAGTGCATCTGGACTATGTACTTGAGGTGCTCCCGGTGGGTGCGATAAGCAACACGCCCGCACCGCGCCTGCAGCGAAGGCACCATCGAAGTACATCAGCCACTCTTTATTTGCCTCCTTGCGGGGATGCTTGTTTCAGGAATTTCCTCATCTTGCGTTGGCGTCCACTCTGCTATGAATTCTGCCAATGCCCTACTGCAGGATAGTTGAAGTGCTTTGAACTTGAGACCAAAGCTTGGCAGTTCAGCGCCCACTCAACAATCCTGCTGTTGCTTCTGGATTTTGCAAAATCCTCTTCAGTGAAGCAGTGACAACTGTTATCTCATGTGCTTGGAAGTAATGGCGCAGCTTTCTCGAGGCCATGAGGAGGCCAAAAAGCAACCGCACACGAGTACCTTGATCTAGCCCTGCGAAGGGAACCGACAAAGTATCTTGGGCGCTGCACCATGTTCTTACGTATCTTATCGCAACCTGCGCTGATCCGTCCTTATCGGGACCCGAGCTTGGCGGCGAGGCACCTTCCTTGTCATTTGGATCGCTTGCCTCGGTTGCGGCTCATCATCTGCCTCCCTCTCCGCTACTAACGCAGCACTAACCACTTGATTGGTGCCGCTATATACAGCAGCAACTTCTCTTGTGGCTTAGGTGCGACAAGTATTGGAGTGGAGGACAGATATCTCTTCAAGTCTGCAGCGCAGCCTCCGCCGAGTCCATTTCATTGGACCTGCCTTTTCAAAATCTTGAAAAGCGGCGGCGCGTTCAGCAGAACTTAGAGATGAACTCTTTGAGAGCAGCCATAGCAGGCAAGCCTCGACATCCTTGGCGCGCTTTGGTGCTTGATCTGCTCAATGGCCTTGATCTTGTCGGGATTGGCTTCAATTCCCGGCTGAGATACAAAGAACCGAGAAGCTTGCGGAAGGGACTCCAAACACGCACTTCTCGGGGTTGAGCTTGAGGTTGATCTTGCGCAGGTTTGCAAGCGTCTCATCAAATCCTGAACCAGAGTCGCTCTGTCTTTGCTCTTGACCACTATGTCATCCATGTAAGCTTCTACATTTGATGTATCTGTGGTCCAAAGGCATCATGGACTACTCTTGCAAAGGTTGAACCAGCATTCTTCAAACCGAAGGCATCCGTATAAAGCGATCGTGCCACATGGTGTAATGAATGCGGTTTTCTCTTCATCCTCTTACGCCATGAAGATCGATGATATCCTGAATATGCATCAAGAAAGCGAAAGCAGATCGCATCCAGCCGTGGAGTCAACAATCTGGTCGTCTGGCGGCAAGGGAAATGGGTCCTTGGGACAAGCTTTATTAACATCGGTGAAGTCAATACAAAGTCTCCATTTCCCATTAGCCTTGCGATACAACTACGGATTGGCCAACCACGTGGGGTGGAGGACTCCTCGACAAGCCTGCTGCTTCCAATTTCTTGATTTCTTACGCTATGAACTCTTGGCGCTCCTTTTGTTTCCTAACTCTTTGCTTGAGGGCGCGCGCGAGGACGGACAGCTAGGTGGTGCTCAATTACTTTCACAGGAACACGGGGATGTCGGTGGTTGCCATGCAAACACATCGACATTCGCCAGCGAGGAAAGCAACGAGCTCGCCTTCCTATTTAGGATCAAGCGTGGCGATGGTGAAGGTACCACCGGTGCCGTCCTCCTTAAGCGGGCACCTTCTTGGTCTTTGGCGGAGCTGCCATCGTCTTGTTGCACTTGCGGTGGAGCTCGATGGTGCGTCCTCGGCGGTGGCGCAGCACTCCGAAGAGTGCGCTTGCGGAGTGAACAGCAGAGCTCTTGCGGACCTAGTGGTCTTCTTCTTCCCCAGGAGCTTCAGCGGTAAGTGGTTTGCTATCTGTCGCGGCTGCTGCATCGATAAATCTTGTCGGCGTGATAAGTGCATCTTTCTTGTCGCCATGGACAGAAATAGCGCTTATCGGGCGGGCATCTTGAGTAGGTTGTAAGAATAATGAGGCGGCCATGAACTTGGCGAGTGCTGGGCGGCCAAGTATGCCATTGTAGGGCAATGGGAAATCGGCTGACGTCAAGCGTGACCCTCTCGATTACGAAGTTGAGCTCATTGCCGAATGTTACCGCAGCGTGATCTTCCCTTTGGGCTTACTCCTTCTGGGTTGATTCCTTGGAAAGTACCAGTTTCTTGAGCTCATGTCGAGGATTTGAAGTTTACGGAGCACTGCGAGAGGAGATCAAATTCAGGCCGGCCCGCCGTCAACCACCATCTTTGTGACTTTGAGGTTGCGGATGGTTGGTGAGACCAACATCGGCGAGCACCCACTGCGGTGATGCGATCGGGGTGATCCTCAATGTCAAAGATGATGGGCGTCTGGACCATTTCGAGAGTTTGCGTGACTCTATGGATGGTTCTGCTGCATTGACCTCACGCATCCATTGCTTGAGTTGGCGGTGCGAGGTATGCAGAGACGCCCCACCGTCGACGCAAAGGACCTCCGTTGCCTTTTGAAACTCCTGCTCATCAGTTTCACCGTCTTCATCATCCTCGTCATCTTCATCTTGTTCCTTGTCGCGGCCACGGGGAGGTCTGTCTCCTTGCCGCTGCTTGGCTTTGCCGCGGCGCCCTCCCCGACCGGGTCTCTTCTTACTTGCCGCACCTGCACCTTCTTGGGCCTTCTCCTTGTCTACTTCGCTCGTACTCAGCTCTCGTAGCTCAACAAGTTGCTCGACTTTCTTGCAGCTCTGGAGATCGTGGCCTTTAGTGCGGTGGATTTTACAATCTTGCTTGTTGGGCTGTCGGGCTTGTCGGCGGCCGCCACAGCTTGGCGGTCGGCGTCAGCGGCAACCTCCTTGCGGAGCCACCGGCCTTGGCTTTGTTGGCGGCACCATCCTTGCGGACTGCTCGACAACTAGTACTTCTTGGTTTTCTTCCTCCTGTTGTTCCTTGCTTGGCTATTTCTTGCAGGCGATCCCTCACCGTCGACTCTGCTCCCACATTCTCTCACAGGAGTCTTCTTCCTTCTTCAGCGCGTGCACACTTGTCGGCCAGGGCGTAGAGCTCGTGGCGTCTTTTACTTTGCACATCGCCATCTCCTCCCTCACCTGCGATTTCGTACATTACGATGAAATGCACTTTGATCACTGCAGCAGGGTGGGCGTGCAGGATGTTGTGGCGCACTCGATTGAATCTCTGGATGAATTTGCGAGAGACTCCCCTCCTACAGGCAAGCAGGTGGAGATCACTCTCACAGCCATGAGGCTTGTGGCCTCCTGTGAAAGCGCCAACAAACTGGTGGCACAAATCTGCCCAAGAAGAAATAGAGCCATCCGGCAAGTGCATGAGCCAAGATCTGACGTTTGGCTTGAGCACCAAGGGAAAGTAGTTGGCGAGGATCTTGTCATCTCGTCCCCCCGCAGCTTGCACCGCAATGGTGTAGATGCTGAGGAACTCCGATGGGTGTGTCCTGCCGTCGTACTTCTCCGGCACGTCTGGTTTGAAGTTTTTCTTGTCGGGCCACCGGACTTGCCGCAGCTCACGAGTGAACGCAGGGCAACCTACCACGTATGGCAAGTCGCCTGGTTCCCCTGGCGCATGCATATCGACAGTGGGTCCGGCGCGTTGGTCGATTGATTGACGCGCTTCTCTTGGCGCTCATCTACGGGTTCGAGCGTCTTCTTCTTGCCGTTCTCGAAGAACTTGGCGTTGGTCGCGACGAGCTCGCGGATCCGACGACGCTGTGGAGTCGCTGTCGAGGTGGATCCGGTGAGTCGGCGATCTTGGCCTTCGGGAAGGGGAGTGTACGATGGGTGCACCCCCGCAAGTCTCGTCGCCATCGGCTCGCGCCTTGTCGCCTCGCCGCGGCTGCGAAGCACTCGGTTGCCGCGGGACGTCGCCGTTAGCGTAGCCGATGAGACTCTGGTGTGGCTCTCCATTCGTCGACCTTATCGGCCGTTGGAGGGTAATCTAGAAATAACGAGCTCTTGCCAAGGCTTCCGCTGGTGTGGTTGGCGGCAGCGGCGTCACGGAAGCGAAGAACGGGATGTGCTCGGACTCTAACCAAGTTAGGAGGAGCGATATCCCCCGAGCGACCGTACTCCACTCGTCCGCCGGCGCGGCGAGGAGCATCACGGGTCTCGAGGGCCTTGGGATCCTCCAGCTTGGCCTTGATCCAATGAGTGTATGGTGCCGCGAGTATCATGACGCTGTCGGTCCCGCGCCTCCTGCGAAGGACGCGGTGCAGATTCGGACGCCGACGCCTGCGCTGCCTTGTCCTTGGACCTGGCGGCATCGTGGGCTCTCTCGGCGACGCCGGTCCCTCCGCCAGCGTTTCCCCCACCACCTGACGGCTCCGGTGGTGGTGGGTTCGACGCGGACGGCTCAGCTGCTGCCGAAGACTTCTTCTTCGGCGCCATGTCAACGAAGATGTCGATGAAGTTGCTCGTGTGACCGCCGGATCGGGTTCACACAGCCTCGACGCCCCCTACCTGGCGCGCCAAAGATGTCGGGGAGAACGATCGTGTCCCACGAGCACCTCACGGACCTGGGTCCCTTGTGATTCGGAGGGGCGGAGATTGCACAAAGCGGATCGGGCGGTGCACGGCGGATTACCCAGCCGGAGCTCTCGGGAGATAATACTCCTCTGCTGCTTTGTGGATTATCTTGTGTTCTTGCTAGGGAGCAATGGGAGCTACAAGACCTAGCTTTGAGTGTGGTTTCGTATGAATGTGATGAACTAAGCGGAGCTGGACGAGCAGACCTCCAACCCTCGCTCGTTGCCCTTGGGCCTCCTTTTATAGGCACAAGGGGTCACCACATGTGGCAAGTAGACAAGGGTATGATGGTAAAAACATAGGTTGGTACACGCTTTATACAGTGTCACATAATCTATACCTAACTCGTGCAAGGGACAAGAGTCATCAATGCCCGTCTCGATCGCCCGAACGATTATAAGGGGACCGTCAAGTGCGCCTCCGTTCGCCACGATGGTAGCTTGTCAGCGCCGCTTGTCGCTACTCCCCGCTGGCTGCACAGCTCATCGACACGCGTGCTTGGGAGAGCCGCGTGGTGACACGTTGGCGGGTGAGCTGGAGCGGAGATGAAGAGAGGTCGCCCGCCCCGGCAAGCGCCTTGCCGCGGCAGGAACCTTGTCGCGCTTGGGGGCTCGGCGCCCGCCAAGCCTTCCCGGCAAGCTCCTCTTGCCGGGGCCTTGTTTCCTTCGCGCCCTGAGTGGCCTTCCCGGCAAGCTCCTCTTGCCGGGGTCTTGACTACTTTGTTCTTGAATGGCTCCAAGGGAGCCGCTGAGGACCTTGGCGGTCATCAGGCCAGCCCTGCCGTGGGGCGCTGCAACTGTCCGTGCACGAGTTCGGGGTACTAGGGTACCCCTACTCTAGTACACCGACAAGATGAAGCATATGAGGCACCCTTAATTCCATTTTTTTGTAGTTTTCTTTTATAAATTAAACTAGTGATAAAACATGAAACTAAAAGATTCGATTGCAAGATCTAAAGATATAACTTCAAGCACTCACCTCCCCGGCAACGGTGCCAGAAAAGAGCTTGATGTCTACTACACAACCTTCTCCTTGTAGACGTTGTTGGGCCTCCAAGTCACGAGAGGTTTGTGGGGCAGTAGCAAATTTCCCTCAAGTGGATGACCTAAGGTTTATCAATCCGTGGGAGGTGTAGGATGAAGATGGTCTCTCTCAAACAACCCTGCAACCAAATAGCAAAGAGTCTCTTGTGTCCCCAACACACCCAATACAATGGTAAATTGTATAGGTGCACTAGTTCAGCGAAGAGATGGTGATACAAGTGAAATATGGATGGTCGATATAGGTTTTTGTAATCTGAAAATATAAAAACAGCAAGGTAACTATTGATAAAAGTGAGCATAAACGATATTGCAATGCTAGGAAACAAGGCCTAAGGTTCATACTTTCACTAGCGCAAGTTCTCTCAAGAATAATAACATAATTGGATCATATAACTATCCCTGAACATGCAACAAAGAGTCACTCCAAAGTCAGTAATAGCAGAGAACAAACGAAGAGATTATTGTAGGGTACGAAACCACCTCAAAGTTATCCTTTCTGATCGATCTATTCAAGAGTCCGTAGTAAAATAACACGAAGCTATTCTTTCCGTTTGATCTATCATAGAGTTCGTACTAGAATAACACCTTAAGACACAAATCAACCAAAACCCTAATGTCACCTAGGTACTCCAATGTCACCTCAAGTATCCGTGGGTATGATTATGCAATATGCATCACACAATCTCATATTCATCTATTCAACCAGCACAAAGAACTTCAAAGAGTGTCCCAAAGTTTCTACCGGAGAGTCAAGACGAAAACGTGTGCCAACCCCTATGCATAAGTTCACGAGGTCACAGAACCCGCAAGTTGATCACCAAAACATACATCAAGTGAATCACGTGATATCCCATTGTCACCACATATAAGCACATGCAAGACATACATAAAGTGTTCTCAAATCCAGAAAGACTCAATCCGATAAGATAACTTCAAAGGGAAACTCAATCCATTACAAGAGAGTAGAGGGGGCGAAACATCCTAAGATCCAACTATAATAGCAAAGCTCGCGATACATCAAGATCGTACCATCTCAAGAACACGAGAGAGAGAGAGAGAGAGAGAGAGAGAGAGAGAGAGAGAGAGAGAGATCAAACACATAGCTCTGGTACATACCCTCAGCCCCGAGGGTGAACTACTCCCTCCTCGTCATGGAGAGCGCGGGATGATGAAGATGGCCACGGTGAGGTCCCCCCCGGCGGAGTGCGGAACAGGGTGCCGATTGGTTTTTTGTGGCTACAGAGGCTTGCGGCGGCGGAACTCCTGATCTATTGTGTTCTCCGATGTTTTTAGGGTATATGGATATATATATATAGGCAAAAGAAGTCGGTCAGGGGAGCCACGAGGGGCCCACGAGGGTGGGGCGCGCCCGGGGGTGGCGCGCCTCCCTGCCTCGTGGCTTCCTCAGCTTCCCAGACGTCTCTCAAGTCTCTGGATTGCTTCCGTTCCAAAAGTAACTCTCCCGAAGGTTTCATTCCATTTGGACTCCGTTTGATATTCCTTTTCTTCGAAACACTGAAATAGGCAAAAAACAGCAATTTGGGCTGGGCCTCCGGTTAATAGGTTAGTCCCAAAAATATTATAAAAGTGTTCAGTAAAGCCCATAAACATCCAAAACAGATAATATAATAGCATGAATACTTCATAAATTATAGATACATTGGAGACGTATCATTCCGCTTCCGCGTCTTCCCCGGCTCCGCGTCGTCCCCTTCCTAGGCCTCACCGTCGTCCACCACCCTGGTTCTCTCGGCGCGGCGTGGTCAACGTGGTCAAGGAACGACTTCCATCGGACGTGGACTATATGTGGAGAGGCTGACAGCTGTGTCCACGGCCGCAGCAAGGAACTGCCTCCTTATTACGCGCAAAATAATTATTCCTCCACCTGACAGCGGGGACCCACCGAATGGGCCACTGTATTTTGCAAAAGATGTTTCCCCCTGACTGCTGGGACCCACCAGCTACATCTTCGCACGCAAGGAAGTGCGTCCGGGCGAAAAAAACGATTCGTCCCCCTGACTGCTGGTACCCACCAGCTACATCTTCGCAGTAAGGAAGTGCTCGGTCGGGACCCACACTGGTCGAAGCGTCGTAGCTTTGTCATTCTGGTCGTGAGCGGTATGCGTACATCTGGTCGATGTAGAGGCGCGCCGCGTGTCATAGTAAGCGCGCACATAGCATGGACACGTCACGTAAAGCGGCGGTGTGCAAGAAAGAAAATCTGACCCGCGTCATACGCAGCAGGGTCTCGATCGCCTACTCGCGCATACGTACGGCCAGGGCTCGTGTACATGGCTGGGTCAGAACGGAGAAACTGCGTCGTCGTCGTGTTCATGGGGAGCCAACCGGCTGGGTCGGAACGGAATGCGTCGTCGTGTTCATCGGGAGGGCTTGGACCGAACAGCCGATAGAAACGAGGCCTAGCGTACCGCTGAACGGAGGAAAGGCCTTGTGTTCGACAGGCCACATTCGAAACATGATCCTGTTCATCGGGAGGTGTCTGGTGTATCGCAAAATGGAGGAAACGAACCCCCTACGGTCGAAATGGGGGTCCTGTTGATCGGGAGGGGTGTGGCGTACTGCAAAACGGAGGAAACAGACTTGTGTTGGAGCACTACGGTCGAAACAGGGGTCCTGTTCATCGCGAGGGGTGTGGCGTACCGCAAAACGGGACTCCACGGGATACTATTCATCTCCACCGTCGACCCCCTCCAGCCTCCATGGGCTATTGTTCATCCACCGTCGACCTCCTCCGGCCTCCACCTGCGACTGTTCATCCAAGGGCTCCTGTTCATCCAGCCTCCATCGCGCGCTACTCCACCGGCTACTATTCAACCAGCCCTCTACATGGCCTCCTGTTCAACCACACCTCCATGGGCTACTATTCATCCAGCCCTCCACGGGTTGGTCCTGTTCATCCAGCCCTCCACGGGGTCCTGTTCATCCAGCCCCAACCGGCTCAATCAATCGGGGTCCTGTTCATCCAGAGGCAACACCACGGGTCTGTTCATTCACCCCCACGAGGCTGTTCATCAAAAGCGCATCGATCGGCTTGATTAGCGGCGATGGCGAAGAATTGCTCGATCGGGTTGATTAACAACCATCGATCGATCGCTCGGGTTCGATGTAGCGTAGCCTCTGATCTGTCGCTCGGGTTGATTAGAGCCGAACGCCTCGCTCGGGTTCAGTTAGAGCCCAACGCCTCGCACCCACGCGTGTGCTGTACGAGAGAAACGCGCATTGCTCGGCCCCGACCACCCACCATAACCGGGAACACCCCAATATTTTCCTCGCCCTCGCTTCTACCACGGGTTTTTCTGTCATGGACGGCCCAAAGAATGTCATGGAGGTCCGTCTCCGGCCCGCCCAGGACGAAAAGCCCATTTTCTGTCATGATTTTTGTCATAGAAGTGGAACCCCACCACATCTATGATGACACCATGTTTTGTCACAATTATTGTCATAGAAGTGTCATAAGCATCTACTTCATGGATTCATCGCTTGTAAAACAAAACAAAAATGAAGAATTCAAACATCAAAGTAATGCTAATCTTCAAAATGTCTCTCCCCTTGCAGGCCCAAGCGCCTCAACGAGATGCTGAAGCGAGAGAGGTTGTTCACATTTTCCGGTTTCAGCATTGAAAGCGACAAAGAGAAGATGAAGATGTCTGGCCTTCCGACGATCAACCCAAACAAGTACGTCGACATTCAGCGCATCTAGAGAGTTCCATACACCGAAAAAGAGTATGACTCCTTGACTGATGTTGCAACTAGCGTCATCCACCCATTCTACAAAGGCATGAAGAAGAACATCGACACGCAGGAAGACCACAAACTATGGGGGATCAGCCCGCTGCCAGACAACCTCATCGAGTATGCAGGAGTAGATGCGTACGCCACGTACAAGTCATGGAACATGATCGACAACATCATAAATGGTTGGGAAATATCAAAAGCGCGGGAGGCTGACCACTACTACGGCCGCCCCTTTCGCCCCTTTTAGGGATGACGATACATCAAAGCCTGCCTTCGTTTTCCTTCCGCTTGTGCTTGCCTTTTATCTTGTTGTTTCAAATTAGTAGTTTGCTCTTGTTGGGTTGAACCAGTATGATTATGTCGTGCTTGTCATGGTTGAATAAGTTTACTTATGTCATCAAGTACATTGTTTTGCTTATCTCATTATATATGTTTGGTAGCTTCGTATTTTGTTAATCCATCATTTCAAATTCTAAGTAGCTTCTGAATGGAACTTTATGGCTGCTCTAAAGTACTAGTTATGAAGCAACTAATCACACAATGTTGTTCCATGTGTAGTTTAAATTCAGTAGTATAGAAAACATAACGTTGAAAACAATCAACACAATTTGAGTTTCTTAACAACGCTTCAAAAGTTGAAGCAGAAATTCTTAGTACTTCATGTACTGTTCTCATTCATATGTAGCTGCTAGAAAATTAACAAGTACTACAAACAGAAAAAGTTAAGAAGCATCAACACACACTTATGTTGGTCACTTGCAGATTAAGAATGACAGTACTAGTACACTTGATCGGACAGTACATACTTACTACAATAAAAAGTACAAAGAAACATCTGTCCGTAATCCCCCCAAAAAAATGTCAGACTAAGAACATAAGTGCTACTATGAATGGACTATCAATACAACTTAGTCTATACGCAAGTACCATAGTGCTGAAAACGACACTAGAAGACCCTTGAGAAAAATCACAAAAACAACCACAAAAACAAGGCATAAAACATCAAATGAAAAAATAACACTTCCACAGAACTAGAACAAAAGGTATCAGTCCAAGCTACTGGTGGAGTCAAGTACTAGTTTCAAACAAACAAAAAAGTAAAAATTGACCGCCCAAGGACACGCGCAGGCCCTGATGCTGCTAGATACTTGAACTCGAGCCCGTGGGCGAATCCCTAGTAATCCGCACAAGGCAGGGCCAGCCGACTAGGGCCCACAGGTCATGAGAGAGAGCGAGCGCGTGTATAAATGCTCAGGTAAGTATTCAGAGGCGTTCGACAAGTAGGACTCGGCCGCGCTTATAAACAGGTCGAAAGCCTCCTCCCTTAGCAAGGTGGGACTAAACCCAGAGCACATGCACATACAACAGTGTCCAAAATGCCCGTGCGGGCCATTTGGTACGGAAAACGGCCCAATAGCCTCCATCGTCTACAAACACCCCACCAATAAGCCCACTTAAACAAACCAGAGCGCGGGGCGAAGAAATATAAACTACAAGAAAAATGTTCAAAACTAAAAATATAAAAGTTCAAATACTAGTTCGCAGGCAATAACTTTAAATGCAAAAAATAAAAATAAAAATAATTTTAGCTCTGCACCACGGATGATAAAAAAGGAAAAATATGATAGAAAAACAAAGAAACTCTAAAAAGAAGAGAACTTAATAGCCTATCACATTAAATGTACATAATTTAAAACACGAATTAAATATTACTTTCAAGTTCAACTACTAAAATGCAAGAAGTTCAAATAGATAATGTTTGTCAATTATTGTAAATTTCTTATTTATATAAAATCGACAAGTTCAACTACTAAAATGCAAGAAGTTCAAATAGATTTTCTTTGTCAATTATGCTAAATTTATTATTTATATAAAATCTGACTACTTCAACTACTAAAATGCAAAGAAGTTCAAATAGATTTTCTTTGTCAATTCTGCTAAATTTCTTATTTATATAAAATCTATCCACACCTCAACGAACGATTTCGTCGTAAAATAATCTCAATCCCCTCCAAAAAAAATCAGTTCAAACATACATATGATATTAGTACTAAAAAAGCAGGAACAGTCAGGCCACTCACACCACTATGACACCAAATTTCAAAACCGTACGCTGAAATTACAATTCAGTTCACACAGCACTAAACTATAAGTGCACTAAAATGAGAATACAAAAACTGTAAATGCATAACTTAGGTTGGGACAGATGAAAAATAAAATAAGTCCCAGTTTTGAGCAACAACTCCCAGGGCACTGAACAATGTTTTGAGATCAACTAGTGTATAAGACTTCAGTGGAAAAACAATACTTTACATCCACACGGAAAAACATCACAAAGCATATGTCACTTAAACAGTGCAAAATGCCATCATCACCACCCCTGAGACGTGCAAGTGGGATAACCAGCTAGTAAGTACAGCTTGACAAGACTACTCAGTGCGA
Organism: Aegilops longissima; assembly: GCA_021605205.1. Taxonomy (NCBI): domain Eukaryota; kingdom Viridiplantae; phylum Streptophyta; class Magnoliopsida; order Poales; family Poaceae; genus Aegilops; species Aegilops longissima. The sequence continues at coordinate 199,869,617 of CM038676.1, forward strand.
CAGTAAAAACCCTTGGCTTGGACGGTTAGTTCTTCCAGGCCACCACCCACGCCACCCACTCGGCGGTTGTCACAAGGGACTGCAAACAGGGACCCCCACGACCACTACACCCACCTCCCCGATGAACCGCCTCCCACACATCCCCGTCGACGCGGTGCAAAATAGCCCATTGTCTTCCATCTCTCCCTCATTATCAGAACCACCATTGCCGCTTCCGTGTCCACCACAGACAACCCAGAAACTTCTCTCTCCCAAGCCCACAGTCGCCAGAGGAGGGCGATGGCAGAGGAACCGTCCGCCAAACGTCATCATGGGGAGAAGTCCGGCAAGAGCTGCAACCTCGATGACGTTCACGTACCCGGCGAGAAGCGCGCATACACCAGAACCCTCACAGGGGTTGAGCTCCACAGCAAGGAGACACTGGAGATCATCTACACTAGCGAACCAGACAAGGCCGACAAGATGATGAGCAGGCTCAGGATGAAGGGCGGCGGCTTGTATCCGAGCTTCATCGGAGTTGATGGGGAGTACAGCTGCGATGATGAACATCCCCAGATGGCAGCAGTCCCGCAGTTGTGCGTCGAGGAACTCTTCTTGGTGTACCACATCGCAGCGGCCACAAAATGGTAACACAAAACTAATGTTCATTCATCTGTTGTACAAGTACTACTCCCTAAAAATTTCATTAAACTTGTTTCCCAACTAGATGAACTACTATAGTTTGTGAAGTGGATGCACGAGTACATGTTTCTCAAGTTACATGCATTTCTGAAAATGTGAGGTGGATTGTTTCACCAGATTAGTCATCTGAAACTGATGCACTGGATTTGCATCTGAAAAATGTTTCACCAAATTAATTTCTAAACTTGATGTACTAGCATAGATTCTGATCTTGATGCACTAGTATAGTTTATAGAATTGATGTACTAAAAGATGTTTGGTATGCACATGTTTCTCAAATTAATTTCTGAACTTGATAGAATTGATGCACAAAGATGTATCAAGCACTGGTATAGGTCTTTTATTCAACAAAAAAGAAAATTAAACTTGAAGTAAGTAGCACATATATCATTGACTCTAGTAAAAATAGGTTCTTGAACTTGGTGAAGCATTTGGTGAAGCACTAAAAATACCAAAAAATAAAAATAACATGGTGTAGTTGAATTTAATTTCAGGACTTTGTGTACTATTTTCTGAACTACATTCATCCATGACGTTTACTATATAAGCATCTACCTCATGGATTATCACTTGTAAACCAAAAAGCAGGAGAATTAAATCTTCAAAAAAGAACACTAATCTTCAATATGTGTCTCCCCCCTTGCAGGCCCAAGCGCCTCAAAGAGTTTCTATAGGAGGAGAAATTGTACACATTTGCCGGTTTCAGCATTGAAGGTGACAAGCGGATGCTGAACAAGTCTGGTTTGGAGATCAACCCCAACAACTTCATCGACATGCACCGCAAGTGGAAAGTTCCAACCAACAACAAATTCTACAAATCCTTGGCCGATGTTGCAGGCAGCGTCATCCACCCATTCTACAAAAGCATGAAGAAGAAGATCGACACGGAGGAAGTCCACAAACTGTGGGGGATCAGCCCGCTGCTAGACAAGCTCATCGAGTATGCAGGAGTAGATGCGTACGCCACGTACAAGTCATGGAAGATAATCGACAACATCGTGACAGGTTGGGATATTTCAAAAGAGCGGGAGGCTGATCCCTACTACCACTGCAACTTCGCAGGATGAAGAGGCATGAAAGTCTGCCTTCGTGTTGCTCGCGCTTCTGCTTGTCCTTAATCTTGTTTTTTTAGATTTGTAGTTTGCTTTTGTTATGTTGAACCAGCTTCCTTATGTTATGTGTGTCAGGATTTGAACAATTTTGCCTATGTCTATCAAGTACATCGTTTGCTTATGTTGTTCGACAAGTTTGCTAGCTTCCTATTTTGTTTATCCATCATTTGAAGTTGAAGTAGGTTGTGAATGAAACTTGATGGCTGCCATGCAGCACTAGTCATGGAGCAGCAAATCACACATGGATATTTTCACAAAATCAGTTGCATACTAACTAAGGACAACAACAAATAGTAGCGTTGGACGCTAAGTACAGCTTAGTCATGTACGGTAGTACTATCACACTAAAAATTAGTTTTTAGTTTCAGAAGAACACTAAAAAGACTAAGTTTCAGCCGAGGACAACGTTCAGTACTAACAACATCATGCTAATAGTAGTTAGAAAATTTCTAAGTACTGCAACAAGAAAAGCAAAGAACCATCGGTACGTATTTCCTAGTCACTAGCATGCTAGGATTGAAAGTACTGGTACACTTGAACACACAGTACATTCATTCTACAAAAATAAAAAGTAACGGGAAGCTTCAGTTCGCGTTCCCTAAAACAGTGACACACTAAGAATGGCAGTAATAGTACAACTGAAATCTCAGTACAACTTAGTCTATACGGCAAGTACTATGATGATACCAAACATTGCCTTGAGAAGAACCACAACCTAGAAAAAAGAAGGCCAAAACTAAATCAAAAAGATATCAGTTCGACCAAGGAGAAAAATCACAAGAAAGACAACAGAAGCATCAGCCCACATTGACCAGTGAGGTACTAGTTTCAAACAACACAAAAAAAATGATCAAAGTACTAGCACAATTGAAATCTCAGTACGACTTAGTTTATTCGGTAAGTGTTATGATGATATCAATTAATGCCTTGAGAAAGAAGGCCAAGACTCAACATAGATTACAGTTCAACCAAGGACAAAAATTAACAAAAAACAAACAACAGAAGCATCAACCCACATTGACTAGTGAACTAATTATGAACTTAATACGGCTATCTGTTAAATGTAGCTAATTTAAACCAGTGCTTTAACTTTTACTATGATATTCAACTACTAAAATTCAAGAAGTTCAAACAAAAATTTGGCTCTCAAATTTTGCTAAATTTCTTATACTTAAATAAAATCTGGCTAGAGATCAGGTAGCAACCTGGTCGTAAATAATTTCAATCCCAAAATAAAGTTTAGTTCTAATACATTATATGAAATCAATTCTACATAACAAGGAATGCACTAGATCCACAAGTGTTATTGTGACGCCAAATTTTAAAAGCCTTACGCTGAATGAGATTAGAATTCAGTACTAACAGAACTATACTATAAGTACAAGAAAAGAGGGTACAGAAACTGTAAAGGTCCAACCTATGTTGGGACAGATGAAAATAAAATAAATCTCACTTTTCCAGCAACAACTCGTAATGAACTTGGAAAAAGGTGTTTTCAGTTCAACTAGTTTATAAGACTTCAGTACAAAAAAATAGAACTTAACCAAAACGAATTCCTGATGAAACATACACAAGTGAAACAGCTATTCAACCACACTATCATCATGGAAAAAAGTTTGTTAAACATTGTGCCACACTTAAACACAACACAAAATATACCAGTTATTACATAGTACTTGACAAGACATCCAAACACTACAAACAAAGCCTACAATGCTTTGAAGAGATATATCACACAACTATCCATTTCACTACGCAAATGATGACCATTTCTTCTATGCACTAGGAGCCCAAGCCTGAACCTCCTTGGGAAGCTCCGTCACCAGAAGCTGGTTATTCCGGTTAAACACAACTCTATGCAGATCCTCAGCATTCCAATCAACAATACGAGGCTGCAAAACAATAAAACAAATTATCAAAAATGATGACACATAAAAAGAAGAATACACAATCAGCCAAACACAGAAAAGTGAAAAGCTCAACTAGAACCCACATCATTATTTCGAATGTTCTCAATGATCTTTTCACCATCATAGGATCCCGCATACTTCAGAGTATAATGGCCACATTCATTCGCTCCTTGAAGTGGAACCTTGACAAACGTTGGTTTCTTTGCAAAAACCTCCCATTTGGGCTGCTTGATCGCATTGTACTGAGCATCACCATACACAACCTTCATTACTTGGACCAATCTAGAGATCTATAAAAAAAGAAAAGAAACAACACATTTTCAGGTCACAGAAAAGCAGAAACAAAGATGCGGAAAAATTAATCAAGTACAGATAATTAATGTCACTCAGAATCTTCTCGCAGTCTTTATGATAGGTGTTCTTTGAAGGACGATGGTTCTTCGGATAAGGTAAAGAGTCAAGGATGTCGACGCTACTTTGGTACCGATTCATGACATATAAGGAAAAGTGGTTCACTTTCTTATCCTTTGGTAAAATCATAGGTTTGAATAGAGGCATCATGATATAAAAACAAATGACCGAAAAAGAGATATTAAATATTCAAAATAAAAACCAGCATGACAACAAACAAATAAAACAAAAAGTCAGCTAGTAGATCTCACAAGGTCGGCACTGAGCAAGTCTTCCTTATCTTTAACATAGCTCTTGAGATCTCTCGCTGCACTCTCCACATTAAACACTTTATTTTCATCACCGTAAAACGTACAGTCAAGAACAACCTGCAAAAAAGCCAAAAAAGAAATAGACAGGGGAAAAGGATCAACAAGCTAAGTATTATTAAAACTCGTAAAACAATAGGCATTCTTGTTTAACAGAAACAAACGATTTGATTGATTACTGTGATGAAATGTGGACTCAGCAATACCCTTTTTCCATACGCAAAATCAACATTTCTCTCGGGATCTTTCTTCCAATCATTAATGAGGAAGTCCATTACATCACCCTCCATCATTTGCCCAGGTGCAAAAACTTCCCAGATGCGTTTCCCAGTGAAGCTAGTTACGCTATCATCAGGCTGAGGTATCATTGAGAATGTATTCCTTCAGCACACACAAGAACAAAAAGCAGGGGAAGCAAGATAAGGCATTCATAGCAGTTCAAGTTGTATAAAAAGGAACAGTTCAAGTCATATTTATCTAGCAGTTACAAACAACAGAAGAAAAGAAGAGGAAACATAATGAGAGATACTCACTCGACATACTTCTCACATGCATCATCACTAAGCAACAGATTATACAACTTGCGAGCCTTGTCCAGATGACGGAATTTATGAGGATGAAGTTGCTGCACAGGGGAGCAAAACTTTATAGGAGCTCTGGGCGCACGCTTCGTGCTTGTAACATTGCCAGAATCCAAAGCAGGATCCTTCCTAGCAGCACCAGCTCTACGGGCCACTATTCCAGCAAGGGGAGATAAACCCTGGGCAGCAACGCTCCTGGTGATTCTTCCCATGCCAGCTATCTTGTCAAACGCATCATCATCGCTGTCTATCAATTCCACAATGGGATTCTTGTGTGTAGAGGGGCTCTCTGCACAAGCAGCCGTAGAACCTTTCAGAGCTCCCTAACGCCCCTTCATAACACCAGATCTTGTCTTTTCGGGAGAACGCCCCTGGCTAAAATCAATAGCTACGCACTCGAGCTCCGAGAACTGGCTGCCAAAGATCCTGTAGTCATGCTCACCAAGATCCAGTCACTCACCTGCAAAAACAAAAAAGAAAAGACCGCATCAAGGGTAAGTTCAAATACATAATTCATGACAGTACTAATCAAGAAGTACAAGCAGCAAAAAATTACAAAAGGTCATGCATACGTACAGGGTTCGATGCCAAACAAACCCCGGAAGTCAACATCAAACACATTGCTAGCTGCGCAGGTATACATCAAAGTCTTCCAAATGTCAAGAATGTCTTCGTGGCTGTAATCCAACATTTCAATCACACCATCCTCCCGGCAATGATAGGTCATGCAGTTTTGTAGCATAAAGAATCCACAATCATGCTTGTTAACAAAATAAAAACAAAAGGGTACATCACAAATTCGAAAATACAGGAACACCATCCTCCCAGCAACAAAAACAACTAACAAAAATCATTAAAAACGGATACTCACGTGTTTTTCTGCTGCGGCACCCGCACAAACTCGCAAGACAAACCATCAATATCTTGGCGAGAATGGTTTGGCCCTGTCTATCTTGGACTCCTCCAAAGCTTCTTTATGTTATCTGGCATAGTCCTTAAGAATCTAACTGCATCACTCCAGGTTTCATCGCGGAGTGAATCAAGACACTTGAAACGACGAAACCTCAAATTCAGAACAATCAAGCACCAATGCCCAGATTCTTTGCTAGGCTTCATGGTAGCTGCAAATGACGGCGGATCAAAAGTAGGTAAAAGAAGCTGACAAAAAATCGCAGAGGAAAAATGAATTTAACAAAACATAATGAAACAAAAAATTTAGCCTCCAAACAATAAAATAAAAGAAGGAAATTGAAATTCAGAAGACAAACAAAAATCAGATAATCATAAGTTCTAATTGAGTAGGCAACACACTACAAAAAATAAATGCTACTCAAGTTTATATCCACCGCCCAAACTTGCAACAAACATATCAGTTTAATTTCCTTGCGACAATAAGAGCAGCTTTAAAAAAGAAGCACACATCATTCATAAGTACAGGGGTTAAAGCAGGCTACTCAAGTTCATTCCCCCACCTCCCAAACTTGCAAGAAAACAAGTCAGTTCTAGTTCATGAGTACAAAAAGTTCAAGTTCACCTACTTGGTTAAAACCATCAGCCCCTGATCTCGTGAACCACTGTAGCACATTGACATCAATATTTCCATCACGGATCTTGGTCTGTTGTACAAAAAGAACAACAACAGGTAGAAAATTGCCGAAACAAGTTATCATCCTATCTACAAAACAAAATACTGACCGTCACCCATCTGGGAACTATCAACTTGTCAGTGCCTCGGTACTTCTGATGTAGAGAATATAAAACAATGTCAGCACTGTCTGAGTTGAGCATGCCAGTGGGGACAAACGCTTTAGCAATAGAACCAACACTAGCATCACATTCGCTATTTTGAAACATCGGCTTGTCACTAAGAAAACACAAAAGATGACATGAATTAAAACTACTACAATAACAACAATAGTCATATGAGAGAAAGAAAAAGAGACGGAAATGATACGGGAAAATCCCAAACTAACCGTTTCACACGGTTCATGCGCAACCTCGTAACAGCGAAGAAAAACAAATCAACCTTAACAACATTAGCACCTTCTGCTTGCAGAAAAAGAAGAAAAATAATAAGCTCAAGCACTACAAGTGAACATGTCCAAAATGCCATAAATGAGAATTACGCCTCATTTACATGTCCTTACCTGCACTATCAGCTTTTGACAATTCGAGTTCTTGTGATGACACCAATATGCCTCCAGTTTCAGGGTTTGAAGATGGAAGATCTTGTGAGGACACCAATATGGCTGCGCTTTCAGGGTCTGAAGAAAAAAATCCTAGGACGACACGAGCGCCTCCTGCGTCAAGGGGCCACAAGGAATTGACAGAAGTAAATCATCATCCTCGGATGGCACCTCCTCCACGCTAGAGGCATCTTGCAATGCATCACCATAATCAAGCCCTCCAGGCGGTAAATTTTCCGGCGGCAAATCTTCACAATCAGAAAGATTTTCATTCCCAGCAATACCAACACTAGATGATTTGGCATCCAGTATGCTGGCAGCACCAACATCCTCATTAACAACTTTGGTGCCAACATCGCCCCCACTACTCAATGGAACACCACGAGCATCATCTCCCCCACTAACGACAGCCTCACGCTCAACATCAGTCATCTGAAGAAATAAAAATTCAGAAGTAGTGAATAATATGAGCAAAACTAACAATCAAAAATAAGCTAGCAAGAGGTGCACAGAAAAACAAACCTTAGCAGCATTCACAACAACATCATCGATCTTTCCGATGCTAACATTCAAAGGAACATCATGAATGGTCGAACAAGGCTCATCGCCAACAACAGGACCCTGATTCATATGTAATGAAGCAAAAAAACAATGCTATTATTAGCAACAATAAACACAAGGAATTAAACCACGGTAACAAAAAGTTAGCTATCACCTGCAAACTCTTGACGGTGTGGGATAGAAAAATGAACATGTAAGGCACATTGGTGCGCATGAAAATTCAAGAAATATGCATAAACACAATAAAAATAAAAATAACCTTGCACTTATCAGTATATGGATCATTAACTCCATGGTCAATAGCAACCTCAACATATGACTGGTCTCCTACATGAAAGAAAAATTAATAAACAGATGAAGATGAGGAAGTTCAACTACAAGACTGACAGCAGAACAACATAGTAAAAATTGCAAACACCGAGGACTGACTCACATCAACAACAGGGCGCTCCAAGCCAACATCATTCGTATGGTGATCAGAAACATTAGCCTCAGTACCATCACCAGCCATGCTATCAGTGGCAGCAGCCTCATCCTGCATGAAAGAAAAATTAATAAACAGATGAAGATGAGGAAGTTCAACTACAATACTGACAGCAGAACAACATAGTAAAAATTGCAAACACCGAGGACTGACTCACATCAACAACAGGGCGCCCCAAGCCAACATCATTCGTATGGTGATCAGAAATATTATCCTTAGTACCATCACCAGCCCTGCTATCCGTGGCAGCAGCCTCATCCTCCTCAATCTGCCTGATAACAATATTTGCACTTTCTTCATATGGCTTGCAGCAAGAGTCTTGCATAGTTTTGAAATGCTTCATGTTGTTCAACAGACGAACTGAGCTCTGAACTAGACCAGCAGCACCGTCACACATATAACCAATTAAAATTCTCTCCATCTCAATATAGTCCACTGTTTCCTCAGCAATAAATTGATGACCTTCAGGAAAGATACCATTGATACAGCTCAGATGCTCAACTATAGTTGGAACCTTTTGCAGCTCAGAACACACATTACTAAAAATATGCTCAGTGCGCTCCAACGCAGAAACAGCAACATCAATACCAAAACCCTGCCTCTGTGAAGTACTAGCATTACTAGGGCCAGGGGGAAGATAACTAGCACCCTCAACACCACGGCCACCTCTCAACTCATCGTGCAGAGATGAAATCTTGGGAACCTGAGACGACGGCATCTCCAAGACTGGCCGTTTATACACTCAGAAAAAACAACCTCCTCTTGATTTTTCCACTACAAACAAGGGGAAAAAGAGTTAATTAATCAATGCAACACACGGGGAAAATAAACATCATATTAAAAGATTTAAATAAACATCACTATCAATCTTTAACTGTCAGTGCCAATTTGTTAGTATTTACCAACAGGCCAGTTGAACAAAGATATTCAGTTCAACCACACATGAAACAACAGTACTAAAAATCGTACCTAAACCTCACAAAGCTTAAGAAATGACAAAATCTAAATAGGTAACTCTGCAGTACACATGTTCACTCCAGCAAAAATAGCTATACCTAAATAAAAAAAGGTCTGCAAGACACGAAAGAAATGAAACTCACCGGAATCTTCCCAAACACCCAAGTCTTCGGATCTGCGTTGCCTTTTTTTTTTATCAAATCTACATCAACCAGATCGGAAAGCTTGACAAGATCCATGAAACATATGCGGGGGACTCGCATGTCAGGCTCCGCAGTCTTGCCACGGATAAGGTAGTGAAGGTACATTAGTACATGCCCTATAGCACAGCCCGTGATTTCCTTCCCCATGGTAACACCATCTTGTGCCTGACAACAGCCGTTCTAAGATCATCAACCATCAGCTGGCAATAATCCGTATTAGCCATGTCCTCAAATCCTTTGTCTTGATATCTTTGTTCCTCCTAATGTCAAGCTCCGATCTTAACTTCATCAGAGTGTCGTCATATCCATCCTCTGACGGCCTTGGTGCAGAATGACCACCACGAGGGAACCCAAATAGTTGTTGTATACCATCGCTAGTGATGCGAAGCTTCTTATTAGCCTCACCCATGTCAAGAGTCATCGTATCAGGAACTATCCTCAGGTATAAAGCTCCCATCAGAGGGCGGGAAATGTTAGACTTCACCTTCCACTTGAAGGTAGAACCAAAACCAGCTGCATGAACCCTAGACACATGGCGACTCTCAAGCAATTTAGCACAAGCATCAACCTCTCCCAACGAACATCGCACAATTAAGTTCAATCGCTGTTGGTCACCTTCATCCAAAGCAACTTTTCCAGCATTGCGTCTCACCGGCTTGACCGGACTCATAACGCTAACAGGCTATAAATGAAAATAAACAAGCCACAACTTAAATAAATGAATATAGAAAACAAAACAAGCATATGAAGGCAAGTAGAAAAAAGGAATGATTGCACAAGTTCAACTCTTAAAACAACATTAGTACCACCCTCAATTTATGCAAACAATGACCAGCCTCACCTGGCCAGCATACCAGCCTAGACACAATTAAATCATTGCAAGTACAACTAGTAAGTCAGATACAGTACAAACATGTACCACTTCAAATTCATCTGCATAATCAACTTCGATATCATCTTCTTCAGATACAACATCTCCAGCTTCGACACGAGCACGCTTCTTCACACCTTTGTTTACCTTCGCAGGAGCAACTTTACGCTTCTTATTTTCTTTCAACAAAGAGCGCTCTGGAAGAGGAGACGAAGAAGGCTTCTTGTTTGTCAAAACTCGTGGACTCCGACGAACAGGGGAGCCACCAAGTGTGCTTGGATCAATCTTCACAGCAACACTATCTCCATCAGCTTTGCTATTACCAGGTTGGGAACCAGCTTTCACACGTGGGCTACGCCTCTGTGTGCCATCAGGATTTCGATCTGACATCTTCCTCTTCAAAATAGCTTTCTTCTCCTTAACTGCATCACGAGTAGACACTTGCGTCAAACGAGTCTGCATCAGGTTTGTCTTCACAGGCATGTCACTTCCATGAGATCCAGCATCAACAGTTGAAAAGGAAGTGTCACCACCTACATCACCTACACCTTTAGGAGCTTGAGCAACATCCCCATCACTTGGTTGCACACAAGCAGCCTTTTGGCGCCGTTCCAACTCATTTCTCCTCTGGAAATCACACTTCTTCTTTCTTATCCTTTCATCCTCGAGCTATAACTGCATAGGAACATCCTCAGCCTGAGTAACAGGCTCAGTGCCATCAACACTCTGTGACTGAGTAACAGACAACTCCAAGCTCCCATCACCATAATCAATGTTAAGAGAATACATTCCATCATTAATATCTTTGACAACATCAGCAATGTCCTCAGGAGCACCATGGCTGTCATTAACTGAATAAACCAATAACATAAGCACGCACATATAAAATTAAAATACAATTACCATTGCAGAGACAAGATAAATAAAGCGCATAGCATCATACACAAACAAATCGAACAACTGATGTAGCTAAGCATTTTATGTATTCAAGGCTGATAAAAAAGAGCAAATATAAGGGAAACACCAGCAACACTCGCAAGTTCTTCTAGAAGATTTGGTGTCTCAAAAATAACATTCACAAGATCTTGAAAGCGTTCTGATTTGTCAGAGTTAGGAGGCACTGGCACTCTAACATCTTCAACAACATCATAATTAGCAAAAAAGTACATGAACAAGCAATCACTTCAACTGTATGAACACTACAAGTGCACCCAATAAAACAATATCAACCCACCACTGGCACAACAAACTTCAAAATGACAAGTCTTTCAACATCATAGTAGTTCTTCACTAACTACTACAAACTATTCAAATGCTAGGACAACAGTTCAAACTACACATGGTGATCAGTACTACATATGACACTTCTATGACGATAATTGTGACAGAACCAGGTATCATCATAGATGTGGTGGGCTCCTACTTCTATGACAAAAAATCATGACAGAAAATGGGCTTTTCGTCCTGGGGGTCCGGAGACGTAGCTGCATGACATTCTTTGGGCCGTCCATGATGGAAAAAACCATGGTAGAAGCGAGGGGTAGGAAAATTTGGGGAGTTGCGGTTCACGGTGGGAGGTCGAAGCGAAGCGATGCATGTTTCTCTCGTACACGTGCTGCGCGTGTGTGCGGCGTTAGCTCTAATCGAACCGAGTGAGGCGTTGGGCTCTAATCGAACCCGGCGATTGCCTGCGAGCTACGCGTTGCTGAACCAGCGATCAATCGATGGCTGTTAGCGAACTGATGGGCGATTCGCCGCTCTGCGCTGCTAATGAAGCCGATCGATTGGATGAGCGATGAGTGTTGCGGGGAGGGGGGTTGGGTGAATAGTGGCGGTGGGATTGCCTCTCGGATGAATAGGACCCGTGGTTTGGAGGGCTGGATGAACATTAGGCGATGGAGGGATGGCCGTGGAGGGTGGTTGAACAGGACCCGTGGTGTGGAGGGCTTGATGAGCGATGAGCGATGGAGGGTGGTTGAGCGGTGGCGGTGGAGTAGCACGCGGTGGAGGCTGGATGAGCAGGGCCCGTGGAGGCTGGAGGAGGTCGGCGGTAGCCCGTGGAGGCTAGAGGAGGTCGACGGTGGAGATGAACGAGATCCGTGGAGTCTCGTTTTGCGATGCGCCACACCTCTCGATGAACAGGACCCCGTTTCGACCGTAGGAGGTCCGTTTCCTCCGTTTTGATCGCCACACCCCTCCGATGAACAGGATCCCGTTTACGACCGTAGGAGGTCCGTTTCCTCCATTTTGCGATGCGCCACACCCTCTCGATCAATAGGACCCGTTCGAGCGTGGGAGGTCTGTTTCCTCCGTTCTGCGATGCGCGAGCCTCGTTCCATCGCCTGTTCCGTCCAAGCCCTCCCGATGAACACGACCATGCATTCCGTTCGGACCCATCCGGTTGGCTCCCACGCGTTTCGTTGCCTCCCGATGAACATGACGCATTCCGTTGCCTCCCCATGAACACGACGCATTCCATTGCCTCCCCAAACACGACGACGACGCTGTTTCGCGCGAGTAGGCGTTCGAGACGCCGCTCGTATGTACACATACGTGGCCGTATTTTCTTTCTTGCACCCTAGCCGCTGTACGTACGTGTACATGCTACGTGTGCGCCTCTACTACAACACGTGCGCGCCTCTACATCCACCAATATATATGTACGTACACATTCGCGACCAGAATGACAACGCTACATACGCTTCGACCAGGTGGGTCCCGACTGTCAGGCACTTCCTTGCCTGCGAAGATGTAGCTGGTGGGTCCCCGCAATGTCGGTGAATCATTTTTACCGGACGCACTTCCTTAGTGCGAAGATGTAGCTAGTGGGTCCCGGCAATGGTCGAAGCGAATCGTCTTGTTTTGCCGGACGCACTTCCTTGCGTCTGAAGCTATAGCTGGTGGGTCCCAATGGTCGAAACGTTTTTTGCAAAATCGGTGGCCCGTCTGGTGGGTCCCGCTGTTAGGTGGAGGAATAATTATTTTGCGGCGTAATAAGGAGGCACTTCCTTGCTGCGGCCGTGGACCCAGTATCGGCCTCTCCACGCACGATACTCTTCCGATGGAAGTCGGTCGTTGACCACATTGACCACGCCACGCGCCGAGAGCACCACGGCGGTGGACAATGGCGAGGCCTAGGAAGGGGCGACACGGAGGCGGGGAAGACTCGGCGAGTTGTTTCCCACGCGAGGAATCTGTTGTCTGAGGTTTCTTGGTTCGTCTCTGCCGTCGCCGGAGAATAACAGCAGTGTGGGTGAGTAGAGGGATGGCTAGGCCAGCGATGGGAATACTGGTGGGGCGGTGAGGCTGCTGGCAGCACAACCGGCCGGCAGGGGGAGGAGGATCGAGCAGTCCAGCTGGCGCTTGTTTGGCGGCTGGAGCGGGAAGACCGAGAGATTGAAGAAGCACGACGTCCGTTGGATGGACATCCAACCGTCACTGCTTGTGCGTCAACCTTTTTTAGGAAAGCCTCAAATCTGTGGAAAACAGCGTACAACCCATCTGCCATTATTTCTAATAATTTACAGCCCATTTGCTAATTCTTAAGGTTTTTTGGAGCCCATATTCTTTTTGTTAGCATTACAGCCCATATTACGCCACCGTTAAAAATTATACGAAATTTTGCATATTTCGTGCGGTCCAACTATTTTTAATCCCGAAATTTCGACTCACATTCAAACTGATTTTAAAAATAAATGTATATCAATATAAGATCCAACAAATTCTCCATGCATAAAAATTAATGTAATTTAAAATCTTGAAATGAAAAAATATATTTGAAACTAATTGCCGGTTTGATGTGTTTTAAAAATGTACAGCCCATTTCTCATTACTGATGGGCCATTTTCTCGGCCAGCCGAATGAAAGCTCTCCTCGTCTTGAAAGATTTGCAGCCCAACAGGCCTGACAAAGCGACTTACTTGGAAAATCACAAAAAACTGGGTTGTGGCCGTGGACCCAGCTGTCAGCCTCTCCACGTACAGTACTCTTCCGATGGAAGTCGTTCCTTGACCACGTTGACCACGGTGCGCGGAGAGCACCAGGGCGGTGGAGGACGACGAGGCCTAGGAAGGGGACGACGCGGAGCCGGGGAAGAAGCGGCAGTGGAAGCCCACGCGGAGAGGAGTACAAGGGTTCACTAGTTCGGCTGCGGTATGAGGATGCCGTCGCCGCAGGGCCTGGCCAGCGGTGGGAATAGTACGGGGCGGTGAGGCCTCCGCAGCAGCACAGCCCGCCACGGGAGGCAGGAGCATGCGGCACGACCGGCGCTACTTTGGGCGGCTGGAGCAAGAAGACCAGAGGTTGAAGAAGCACTACGACCATTGGATGGACATCGTACGGTCACTGGAGCTAGAATCGTTCATATTGACTAAGTTGAGAAAGCCCTTCGTCCCCGTCAACTTAGTAGGCCCACAAGACAGCCACCCACCAAGGTGGGTCCCAGCTAGCCGGGGGAGTATTCATTTTTTTGTGCGTAATAAGGAGGCACTTCCGGTGGGTCCGAGCTAACAGCGGGGGGAACATTTTTTTGTGAAATACGGTGGCCCGTCCGATGGGTCCCAGCAGTCAGGGGGAAACGATTTTTTTCGCAAAATACTGTTGGCCCGTCCGGTGGGTCTCCGCTGTCAGGTGGAGGAATAATTATTTTCTGCGTAATAAGGAGGCACTTCCTTGCGGATGTCGTGGACCCAGCTGTCAGCCTCTCCACGTAGAGTACTCTTCCGATGGAAGTCGGTCGTTGACCACATTGACCACGCGCGCAGAAAGCACCACGGCGGTGGACGACGGCGAGGCCTAGGAAGGGGACGACGCAGATCCGGGCCACGGGAGGCAGGAGCAGGCGGTAGCACAGCCAGCCATGGGAGGCAGGAGCAAGCGGCACGACCGGCGCTGCTTTGGGCGGCTGGAGCAAGAAGACCAGAGGTTGAAGAAGCACTAAGGCCGTTGGATGGACATCATACGGTCACTGGAGTATTGACTAAGTTGACAAAGCCCTCTGTCCCCGTCAACTTAGTAGGCCCACAAGTCAGGCCAACAATATGGTGGGTCCCAGCTAGCAGGGGGGTATTCATTTTTTTGGGCGTAATAAGGAGGCACTTCCTTGCGTGCAAAGATATAGCTGGTGGGTCCGACCTATCAGCGGGGGGAAAGTTTTTTCCGCAAAATACAGAGGCCCTTCCTGTGGGTCCTAGCTGTCAGGTGGAGGAATCATTATTTTTTAACGTAATAAGGAGGCATTTCCTTACGTGCGGCCATGGACCCAGCTGTCAGCCTCTCCACGTACAGTCCACTTCCGATGGATGTCGTTCATTGACCACGTTGACCAGGCCGCGCCGAGAGCACCAGGGCGGTCGACGACGGCGAGGCCTAGGAAGGGAACGACACGGAGCCAAGGAATTCTGGGCAGTTGTTTCCCACACGGAGGAGTACGAGGGTTTACTGGTTCGTCTACCGTCGCCGGAGAATAACATCATGTGTGGGTGAGTAGAGGGATGGCTAGGCCAGCGATGGGAGTGCGGTGGGGCCGTGAGGCCTCTTGTGGCAACATAGCCGGCAGCGGGAGGAGGAAGCGAGCAGTCCGCGGCGCTTGTTTGGCGGCCGGAGCATGAAGAGCAGAGATTGAAGAAACACGACAGCCGTTGGATGGACATCCAACAGTCACTACTCTCGTGTGTTGACTAAGTTGACAGGGAGTTGCGTGTGCGTCAACCTTTTTTTTATGAAAGCATACGCGTCAACCTGTAGTAGGCGCACAAGTCAGCCTCAAATCTGTGGAAAACAGCATACAACCCATCCGCCATTATTTCTAATAATGTACAGCCCATTTGCTAATTCTTAAGGTTTTTTTTGGAGCCCATCTTCTTTTTGTTAGCATTACACCCCACATTGTGGCCACGGTTAAAAAGTATATGAAATTTTGCATATTTCAAAAGCGGTCAACTGTTTTTAATCCGAAATATCGATTCACATTCAAACTATTTTGAAAAATAATTTATATAAATATAAAATCCAAATAATTGTCCACGCATAAAAATCAATGGAATTTAAGATCTTGTAATGAAAAAAATTGAAACTAATTCCGGTTTGATGTGTTTTAAAAAGTACAGGCCATTTACGGGCAAACCGAATGAAACTCTCATCGTCTTGAAAGATTTGCAGCCAGCAGAGGCCGATAAAACAAGTAGGCCTTGTTTGGGTATTTCTTTTAAAAAATAGAACTGGGCTAGCCATTTTCAGCAAGAAAAAAACACAACTGGGCTCATGATGTGGTAAACATAAATAAAACCACAGCTAGGCAGGCCCACCCCGCACAACCCGTTGTTACCACGATCCGTCGCTAAAACTAGTATAAATAACAACTGCTTGTTCCTAAAAAAAGCGTGTGACTTCTTTGGGTCCACAGTGTCGGCCGCTTCGTAGTGTAATTCTCTCGTTTATTGACTCGTTGACAATGGCGTGAGCTCGGATGTCCAACCATTAGGAGGAACCATATTTTTGGGCTTGTACTATAGAGGCACTTGCTTGCGTACTGCCATGACGCTGGTGGGTCCCTACTGTCATCCTCTCCACGTACAGTCATCTCCTTGTTCCTCTCGGTTGTTGACGACGTTGACAATGCAAGAGGGCGGCGCACCGCGCACGGAGAGCGAACCAAGGCCGCAAGGCGGAGGACGAGGCGAGGCCTCGGACAGAACGAAAAGGAGCCGTTGAAGATGCGCCAGTCCAGTCGCAGGCGGAGGGGAGTACAAGGGTTGACTGGTTCCGGCACGGGTGCGTGTTGGGGCTGACATTGCCGGAGAATAACATGACGTGTGGGGGAATAGAGGGAGGGACTGGCCAACATTGGAGAATGCGTCGGGTAGAGGCGGAGGCGCAACCAGCCATGGGGGCGGGGCGGCGGAGCCAACCGGGTGGTTTGGTTTGGGCGGTTGGAGGAAGAAGAAGACAAGAGGTAGAAGATACACGACGGATGTTGGATGTCAATCCAGCGGCTGGTAAGCGAATCGTTTGTTGGTGGCTAGTAAGTCGACACCACCTTGGATAGGCTATTTCCTCGCGAGTCCCAAATGTCGTAATCCAAATCTATCACGGTCATGCAGCCTTTCCTATGAAAATTTACAGCCCATTTGATGTGCTAGTTCAAATAAGTTTGTGGGTGCTGGTGGGGCTAATCACTTGGCTTCATAATGCAGTGAGCTCAAGCAGCCGGCGTGGTGATGTTATTTCCTTGGTTGTGATTTGTTACAATATTTCACTCTAAATTAAGCGAATGGCAAGCCATTTTCCTTGTTTCAAAGAAAATATGACAGTCACAACCGAGTTGAAAAGGGCAGGAACATCTAACTCCAACTTACAAACTGTACAAAAGCACGAGGTTGATTGTTCATCGGGTTTACAAAAACCCAGATTGAAAAGGGCAACAACATCTAACTCCAGCCTTGTTTTGGCGATCACATCAAATGGATTGGTCAGGTCCATAGAATGAACATCTGGGTCGTAAAATTTACTGGATTATGACCACAATATGTTGTAAATAGAAGCCCAGCACGTTCAGAAGCTCTTTTGCCCACCTAAAACTCCTTTTTTTTGCTCTTCGACATACCCATCCGTCAAAACCATGCTGCTGATAAACTTAAGCCTGATGGACAATTGTAACCTTGCATTCAGCAGGAAGAATGTGACAAATCTTGTGTTTGCACGGTTGGCTACATATCGTTCTAGCGTTATTGTCTTCAATCGAATCTCATGAGAAGTGAGAAAATCCCGATGCTTACGAATCCACCGATTGGTTCTAACTTTCTTACCCCGTCCTGTTGCCTAAATAGACATGAAGATTGAAAACAGTTAAGGTCTAAAAGAAGAGTGTCAAAAGAGCAATAGCTGAACGGTTAATTCTAGTACACTATATGCGGGCTTCCAATGTGCGCGAAATTATCACCTTTATATACAACTTCTCCAGACATGGAAAGCATTGCAGCAAGCCAATAATCTTGTTCAGATCAAAACTATTCATTTGGATATATAAGATTTTGACAGAATCCAGCACCATTGATAGGCCATCCATGGAGAAACTCTTCATTGAGCATAGAACATAATATTAGTACAAAATGTCTACTCCAAGATGATATATAAATTATGCGCAGACATTTAAAATGCAGCTTATGGTTACAAGTGTAGATGATAATATAAAGTACCTGAAGAACTGTGGAGCCAAACACCATATTGAAATGAGCACAGAGATCATGTATTACACCCAAGGTCTCCAGTTTAGGCGCAGAGAGGACGATTATTTTCAACGGTGAATAACTAGAATCAAGGATCAACCTTTGAAGTGAAGGGGCATCTTGGATGATGAGTTGTCTTCCGTCAAAAGAAATTCCAATTCTTACAAGGTTAGGCGACCTTATTTGGAGACAACCGATTCTAACTGTGAAAACAAGCACCAAGCACTCTAGCCCAGGGCAACTGGAGTGGATGATGCTGTGCAATGAGGCCTCCGATATACGAACACGCACAAGTGAAAGTTTCTTGAGAAATTGGAGTTGAAGGTTTAGTACCAGATTGTCTGGTAGGTAGCACAGCGTAAAGATGGCGGTGTGGAGAGAGGAGGAAAACCGCGAGATGGACATCGGTGCTGAGGGAACAAGTTCATGGTGTTCGGTATGTGGTATGTGATTTCCAGGGGAATAGTAGAACTCAAGCAGCTATAGTTCTGTGGATTCAGGGGATTTCGGCGAGGCGTCCACCGTGCAGGGCATGGTATGCTTGCTCGGGTAGCATGATGGGATCTGAGAGGCCTTGAGCGGAGCCCCGGTGGGAGGAGATGATGGCTCTGGGATTTCAAAATCATTGAAGAGAGAAGCGACGATAGTCGAGATTAAGGGCACGGTGCGCCATAGAGGCGCCACCGAATTGAGAGGACTTGGGTGCGGCAGCAATCCTTGGTGGGGAAAGCGAGATGATCTCCCCAAGGATGGCGTCCGGAGATCGCTGATCACGGTCCACCCGAGATTCTCTGGGTTCTGGGATCCGGTGGGGGCGGGTCGCCGCTTCTCCCAGCTTCGGGTGCGGGATCTACAACAGCGTCGCCACAAGCGGAGCCTCATCTTCTTAGGCGCTGGGGTCACCGACTCCATTTTCCTCGAGGCGTCGCGTCGCTCACGGATTTGAGCAGAGTAACAAATAAGGAGCCTAGTTGTAGTCTTGGCGAAGAAGAAGGGGAGCTGGGGTTTTCTGTAGGAGTGAGGAAGAAGGGAGCTAGGGTTTTCAGTAGGAGTGAGGTGAGGAATTTAGGGGTACGCAGTGGGCGAGCTGGCGTGAGTGGGTGGGAGCGAGGAGGAAGAAGAGCAGCCAGGTATTTTGGGGGGGTGTCTTTGGGTGTGGGTGGCGCCTTTTGAATTGATTTTACTATTTACTAGTGTGGATTGGTTGTTTTGTCTTGGGCCCAGAGAAACAATTACTACTAGTGCAGTGGAGACACTCTCAGCTACCGGAAAAACAATTACTACTAGTACAGTGGAGACACTCTACAGCTACCCGGAAAAACAATTACTACTAGTACAGTGGAGACACTCTACCGCTTCTGGCTCCTCCTAGGTCATTGAAACGTCTCCCTCTACTGAATGCCGTTATACTTTTGTTCACCGACATGCGGGCCATGGAGCACGCCGGCCCAAATGCCATCCACCAAATTAGAAGGCAGTATGCAGACGGAGAGTCACCCAGTCGTGGCAGCGGCGATGTAGTCGTCGTATCACAAAACCCCACCTCCCATGATCTAAGTTTGACGGACGAAGCAACCATCATTTCACTCTTCGCTGAAGCCCCTTCTCCCTCACCGTCTTCAAGAAAGGAAACACTCGCATTTGCCACTGTTCTTCTCTCCCAACAAAGGGAAGGTAAGCGGATCCGTGATGTTGGTATATTTTCGTTCAGAGAAAAAAAAGAACTTTTGCAAAGCAGTAACCGATCCTCACTCTCTTTTTTGTTTCATTGTCATTGCGATTGTGTTTTCCTTTCAGTGGTCTCCTAGTATTCGTCAGATTCATGATGGACCCAGGAGAACCAGGGAAAGATCTGCCAATATTGGAGCAGACGCGGGAGGCAGATCCCCACGAGATAGAGAGCCCCAAGAAGATGGAGGCAGCCACCGAGCCGACCCCAGATCGCTCACGGCCACTCTTGAGATGGTCAATGCCCGTTTGAGGTTACAGCCCCGTGGCACTGCAGAGCAGTTTTCCCCTTCGAGGATGTGTCCCCCCCTGAGCTGCCCAAGGTGATTTCCTTCTTTGCCGATCTCGATTGTGGTTTTCATCTAAGTATGTGGTGATTTTTTTAGAAAAGGAAGTATGTGGTGATTAATAATGCAAAATTTTATTAGCTTGATGCCATGCTATACATAGTGGTTTAAATAACTTGTGTTTCTTATCTTTGAAAAGTAATTCAGAATTTGTTTACATTTCAATTAGAGCCCTGATGCGAGACAAGGATTGTGTGGTTGTGCATGTCACTCGATATGAGGCGGACGACCTGAATATACGCTTTTCGGAAAACAGAGTTCTTAGGCTGTTGGATCACGGAAGCCATTTGCGGTTATACCAATGAAGAGGTGTATTCCAGCCTCACTTTGTTGTCGGTGTGTTGTCGGGGTGTCTTTGAAGCACAAGAAGTTCAAAGCTACTCCTTCGTTTGTGAGGCATACTATTCTTGTCAAGCTTACGCAGGAAGATGACGTGGCATGCCTCCACAAACAAGTATATCAGTGGCAAGGCCACAAGGTTGTCTTCATGAAGGTTCACAGGATTGAGCTGTTGCGGGACATCCTCAATGATGTTCATGGCAAGGTCCGTCTTGTGTCCAGCCCAAATTAGATCGAGGCATGAAATAGTTGTCCCAGCTAGTGTTTAATAGTAGTTTGGATTGTGTCTAATTATCCGAACCTTGCCTGTTATCGACTCCTCTGGGCTAGTACTCTGTTTGAATCTGTCTATGGTAACTGCTGCTACTTTTGTGTGCCAGTGAATCATATAAGCAACTATGTATCTTGTTACAGCGGTTCATGCAGTTAATTGAGGCCACAATGTAATAAATTCCAAATGTTCAATGCTAGTCCAGCGCTCATGTGGAACACTCACATTAAACTCATCTTCATAAAAATCTTGAAAAGCATAAGTTAAGCAATTTTATACATCTCATTGATTCATAGCACATAACAAACATATACTAGTTCACAGCAAAAGACAAAGTTGTGAGAAGGTTTACAAATCAGGAAAAAACAAGCAAGGCTTCTCTGAGCAAAGGGCCTCCCGGCAGGCTTAAATTTCCTGGAGTTCACTCTAGTTTTTTCTTGTTGCCACCATCTAGGGTTAGGTTCTCTCATCCCGAATAACCAATTATAATTGTGATCTCAATTTGGAATGCTGAACTGAACCATCAAATGTCTTGACCAGGTGAAATTCTTGTGCATTCCACTAAATTTAAGCACCGCTATTTGCAGAAATAAGCAGACCACAATGCCTCTTGTCCGCAAGACCTGTCCAAAAACCGCCGTGCAGCCATGCCGGCTAGTCCTCGGTCCATGGATGAACTGGTAGAAAGTGCATTCGGACTAGGATGCAGTTGTTTTCGCTCGTCCACACCTTTGCAATCGGAAGTAAAACGTATGAATCAGCTTCATTTAGATTGCGTTGGTCATTCTACCTTAGTTACTACCAATGTAGGGATACCTTGAAGGCGGGAGGTTAGGCGATGGCAGCGAGGATAGCCATCTCATTTTTGCAGTTGTACTAAAACTGAGGTGTGTGCTTTTGATTGCGCGGATAGAAACGATACGAGAGCAGACATCCCGAAATGATATGGAGATAGACATCCCTGTTTGCGCCAAATCTGAAATACGGTTATTTAAACGATGATGATATTACTACTTTCCCCGTTTCCTCTTAGAACCAAGTCCTAGATTCATGCTACTGCTTTCCCACTTTCTTCCTGTTTGAACCAACGCTTTGAGTTGATTGTATGAACTAGCTTTACTTCTAATAATAGTAGAAGTCTAGGTTGCTTTGGAACAGCGGACGGAAGTAGAAAAGGATCCACGAAGGGGAAGAGCTGGGGCGATAGAGCAAGGCAGCGTTTGAAGGAATATATACAGGGTCGTCGGCATGTAGCAAAGGCAGCGTCGGGAGGCCGCATCTTGGCCACAATACGCGAGGGAGGAAGAAGGGTCGGAGGCCCACCGAGCAGCGCTCTCTCGGAGAAAACGACACGGCCGCCCGATCGGGACGCGTGGGCAGCCGTTGGTCTCCTCCTCGCCACCGACGACAGCGTGAGCGATGCACCTACACCCCTGCCCGGTCGAGGTTGTCGGCGGATTTGTGACCAGCCGTGAGCTGAGAGAGAGAGAGAGAGTGGCCACCTATGTCTTGCTTAGATCTGGAGAGCATGAGAGAGTGAACGGAGGAACCCTAGTAAAGCAAGCGCTAAGGCTCCTGCTTTTATATATAGTGGAGTGATTTTGTTGTACGGCTTAAAAAATGTGCTCCTCGTGTACCATGAGTGGGTGTGAGAGAACTAGTGCGTGCGTGCACCGCTTCTCTTTGAGAGTACAATATATACTATGCCCAAAGAACATTCTCCGCAAGAGTAATAATATAAGTGTGTGACGTGTGAGCTAAAATAAAATGTGCACGCCGTCTTTTGTTTTTTAGAAGTTCTGAGGGTAGGGTGTGAAGAGCACATATGTGTGTGCGTCTACTGCAGATAGGCGATGGGTGCCACGTCTTGAGACTGCTAGAGGACTCGGGAGAGTTGTGACTCGTGAGGGTGCGTGTGCGTGAGAGAGAGGGGGGCACGTATCAATGCAATGCATGTGTCTGTAAATCATTATCCGACAAACGTTCGCCACAAGCCTTTTCCTGACGAACGCCGTAAGAACTGCTAGATCGGCATCCGACAGTGTCAGTTTTGCCATGTCATTTAACAGAACAGCCACTCCTCCTACACACTAATCTTCCACGTGAGTGTTAGCAACTGTCGTATGCTCCCTTCGTTCTGAAATGCAGTGCATATAGCTTTATTGAAAATTAGAAGTCGCAAACTTTTACCGAGTTTTCGTGTACCAAATTGCACATGTAGAATACCCTGTATATATCATTTCATTCATATTCAAGAGGTAACTATAAAGATGGGTGAGGAGTCTACAAAGAAAGACCATCGTATCACCCGCAGCAATTTCAACCATCCTTTAGTGTCGAGGAATATCATAGGAACTCTATATGATATGATTTTTATAGGATTTTTTTCCTTTAGAGCCAATTGGTTCATAGGAATAGATTCATATACTCTACATTTCAAAGGAAATAAACATGATATCATTTCTATAGCTTTAGAGCCACTTGGTTCATATGAATGGATTCCTATACCCCCTTAATTTCAAAGGAAAATAAACATTAGTGTATATTCAATAGAAAAGTTCCTATGATATGAACCAAATTACATCTCTTTACTAATCCCTCCTCATAGGACTTGAGATACATGTCATCTCTAGATTCAATAGAAAAGTTCCTATGATGTGAACCAAATGACATCTCTTTTCCAATCCCTACTCATAGGAATTGAGATCCTCAGTGTCATCTCTTTCCCTACAACTTCCATGTATACATCTTCTATTCCTAAATAGATAGTACAACCCACTAGTAGCTTTTTCCAAAACATGCAACTATGGCACAAGAGCTATATAGTGTGCCAATAACTTTGAAAGATAGTCGCTGGATGAAGCTAACCCGACAGTGCAGAGATGGGCAAATCCGAGCACTACTTGCCGTTGGATATCATCAACATTCCACCAGATCTGCCACATGTACAATTTAGAAGACTCCATGGTTGAACTTAAGCATAATGCACAAACCTCAAAACACAAGCACTTCTCCTTTGTTCTAGAATCTTCTGTATCATAATTGATTATTTTTTCTAAATGAATTGCCATTATTTGTTTTTACTTTATGATTTACAATGCACAACCCATGAATCTTAACATTTTTATAAAACTAATTGATTTTGAATGAGATGAACTATAAGAACTAAACGAACATCTACATCATGCATATATGACTCAAAGCTTTACATGCTATAGTGTGTATTTATTCATAATTTGGTTTCGAAATCTCATGCATTCAATACATGTGTACCTTACTAGTTTTGAGTAGAGTAGCAAATTTCACATGCGCCCGGGTATATCAAAATGCAGGGCACATGCATCATTGCCTTTCGGTCAAACCTACGTCCACAATTTTTTGTACGTGCTATATCTCCACTGGTCCCCGAACCCAAAATGCTGCCTCGTTCCCGTAAAACCAAGCGGCCCACACATATTTAAGGAGTCGACTCGAACCCGTTTACTCTGACGTGGCCCATGCGCCGTAGTACTCCTACAAACCCTACCGCCGCACTCATCATCGGTTTTCTTCAAGAGGACGAGGGAGAAGCCGATTTGTAGTGGAGGCTCTTTCAAAAAAAAGGATCTGTAGTGGAGACCCCTACCCTAGGGTGCCCTAGGTAGCTGCCGCACACATCATTGATTTCTCTTTTCTTTATGCTCTTGTGCGCTAGAGTGAAATGATGGTTGCTTCGTCCGTCCAGCTTAATGCGGGAAAGGTGGGGCTTTGTGATTTGACCCCTCATTGCTCATTTTGTACTACTGCGGTGCTAACCTGGGTGCCTCCAATTCCAACCGCTGCTCCGAACTGTGATTTGGTGCATCGCACGTGGAACAAGACGGTGGATGAGCCACATGTCTGCCAAAGGGGTCCGGTTAAGTGTGTCGCCATTTCGTGTGCGGACTGACCCTGCTTGAGTTGCTACGCCAACACGACAGGAGCAGCCTACCACTTGGTTTTTCTCCTCGATGAATCCCGACTATATTGATCTAAAAAGATACGTGCTGAACTACCCTCTCCGCCTCGGTTTTTTATTTGTAGGCGTCTCAGTTTATAGGGCCTGCACGTAGTTCTAGGTCATCCATTTGACTAACTAAATATGAGTTACTATGTCACAAAAAGTATATCATTGGATCCTTATTGGTTGATATGTGAAGAAACAAGAAACGAGGTAGAAGTTAATGCACCGCGCCTTAGTATTTTGGGATTATTTGGTTTTAATAAGATGACTTACTCACCTAGATGGAGGGAGTAGTTGTATTTAAAAGTCGGGGCGGGGCTTTTCTGCTTGCGGTGGGCGGGCAGTTCCGCCTAGTCGGTTCGATAGAGACGCGAGAAGACGAGGGAGTAGGCTGCTGCAAACGTGGGGCTGTGTGATTTGACAGCGATTCTTCTTTGGACAGGTGGGGCCCGTGATTTGACTTGCCATTATCATTTTAAGCTGCGGCCTTCGACCGGCGTGAGTCTCCCGATTCTGACCACCTCCATACAGGTGCCTCTCCCAATGCTCCACCATGTAGTAGTAGAGGCTGGCTCTTGCATGAGAGCCCCTTCTCCACTTTTCCTTGCCTCTCTTTCCTCCACATATGCAAAAATGCCATGTAAAGCGCACTATTGTACTTACTTGCTCCTCAGGTGCTTAAGCTTGCCACATAGGCATAAATTCTGATGTGGCAAGTTAATCAAGAAGAGAGAGACTAGTTTGGTGACCCAAGGAAGAAACGGTTGCTAAGCGGCGTGTATGTAGGATCTTGAGAAGAGGTGTCTAGAGGGGGTGATTAGACACTAAGTACCAAAGTTGCAGTTTTTAACTTCTTTAGGTTTAAGTGGAGTTTAGGCACAAGTTTAACATTCTCAATACATAACAAGCAAGCATGCAAAGAGTATATGAGCAGCGGAAAGTAAAGCATAAAACTTGCAAGAATGTAAAGGGAAGGGTTTTGGAGGATTCAAACGCAATTGGAGACACGGATGTTTTTGTCGTGGTTCCGATAGGTGGTGCTATCGTACATCCACGTTGATGGAGACTTCAACCCACGAAGGGTAACGGTTGCGCAAGTCCACGAAGGGCTCCAACCACGAAGGGTCCCCGAAGAAGCAACCTTGTCTATCCCACCATGGCTGTCGCCCACGAAGGACTTGCCTCACTAGCGGTAGATCTTCACGAAGTAGGCGATCTCCTTGCCCTTATAAACTCCTTGGTTCAACTCCACAATCTTGTCGGGGGCTCCCAAGTTACACCTAGCCAATCTAGGAGACACCACTCTCCAAGAAGTAACAAATGGTGTGTTGATGATGAACTCCTTGCTCTTGTGCTTCAAATGATAGTCTCCCCAACACTCAACTCTCTCTCATAGGATTTGGATCTGGTGGAAAGAAGATTTGAGTGGAAAGCAACTTGGGGAAGGCTAGAGATCAAGATTCTTGTGGTAGGAATGGAATATCTTGGCCTCAACACATGAGTAGGTAGTTCTCTCTCGAAATAGGATCTTTGGAAGTGTAGGCTTGTTCGATGGCTCTCTCCACGAATGAAGAGGAGGTGGAGGGGTATATATAGCCTCCACACAAAATCTAACCGTTACACACAATTTACCAAACTCGGTGGGACCGAATCATCATACTCGGTCGGACTGATTTAGTAAACCTAGTGACCGTTAGGGTTTTCGTTGGGACCGATATGCAACTCGGTAGGACCGATATGGTTAGGGTTAGGGCATAATGTAATCTCGGTGAGACCGATTACACAAACTCGATGGGACCGATTTTGGTAATTAGCTAACCAGAGAGTTGGTCAGGCAAACTCGGTGGGACCGATTACTCAAACTCGGTGGGACCGATTTTGGTAATAAGTTAACCAGAGAGTTTGCATTGTAATCTCGGTAGTACCGATTACACAAACTCGGTGAGACCGATTTTGGTAATGGACATACACAGAGAGATTACAATCCCATCTTAGTGAGACCGAGATCCCTATTGGTGAGACCGATTTGCCTAGGGTTTGTGGCAGTGGCTATGACATCTGAACTCGGTGGCGCCAGATAGAAAGAATCGGTAGGGCCGAGTTTGACTTTAGGTTTAGGTCATATGTGTGGAAGTGGGAAAGTAGTTGAGGGTTTTGGAGAATATCACTAAGCACACGAAGCAAGAGGCTCATTAAGCAACACCTCATCCTCCTTGATAGTATTGGCTTTTACTATAGACTCAATGTGATCTTGGATCACTAAAATGTAAAATGAAGAGTCTTGAGCTTGAAGCTTGAGCCAATCCTTTGTCCTTAGCATCTTGAAGGAGTTCCCACATCCTTTAGTCCATGCCACTCCATTGTTGAACTTATCTAAAACATACTAGATAAAAGTGTTAGTCCAACAAGAGATATGTTGACATTAATTACCAAAACCACCTAGGGAGCACTTGTGCTTTCAGTGTACCTAGGTGAAAAGACAATTTTGAGTCTATAGCTAATTAAATGAAGCAAACTTAGCAACACCATTTCATTGGAAGAGGTCACTCCTTGACAAATGCAATAAATACGAGTACTCCCTGTGTCCCATTATATAAGAACATTTTTTACACTACCCTAGTGTAAAGAACGTTCTTATATTATGGGAGACGGAGTAAATCTGAAAAAGAGATAGAGAGGAGTAAAAAATACACTTATAGCCAACCTTATAGCCAACCTTGTTGTAGTATGAGTGACTAAGTGATGACTATGTATGACATGCCAACATCGGATAGCCTAACACACCGTATTAAATCTCCAAGGGCGCGACCATGGCGGCAACGCGACGGTCGTGGTAAGCGCGACCATGATAAGGGCTCTTTGGCAGCCCTTGGATCTGAATCAAGCGATTACGCATGCTAAGTTGCTGAAAATTTGCGAATAACCCTCCGGGATAGGATATTCACCCATAGGTCTAGAATCACGCCATGCAACCGTTCGATCTCAGATCCAAGGGCTCTCAGAAGCCCGTATCATGGGAGAATGGAAAGCCACTACCCTGCCGTTCGCACGTTGGTAGTTCGCTCCTACTCGTCCCCGCACGTCCTTTAATACTACGGCGGTTCCCTCCTAGTCGTCCCGTCCATTCACATTAAGGCAGTTCCACTAATCCTAACCCTCCTCCCAAATCCATGGCGTCCCAAATATCCCCGATCGGCGGTGAGTACAAGGTTAGAACCATCACCGGCGATGAGTTCGACGTCATCTACACCCGTACTTCCACGACGGTGAAAGGATGCCTTTCTCGCTTCAGACGCTTGTTCGAAAACTCACATGATGAGTGGGTCGCTGGGCTAGATGTTGAGTACACCACAGTCGTGGGACGAGAGAAGGATCTAAAGGACGAAGAGAGGAAGAAGCCCGCCGTGATCCAGGTTTGCGTACATAATGTTTGCTTGGTCTACCACATATGCTATGCCGACGTTGAGTGCCAGGATTTTAAGAACTTCCTCGAGGACAAAACAGTCAAATTCGTTACCGTAGACTTTAAGAACGACAAAGAAGTCTTGCGTGGGATAGGCCTCATTGTAGGCAACCCCTTCGACCTCCAGAAGAATCGGCTGGTGCCCTCTCGTCAGCCTTCAATGCTGACCCTGGCAAGAGCCATGGTTCATCCTTCATCTGATGGCGGAGAAACCTCCATACCGTTTCATCGTCATGCATGGCAGCGGAATGTACTAGACATAGACCACATCCAGTACGCTGCAATGGATGGCTACCTTTGTTTCAATATCTACAAGGGCTGGATGAAGAGCAACAACCAAGTTGGAAGTTCAAGCAAAGAAGTATCGGCCAAGAGGAAGAGGGACAAGGACGAAGTCGAGGACGTGGACGAGGACTCCGAGTAAGGTGGCAGTGTCATTGCTCATGGTGGTTCTAAGGCTGGTCATAGTGGGGAGTAACTTATACTAGTGTCATATGCATGACACTAGTCTAAGTTACTACCTTCATAATGCAAAGTAACACGATAGTGGTGTCATAGATGGCTTCATTTATTAGCTTGTAGACTCATCTTGTCTTGGGAAGCGCTATATTCTGATAACATATTATGTTACCACCTCACATTAAATACTTGCCACATAAGCAAAAATTTCTTGGAGTGCGCTATGTTACTAGCTAAGTTACTCCCAATATGACTAGCCTAATGCAGTGTCTACGGATTAGTTGCATAGTTTAATTTCAGGTGTGCTTAGTTTAATTTGAGGGTGTGTTGTGTTGAGCCCCAGTGAGA
Source organism: Aegilops longissima (assembly GCA_021605205.1). Taxonomy (NCBI): domain Eukaryota; kingdom Viridiplantae; phylum Streptophyta; class Magnoliopsida; order Poales; family Poaceae; genus Aegilops; species Aegilops longissima. Next base: position 199,899,044 of record CM038676.1, read on the forward strand.
ACTATGTTATGTTTCTTCTCGTTACTTTAACTCTTGGTATGTACATACTAGTACTAGTATTTCTTTAATAGAATTTAGCACCCCAATTAAGCACGTACTAGCTTTTTAATAGTACTATATGCATAATTTGGCGACAGCGCTCTCTATATGTACCACCTTTTTAAAAATTTCAATTTTGCTCCATGGCGCAATCCATCGATAGTGAGTACTACTGTACAAAAGTATACATTTTTAAAAGGCTAGCGTCTGTTCATCACACACATATATATATATATATATATATATATATATATATATATATATATATATATATATATATATATATATATATATATATAGCCGCTAAATTCTCAACCTAGAACGACGTGCATGCCATGTAGTAAACCGTCGGAGGAAGTATAGTAAAATGAGGTGATTTTACCGAGCGATCGGCGGGGCATGCCACCCTGTCATGCGGTCTCACGTGTCTTGATGTACCAAGGCGATCTGCGTGTCCCTCTTGAGGCAGAAGCAATACTAGTACGTGGTTTGGGATTATGTCGAACCGAAGTGTGAAATAATGGTTGGTTCGTCCCGTGCAGGAAGGTGCGGCATTGTGATTTGACGTCTCATTGCTCATTACTACTCTTGGGCGGAGCAGTGGGGTGCGTCCCCTGCTGTTCTGCCTTTGTTATTTGGTGCTTGACCGTCCACCGGTTGCTATATGTCCCACATGTCGGCGACGAAGTACATAATTCATGAAAGGGAGCGTTGATGGAGGTATACTACAGAAATTCATGAAAGGAGCAACTTAGTTTTGGAAAAATCTGTTTTTATGGATGTACGTACCCACTAGGGTTTATAGGGCTCATCTAACAAACATTCGTTTTTCCGTTTGATAAGTCTCAGTTCTACTATACTAGTAGTAGTACCATTACATGTTGGATTTCGAGGTGCGTTAGATCACCCGACGCAAGCAGTGTCAAGAGGAAACTAACCAATGCATGTACAAGTTCATGGAAATTTAGTGGTCATTCATGCATTCTTCTAATTAATGCCTCGGTAAACATAACTTCTTGAGAAAAACGAGCTTACTGTGCAAACTATGAAATTAATTCGACCACTCACCGTCTACCTTGGTTGGAGAGATTTTGAAATTGAGCCATAAACTGGAAAGGAGGGAGTAGTAACTTTTGTCTACTATTTGTGGCCATGTATAGATGCAAAATGTATTTTTTTATAGTGGCCTTGTATAAGTAAATAGAGGGAGTACTAACCAAAGTACGTAGTAGGGACAAGGGAGCGGGCGTAAAGGCGTACAGTAGTAGTAAGCTTCACCTCATCCTGCGAGCCACCGCGCCCGTGGGCGGGGGAGACGGCGTACTAAGCAAGTTTCTCCTTGTTCTACGAGTTGACGGGACACATCAAAAGTACTCCAGTGTATAGAGCCTTGCCTCTAAGGTAGGCCCCACATGGTTTGCCTCTTTTTTTAGTTTAACATAACGCGTCAAGTCGCAATTTGTTTGTTCACCCGTGGTAGACGATCCTCCCTCCACCAAGTGGACAACCAAGACGTGCCAAATTACCACATGGGCTGCCTTTTTAAATGAGAAATGAGCTCCACCGTGTACCAGCAGGGGTGTGGTTGGGAAAGATACGGAGAATCGTGCACCGTGCGTGCACCTCTTCTCTTCGTGCATGTCCCCCACCTACGTGGGTGTGTGTGAGAGAGATACAAACCTAGACATAATGCGCCGTCCATCCCCATGCCTTCGCCCAGTCCGACCACCAGTCACCACCACGGCACCACGCCCCACTCCTCCTCACCTTATCTCTCATATTTCTCCCTCCATTTTTATACAAGGGGCCACTATCAAAATTACAATTTGCAGATATACAAGGCCACTAACACTTATCGATGCAATATTAATGGTGTTTGCCTCGTGGTACTAGCAAAGGAGGACATTAATTATCCCTTGCATGCATGCGGGAGTTTGTAAAAAAATGCATCTTGATGTTCCGTGCAATGCACGGGCATCTTGCTAGTCCATGAAAACAACACATGGAAAAATTCCACGGCGAACGAGGGATTTGAATCTGTTGGGAGGGGCTGTTTGGATCTTGCCCGGGGTAGCCAAAATATTGGCGACCCTTTTGTCCACCGGTGCCTTTGCCACCGATGAACGAGGAATGGCTTGGGTGCTCATGTTTTCATGCATTCTCCAGCGTGCACGTTGGAGAAAAGCTCGCACGAGATGTGTTTTTTGTCCCACAACACCGCCCGAGCCGCCCGCAGACTGACCGGTGACCCGCAAATTACGCCATCCAACCGTAGCCGCACACATTATGACAGCAACTCAACCAACTGGACGAAATTCATGCAAACACGTAGACAAATTGATATTTCATATAAACAACGACGGAAATCATGTAAAATACCGGATTTTCACACAAACATGACGGATTTTATTACATTCAAATGAACTACGCGGTGCTCGTTCTAGACAGCACAGGTATATAATACCTGGCCTAAATGGCCGCCCGCTGATTGATTTGTGTTCCTCATGTCTGGCAACATGATCACCGGACTGCCGGGAGCCCCGGAGGTATATGCTTCAGCACAAAGGACGGCTCGCTTCCCCACTGCCCAACTGATATCATTGGCTGGTGCCGAAGATGATGGTGGCCGGCACCGGTTCGAGTTCATCACCGGCCACTACTTCGCCATGGCCGACACCGGCTCGAGTTCATCCTAACATTGACCTCTTCCGTGGAGCCCATGCGGGGTCGACGAAGGTCCTTGCAACAAAAGGATCCGGCAAGACACCTACTGTGTATGCCGCCGTCGCCTCCGCGGTGGCCTTCATGGAACCCAAGCGGTGGCGGCCTCCCGTGTTCTACTTCTCCTCGATGATGGCGGCGGACGCGGAGGCGCTGGCCACCGACTCGTTGCTCTCCGCGCACCCGGCTTCTGTCGCTGCTTGCATGGCGCGGCCGCCGGCATGGGAGTCTCGGCCACAGAAACGGGAGACGCGATACGAGGTGGCGGCGTGGACGGCAGCAACGACGCCCGTGTGTCGCTCCTCGTCGAGCTGGCCTAGAGCGGCGAGTTGCTGAACCGCGCGCCGGTTTGGGGCGGCAACTGGCTCCGTCGAGCGAGGGGAGGGAGGTGGATCAGCGAGCTGCATAGCTCGTAACCGGCGGGCTACCCAGCCGGCTTTGATGCAGAATAACTACTCTTCGTAAGCCATTGTAAGAGTGGACAAAATGGTGGAGGAGATAGGGGAGCGGCGGAGGTGTGCGATTCTTGGCCGGCGTTTGGCCTCGATTAAATAGGAGATTAAATAGACGGCGGACAGGAGGAGCTCGGCCAGCGTTGCGTTTAACGCCGGCCCGGTCATGAATGGACGTGTGTCCAGAGTGGGTTTCTCGGCTTCCACATGGGCGGGTTTCATGGAGGCGTTTGAATGCGGCACGGAGGCGTGTTCAGCCGGGCGTGCATGCGAGTGGCGCCCTCGACTCGACCTAGGACACCGCGCCGTTCTTCCAGCGACGTGTGGGCTCTTTGGGTGCATGGCCTGCATGTCGGTGACCCAACGCAGGCAGCGCTGTGAAGGAACCTTTGGTGGGCGAGGCGGTCGAAGCGGGCATTTCATAAACCGATGATTGTTCATTGAGTGTGGCGTCATCTTTTCATGTAGTTAAGCCTACTATGTTGATAGCCTGTTCGATATGTTGTGATTCATAAAGACCGATGCAAACATCAATGTTTTGCTTATCACAGATAAGATTGATTAATACCCGTAACAATCCATGTCCTTAACAAAGGGTGCATGCACGTATAGGTTGGCGTGTGTCTTGCGTCGTGTGTTATGCGCATGCGGCGCGTCACGAGTGTTGCGTGCGTGCAAGGGTGCGTTCGGTGTTGCATGCATGGAGTGCGTGCGTGCGTGTGTTCGTGAGTGCATGTATGCGTGTCGGTGTTGTTGCGCCAAAGCATCTTGTTGCGTGTGTGGTGACCGTGATGAGCTTATTCTGAAGTCGGTGACCATATCGTGATTTACGCATCAAATACAATGACCGTAAGTGTCGTCAACAAAATCTGAGCACACATCAAATGCAAAGTCCGTCGGTGTCATCAACAAAATATGGAGACGTACCATGAGCTAGATACCGTTGTACTATTGTATATGCTTATTTTCTTAGTGGCCGATTAACGTGTGTGGTGTGGTGGGCACATCATTTCTAGTTGTGGTGGGTCAACATGAAGACTCATGGGTCGGTTCCATCCTGCGCCACATATAGGTTGGACCGAGGGCGTGTTATCTGGAGACCCATGTGGTGGACTCGGCGTACAACATGAAGCTACAGTCGTCGGAGGACTCTATCCCCACCGGTGATAAGCCGACTATATATGATTTGTAACCCTAGGCCCTTAGTATGTTGTACAAGCTTGTGGGGTTAGTTAAATCGATAGTATACACACATGCACAATGCCTGGTATTCACGTGTACTTTGTACACACCCTATCACTAATATACGATACCGAGTAGGCTCTTTCTTCAACTGCAGGGTCCGATCCGAACTAGGGTAAAACTTTGCCTCGTATTACCATCCAGCCTAACAGCCGAGGATATCCTACGAATGATATGATGAAATCATATCTGCCAACTACTATTAGAGATTTGTGTCGGGGGGCAATGTGTGCGAGAGAGGCCTAAAGATAATGTGCGTCTGGGAGACACGTAGGCACATATATGTGCGTATAGAGGCCTAGTAGAGACCGTGCATGTGTATATATGCATGTGAGAGAAATAGTGTTTTCCAACTGAGATTAGTGAAAAGAGTGGTACATAGTAGTCGAGAAGAGAGAGAGAGAAGAGAGAGAGCATGTCGTGAGACACCCCGACACCACGAGAGAGATTGTGAGCATGTGTGAAAGAGAAATGCCGAGGCATATAAAGTGTGTGCATTTAGATAGAGAGATATATAACACGTTTGTGAGAACGGGGCGAGGCATAGTGCTTCTACGTGTAAAAGGCGGTTCTACACATTAAATTAAAATATAAATGGCATTATTATTTTTGGATGAGATCATGAATTTTGCAAAATTGCATATGGACGAAAATCGGTCTATCAGACACCCATACTCTATTGAATTCTAGCATGTGCATGTGTTTATTTCATATTATCGATCCATAGGGTGAGAGCGGTTTGAAATACATGCAATGGATGCTTTTGCAATTCATATATAAACATTAATTAGTGCACTCCATGTTGTTAGTGTGAAGCACTTTATACATTTGTCACTTGCATGGATACATTCCAAATTGCTAGCTACTGAAATAAAATACATGTCGAATTCAACATAAAGGGGTTTGAAGATTCAATTCATAGGAAGTGCATTCATCTATTTGAACCGAGATAATGGCATTTGTAAATCAGATGTAAAAGGGGCATCAATCTTTGTTGTGAGTTTGAACATGCTATATATATTCATACGCATATCTAACTTTTTTGCAACCAAGGAGATTATACCGGAACCATGCATGAACTGAGGTAAGTTGCATATTTTTAATATATACTCGTGTACAATGTATATTAAAATGTACCCCTCCATTCCAAAATAATCGTAGCTTTAGGATTTTCAAGAGTAAATATTTGTGAAGTTTGACAAATCTTGAAAGTTCAATTCAAGAGAACCAAACGTTAATGCTTCGCTCCCAAATATTGAGCGAAGCGTCAAATAGGCCTCTGGTCACCCGAAACCGCCATGAGACTAATGTTTTGGTGGTAGGAAAATACTGTCCCGACTCGGCCCGTGTAGCCTATCGGCCCGATGTCCAAAGGTCTAAACCGGGTAGGTTTGTAACTTCACCAAGGCGCCAGTCTCAACCGCCTCGAGAAGCATTCATCGCCGTGGGCACCTAAACACCCATGCGCTCGGCGAAATCTATCCATACACATTTGGGACACGACATGACTGTCCTACCCCCAACCCGCAATATGTCCGAAATTTTAGATGGGGGCAAAGTTTGTAACTTTCCCCAAATTTCAAACAAGCGCGTCTCAAACCGAAACATTGTTCCCCCTTAGTTCCCCGCCTCCCTCCGTTTCCCCATTCATACTCCGTGGGCGCAAAAACGCCCTCTCCACCAGCCGCAAAACCCCAGCCTCCTCCGTCCTCCACCCCATAGCGGCCGATCCACCGCCGCCCTCTTCCATCACGCCGGGGCCGGTACCCTGATGTCGTCGTCCAACGCAACCGCAACCGCAACACCCTCAAGGACTTAGCAGCTGAAGCCGAGGCAGAGCTGCCTCCACGACACCGACGCCGACGTGCGCCGTACCAGAACCACTCCGACCACGCCGTCCTACGCCTCACTGCTGCGGCTCCACTGTCGCAACCGTCCATCGCACCCGAGCTGTTCCCGCTACACCGTCGTTCGCCGCCTCGGATCTGCTTCCCCGCCGCCGACAGATGGCCACCTCATCACACTCAACAACTTGGCCATGGGTTCGTCCAAGGCTGCACCGTCCTCCACAACTTCTAGTTTCCGGCGAACAACAAGATCGTCAGAAAAACAGAAGGAGGACACAGCACTGCCAGCAGAAAGAGGTACTCTTCCCTTATTCGTGCAAATCTTACGTCTCCGCTCACACCGTATTCATCCCACAAAAGAAACTAGTTGAGCGCTTCTTACTGCATCTTCTTCGTGATACTAAATGCACAAGGTTTCCTCCCTTTTACTATTTCACCTTTGCTAGAGGTCAGTAGCCCGCCTGGATTTCAATTCAGGGTCAGTCGAACCGCAATTAAAAGAAGCAGCACCCGCTTAGGCGCGCAGAGCACCTAGTCCGCCTATTCCCCGGGGAAGCGGCGCATTGGTGTCTATCATAGGGGTGTGGGGTGCAGGAGCTGCTTGCGCCCGATCTGGAGGTCGGCGGGGCTTGAATGGATGGCCGGGGGGCGGTGCCAAGCACGGCGGTGCGGTGAGGTCGAGGGGAGGGCGCAGGCAGGGGAGGAATACTGGGTCGGTGGTCGCTGCTGTTTTGAGGAAGATCGTCAACACTGACTGGTTGGAGGTAGATGAAGGCGATCTGCCCGTTCTTTGTACATCGGACGGTGCAGAAAAAATGGACTGACCTATTTGCTTTCAGTCGACTGTTATTTTCATAGAATCCTGTAGTAATTGAGTGTGCCATGCATGTTGTAGAGCTATCATATGTCTCCCATCATTTATTTCTCACCGACCTGCTATCTGCTACCTTTACACTGTACTAATTGTGCACACACTTCACCCATACTCACACTATTGTTTTTTTATGCATGGGTATTTCAGACTCTGACGCAGTGTTGATGAATGCAGAAAAGAAAAGACAGAAGTCGCTCCAGTGTAATTTGAAGATAAGCACTAAGTGTTTCAGCACTCTAATGGGTGAAGTGTCGTGAGTTGGAGACGATGGCGTAGATCTGCAGTTGATGATCTCAATTGCCACACAACCATCCCGGTGCTTGCTTTAACTTCATTTGTCAAATGTGGTTGCATGTTGCATATGGTGTCTAGCTTGTATTTCTTCCAATTTGGTTAAATTGCATCTGCTTACTTTACACATTATACCTTTGATAATGACATGCCTTCCTGTTTTTGATACATACTACATATGTCTATTAACCATGTTCGTACATCAAACTAATGCTCTTTGTATCCCTCGTCAATCACTTATGATGAGATAGTCACCCGGGTGGGTTACTGTGAGACGCCCTACTCGTTTAAAGAGTGCAGTGTCATCCTCCCCACATGATTCTCAAGAAACAACAAGGCTAAATGAAGATAGTCAACGTAGCTCTCTAGTTGATCACCGCAATTCCCCCACACCACCATTGCAGGTACTTTCTCTTACTTGGCAGTGTGATATGTGGTTGCATGTTGCATATGGTGTCTACCTTGTAATGCTTCTAATTAGGGTAAATTGCATCTGCTTAGTTAACACATTATACCTGTGAATATGACATGCCTTCCTGTTTTTGGTACATACTACGTCTTTTTATTAACCATGTTCTTACATCAAACTACTTTTCTTGTGTATCCCTCATCAATGCTCCTAATTTGTTAAATTGCATCTCCTTAGCTTACACATTATACATGTGAATATGACACGCCTTTCTGTTTTTGGTACATACTACATCTGCCTATCACACCATGTTCTTACATCAACTTCTTCGTTCTTGTGTATCCTGCGTCTATAAACTTATGATGAGACAGTCCATGCGTGGGTTAATATGAGACGCAATACTCTTATAAAGAATGCAATTTCATCCTCTCCACATGATTCTCAAGAAACAACAAGCCTAAATGAAGATATTGAACGTTGCTCTGTACCTGAAGACAACACTTCCCCTACACCACCATCACAGGTGCTTGCTCCAACTACGCAGTGTGATATGTGGTTGCATGTTGCATATGGTGTCTAGCTTGTAATGCTTCTAATTAGGGTCAATTGCATATGCTTATTTACACACTATACCTGTGAATATGACATGCCTTCCTATTTTTGGTACACACTACATCTATGTGTTAACCTTGTTCTTACATGAAACTACCTCTCTTCTGTATCCTGCATCAATCGCTTACGATGAGTCACCTTTATTCGTTGCATGTTGCATATTATTTCTAGCCTGTTGCCATGTATTGCTTCTAATTTGGTCAAATACATTTGTTAGGGCACCCTTTTAATTTGGCAGAGTGATATTGGTTTCATCTTTCATATGGTTTCTAGCTTGCATCAATTCTAACAAGTTCAAGCACCTTGTGCTTAGTTTACACTTTATACATCATACATGTCAATATGTCACGCCGTCCTATTTTTCATACATATTCCATCCTCCTATCATGCGGCTGCCTTACATGAAAGTAGTGTTCGTCGGTATCATGCATCAATAAGTTCTGAAGAGCAAATTTTATTCCTTTTTCTTGTGGGTTTGACTTGACAAGGCAAAATCAAGAAAGAGGAAGGAAAAGAGTAAGGAAGGCGATGATGGTGGTCCTCTGCAGCAACGTAAACAGAGCATCTGTACCGATTCTCCTTGTACTTATAGTGCATTACATGGTCCAAGTCTCCGCTCCCCTACTCCACCATCCAAGGTGCTTGCTCTAACTCGGCAGTGTGATATCTAGTTGCATGTTGCATATGGTGTCTAGCTCGTATTGCTCCTAATTAGTGTAAACTGCATCTGCTTAGCTTACACATGATACATGTGAATATGACACGCTTTCTTGTTTTTGGTACATACTATATCTGTCTATCACACCATGTTCTTACATGAAACTACTCTTCTTGTGTATCCTGCATCAGTCACTTATGATTGGACACCTTTAAGTTGGTAGTGTGATATTGGTTTGCATCTTGAATATGATTTCTAGCATGTATTGCTTCTAGTTTGATGAACGCCACCTATGACGAGACAGTTTTAACTTGGCAGAGTGATATTGATTGCACCTTCCATATGGTGTCTTGCAGTGTTTCTAATTTGTTGAAGTGCCTTCTGCTTAGTTACCACATCATAGGTGTGAATATGTCAAGCCGTCCATTTTTTCGTACATATTCCATCCTCGTATCATGACTTTGCCTTTCATCAGAGTAGTGTTCATCAGTATCATGCATGAATGAGTTCTGAAGAGCGAATGATATTACTTTTTCTTGTCGGTATGACCTCACAATGCAAAATCAATAAAGCTGAAGGAAATTGGCAAGGCATTGGATGATGGTGGTCCTTCCGAGCAACTGAAACGGAGGTTCTCTACAGATTCTACTCCGCCATCCTCCCAACAAGATTCGCAAGACAACGCAAGGCTAGACAGTCAACGTAGATGTGTAGTTGATGAGCACATCTCCCCTACTCCACCATCACAGGTGCTTGCTCTAACTTGGCACTAGTATATGTGGTTGCATGTTGCGTATGATTTCTAGCTTGTATTGCTTCTAACTTTGTTCAATTGCATCTGCTTACTTTACACATAATGCCTATGAATATGACATGTGTTCCTGTTTCTACATCAGACTACTATTCTTGCATATCCCGCATCAGTCACTTATGATAAGGCACCTTTAAGTCGCCACTATGATATTGGTTGTGTCTTGCATATGATTTCTAGCATATCTTGCTTCTAATTTGTTGAAAGCATCATACAGTTTGAACTTGGCGAGTGATATTGGTTGCATCTTTCATATGGTGTCTAGCTTGCAGTGCATCTAATTTGTTGAAATGCCTTCTGCTTAGTTGCCACATCATAGGTGTGAATATGTCACACCATCCTGTTTTTCATAGATATTCCATCCTCGCATCATGTGTTTGCCTTTCATCCAAGTAGTGTTCATCAGTATCATGCATGAATGAGTTCCGAAGAGCGAATTTTATTACTTTTTCTTATCGGTTTGACTTCACAATGCAAAATCATTACAACTGAAGGAAATTAGTCCGGCAGTGGATGATGGTGGTCCTTCGGAGCAACTCAAACAGGGGGTCTCTACAGATTCTACTCTGCCATCCTCCCAACAAGATTCGCAAGACAACACAAGGCTGGAGAGTCAACGTAGCTGTGTAGATGATGAGCACATCTCCCCTTCTCCACCATCACATGTGCTTGCTCTAACTTGACACTATTATATGTGGTTGCATGTTGCGTATGATGTCTAGCTTGTATTGCTTCTAACTTGAATTGCATCTGCTTACTTTACACATAACGCCTGTGAATATGACACGTGTTCCTGTTTCTAGAACATACGTGTACATGATGAGCACATCTCCCCCACTCCACCATCACAGGTGCTTGCTCTTACTTGGAACTATTATACGTGGTTGCGTTTTCCATATGATGTCTAGTTTGTATTGCTTCTGATTATGTAGAATTGCATCTGTGTAGCTTACAACTTATACCTGCAACGATCACTTACCCATAAGACACATTTAACTTGGGATAGTGATGTAGGTTGCATCTTGCATTGTCTTCTAGCTTGTACTGCTTCTAATTTCTTGAAATGGCACTTACGATGAGACACTTTTTACCTGATAGAGTGATATTGGTTGCATTTTCATATGGTGCCTAGCTTTCATTTCTTCTAATTTTGTTGAAATGCCTTCCGCTTACTGTTTTTTCATACATATTCCATCCTCCTATCGTACATGTGAATATGAAACGCTATCTTTTTTTGTATATATTCCATCCTCCTATCCTGCGCTTGTTTCGGGGAAGCTGATCCACGAACACCTATGGGACCGGCGGACCGAGCCTTCTTGAGTTCGCGAGGCGGAGATCGCATGAAAAGAGCAGATCGGTAAGCACCAGCGGTTTACCCAGCTTCGAGCTCTCCGGAGAGATAACACTCCTCTTGCTGCATGTCTGAGTGTATTGAGTTCTTGCTTGGGGCGCTGAATGCTACAGTACAAACCAGCCGCTAACGAGACCTAGCGTGAGTGTTTTCTGCCTTCGAACCCCTCGAACGCCTCTCTACGTTGCGCATGGGCCTCCTTTTATATGCTCAAGGGGTCTCCGACAGGTGGCAACGTAGACAAGGGTAAAAATGGAAAAGGAATTGCGGTTGGTACAGCTACCTGTATAGTGTATCATACCTAACAACGGCGGCGGGGATAAAGGCATTAAATGCCCATCTCGTCGCCCAAGCGGTGCAAGCGAGGGACCGTCGGGGGCGCCACGCTGCCATGATGGCAATCTTGTCGGCGCTGCTTGCCTGCTGCGCGCAGCGCTGGCCGCACAGACCTCTTGCCACGCAGCGCTTGGAAAGGTCGAGGCGACACGTTAGTGGATGTCTTTGGGCCTTGATGCTGAGTGGTAGTCTGCCGCGGCAAGCGGCGCTTGCCGCGGTTGTTGCCTTGTCGCGTCCGGAAGCTTGTCGCTCGCCGGGCCTTGCCGGGACGCGTGGCGCGTCGCGGCATGTTCCTTGAGATGCCTTCGTTGGCCTTCCCGGCAAGCTCCTCTTGCCGGGGCCTTGTCTCCTAGATGCCTTGGGTGGCATTCCCGACAAGCTCCTCTTGCCGGGGCCTTGTCTCCTTGGCTTGAATACTTTGTTCTTTAATGGCTCCAAAGGAACCACGGAGGACCTTGGCGGTCACCCGGCAAGCCTTGCCACGGGGTGCTGCAACTGCCCGTGCACGAGTTCGGGATACTAGGGTACCCCTACTCTAGTACACCGAGGAGCCCAGAACTGGGCCACACACGGTGCAGCGCTGTTGGGCCAGGTCAAAAACAGAACTGCAGACGCAGCGGCCTGGGTTACGCCGTATCTCCTCCGGACCCCACCGCCCTCCACGAGCAGCCGCGCGTCGAATGCGGCGTCGTGGGAGAGATCGTGGGTGGTTTCTTTATTCGGAGAAAGCGGAACGTCTGCCCCTCCCCTTTATAAGAAGGGGAAGCGAGGGCAGTTCGCCCATCTCGCCGATTCTGTTCCAATCTCCAAAAACCTCCGCCGCTCCCCCCTTCTTCCCAAAGCTGAAAAGAGAGCAGCGCTCCGCCCCCCATTGCCACCAGCATCACCAACACCGTCGATCTCCCCCACCACCTCCGCCATGGCTCCGAAAGCCGACAAGGGGAAGGCCGTGAAGTCGGCCGAGGCGCGATGGCTTCATGGCCTTCTGCGAAAGGCGGGCAACCTTCCCCCTCGGCCGCGCGCGAAGGATCGAGGAGTACTACTACCTCTTACGGTCGACGGAGCCGCGGCGCATCCAGCGCGCGAAGGTACTCCCAGCTGCCGCTTGAACTGGCTCGAATGGATACCCTTTCTTGGCGCTGTTCTTCTCTGCGGGCTCTGCCCGCCCTTCTCTGAATTTTTCGTGATATCATGAACACCTCGGGTTCCGCCTCCTTGACTTCACCCCCAATGCCGTTCGACAATGGCAGTTTTAGCACATCTCTGCGAAAACTTTGTGGATTCTATCAAGCGTAGCTCTTCTCCTCCACTTCTTTATGCCCGAGTTGAGAGAGGAGCCTCTTCCGGCGGAATCGCTTGGATCTCGAGGGCCGGCAAGAAGGAAGCTTATCTGGAGGAGAGCTCCGCGACAAGTGGGAGGAATGGAGGCAGGCGGTGTTGGATTGTCGAGGAGAACCATGAGCCATTTACCGTGGCGCCAAACCCGATGGTGCGGCAGCGATTGGAACAGCGTGGCCCGGAAGGCGCTAGGCTGAAGATTGCCGTCACCGGATCCTCGCCTTAGACTTGCGGGCTTCTTGTAGGCGCCGTTGGCGCGATTTTCTTCGTCGCCGCGCGCCCCCCTGCGGGAGAGGAGAGACCGCTGGGAGTTCGAGCGGCGGATATCATGAGGTTGCGCCGGGCCTCAACTTCAACTTCTTTGTCTTGGAACTGGGCGCGATGCTCTTGGAACTGTTCAAGCACGATCCCGATCATCCCGAAATGTTCAGGTTGCCGAGGGGTGTCGTTCGGCTGTGCAACAATTCCTTGCTCGACCGCATCCGTGCAATGATGCCACTGTCGCGACTTCGCATGGAATTGTCCCAACTTGGCAAACCTGCAGATGGCGTCGTCGCGGGAGTTCTTTGGCGCCTGGTAGAAGTCCCGGTCCGCCCGATGAACAGAAGAGCCTCACCAGCGACACCACCGATGATGAGATGCGCGCGCCGCCACTAAACTGGAAGAGGCGGCGGCAGCTACTACATGGCGAGTTCGGATTCACCGTGGAGGCGGCAGAGAGGCAGCGAGCGGCAAGCCTTGTCGGCGAGGAGCTTGCGGCGAGAAGAGCTTGTCGGGCCTGAAGCTGAGTCGGCGAGCCACGCCGGCGCCTCCTCCCCACCTTGACAGCTTGCATAGCGGAGCCCCAGCTCCACCAAGAAGCGTCTCCACAAGGCCGGAGATGTGGCGGGGCGGCGGGCGGGTCAGCAACCGCCCGGCGCCATGCCAGCCTCCGCCCGCAGCAAGCACTGTTGCAGCAGGAGCACCTCACGCCGCTGCAGCAAGCGGGCGGGCCCTCCCAGACCACCGCTTACTGCTCCCGCCAAGCGGCCAAGGAACCCACTCCTCCGCCTCGTCGTGGAGGCGGGCAGGTGATCTCTCCGCGCTCAGCTCCGGCGAGGAAGAAGAAGAGTAAGATCCTTTCTGTACTTGTAGTTCTTCAATTTGTTGCTTTGTCTTGTATCTGATTTGCTTCCTCTGAACCCATTCCTTTTCGGGCCGCTGGCCCAGAGCGTCGAAGAGCCAAGGTCCCGTGATTGTCATCGAGGCGAACCCACCATGCAGCAGGAGGCGTGTCAGGACCACCTTGCGGACCAGCAACCCTTCCTCAAAGCAGCCCCAGCGCAGCCCCCATCGTAAGTATATAGTTTACTTCCTACTGTTAGGCATGCATGGGTGCTCTTTCTTTGCTGATATCTGACTGTTGGTTTGTGTAGGAGTAGAGCAGCCTCACCAGGAGTGCACGGAAGCCGCTCCCGAAATGCCATCTGCTTTGACTACACCGCCAAGGGAGGATCCCCCAGCAAGGGAGCGTTCTCCGGCAATGGAGACTTCTCCGGCGAGGGACAGTTCTCCGGCAAGGGATAACACCAGCGACCCTCCGGTGGTTGAGACCACAGCTGCAGATCCTAGTACAGGTAATCCTCTTGCTTGAAAACTCCCCTTGTGTTCTTCTTCTTCTGATTTTCTTTTTGGATATTTGCTTGGCTTATCTTTCTTTTCCGGTCATCAGATCCATCTGCCACAGAGCCAATGGAGACCGAGGTCGCCGGCGAGGAGGACCTGCTGCAATCTGACGGCGCCGCTTGTCACCGAAGAAGCCGGCGCTGATGATCTGGCGGCGGAGAGCCGCCAAAGCTGCCACCGCAGACCGGCGAGGGGTCCGCGATCGCCCAGCGGCCCGAGGCGCAGGGGCGCCAGGCGCTACGCGGACCGCCGATCCCTCCGCCCTGCTGCAGCGTCGGGCTCGAAGAGCCCCAGCCAGCGCCCTGTTGAAGGCGGCGATGGCATCTTCATCAAGCTCCCACGGGCATCGAGCTCTAGGCGCCGATCGAAGAGAGACCTTTGATGAAGAGTTGCTCGCCTCCGCTGGATGGCGCTGGTCGGCGCGCCAAGCAGCAGCGGCGAGTCGAGGAGGAGCAGCTGCTGCTGGAAGCTGTTGTCGCTCCACCGCGCCCGACAGGCCAAGCTGGAATCCCGGAAGCGCTTGTCGCGGCGGGAGCAGACATCAGCGAGAGGAGCTCCGGGGCCTCAACCAGGAAGCTCTCCGGTCCTTGGCGAGGAGGCGGGGCGACTTCGCCGAGGCGCAAAGCCTTCCTCCTCGAGAAGGCTGAAGTTGAAAAGCAACAGCTGCTTGCTGCTGAGAAGCTGTCTGCTTGAAGCGATTTGGTGCAGCGGAAGGTCAACCTTGACAGCCATGAGGAGGAGCTTACCATGCGCGAGCAAACATTTGGCGGGGCTCTCAAGGAAGCGAGAGGATGCAGCCGCAGCTGCCGAGGCCGCCAAGAAGGAGCTGGAGACAAAGGTGGCGCAGCTAGAGGCCAATCTCAAGGTGGCGGCGAGGCTTGCTGCACTCAAGCGTGGCCGAGAAGGGCGCCTCAGTCTTGGCGAGCTGCAGGTCGTCTCGCCGAGAGGAGCAAAAGCTTAAGCGCCGCCAAGGACTCCAACGCAGATCTTGAGTTGAAGCTGACTACTTTGACCCGAGACGCTGGGCGGCGCCGAGGCAGGAGGTGGCCTTGAAGGAGAAGATCAAGGCCGACGAGGCAGCTGGCGAGTCTTCTTGCCGCCGAGCAGCTTTTAAGGAGAATGTGGAGCCTTGGACCGAGGTCTCGTGGATCTTCTGCAGCCATCGACGAGGGAGCTGGCGCAGCTGGGGATGGAGGATCTTGGGTATTCCTCAATGAGCACCTCCAACCCAGCGCTAAGCTCAGCTTGTTCTTCAAAGGCGTGGCGGCGGCCCTCCACGACTCGGGAAGAGATCCCAAAGCAGCTGGTCGGCGAGTCGCGCGGATCTCTTGCTGAGCTCTTCAAAAATGCTGATGAAGGTGGCCTTCCGCAACCCAGGCCTCAACCTCACCAACGTCCTCAAGACCTTGCCGCGGATGCTGATCTGAAGCGCTCAAGACCCTTATCGCACCATTGTGGACAAGGTGAGCAAGATCAAGAGGGTTGAGGGCGATCGCGTAGATTAGGCAGCCCGTTTTCTCTTTTTGTTGCCGCTGCTGGTCGTGTTATGAGAACAATCTATTAGAGCTGTGACAAGCTATCTTGTAATATAACTCTATTTCGGGTAGCAATCGCTATGTTATTTCCTTTACTTGATCCCTTCCTTTGTATGTTTTTTCCCTACGCTTTTAGGGAACTTGTTGGCCTGAGCACCTTTGCATTGGCGCTGAGTCTTGAGACGTCGGCAGCCTGCAAGCGGTGCCGCTCTTGACAAGAAACCTTGTCGCAACTAGTCGTAGCTCACTTAAGTTGTTGAGCGGACTCGAAACAAAGTAAGGCGCAACTAGCTACGAGTTGGTTCCTCCAGCACAGGGTTTTCCATACAAAGCACGGTCGTTCGAGGAAGATAACTTAAAATTTTAAAACTGATTGCTCAAACTTTAGCAACTTAGCTTTTCTGTCATTTGCTTCCCGTAAGCGAAACTTCCTCGGCGGCGCTTGGTCCACAGCATTATCTTCTCCTTTCCCCACAGCAAACTTGTGGGCGAGGAACCTTCCTTTCTTTGAGAAAGAAAAGAAGAAAATAAAGATATGGAGCCTTACGGCTCGTTATTGCTAACCGGGGTAGGTGCTGCACAAAGTGTCAGATAATGCATGCAAATAGAAGTAGAAAGCATGAAATTGACGAGATGTGCGGAGCACATTAGCTTTACTTATGGACGGGGTCTGCGCCCGGCTTTGTACAAAGGATTACATGCAACATCGGCAAGACTTGTACAAAAGGTGGTTGCGGAACAGGTTCCGGCAACCGCGCTCTGAGTAAAACTTACGAAGATGCTCAATGTTCGGGAGTTGCTCACGGAATGCCATCTTGGTCTCAAAGCGGATAGCGCCAGGCCTAGTGACTCGTTTCACCCGGTAAGGGCCTTCCCACTTGGCGTCAACTTGTTGGAATTCTTGGCGGACTGAGCACGAAGAACAAGGTCGCCTTCCTCGAGACTTCGGCATTAACTGCGGCTATGATAGCGGCGCAAAGCTTCTTGATATCGAGCAGCTCGTTATCGGCTGAAGGCGGTCCTCCTCAAGGAGCGGTCGTCATCTTATCGCAGCTGCTCTTGCTCAAAACTCATCATAGCGAGCACTCGAGGTGACCCGTATCTGAGTTCCGTGGGGAGAACTGCCTCTGCTCCATAGACTAGGCGAAAGGTGTCGGCGGTGGCTCAATTTGGCGTCGTCTGATCGACCAAAGAACCACCGGCAGCTCCTCAATCCAGTCTCTTCCGCACTTGTGCAGCTTGTCGAAAGTCCTGGTCTTGAGTCCGCAGCACTTCAGCATTCGCCCTCTCCGCTTGACCGTTACTTCTCGGATGAGCAGCGAAGCGAAGCGGAACCTTGGCGCCAAGATCTTGGATGTATTGCATGAAGGTGCGGCTCGTGAATTGCGTGCGTTGTCGGTGATGATCCCGTTAGGGATCCCAAACAACAAACAATCGACTGAAGAACTTGATTGTTGTCTGTTGTCACCTTCCTCACAACTTCCACTTCCGGCCACTTTGTGAACTTGTCGATTACAGCGTACAAGTACTCAAAGCCCCGATAGCTCGGGGAAAGGGGCGAGGATGTCGAGCCCCGGACGAAAATGGCGAGGATAAAGGGATCGTCTGGAGAGCTTGAGCTGGCTGGTGTATCTGCTTGGAATGGGCCTGCACGCTTCACACTTGGTTACTTGTGCGATTGCATCACGGAGGCTGTCGGCCAAAAGAAACCTTGCGGAGCAGCTTTGCGGCAAGTGCCCTTCGCCAATGTGGTGATCACATATGCCTCCATGTATCTCTGCCAACAGCTTGTCCCATTTTCCCGGTGAATACACTTCAATTTCACACCGTTGAGTCTTCTTACATGCGATGTGTCGTCGACAAACTGGTACATACTTATTGCCGGGCTACTCTTTCCGCTTCTTCTTGCTCTTGGGAAGTTCTCTGTCTGAAGGAAGCGGACAATCTGTTGTGCCCATCTTTGGAGCTTGCGGCTCGACAACAAGGACTAAAGGCACATCTGCTGCTGCGGGAACATCCGCTTCTCGGCGAGAATGCGGGGCTCAGCCGAGCTTGAGTTCCCGGCAAGCTTGCGGAGCAAAACTTGTCGGGGCGTCGCTTCAGGGAACAAACCCTAGGGCTTGCCGGAGCAGACTGCTCCTCAGCACTCTTGGTGACCTTCTTGGCGGCGGCTTTGGGGAGCTCTGCCGGAAAATAGTCACCAGAAATCAACTTCCTCTTCTTGTTACCTTGATTGATGGCGTTACAGACGGTTGAGTCAAATTTGAGCACAAAGATCCCTGGTTCCACAGGTAAATTAAGTCTGGCGCGCTTGACGAACCATCGGCAATGTCGTTACGAGCTCTTGGAACATATTCCATCTGGGGCGTCAAAGTGCTCTTCTAGCTTTCTCACTTCATCAACGTAAGCTTCCATGAGCGGACTCGATAATTCTTGTTCACTTGGTGGATGACAAGCTGTGAGTCACCCCTGACAATGAGCTTCTTGATCCCAAGGTCTACTGCGATCCTGAGACCGGCAAGCAAACCTTCATACTCTGCAGTATTTTTCTTGCTTGCTCCTTGGGAAAGTGCATCGGACTACGTACTTGAGGTGCTCTCCGGTGGGTGCAACAAGTAGCACGCCCTTGCGGGCGCCTTGCAGCGAAAGGCACCATCAAAGTACATCAGCCACTCTTTGCTTGCTTCCTTGCGAGGGATGCTCGTTTCTGGAATTTCTTCATCTTGTGTTGGCGTCCATTCTGCTATGAACTCCGCCAATGCTCGCTTTGGATAGTTGAAGTGCTCTCAAACTTGAGGCCAAAGCTTGACAGTTCAGTGCCCACTCGACAATCCTGCTGTTGCTTACGGATTTTGCATTATCCTCTTGAGCGGAAAAGCAGTGGCGACTGTGATCTCATGTGCTTGAAAGTAATGGCGCAGCTTTCTCGAGGCCATGAGAAGGCGAAAAGCAATTTCTGCACACGAGTACCTTGACCTAGCCCCTGCGAAGAAGGGCCGACAAAAGTAAACTGGCGCTGCACCACTCTTTCTCAGATCTTCTCACACGCTGTGCAGATCCATCTTTATCGGGACGAGCTTGCGGTGAAGTCCCTTGCTTGTCGCTGGATGCATCTGCCGTGGTTGCTGGCTCATCATCCGCCTCCTCTCCGCTACTAACGCAACACTAACCACTTGATTGGTTGCCGCTATATATAGCAACAACTTCTCTTGTGGCTTAGGTGCGACAAGTGTTGGAGTGGAGGACAGGTATCTCTTTAAGTCTGCAGCGCAGCCTCCGCTTCGAGTCCATTTCATTGGACCTGCCTTTTCAATATTTTGAAAAATGGCGAGGCGCGCTCAGCAGAACCTAGAGATAAACCTCTTTGAGAGCAGCTACATAACCGGCAAGTCTTCGTACATCCTTGGCGCTTTGGTGCTTCAATCTGCTCAATGGCCTTGATCTTGTCGGGATTGGCTTCAATTCCCGAGACCACGAAGAACCGAGAAGCTTGCGGAGGGACTCCAAACACACACTTCTCGGGGTTGAGCTTGAGGTTGATCTTGCATGATTTGCAAAGGTTTGTCTAAATCTTGAATCGAGTCGCCTTGTCCTTGCTCTTGACTACTATGTCATCCATGTAGGCTTCCACATTTCTGTGCATTTGCGTCTCAAAAGCGTCATGGACCACCCTTGCAAATGTTGAACCAGCATTCTTTAAACGAAAGGCATCCGTCTGAAACAGTATGTGCCACATGGGGTGATGAATGCGGTCTTCTCCTCATCCTCTTACGCCATGAAGATCGATGGTATCCTGAGTATGCATCAAGAAATGAAAGCAAGTCACATCCGGCCGTGGAGTCAACAATCGATCGATCGCGGCAAGGAAATGGGTCTTTGGGACAAGCTTTATTAACATCGGTAAAGTCGATACAAAGCCTCCATTTCCGTTTGCCTTCGCGCGACTACGAGATTGGCCAACCACGGCAAGATGGTGCTCGATTACTCACAGGGAACACGGGGATGTCGAGACGGTTGCCATGCAAATCGTCGGCGTTAAGCCCTTGAAAGCAACGATCGCGCTTTCCTATTTAGGGTCGAGAGTGGCACTGATGGTGAAGGTACCACCAGCGCCATCCTCCTTGGCGGACACCTTCTTGGTCTCTGGTGGAGCTGCCATTGTCTTCTTACACTTGCCAGTGGAGCTCGATGGTGCGTCCTCGACGGTAGCGCAGCACTCCGGAGAGGTGCGCTTGCCGAAGTGGGCATCAGAACTCTTGCCAGACTTGGTCTACTTCTTCGCCCCGGGAGCTTCAACGGCAAGTGACTTGCGATCTGTTGCGGCTGCTGCTTCCCGGTAGATCTTGTCGGCGCAGATAAGAGCATCCTTCTTGTCGCCAGGGACAGAAATGACACTTATCGGGCTGGCATCTTGACATGTTGTATGCATAATGAGAGGCTGCCATGAATTTGGCGAGTCTTTGGACAGCCAAGTATCCCATTGTAAGGCAATGGAAAGTCAACAACGTCAAAAGTGACCCTCTCGGTCCTGAAGTTCAACTTCGCTGCCATATGTCACCGCAGCGTGATCTTTCCCTTGACTTGCTCCTTCCCGGATTGATTCCTTGGAATGTGCGGTCTCTTGAGCTCTCCATCGAGGATCTGGAGTTTACGGAGTACCGCGGAGGAGATCAGGTTCAAGCGGCCCGCCGTCAACTAGCATCTTAGTGACCTTGAGGTTGCGGATAGTTGGTGAAACCAACATCGGCAAGCACCGACCGCAGATTATGCGATCAGGGTGGTCCTCAATATCAAAGATGATAGGCGTCTTGGACCATTCGAGGCTTGCGTGACTCGGCGGATGGTTACGCCGCATTGACTTCCGCATCCTTTGCTTGAGCTGGCGGTGTGAAGTATGCGAGAAGCACCGCCGTCAACGCACAGGACCTATGTGGCTTTCGGAACTCCTGCTCATCGGTCTCGTCATCATCCATATCTTCATCGTCGTCGTCAACTTCATCCTTATCGCGGCGCGGGAGGTCTGTCTCCTTGCCGCTGCTTGGCCTTGCCGCGGCGTCCTCCTCGGCCGGGGTGTTTCTTGCTGGCTCCTCCAGCACCTTCCTGGGCCTTCTCCTTGTCGCGTCGCTCGTATTCAGCCTTTTGCTGCTCGACAAGCTGCTCGACCTTCTTGCAGCTCTGGAGGTCATGGCCCTTGGTGCGGTGGATCTTGCGAGACTTGCTTGTTGGTGCCGTCACCTTGTCGGCGACCACCACAACTGGCAGTTGGTGCCGCGGCAATCTCCTTACGGAGCTACCAGCTTTGGCTTTCTTGGCGCCACCTCCGTTGCGGACTGCTCAGCGACTAGCACATCTTTGCCTTTCTTTTCCTGTTGTTCCGCCGCGGTTTTTCTTTGCGGGGCAGCCTCCTCACTATCGAGATCCTCCACCTTCCGTATTCTCTCCGGGAGTTTCCTCCCTTCCTCGGCGACGTGCACACTTGTCGGCCAGGGCATACAGCTCACTGACGTCTCTGATCTTGCACATCGCCATCTCCTCCCTCATCCTGCGGTTTCGCGCGTTCGATGGAGCGCGCTGATTACAGCGGCAGGGTGGACATCTGGGATGTTGTCTTTGTCTGGCTGAATCTCTGAATGTACTTGCGAGGGCTCTCCTTCCTTCAGGCGGCAGATGAAGGTCGCTCTCTTGGCCGTGAGGCTTGTGGCGCCCGTAAAGGCGCCGACAAACTGATGGCATAGGTCTGCCCAGAGGATATGGAGTTGTCCGGCAAGTGCATGAGCGAGATCGACATTGGGCTTGAGTACCGGCGGGAAGTAGTTGGCCAGGATCTTGTCGTCCGCCCTCGGCAGCTTGCACAGCGATGGTGTAGATCTTTGAGGAACTCCGACGGATCGACTTGTCGTCGTACTTCTCTGATGCGTCGGCGAAAGTCTTCGTCTTTGGCCCTTTGGACTTGCCGCAACTCACGAGTGAGCATGGGGCAACCTACGCGTCTGGCAAGTCGCTGGTTCCCCTGGTGCATGCATGTCGACGAGGGCCCAGTAGCGCTGGTCGGATTGACGCCGGCGCTTCTCTTGGCGCTTCGATCACGAGTTCGGCGTCTTCTTCTGTCGTTCATGAAGAACTTGGCGCTGATCGCGGCGAGCTCGTGGATCTGATGATGCGGTGGAGTCGTTGTCGAGGTGGATCCGGCGAGTCGGCGATCTTGGCCTTCGGGGTGGAGAGTGCATGGTGGTTGCACCCCCACCGGTTTCGTCGCCACCGGCTCGTGCTTGGCAGTCCTGCCGCGGCAGCGATGTACTCGGTTGCCGCGGCGTGTCGCCGTTGGCAAAGCCGATGAGACTTTGAATGGTGGCCCTCCATTCATCGATCTTGTCTGCTGTTGGAGGGTAATCCAGGAGCAGTTGAGCTCTCGCCAAAGCTTTTGCTGGAGTGGTGGGCGGCAATGGCGAACAGTGCGAGGAGCGGGATATGCTCGGACTTCTAACTACGTTAGAAGGAGCAGTATCCCGTCCAGGCGACCGTGCCTCGCTCGTGCCTGCATGTTGGCGTGCATGCTGGTCTTGAGCACCCCGAAATCCACCAGCTCGATCTTGGTCCAACGAACGTATGGTACTGCGAATACCATGACGCCGTCGGTCCCGCGCCTCCTGAGATGGATGCGGCGCATGTACGGACGCCGAGGTCTGCGCAGCCTTGTCCTTGGACTTGGCAGCACCGTGGGCTCCCTCGTCGACGCCCGTTCTTCCGCCGGCGTCTACCCCACCACCCATTTGCTCCGGTGGTGGTGGGATCGACGTGGACGGATCAGCTGCCGTCGAAGCCTTCTTCTTCGGTGGCATGTCGATGAAGAAGATGAAGATCTAGCTTCGTGTGAGCGCGGATCAGGTTCACACAATCTCGGCGCCCTACAGCGCGCCAAAGATGTCGAGAAGCTGATCCACGAACACCTATGGGACGGTGGACCAACCCCTTTCGTTCTGCGGAGGGCGGAGATCGCACGAAGAAGCGGATCGGCGAAGCACCTGGCGGTTTACCCAACCGGAGCTCTCGGAGATAACCTCCTACTTGCTGCATGTCCGAGTGTATTGAGTTCTTGCTTGGGGCGCTGAATGCTACAGTACACCAGCCGCTTCTTGAGACCTAAGCGTGAGTGTTTTCGCCTTGAACCCTCGAACCCCCCTCTCGTTGCGCATGGGCCTCCTTTTATATGCTCAAGGGGTCTCCGACAGGTGGCAACGTAGACAAGGGTAAAATGGAAAAGGAATTGCGGTTGGTACAACTACACATGCAGATGTATCATACCTAACTCGACGGCGGCGGGGACAAAGGCATTAAATGCCCATCTCGTCGCCAAACAAAGTGCAAGCGAGGGACCGTCAAGGGCGCCACCGCTTACCACGATGGCAATCTTGTCAGCGCCGCTTGCCATGCTAAGCTGGCCGCGCCTGACCTCTTGCCACGCTGGCGCTTGGAAAGGTCGAGGCGACACGTTAGTGGATGTCTTTGGAAGCGCAGGTCTGAGTGGTAGTCTGCCGCGGCAAGCGCCTTGCCGCGGTTGTTGCCTTGTCGCGTCCGGAAGCTTGTCGCTCGTCGGGCCTTGCCGGGACGCGTGGCGCGTCGCGGCAAGTTCCTTGAGATGCCTTGGTTGGCCTTCCCGGCAAGCTCCTCTTGCCGGGGCCTTGTCTCCTAGATGCCTTGGGTGGCATTCCCGGCAAGCTCCTCTTGCCGGGGCCTTGTCTCCTTGGCTTGAATACTTTGTTCTTTAATGGCTCCAAAGGAACCACGGAGGACCTTGGCGGTCACCCGGCAAGCCTTGCCGCGGGGTGCTGCAACTGCCCGTGCACGAGTTCGGGATACTAGGGTACCCCTACTCTAGTACACTGACAGCTTGCCTTACATCAAAGTAGTGTTCGTCTGTGTCATGCATCAATCAGTTATGCAGAGCAAATTTTATTCATCTTCTTGTGGTTTTGACTTCATAAGGCAATATCAAAAAATAGGAAGGAAAAGAGTAAGTTAGGGGATGTTGGTGGTACTCCGCACCGACGCAAATAGAGCCTCTCTAGATTTGCCACTGCTACTGCTAATGAAGTTGAAGTCCCAAGTCTACATGATGAGTTCATCTCCCGCACTCCACCATCGCAGGTGCTTGCTCTAAGTTGACAGTGTGATAATTGGTTTCATGTTGCATATGTTGTCTAACCTGTATTTCTTCTATTTTGATTAAATTGCACCTGCTGAGTTTATACGTTATACATGTGCATATGACATGGCTTTTTGTGTCTAGAATACACTGCATCTATCTATCATACCATGTTCTTACATCAAAGTACTGATGTTGTGTATCCCGCATAAGTAACTCGTGATTGGACGCTTTTAACATGGCAGTTTGATAGTGGTTGCATCTTGCATTGATTTCTATGTTGTACTGCTTCTAATTTTTCGAATTGCCACTTATGACAAGACACTTTTAACTTGGCGAGAGTAATATTGGTTGCATCTTTCATATGGTGTCTAGCTTGCATTACTTCTATTTTCTTGAAAATCCTACCTTAGTTTGCACATCGTAGCTGTGAATATGTCATGTCGTCTGTTTTTCTTACATATTCCATCCTCATACGGTTGTCTTACATCAAAGTATTGCTTATGCATATCATGCATCAATGAGTTACGAAGAGTGATTTTATTCTTTTGTGTTGTGGGTACAGCTTGACATGGCAAAGTCAAAAAGAGCAAGGAAAATAATATAGTAGGGAGTCTTGTTACTAAATCGGGTGAAGCGGAAAAGGTTACGCCGTCGAGATTCTGCTGGTACTTATAGTGCAGTAAGGTCCAAGTCCACCGGCTAAATCTACAAACACGGTATCACCTGCTCCACCAGCTGCAGATCCGCTTCAACTATACCAACATCTCAACTAGTTACTCGTTCGTTTGCTCGGAACGGCCAGTTCCCAAGCTGCCTTCACACCTAACACTACTTCGAAACACTGCGACACAAGAGGACTTGGCAAGATCGGATGAACCTCATGAGCATCAACACCAAGGCGGTACTGACCGAGTCAAGTTGCGAGTTGCATGCTCCTTTATATGTACTCTCACGGTTTGATGTACACTAACACTTTCCATATTCGGTGTTGAACTAGCACCACGGCGCATAGCGAAACAGCATCGGGGATAATGCTTGACAGATTAACAAAATCTAAAGGAGGAAGAATGGAGATCCATTTTGAGGCAGGTTTAAAAAGGCCACGTGATGCTCTGATTCATCAAATTAGTATCGAGGCAGC
This sequence comes from Aegilops longissima, assembly GCA_021605205.1. Classification (NCBI taxonomy): domain Eukaryota; kingdom Viridiplantae; phylum Streptophyta; class Magnoliopsida; order Poales; family Poaceae; genus Aegilops; species Aegilops longissima. The sequence continues at coordinate 199,924,515 of CM038676.1, forward strand.
CGTTGCCGTTAGGTGTCATCGCGTATCCTCCCAACGTGGATCCATGCAGGAATGAGAAAGACAATACCAGTTTAACACCTTCCTTGACCATTTATCCATAAGTAATGTTATTCATCGCAATTAGTAATATTGTCTTGCTCATCCCATACTTTGTAGCTTCCTCCTAATAAGACTCACATTCTTTTTCAATAGATGAGGTTCAAGTTGGATCCGAAAGATGATGCAACTAAACAAGCATGCACTCATGTTTTTCAGTCTACTCTGTTCGATGTCGGTACCACCTTAGAAAATCTCACTTTGAAGGCAAGGCTAACAATGAAATCGCCAAACATCTCGATGGAATATATTACAGATGAAGACCGGACAGCCCTCGTTAAACACTGGTCGATCCAAAGTATCGGTAGGCTATATGTATTTGATCAGGCCACATATTGAACTTGTATTTATGTATGTGCCTTACAAGTGTATCTTCTTCTAGGATAACTGTTTGAAGAACAAAACCAACCGTTCTAAAGTGAAATTCCAACAGACAACAGGATCTCGTAGCTATATTGCACCTTTGCGAGGCTTATGTAAATAGCTGCTACTTCCTTCTTTTTTGTGCCATATTATCATATCTATATTGACTTGTTCCAAATACAAAGGAAAGCCCGTGCGGACCAAAAGAACCTGAACGAATGCGGTGCAAATCTTCAAGGATAGCCACACCAAAGCAAGATGAAGGGCATGAGCACACCAGTTCAAGCCGCTTGTTGTAAGTCCTTACTCCTCCTGCCTTGAACTGATTGGTGCTGTGATGTGTTCATTTAACTACTTGGTTTGCGAGACAATGTCGATTACTCTGTTCACTTTTATACATAATTGTCTTAATGTATCATTTCACCTTACATGGTTTAAAAGAGATGAAGGATATTCTTTTGGTCTTGATCTGTAATCTAGTTGTTATGTTCACGTGCACACACAATGATAAAATAGCTTGTTTGTTTTATATCTGTTTGCCCATGATATGAATGATGTCATACTATGTTCATCCTACTTTAAACCATGTCTCTTTATCCTTAGATGTCAGCGAATGTGAGGAAATAGACAATCAAGATGGGCATGCTACATGGACATATGTTCAAAGTGATTTTATTATGTAGTTGGCACTACAATACATGCTAATGTATTACAGTAGTTCACCAAAATAAGTTATGTATAAGCGTTTAACCTACTTTGTTTGTTTTTGTCTCATTAGTAACTTATCCGGTACACTAATCTACAAGTTCAAACTTTCGAAGCTATGGAACAAATGATTGAACAACCACAACCACACGAAGGTGGCGAGGCTACTACGGGCACAATGTCACCTCTTGCTGCGGTCGTCGGTATCTCTCCACTAACGGTGCAAAAAGAACCTTCTGCGTAATTCAGGTTGGTTGTCAAGGTAACCTCGTCCAAATCGCCTCTTGAACAAAATCTTCCTGCTATCTGAGTGATATATCATGCTCGGACACAAGTCCAATCCCTAATGGGCGTTGTTTCGGAAACAAGAATAGTGGTTGAGAAATGTCGTCAAGATATGAATGGTTTTGAAACCAGACTATCAGATATTCACTTCGTTGTTGAAGGGCAATGGCGGAAAAAGGTGGAGATCATGCTGCTCCATCAGATTCTACAGCCTGAAACATTAGCACTCAGGTCGAATGATCTGTGCTTTTATACATCTGATGGTGCTTTTATCTGGAAGGACTGTAAACTTTATGCCAACATGCCTTTTGTTGTATGATTGGAATTTATTTTGTTGTGATACAACATTTATGATGCTGCCATAGGCTGCAGTAATTACGACGCTATTTTTGTATAATGTAGGTTTATCTTAGTAATGTATTCGGCCGAAAGCTTCGTAGGAGCCCAACATGCCAACATTCGTCAGGCCCATTCCAATTGGGCTAAAAACGATTACGGGCCGAAATTGGCATGTAGCACACTATAAATACTTGGGCTTAAATTAGCATAAGCTTTCAAATTTTTCTGGTAGGCCTGTGCCCATAGTGGGCTTTAATAGGCCTAAACATAATTTGGGCCCTCAGTAAAAATAGGCCGTTTACAGGTGTAAATATCTCGAGCCCATAAAAAATATGGGCCCTTTATAGACCGAAAGTGAGATTGGGCCCTGATTGGGCCAAATAACCCACTGGACTTAGCAGGCCGAAATGGTGGCCCATTTACGATGCAGATATTTGACAGGCCGAAATTCAGACGGGCCGTAAATGCGCCGACCTAATATACGGGCCTTTAACAGGCCGGAACTTTGGTCGGGCTAGATTATCGTCATTTTTATATGGGCCGTTAATGGGCCCGATATGACGTTGGGCCACATATGGCCCATAGTTTACGTCCGGCGTTAACAGGCCGAAAATGACAACAGGCCGAAAGTGGCCCAAATCTTTAGTGGGCCTCTAACAGGCCGAATGACAGACATGGCGAATATGACCCAAATCCTTCACTGTCGTTTATGGGCCTAAAGTTTTGATGGCCTGTAATGGGGCCCAAATGAAGCCAGACCTTTAACAGGCCGCAAATACACCGGGCCATAATTCGGCCCAAAAACTTAGCGGACTGTTAACGGGCCAGAAGTGACCATGGGTCGCATTGATGACAAGTTTAGACCAGGCCGTTGGCGGGCGATTGTGAAGAATGTTGGGCCTTTAGCTGGGCGGCCCATTATGGTCTGCAGAATTTTGTGGGCCTTTAGCTGGGCGGCCCATTGTGGTCCATAAAATCTTGTGGGCCTTTAGCTGGGCCGCCCATTATGGTCTGCTAAATTTTGTGGGCCTTTAGCTATCCGCCCATTATGGTCCGCTAAATCTTATGGGCCTTGGTTGGGCTGGCCCATTTAAACTTTATGGCCCACTTTTGGGCGGTCCATAAAGGCCCACAAGATTCTGCAGACCATAATGGGCCGGCCCAGCTAAAGGCCAATGAGAATTTTACACGTGGAAAATAGGTATTGGTCGTGGCTGTTAACGGATTATCGGATCCAAAATCCGAATCGATAGCTTAACGGTGTTCCGTTACGGTGGATGCCACGTGTCGGTCACCCTTGACGAAAGCACTTCTGTGACGCGCGATTTATCGTCATGGAAGTGGACACTTCCGTGATGATAATTTTGGTAATGTCATGGAACACTTCTACAACATCACAGGTATGAGTATCTTGATTCTGTCATAAATTTGTCATGGATGTACATGCATGACAAAAAACGTGACCTACTGCGACAAACACGTATCATCACGGAAGTGTATTTTTTTGTAGTGGAGGCAAGTCCATACAAGGAAGATGTGTCAGTAAAACTATGCCCCTCGGTGCGGGGGCAAGTCATGTTACGGACTCGCCTCCGCATGCGACGCCGCGGCACGCCACGTCGTCTCCTGCTACGACTCGTTCCTGGCTCGGCCTCGCCGGATGGGGAGGGGTCGACCCCCTTCCCCCGGCCGCCTCGCCTTCTTGCGCGGTCGCGCTCGCTTGGTAGCGCGGTGCGGTTAATATGTTTCCCCACCACACGCACCCACACACCCCTAAGATAGATAATGGGGGTAAGTCCATACAAGGAAGATGTGTCAGTATAACTATGCCCCTCGGTGCGGGGGCAAGTCATGTTACGGATTCGCCTCCGCATGCGATGCCGCGGCATGCCACATCGTCGCCTGCTATGGCTCGTTCCTGGCTAGGCCTCACCGGGATGGGCCCTCGCGCTAACGCGACAGTGCGCTTGTTTGACAGGCGCAGTGCGGTTATTCTGTTTCCCCCGACACGCACCCACACACCCCTAAGATAGATAATGGACAATAGTTCATACAAGGAAGATGTGTCAGTATAACTATGCCCCTCGATGCGGGGGCAAGTCATGTTACGGACTAGCCTCCGCATGCGACGCCGTGGCACGCCGCGTCGTCTCCTGCTACGGCTCGTTCCTAGCTCGGCCTCGCCGAGATGGGGGAGGGGGTCCCGACCACCCTACCCCCTGGCTCGACCTCGCGCTAACGCGACGGTGCACTGGTTTGACAGGCGCAGTGCGGTTATTTTCTTCCCCCCCCCCCCACACGCACCCACACACCCCTAAGATAGATAACAGGGGCAAGTCCATACAGGGAAGATATGTCAGTACAACTATGCCCCTTGGTGCGGTGCGGTGCGGGGGCAAGTCATGTTACGGCCTTGCCTCCGCATGTGAAGACGCGGCATGCCGCGTCGTCGCCTGCTACGGCTCGTTCCTGGCTCGGACTTGCCGGGATGGGGGAGGGGGTCCCGACCCCCCTCCTCTCCCGGCTCCGCCTCGCGCTTCTTGCAAGGCGCTTGTTTGACAGCGCGATCTTGGTTATTCTGTTCCCCCCCCCCACACGCACCCACACACCCCTAAGATAGATAATGGAGGCAAGTCCATACAAGGAAGATGTGTCAGTACAACTATGCCCCTCGGTGCGGTGCGTTGCTGGTTTTTTCCCTAAAAAAATATAAGATAATGGGGGAAAGTCCATACAAGGATGATGTGTCAGTACAACTATGCCCCTCGGTGCGGTGCGGTGCGGTGCGGGGGCAAGTCATGTTACAGACTTGCCACGCACCCACGCACACTAAAAAAGATAGATGTTCTTCAGTCCATACAAAAAAATCGATCAGTACAAAAATGCCACTCGGTGCGGTCCCTATACATCTTACCCAGATATTCATTAAAAAATCCCAAAAAAATGCCGAGAAAGAATGACAACAAAGAGAAAGCGAGGGAAACACATTATAAAAAAAGATGTCAGTTCAAGTAGAGGACAACATTCAATACTTAAAAAATGCTTATATTAGGCAAAAAACATAAAAACTAGAAAACAAAAAATGTTAAGAATCAAAAATATTGACCGCCCCAATGCAGGTGGGTACTAGGACTCAAGCCAACCACGAAACAACCGGTGAATCCTTTGTAAACCAGTCTGTGGGGGCCACCCCACCAGGGCCCACAGGTCATGACAGAAGGCGAGCGCCGTGTATAAGTGCTCAGGTAAGTATTCAGAGGAGTTCGACTAGTGAGCCTCGGCTGCGCTTATAAACAGGTCTAGTGCCCCATCGACTAGCGAGATGGTACTAAATGTATAGCGCACGCGCACGCAACACTGCACAGCCGCGCGGAAGAGCTTTCTGGGCCGAAAACAAAGACTCCCGCGGATGGCCCAACACAGTAGTTCGCCCCATTACAAAATTCCAGCCGATCACGCACGACCAAAAAAAACAAATGCAGATAATTTTAAAAAACCTCACAAGAAATCAGTCCAAAACAAATAATTTAAAAAGTTCAAACACATGTTAATTGTAAGAACTAAAAAAATAAAAAATATTTTTTTGGAAAATTAAACGTAGAAGATTGTAAAATAAATTTGAGAAACAAATTTATAAAAAGTTCAACTACTACAATTCATAAGATTCAAGTAAAATTAGTACTGTGCAGCAAAGATTAAATTCTTTTTATTTTAAAAAATACTAGAACTATCACTATTCAACTGGAAAAAGAATAATTGTGCTCTAAAATTCATGTAAAAAAGTAAGAAAAAAATGCTATACAACAAACAAATGCGACTGGCCATTGACAACCTAAATAGTTCAGTACTATCATTAACAGCATGTAAGTTCAGCAAACTCAAAACCCAAAAGGGGTCCTACAAACATCATCAGCGTATATTTTCCGTCTGCGAGCTATGTACATGAAAATATCCCAGTCAAAACAAAGGATGCCCATCAGTTCAACTATAATTTTTCCAGTTCAAATATAAAGAATATATAAAAAATAGTTATGCTTCAGCAAAAAAATAGGAAAGCATTACATAAAATTTTCCAAACCATCTCATAATACCATAGAATTCAACCATCTCACATGCAAATGTTTTAAGGAAAAAATACTGCAACATAATCAAACACACACAAATCTCACAACCGGCGTCATTTGCCACATTTAAACCTACATCACATAAATTCTGAACATCAGAGAGTCATCTTCCCTGGAGAACATAACCATAACCACATCACCATCCTCAAATCTAGACTCTGCCACAAACTCCTTCCACCCAGTAGTTAGGTTGATGCCACCATCAAAGTCGATGTGGTAGGCAACTTCCATCAACTGATACCCGTTTTTGTCCGAAGTCTCCATCTTCAGTATCCCGGAACTAGGAACAACAATCCTGATCCTAGGTGACATTTTATGCAAATGGGCATGGGAGTAGAAAGCAAAGTGAACACCTGACATAACTGAATTTTTACACACATCTAGGAAAACTTGCATAACAAACTGAAAAGAAAAAATCTGAACCAAAACAAAAACACCAAACTAACTAGTCATATGAACTGACTAAACTGAAGAAATATACATATCAATACACCTACAGTAAAAACATCTGACAAAAAACAGATCAAGGATTACACAAAAATGGATAAAAGATTGTTAGTAATGAATAAATACACACACAAATCCCTAGTGTTAAATTCTGACAAAACCAAATAAAAATTATAGACAAACTATTGATAAAACTAAACTACAGATTCCGTCCATGGGATTCAAAATGAGACCTACAAAAATAAGAAAAGAAAACGAATAGAAACACATACCCATGACTCCTTCAAGTCCCCAACCATCAGGCGACAAACATAGGGTGTGCGAAATCCATGGTTGCTATATAGCAGACAAGAAAGTTGCCCACGACACTGAGTCTCGGTGAGCTCCAAACCAGATTCGTACACACAACCGTCAGCTATGCGCGCCATCTTTGCCAGACATCCGCATGAACAATCCTCCATGGAAGACACAGGAACAGGGAACAATACGCATGAACAATTCTTCACTTGCCAAGTTATGGCAACTTCCTCCGTCGATGATAACCTTCACGTACCTTCAATTGATGCCCGCCTTGGTGTGGAAGATATGGCATCTTTGGTCTTCGTCTTGTTGGTGTTGAAGTGTCAAGACCTTGGAGACAACGAGAGCGGGGCTCGAGTCATTGTCACAATAGAGTTGGTCATCTTCATCTTCATTCGCTAGCCGGTGCATGGCCACATGCTCAAGGGCTTCCATTTCCCCTTCACTCATGGAGTCGTATGTACCATCGTCATTGAGGATCATGGTGCGTTTATTGGTACACTCGAAGGACTTGTGGCCTTGGCCACCGCATGTGAAGCATTTTATGGAACTTGTCTTGATGGTCTCATCCAGTGGAGTTGTAGATGATCAAGCTCTCAGCTTGAAGTTGCTTGTAGTAGGAGGACGACCTGAGGTTGTCGAAGTTTTCTTGTAAATTGACTTGTCATCGTTTCTTGTATAAGGTTTGGTTGAGCTAGAAAGTGTTGGAGTCATTGAAGCTTGATTGTATGAGCCATATGTCTTGGAAGAGTACTTGGCATACTTGAAGTCATCTTGTAATTGTCACTCTGCTTTAGTAGCTTGATATACTTGCTCGATGAGGTTGGAGTAAGGTTGGAAGTCGGCAATCTTATTGATAGGGTGATTGAGTCCATTCAAGAAGCATGCCATAGTTTGCTCATCATCTTCCGTGACATTAGCTCGTATCATGGCAATCTCCATTTCCTTGTAGTATTCTTCAACGCTCTTTGTTCCTTGCTTGAGGAGTTGTAGTCGCTTGAAGAGGTCGCGATTATAGTATGGTGGCACAAAGCGCGCTCTCGTGACAACCTTCATTTGATCCCAAGTAGCGATTGGTGGCTCACCTCTTGCTTCTCGGCACTCAATGGCTTGCTCCCACCAAATGAGGACATAGTCTTGGAACTCAAGGGATGCCATGGCGATCTTCTTCTCTTCCTCTTAGTTGTGCAAACGAAAGATCTTGTCAACCTCAATGCCCATGAAAGGTACTCTTCGGGATCATTGCTTCCGGAAAACTTGGGCATGGTGAACTTGAGTTTGCCGTAGTGTTGCTCTTCATTGTCGTCGGCGTCCTGCGAACGGGGCACTACTGGAATTAGCTAATTTTCCGTCAGCCAAGTCTTTGTCGTCCGCTGGCTGACGGCAAAGAAGGTCTTTGTCGTCCGCTTACAGAAAACGAACGACAATGAACTGGCTGATGGCAAAGAACGGTCTTTGCCATCAGCCTACTCTTTGCCGTCAGCTAGCGGACGGCAAAGAGAGTGGTGGTCCCCATTAACGAGCTGATTAAAAAAACTTAACGCCCCCCTCTTTGCCGTCAGCTAGCGGACGATAAAGAGAAAAAAAAGCTAACGGCAAAGGTTTGGCGAACGACAAAGAACTAACCTAACTAACGGCGAGACCCACCCCGCCCTAGATCCATCTCTCTGTTTCTCTCCTCTCTCCTCCCGAGCCTGCCACGCCGCCCCGCCGCCCCGCCACCAGCTGCCGCCCCACCCGTGTCGCCGCCGCCGCCGCCCCCACCACCGCCGCCCGCCACCGCCGCCCGCCACCGCCGCCCACCCGTCTGCCGCCCCACCACCGCCGCCACCATCACCAGCCGCCCCCACCACATCGCCCCGCCACCCCACCCGCCGCCACCACCACCGCCCCCCCACCACGTGGCGTCGCCCCACCACCCAGCGCCGCCGCCCCCCATCCACCATGCCCCATCGCCCGCCTCCTGCCGGCTCAGGGCCGCCACTCACCGCCCCTCCCCCTGATGAGCTCCATCGCCCCTCCCCCATGATGAGCTCCACCGCCCCGGCCAGAGCCCTGCGGCCCCCGTCGCCACCGCCACCCTTCCGTTGCGAAGCCCCGGCCCCCGTCGGGTCCAGTGAGTTATTTTTCTTTTTTTCTTTTTTTGTTGTTTAATTGTTAGTGTTGGGTTCAGTGCTAGATATATATGTGTTAGTGTTAGATTTAGTTCATGGGTTTTAGATAATTAGTCATATAATTAAAAGAAGTAGAAAAAAGATGAAAAAAGAAGAAGAAGAAAATAAGAATATGTAGAAGGGGAAGAAGAAGAAGAAGAAGAAGAAGAAGAGAAGGAGGAGGGGAGAAGAAGAAGAAGAAGAAGAAGAAGAAGAAGAAGAAGAAGAAGAAGAAGAAGAAGAAGAAGAAGAAGAAGAAGAAGAAGAAGAAGAAGAAGAAGAAGAAGAAGAAGAGGAGGAGGGGAGAAGAAGAAGAAGAAGAAAGTGTAGGAGAAGAAGAGGAGGGGAGAAGAAGAAGAAGAAGAAGAAAGTGTAGGAGAAGAAGAGGAGGGGAGAAGAAGAAGAAGAAAGTGTAGGAGAAGAAGAGGAGGGGAGAAGAAGAAGAAGAAAGTGTAGGAGAAGAAGAAGAAGAAGAAGAAGAAGAAGAAGAAGAAGAAGAAGAAGAAGAAGAAGAAAAGAAGAAAAGAAGAAAAGAAGAATATGTAGAAGGTGCTCTTTGGCCTTCCAGAGGCCAGCGGGGTCATATATTTGTGAATTATGAGTTAGGTCGTATATTTTTCGATTTTGTTATGCAAAACATCATACATATTTGTGTTTATCGGGTGGATTCAAATGTGCAGTTGTTTCGTCGCTGCGAGGATGTGGTGTTTGACGACCTCCCCGTGCATTCGACGAGCTCCGCCCCTGCATTCGTTGGTAAGCACAAATGACATCTCCTCCTCCCCCCTTCATTTGCTCTGTTCCGGTCTTCGTGCCGATGAAACTTGCTAGCTATAGGTGTCAATCATCAGTATGCGTAACCACTATGCGTCTCCCGTTCGAAAGGATTACATCTATAAATATGCATGGGTTTGCATATTTATAACCGTGATTCTTTCAAATTGTCCAACGCTATCCATGGACAGCCCGAGTATGTGTAGATTGGGTTCGTTTTCCCATATGCTTTGCTTGGATCGGCGCATAAATTTAAATCGATGTCTCCCTGTTGTTCTCCGGTACACATCCTCTCATTTTATTGCGAGAGCGTGTATCGGGAGAACAGCGAGAAAATGCTACCGAAATTTTGCGTCGAATCGGAGCATAACATGGAAAAGAACCTATCTACATACTCTGATGAGATTAGGACCTATCATTACCTATTAGAGTGTAGGTTGCATGGACGTAATAAAATTGACAAACTAGATCAACTGATGAATATATATTTGTTGTGTGTCCAGTAGCTATGAAAGTCAAGATGAGTGATCGTGCGAGGATGTACACCGGTCACACTGGTCAGAACAAATGGAGCACTGAATGGTTCACAAAAACCTAGGCATTTGTGCAAGCCGCATTTGCAAATGGCCAGAGGAAAACCCGGTGCCCCTGTTCCCGGTGCGACAATTGGGAAAAGAGGACAGAGGCTGAAATGGGCAAACACCTGCAGAAGAGTGGTTTTACGCCCAATTATACGGTGTAGACATTTCATGGTGAGTCTGCCCAACGTGACCGAGCTAAGGTGGTTCATCGTCGCATCGACGAGCATGGTACCGGGATGGAAAACATGGTGCAAGACTTGGATGATGCTCGGGATTCAGACGAGGAGATGGAGGAATCTGCAAAGGCCTTCAATGAAATGTTGGAGTCTTCAAAACATCCGCTCCACGAGCACACTAAGCTTTGTCAGTTGGATGCCATCTCACAAGTAATGACTCTGAAGGCTCAGTTCAACTTGGGCAGAGAATGCTACGACGCAATTATGACAGTATTTGGATGCTTTCTACCCAAAGGCCATGTAATGCCTGCAAACCTGTACCAGTCGGACAAAATCCTCCGTGTACTGAAGATGCCCTATGAGAAGATACATGCATGTGAGAAAGGATGTGCCTTATTTAGGCTTGAATATGCGGACTTGAACTATTGTCCCATTCGCAAGTCTTCCAGGTATGTTGTGGTAGACAACGGTATGGGTGAGAAGACGTAGACCAAAATCCCCGTTAGTGTTCTTCGGTATATGCCAATCGTACCAAGACTTCAACGTATTTTCATGGTTGAAGAGACGGCCAGACAGATGACATGGTACAAAACGGGCAAAAGAACCAAATTAGATGCAGATGGGAATCTGATGATGGTACACACATCGGATGGTGTTGCGTGGAAGAAGTTTGATGAATTACATGATGACAAAGCGGCAGATCCATGGCATCCTCGAATCGGCGTCAGCACGGATGGGTTCAGTGTGTTTGGTTTGACGGCAACCCAATACAGTTGTTGGCCCGTATTGGTCTTTCCACTCAATCTCCCCCCCCCCCCCCGGGACAGATTATGCAAAGAAAGAACATTTTCCTGACATTGATAATTCCAGGGCCCAACTATTCGGGGAAAAATATGAATGTGTACATGCAGCCGCAAGGCGGTGCAAGAAGCACAGGATAATGGGTTCAAGACATCGGCGCCTATAGCAAACGAAACTTCATAATCCGTGTTTGGTACATGTACTCGATGCATGACTTGCGGCATATCGCTATTAGTTGGCTGGTGTGTGCATGGAAGGTTCCGTGCCACACATGCAAGGGAGCTCTTGAGTTTCGTTAGCTTCGGGCGGTCGCAAGTTTTCTTGCTTCGACATGCATAGACAGTTCACGGATCCTCGCCATAAGTTCAGGAAAGACAAGAATAACTTCATCGAGGTAGAGTTGTCAAAGCTCGCACCACCTGCGTTGACATGCCAGCAGACCTGGATCGATTAAGCGCTCTCGAGCGGATCAGGCGTCGAGGTACTTCAAGGGTATAATTCTAAACACGCTGGACTCACAAGACATGCTTATGGGATCTGCCTTACTTCAAAGACCTCCTTTGCCCACACAACATTGACGTGATGCACTGAGAAGAATATCACCGTGGCACTTTTTGGTACATTGTTCGGCATAGATGGGAAGTCAAAGGATAATACTAAGGCTAGAGTCGATCTGGGCGCTATGTGATAGGCCGTTACAAAACATGAAAGAACCGAAAGGAAGCGAATCGGACGAAGCCAAAGGCATGATTCAATCTTGGAAGGCCAGCTATGAGAAATTATCTTTTGGGTGCAACAACGTTGATGTTCCCGATGGGTATGCAGCGAATCTAAAGAGGGATCGAATCTTGATAAATTGAAGATATTTGGTCTCAAGAGTCATGATTGGCACATATGGATTGAGCGGGTAATGCCGGTGATGTTGCATGGCTTCATCCACGAGGATGAATGGCTAGTAATGGCAGAACTCAACTATTACTTCCGTGTTCTTTGTGCGAAAGAACTATCGCTTTGGCGTCTTTGGAAGAAATGGAAGAGTTGGCGCGGAGTTGATCTGCAAGTTAGAAGATCTTTCCACGGGCTTCTTTAATCAATGCAACATTTGATTTTGCATCTCCCAACCGAGGCAAGATTGGGGGCCGTGCAAAATCGTTAGTGCTACCAAGCGAGAGGATGCGAAGGCGCCGACAAAATGTAAAAATAAACGTAGAATTGAAGCATCGATGGCTGAGGCATTCATCACTGAGGAGGCGGCAAACTTCGTGACAGCACACTACGAAGCCAAAAATAGTCATTTGCATAATCCGAAGCCTCGGTACAATGCTGACGAACCTCAAAAGGGTGGATCCAACCTCAGCCTATTCAAAGGGAATCTCGTACTAGCCAGTGGTTCGAAACCAGCATCTTTGGATAAGAAGAATGGCGGACCATTACGTTGTATATCTTCAACAACCTGACAGAAGTGCGGCCATACATCGAGTAAGTTCTCGGTACATTGTTTCACTACTTCTATTTCCTTTGAACTGCTCTTATTCCTGGATGTTTCATACAGTCGATACGTCACCATATTCTCGTATGGAGTGGTAATCCAAAAGGATTCCATCGAAGAGTATGAGCTTCTCGCAAAGAAAGGAGGCGGCTATCCCGGTTTCATCTCTTGGTTCAAAAAAACGGTAATTTCAATTAGACCATTTCATTTCATTCGCTAATTTGTGCCTAATGCAACAATCCTTTCGTATTAAACTTGTAGGATAATTCAGAGTCTATGGACGCCGAATTGAGACAAGTTGCTAATGGTTTTGACTATAAGGTCCGTTCATTTGACAATTACGACATCAACGGGTATCGCTTTCGTACCTACGGCAAAGAGCTATCTATGGCCGACCGAAAGTGTACAAATTGTTGTGTATCTGCTATCGGCGAAGGAGGTACCGAGTATTATGGGAGAGTTGAAGCAATTTATGAACTTCTATTCTATGGTGAAAACCCACCGAATGTCGTACTCTTCAAATGTTATTGGTTTCAGCCGAAGGAGAGTAGAAGGACTCATGAACATATAGGGCTAGTTGAAATCAAACAAAGCACCCATTTAGATGTTCCTGATGTCAAAATTATGGCTCAACAGGCGACCCAAGTATTCTATCTACCGTGGGCCTGCCAAACTAATCCAAGTCTAAAAGGTTGGGATGTCGTTTATGAAGTGCCGCCACATGCTAGACTATCTCCCCCAAAGGAAGAGGATTATGAACCTCACATTAACCCAGACACATATGAAGGAGAATTCTTCCAAGAGACACGTCTTTCCAAAAAACGTTTCAAGAACCGCTATACTTCACCCCAAAACATTGAAGTAGACAGCGACAGTTAATCCGGCATCACCCCGGAGGAGGAACAAGAAGAGCCGGAACAAGAAGAGGTTACTGCTGCGGATGACCTGTCAATGCTTGACCGATTACGTCGAGGTGGTCTTCCACATTTTGATGCCGCTGAACCCTATGAGCACGCCATTGATGATAGTGACAATGATGATTATGCATTTATTGAGGATAGTGATCAAGATTATTAGTAGCCCGCTCCTACACCTCCATGATCACGGTAAGTTTCTCTAGTGTTTTGCTTAACAAATGCATAAAGACCTAGACTTAGCTTTATTTCCTCCAAAATGACTTAATAAGCTTACTGACCTCCAAAACCATCCATTTTACCTAAGTTAGCTCTAAAATGATATATACTTAGCTTTGTTTCCTCCAAAATGACATGTACTTAGCTTACTTATGTAAAAAAATGGCATAATTAGCTTAGTTAGCTCATAAACGATCCATTTTACCCAAGTTAGCTCTAAAATGACCCATTTTACCTAGGTTAGCTCCAAAATGACCCATCTTACCTAGGTTAGCTCTAAAATGATGCATTTTACCTAAGTTGTCTCATAAACGATCCATTTCACCTAGGTTAGCTCATAAACGATCCATTTCACCTAGGTTAGCTCATAAATGATCCATTTCAACTAAGTTAGCTCATAAATGATCCATTTCACCTTAGTTAGCTCATAAATGATCCATTTCAACTTAGTTAGCTCATAAACGATCCATTTCACCTTAGTTAGCTCATAAACGATCCATTTCACCTAAGTTAGCTCATAAATGATCCATTGCACCTAAGTTAGCTCATAAATGATCCATTTCACCTAAGTTAGCTCATAAACGATCCATTTCACCTAGGTTAGCTCTAAAATGATCCATTTCACCTTAGTTAGCTCATAAACGATCCATTTCACCTTAGTTAGCTCATAAACGATCCATTTCACCTAAGTTAGCTCATAAATGATCCATTTCACCTAAGTTAGCGCATAAATGACATTTACTTCTTCTTCTAGTCACTTTTTTTCTAACTTTCTTATTTGCCATTTTGCAGATCTCATTCACTTCACAGAAGCTAGTTTGCTATGATGGAGTGCTTGTTTTTTCTTTCATTCTATTCTAGTATTCTTAGCTTCCTATGATGGAACAATGTGTATGTGCAACTTGCTATGTATGAATGGATGGAACTATATATGTATGTACAATGAAACTTATGTGCTGGATATGTCATATGTTTGCTGTGCAATAACCCTATGAAATATATCTATATTTGTCATGTATATTTGCTGTCAGCCACCGACGGCAATGGGCTCTTTGACGTCCGCGACAGACGGCAAAAAAGCCACGTGGCAGCCAACTGTACTTCCTGGGAGCTGACCCATTTGGTCAGTTTGCCTACAGTGGCGGACGACAAAGTCTTTGGCTACAGCGGCGGACAACAAAGACTTGCTGGGCAGTGACGTCCAACTGACGTCATTAGGCCGACGGCAAAGGCCTGATGCTATTTGCCGTCAGCCGCGGACGGCAAGTACTGTCGTTAGCCACCTAACGGACTAACTGCGAATTTATTGCCATCGGCTTTCTTTGCCGTCAGCCGCTGATGGCAAAGGCCCCTTCGCCGTTCGCTTTAGAAAGTAGATGGCAAAGAAGCTCTTTACCGATCCTTTCTTTGCCGGTGCATTTTGCCGTCCGCAGCGGACGGCAAAGGCCTTTGCCGTCCACCGTCTGTGCCTTTGCCGTCCACCTTGGCGGACGGCAAATTAGCTAGTTCCTGTAGTGGGGGTACCTAGACTTGCCTGCCTACGGCCCACAGCGTGGCTCCGTCAACGTCCTAGCTTCAGCAACAACAACCCAAGACCCTTGCGAGGGGCCAAGCCTCGCGAGGCGGATGACACCAAGACCTCCCTGGGGGGCGGCCTCATCAGGCTGACTCCCAAGCAGCGGAGATATCTATGCAACGTTCACCTCGCGAGGTTCATATGACGTGAGCCGTGACGACCAAGGCCAGGCGGGCACCAGCGGGTGCAGTGTACCAGTTTCCTCTTTGGTGCTAAGGAGGCAAGCGTAGGCGCGGGGTCCCGAGGAATCAAGCAAAGGTTTACATATCGGTGCAACAAGACCAAGACCGCCAGGATAGCAGGACGGAGGTCATCATGGAGCCCACAGCGGTGTCACCACTAGAGGCTTGTGCAGGCGAAGATTACTTTTGTCAGGATAACTTGTACCAGTTGTCTCCCTTCGAATTTGGCCGTTGTGGGATCCCTTCCTGCCTACATTTGGGGAGAGGACCAAGGCCACTGTAAATAGGACTTAGCCACCACCATAGAGGGTGGCGGATCATTCAGACCATCCTCTCATCCACCAGCTCATTGAGCTCAAGAACACCTCACCTCCTGAGGCTGTTCAACCATTGTACTAGTTCATCCTCAGCCCCTCGAGGCAATCCACTACAAAGCTGGAGTAGGGTATTACACCGCAAGGTGGCCCGAACCAGGATAACTGTTGTGTCTCCTATTCGTTGGGTTCGTCTAGCTAGGCCTTGGATTAGGTAAGTAGGCAGACTGGGGAGGACGAGTTCTTCGCACACACCCTAGAGTTCGATCCTCTCAAGGGTCTGCGGAACCCTGAATCTGACATTTGGCGCACCAGGTAGGGGTGCGTCGGAGCCTCTCTTTCATTGATCGATTCACCACTGCTCCACCGCTTCCATGGCTGACGCTCGTCGAGCCCGTGCTGAGGGAGGAGCCGCTCTCGCCACTTGCGTCGCCTAGATGGTGCCCGTCGGTGGGCCTCCCTTTGTTCTCCATCACCTTCCGCCAACGCCGCCACTGGCCCGGCAGGACACGAGCAGTAAGCTTCATCGCTGCACCCCTTGGTGCGGCGTGATGGACGCACCGCTACCCCGTCGCTGACTCGAGCCGGTTCGTCGTCCCATGCTCGTCACGGCCCAGCGAACGCGCAGGCTGCGTTGCTCATGGCGCGTGAGCTCCTGCGCTATCGCTCCATCGACGAACTCTACGAAGATTGGCTGGACCGCACAACCGAGCTTGTCAGCGCCGCTAGGGCTCTCCTGCATTGTCCCTCTCACTGCCTCGCCTGCCGCCTGCCATGGGTGACGTGGCCCATGGAGCACCTCCTCCACCTCCCCGTCAAGATTCCATTGTCAAGCCAAGGCGCGAGGCCCCAAGGCGCGATCCACCGTGCAGGGCGTACGCGCGTGAAGAAGAGAGCTGCCAGGTGGTCCAGCAGCCGCAAGCAGGGGCGTGAGCACTCCCAGCACCACCACATCAAGACCGAGTGCCGCCTGCGGTGGTGGCGCGCGAGCGCCAAGATCAGGCTCCACCTCCACGACCGGCTCCCATGACTACCGCGGGCTGCCGCGCCTTCACTCCCGAGCTGCGCCGCGTCGTCTGGCCAGGGAAGTTCAAGTCCGACCTGCCTCCATGCTACGACGGCACCCCCGACCCTGCCGAGTTCCTGCAGCTTTACGAGCTGAGCATGAGGCGGCCAACGGCGACGAGATGTCATGGGGAACTGGTTTCCCATGGCCCTCAAGGATGGCGCACGCTCGTGGCTCCTGAACCTGCCGGCTGGATCGATCTCCTCCTGGGGCGAGATGCGTGAGCGTTTCGTCGCCAACTTCTAGGGCACTCGCAACCGCCCGCCTGCTGCGGGTGACCTATGTCGCATCAAGCAGCAGCCAGGGGAGACCCCGCAGAAGTACATCCAGTGCTTCAACAACGTTCGTCTCAAGATCCCCAAGGTTTCGGACGAGGCCATCATCTCGGTGTTCTCTAATGGCGTCCGCGATGTCAAGATGAAGGAGGAGCTCGCCATACACGAGGACATGTGCACGGCCCTGGAGATGTTCAACATGGCGACCAAGTGTGCGAGAGCTGAGGAGGGTCGCCTCTCCCTCCTGGCGCTCCCGGGGGCTGACCCAGAAGACAAGAAGGCCAAGACCAAGGAAGTGAAGCGCAAGGTGGCGGCCGTGCTCACAGCTGAACCAGAGATGAAGTGTGGTTGCGACCACCCAGAGTCATCCAAGAGTAGACATCCGTTCTGCATCTTCCACAACATGTACAACCACAACACCAATGACTGCCAGGAACTCAGGGCTATCCGCAAGGGGCACCTCGGTCGACGCCTCGAGCGCAACGATCTAGTTTCCGGCCGTAGAGGAGGCCGTATTGCAGGACGCTGGGACGACCGCAGCCCCCGCTAGGAGTGGAGCAACCAGCCTCGTGAGGACCACTGGCAGGGCCAGCCTCGCGAGGGCGCCTGGAGATATCACCCTCGCGAGGACCGTCCTCACGTCAACGCAGGCCTCCCTCCGCTGCCACCACCACCAAGAAGGAACGATGACCAC
Organism: Aegilops longissima; assembly: GCA_021605205.1. Classification (NCBI taxonomy): domain Eukaryota; kingdom Viridiplantae; phylum Streptophyta; class Magnoliopsida; order Poales; family Poaceae; genus Aegilops; species Aegilops longissima. The sequence continues at coordinate 199,942,388 of CM038676.1, forward strand.
CACCGGGACGAGGGGGCTGGGGGCTTTTAGGACCATCCTAGGTGTTTCTCAGGCCCCAGCCTCTCATCGCATCTTCAAGTTATTTGCCCGCGAGGTGAATGCAGCCCTACCCATGCTCGAGGCCACGTTCCCGCTCAGGTGGTCCAAGTGCACCATCACCTTCAGCTCGTCCGACCAGCTCAATTGCGTGGCGACTGCCGGCGCCCTCCCGATGCTTTGCTGGCCCATCATCAGCAACATCCTCGTCACCAAGGCCTTCACCGATGGTGGTGCGTGGCTCAATGTTCTTTCCATCGAGACATTCGACTGACTTCAAGTACCCTACGATCAGCTACAGCCCACCAAGCCCTTCTCATGACCACCCCGATAGGGTAGATCTGCCTCCCTTTCACCTTCGGCCAGTGCCACAACTACCGCATAGAGCTCATCGACTTTGACGTCGCCCACATCCGCCTTCCGTACAACGCCATCCTTGGGTATCCAGCCCTGGCCAAGTTCATTGTGGTGACTCATCATGGTTACAATGTTCTCAAGATGCCAGGGAACGGCGGCATCATCACGATCGCCTGCGAGGAGAAGGACGTGGTGTGTTCTCTCAAGCGCGCTTACCAGGCTGCAGCCGTCGAGGATCCAGACAACGATGGTGTCATCTACCCTCCTGAGGCTGTCCCCAAGAAGAAGAAGCAGCAGCTCCGCCAAGATCCTTAGGAGAGTGGTGTCTCCAGCGGCACCACCTCAGGACTTGCGCCCACGAACAGGGTGCCTCCCTCTCGCGCATAGGAAGGCGAGCCCGACGCCATCCTCAGGCTGGGCTCAGGGGATCTCTTCTGGAGGGCCTCTGACTTAGCCAATGTCACGTGGGAGGTGCTCGGGCACCACATGGAGGCATGCTTCATCGCACGCTTCCCTCATGAGGGCACAAGGCACGGGGTGTCCGGTGCTCAGGATTTCATCACCAAGGTGACCGAGGAGCTCCAAGAGGCGAGGGCCATGCGCAGCGACCGCCGCCCACCATCTGGCGCGGCTCATTGTCCTGGCGAGGACAATGAGCTGCTCGTCTACGTCAACATTCTAGGGATCAACAGGGCCGCATCCTAGGAGCGCTTCTGGCCATCGCATGTTGGTCGGTGTGAGGTCCCACCTCACAGCTATGTTCGCATGCCCTTTGGCCTGCCGAACGCAGCTGTTACCTTCCAGAGCTGCCTACGGGGCATGATGGCGGCTCAGGAGGCCAGGCACTAGGCGGTCCTGGCGGAGATGGCTATGGTTCTTCACGACCCCCCTGAGCCTCCAGAGCCTGGATGACCCACAACTATGGGGGATCTATCGTAGTCCTTTCGATAAGTAAGAGTGTCGAACCCAACGAGGAGCAGAAGGAAATGACAAGCGGTTTTCAGTAAGTTATTCTCTGCAAGCACTGAAATTATTGGCAACAGATAGTTTTGTGATAAGGTAATTTGTAACGGGTGGCAAGTAATGGAAGTAAATAAGGTGCAGCAAGATGGCCCAACCCTTTTTGTAGCAAAGGATAAGCCTGGAAAAACTCTTATATGAAGGAAAACTCTCCCGAGGACACATGGGAATTATCGTCAAGCTAGTTTTCATCACGCTCATATGATTCGCGTTCGTTACTTTGATAATTTGGTATGTGGGTGGACCAGTGCTTGGGAGCTGCCCTTACTTGGGCAAGCATCCCACTTATGATTAACCCCTATTGCAAGCATCCGCATCTACAAAAGAAGTATTAAGGTAAACCTAACCATAGTATGAAACATTGGATCCAAATTAGCCCCTTACGAAGCAACGCATAAACTAGGGTTTAAGCTTCTGTCACTCTAGAAACCCATCATCTACTTATTACTTCCCAATGCCTTCCTCTAGGCCCAAACAATGGTGAAGTGTCATGTAGTCAACGTTCACATAACACCACTAGAGGAAAGACAACATACATCTCATCAAAATATCGAACGAATACAAATTTCACATGACTACTTATAGCAAGACTTCTCCCATGTCCTCAGGAACAAACGTAACTACTCACAAAGCATATTCATGTTCATAATCAGAGGGGTATTAATATGCATAATGGATCTGAACATATGATATTCCACAAAATAAACAACTAGCATCAACTACAAGGAGTAATCAACACTACTAGTAACCCACAGGTACCAATCTGAGGCTTTGGGACTAAGATTGGATACAAGAGATGAACTAGGGTTTTAGAGGAGATGGTGCTGGTGAAGATGTTGATGGAGATTGACCACCTCCCGATGAGAGGATCATTGGTGATGACGATGGCGATGATTTCCCCCTCCCGGAGGGAAGTTTCCACGGCAGAACAGCTCTGCCGGAGCCCTAGATTGGTTCCGCCAAGGTTCCGCCTCGTGGCAGCGGTGTTTCTTCCCGCAAGGTTGCTTATGATTTTTCCCAGGGTAGAAGACACCATATAGCCAAAGATGGGCACCGGAGGCTGCCGAGGCCCACGAGGCAGGCGCGCCCCTGGTGTAGGCGCGCCCCACCCTCGTGGCCAGGGTGTGGGCCCCCTCTGGTACTTTCTTTGCTCAGTATTTTTTTTACTAATTCCAAAAACTGCTTCCGTGAAGTTTCATGACTTTTGGAGTTGCGCAAAATAGGTCTCTAATATTTTCTCCTTTTCCAGCCCAGAATTCCAGCTGCCGGCATTCTCCCTCTTCATGTAAACCTTGTAAAATAAGATAGAATAGGCATAAGTATTGTGACATAACGTGTAATAATAGCCCATAATGCAATAAATATTGATATAAAAGGATGATGCAAAATGGACGTATCAACTCCCCCAAGCTTAGACCTCGCTTTTCCTCAAGCGGAAGCCGATAACGATAAATATGTCCACATGTTTAGAGATAGAGGTGTCGATAAAATAAAATACGGACATGAGGGCATCATGATCATTCTTATAACAGCAACATATATGGATATTGTCATATGATTTCTTATGCTCAAGTATTAATCTAATCACACTGCAAAGGATGAATCAGAAACTTCATTGAGAACCAACAAACTATAATCTCAGTCATTGAAGTAATTGCAATTTATCGTAACATCGGAAAGAGTCGATATAAGAGCTTTTCAGCAAGTCCACATACTCAACTATCATTTAGTCTTGCACAATTTCTAACACTCACGCAATACTTGTGGTTACGGAGTTTTAATCAGACACAGAGAAAGATAGGGGCTTATAGTTTCGCCTCACAACCTTTTACCTCAAGGGTAATGTCAACAATAATAGCTCATACTAACTTATATCCAATTGGATATATATATCAGGATCTTTCCAACACAAGGTTCTTGCCAAAGGATAAAATGTAAAAAGGAAAGGTGAAGATCACCATGACTCCTGCATAAGGAATAAGACAAAAGTAAAAGATAGGCCCTTCGTGGAGGGAAGCATAGGTTGTTGTCGGATTTCGGGTTCCGGCAGACCCTTGAGGTTCGAACACTTGGGTGCGTGCGGAGATCTTTCCCCTACTAGTTCATGCGTGCAAGGATTGCGAGGGATCTAAACTACTAACGATGAACAACATAGAGACACGAGGTTTATACTGGTTCGGGCCACCGTCGTGGTGTAATACCCTACTCCAATGTGTGGTGTGGTGGATTGCCTCAGGGGCTGATGATGAACAATACAAAGGGAGAACAGCCTCGCGAGGGGCTGTTCTTGAGCTGGTGCGACGAAATGCTTGGATGAGTCCAGTCGCCTCTCTCTATCTCTCTCTCTCTTTCTCTCTCTGTGATCTCGATCAGATCGATCCTCCTACCTTTGTGGTGGCTAGTCCTATTTATAGAGGGAGGCCCTGGGCCTCTTCCCAAATAATGAGCGGGAAGGGCGCCAACAATTGGCCATTTTGAAGGGGAACATCTAGTACACTTATCCTGACTAAAGTTGGTCTTCGGCTGCCAAAGGCTCTGACGGTGACCTCCATCCTTCCGTTCTGCTGGTCTTAGTCTTGTTGCACCGAAGCGGCAACCTTTGCTTGATGCCTTGGCCTGTGCTTGCCTCCTTTGCACCAAAGGGGGAATGAGGACACTGCGCGGGCTGGTGCCCGCCTGGCGCCCGCCTGGCCTTGATCGTCATGGCTTGCGTCATAGGGCACCCTCGCGAGGTACCCTGCCTTGATCTCTCTGCCTCCTCGCGAGCCTGCCTGACGAGGCTGCTCCTGAGGTAGGTTCCTGTCGTCCGCCCATGAGGCTTGGCCTCGCGAGGTCTTGAGCTTGAGCTGATGAAGCTGGGCCGTCTTTGGGCCCCGCTGAGCCACGCTGCAGGCGCAGCGCAAGTCTGGGACCTCGTTCCCAGAACGCCGACAGTAGCCCCCGGGCCCAAGGCGCGCTCGGAATTGGCTTAGAAGAGAAGCGAAGGGGCAAGTGCGAAGCGCCGTGGGCCCTAACAGCCTGCGGCCTTGGGCGCCGCATGGCGATTGGTTGGCTGCGGGCGTCTCCGCCTCCCCACGACGCCTCGACAACTGCCCTTCTGACAAAAAGGAGGCCCGGGCCAGACTTGGTGCTTGTTCTCGCTCGTCTTGCTCCAGATCCCCTTTCGCCCTTCTCCTCCTTGCTTCCGAAATCCTCCAGATCTGCTTCAATCCTTCCCATCCTGCAGCCATGGCTCCTCGCAAGACCCCGACTAAGGCCTGGTACCTCCTGGCTCTGGATCCTCCGACTATGTCAGTGAAGAATCTCGCCCTCATGCGCCGGAGGACGGTAGCGCAGGGCAACAAGGGGGCGACTGTGCTCAAGGCCGGCTCCGATCAGCCTGAAGGCCAAGGGAGTACCTTCTACCCATTCTTCGTGAGCGCCATTATCGCCGGTATGGTCCCTCCTTTTTTCGAGTTCTTCTTCACTGTTCTCCGCCAATACAACTTGCAAGCTCTGCATCTCCACCCCAACTTTGTTCTCCTCCTGGCGATCTTCGCCTACTACTGTGAGGCTCACGTTGGGATAAAACCCTCGGTGGCCTTGCTGCGCCATTACTTTTCCCTCCAGGTCTCCCGTGGCTCTATTACTGCGTGCGCGAGCTTCGTCGCATACTCCAGCTCCAACTCCATCTCCAAGCCCGGGAAGGGGATTGAAGGCTTCAGGAGCAAGTGGGTCATGGTGGACGTCGGGCGCATCCATCCCCGTCTGGCGCTGTCGTTGGGGCAGCCCGAGGCCGTTGATGCGTGGTCCCGCGCGGAGCTCGTCGATTCTTGCGCGAAGATGTTGCTGAAGAGGATAGACGCGGATATGTGGCCAGCCAACTTGGGGGCGGCGAAGCTGACCGGGGCCACGCTCCTGAGGGAGTTCCTGGAACATCGGGTGGCTCCACTCCGGGAACATTCGCTTCCGTTGTGGAGGCTGGGGGAGGCAGGCGATGACCTCCGCCTGACCTCCGAGGCCCTCTCTGATGAAGATCTGGCCACGGCTCTCCATTCCTTGGTCGGGGGGGACGTGGCAATACCGGAGGGTGCTCCCGTCCCCCTGTTCCTTCGCGGCGACTGGGAGCAAGTGGTCAATGACATGCCCACCTTCAATGGTGAGGGGCTGGTGCCTGCCGGGGCTCCCGAGGATCTGGCGATGTTGGCGACGGTGAATGTTTCCTCCAGCAACTCCAGCGGGAGTGAGGAGGAAGAAGAGGAGGTGGAAGGAGGAGGTTCTGACTTCGAGGCTCCTGGCGAGGAGTCAGGGGACTCCTTCCCTCGGCGCAGGTCCCGCGCCCTTCGCTCCATGCCGGACGACGACGAGGCCGACGCCAGGCGAGAAGGGGAGGATTCTCCCCTGGTTCCGAGGAAGGGCAGGTCAGGGCTGGTTCCCCCAGGGTCCGCTCTGACTCCGGGGCGGTCTGAGTCCAGCTCCGGCCTTCCCAACGTGCCTACTGCTTCCGGTCCTCCCGAGGCTGATCCCAGTTGCAGGCTCTCAGGCTTCATGTTCGGTCGGAGGCTGCCCCGGTCCGGGGACGACGACCAGTGAGTGTTTGATCCGTGCTTTGCTTTGCTTCTGCCGCTGGGTCCTGACGTCTGTATTCTCTTGACCAGGTCGGCACCTGCAGGAAAGAGGCCGAAGGGGGCTCCTACGGCCCTGCTTGAGACGGGTTCGCCTGCCGTGGCTGCGACTCCACCTGCGGGGAAAGGAGGCAACGAAGCTTGCGCCTCCCCTGCCCGGTCATCCTCGCGAGCCCAGCAGGGGCACTCTGGAGGTGAGTCAGCCCCCGTGGCCCCGCTGACTCCGGAGGTGCCTCGGCTTGACGTTGTTGCTGAGGCGCCCAAGGCCTAGGGGGCTCCTTCTTCCCAAGCCGTGATCACGCTGCCGTCTTTTACATCTACTCCGCCGGCTCCAATCTCCTCTGATTTCTTGGCCATCCTGGATCAAGCTGCCGGCGAACTGAGCCGACTGCAGGAGGATCTCCGGAACGCTGATCCCCGTCTGGTGGCCGGGTGCCTGGAACTGGCTTCTGGCTGGGCCCGCTCTGCTGCCTCCGTCCGGGCGGTGCTGAGCCAAGCCGCGACGGCCTCCGATGGGGAGAAGCAAGCTGCTTGGCAGGCCAAGGCCGCTCGCGACGCTGCCCTGGGCGAAGCAACGGGCGCCCAGGACCGTTGCAAGGCGCTGGAGGCCGAGCTGCAAGGCCTGCGCGATGAGCTCGCAAGGAGGTCCGTGGTCGCCAGGAGAAGGAGAAGGAGATGGTGGCTCGGGAGGCCGCCGTCAAGAACCGGGACGCCGAGCTTGATGGCTGCCGCAGCCGGTTGGAGACGCAGGAACAATCGCTGAAGGCGGAGAGGATCGAGCTCGACAGTAAGGCAAAGATCATGGCTGATGATCGGGTGGCCTTCGCCGAGTTGTAGGAGAAGGCTCGCGCCGCGTTCAAGATGCTCTACGAGGTTGGCCTGGGGGAGCCGTTGGCTGGTGCAGAGGACGGCCCCGCCAAGCTGCTTCCTTTCTTGGTCCGAGCACTTGAAGATGTCGCGGACGGCCTTGCCCCCACGGCCGAGGCCAAGGCGCGTGCCTTGTCTTCTGTAGCACTGACGCGTATCCTCAGCCACGTCTACCTTCGCGACCCCAGCACCGACCTCGACGGCCTGCTAGAGCCTGTGAGCGATGACCTTGCCGCTGCCGCTGCCGAGGCCGTGAAAGGCCGAGCCGAGGCCCTGCTGGGGAAGTTTCGCACCTTAACCACCTTGCCTGGGCGTGGTGCCGCCAGCTCCGCGGCCTAGGGAGGTGAGGGCGCCACAGGAGAGTGATCCTTTCGCAGCTCCTACTTTGTTTTTAATCCCTGCAAGATGCACCTTGCCTCGTGGAGGCGTTTAAACTTTGTGTTTGACGTTGTGAAACGACTTATGGCTTGTAATATTTGCTTCGAATTCAAATTCTTCCCTCCTACTTGCATGCGTTCTACGTCGGCAGGGCCCGACCCCGCGCATACCTCAGCCGCCGTTAGCCCCGACCGGAGACCAAGGACGGGACTAAGGAGTGAGGGGCTACGTGGCAAGTTAGGCTCCTGAGTCGCAATGCTCAGGAGTCCCCCTTGATGCGCGAACATCAAGTAGGGATAGGAGCATAGGAGTGGATTGGTCGTTCTACGTCGGCAGGGCCTGGCCTCGCGCATACCTCAACCGCCGTTAGCCCCGACCGGAGATCAAGGACGGGACTAAGGAGTGAGGGGCTACGTGACCAGTTAGGCTCCTGAGTCGCGATGCTCAGGAGTCCCCCTTGATGTTCAAACGAATTTCATACCTTGGCTCCGCTCGGGGAGGCGCGTGACGACCAGGTCCGGGGGACCTGGCTGGGTGGCGTACGTCCGGGCGAGGCCCGGGCGCAGCCCCCGTGTCCAGCCCCCTCGCGTGTCACTCCTGAGTGAAGGCGTTGCGATGGCGCCAGACACTGAGCTCTGGGCTCCCTGAGGTTGATACGGTTATGAGCCGCCCTCAGTTGTTTATCACCAGCGCGGAGCGTAGCTCTTCAGTATGTGTACGGGCATAGCCGCTCCTCGGCGATGTCGTCGCCAGCCAGCGGAGCATGGTGCTTCCACTGGTTCGTGGGAGGGGCTCCCCTCGGGAGGAGCCCCGGGCGTGTCTGCCCATACCTCGACACGTGGCCGGCACGCTAGGGCTAGGAGAGGTGTCTGGGCACCCGTGAGCCAGCCAGCAGGACTCACGGGCCCTACCTCGAGCGGGTTGCGCTGGCTCTGGCCTTTATCATTGGTGTGTTCTGTGGGGTTAGAATGCAAATGCTCTATGTCCTCAGGTCCCGGCCCTCGAGCTAGCTCAGCCGCCGCTGGTATGACAGGTCGCGATGCCGTGGGTCAAGGCCAGGGGGTGAGGGCTGGAGAGCCAGTAAGAGCCCATGAGTCGCGATGCTCAGGTACCCCCCTTTTAACGTGCAAGCGCTTTGCATTAGGGCGGAGAGGCCCGCGACAGGTAGTAGGCAATAATTGCATGAATCAGGTTAAGCGCGAAGGAGGAAATCCATCTAGATAGGCGCGGAGAAAGCATACGCCATTGGGTCTGACCCGAGCAGCTTGGGGATAATGCAGCCCGTGGGACGCCCCCAACAAGGTAAGTAAGGAACATAAGCAAAACGGATACATGCCGCAGGGACGGACCCACGCAGCCTGGGAATGATGCAGCCCGAGGGGCGCTCCCAGCTGAATATGGAACTTGGAAAGGTGTCACCTGATATGGTCGGAGATGGCGGGGTGTTGAGGTAGCGGATGACGCGTGACGAGGACGCCAGCCCTCACGAGCCCTCCAGACCTGGAGCCTCGGGAGGCTCCGGGGGTACGGGGGGTTCCTCGAGAGCCATCTCCATCTCCGCCAGGACCACGTGCTGCTTGACCTCCTGAGCCTCCAGAGCGCCCCTCAACAGGCGCTGATGGGCGGCAACCATGTTCGGCAGGCCGAAAGGCATGGGAACATAGCTGTGAGGTGTACCCTCGCAACGCCCCACGCGTGAGGGCCAGAGGCGCTCCTGAGACGCGGCTCGGTCGAACCCTGGTATGTCGATGCAGATTCGTAGCCCAGCGTCCTCGCCTGGATGTGGGGCCACGACGGGCACGCGGCGACAGCCGCGCATGACTCTTGACTCCTGTAGCTCCTGAGTGCTCCTCGTGATGAACTCCTGAGGGTTTGACCCTCCTTGCTTCGCTCCTTCCCGAGGGAAACGTGCCTTGAAGCACGCCTCCAAGTGGTGCCCGAGCGCCTCCCTCGTGACTCCGGCTAGGTCGGTGGCTCGCCATGAAAGAGCCCCCGAGCCCTGCTTGAGGAGGGCGCTGAGCGCGCCTTCCTATGCGCCAGAGGGTGGCGCCCCTTGAACGGGCGTGAGTCCTGTTGACATGCCTCCGGAGGTGCCTACCCCATGAGGGCTTGGACCAGGTGAGGCCTTCTTCTTCTTGGGGATCGTCCCGAGAAGTCTCCCGCTCCTGTGATCTGGGTCTTCGATTGATGCGGCTTGGAAGGCACGCTCAAGAGAGCACACTGCATTCCTTTCCTCGCAAGACACTGTGATGACTCCTCCGCTTCTTGGCATCTTGAGGACATTGTAGCCATGGTGAGTCACTGCCATGAACTTGGCCAAAGCTAGGTACCCGAGGATGGCATTGTACGGTAGGCGGATGTGGGCGACGTCGAAGTCGATAAGCTCGGTGCGGTAGTTGTTGCGCTGTCCGAAGGTGGCAGGAAGGCGGACTTGCCCTATCTGGACGGTGGAACCATCGGTGACTCCGGAGAAAGGCTTGGTCGGCTGAAGCTGATTGTATGGCACCTGGAGATCGTTGAATGTCTCGACAGATAGGGCGTTGAGCCCTGCTCCGCCGTCGATGAGGGTCTTGGTGACTTGCACGTTGCTGATGACCGGTGAGCAAAGCATGGGGAGGACTCCAGTCATTGCCGCACACTTGAGCTGATCCGCTGAACTGAATGTGATAGCGCATGACGACCACCTGAGAGGGCGTGTGGCCTCTGGCTTGGGGAGGACTGCATTCACCTCGCGAGCAAATTGCTTGAAGATGCGCTGAGAGGCTGGGGCCTGAGTGCCACCCAGGATGCAAGCGATCGCGCGCGGCTCCTGGAAGCCCCCAGCCCCCTCGTCCTGATGAATGTCTTCATACCTCCTTGGCGGCTGCGGCAGAGGCGGGAGCCCTGCATTGCTCTGAGGGCGATCCTCGCGAGGTTGGTCCCTCCAACCTCCGTCGCGAGGCTGGTCCTGCCAGCGGTCCTTGCGAGGTCTATCACGCCATCCTTGGTGAGGACCACGGTCTTCCCAGCGTCCTGCACCTCTTCCTCCTCCTCGGCCGTAGCCTCGATCACTGCGGTCGGGGCGTCGACCGATTCGCCCTTCTTGCACGGCCCTGAGCTCTTGGCATTCGTTGGTGTTGTGGGTGTGGAGATCGTGGTACATGCAGTACCGGGTGCCCTTGGAAGACTCGGGCTGATCCCTGCCTCGCTTGGTGTATGGTTCTGCCGCGAGCACCGCAGCCCCCTTGCGCTTCACATCCTTGGCCTTGGTCTTCTTCTCTTCTGGATCGGCAGCTGGAAGCTCGAGGAGGGATAGGAACCCTTCCTCAGCCCTGGCGCATTTGGTCGCCAAGTTGAACAGCTCTAGTGATGTGCACAGGTCTTCATGCATCGCCAGCTCCTCCTTCATCTTGACGTCACGCACACCATCGGAGAAGGCTGAGATGATGGCCTCCTCAGTCACCTTGGGAATCTTGAGGCGTGCGTTGTTCAAGCGCTGGATGTACTTCTGCAGGGTCTCTCCTGGCTGCTGCTTGATGCAGCGCATGTCGCTCACGGCTGGGGGCCGGTCGCGAGTGCCTTAGAAGTTGGCGATGAAGCGGGTGCGCATCTCGTCCCAGGAGGAGATCGTGCCCGGAGCCAGGTTCAGGAGCCAGGTTCGGGCTCCGTCCTTCAGCGCCATGGGGAACCAATTCTCCATGACCTTTTCGTCCCCATTGGCGGCTTCGATGCCCAGCTCGTAGAGCTGAAGGAACTCCGCATGATCGGCGGTGCCGTCATAGCGAGGAGGCAGGTCTGGCTTGAACTTCTCGGGCCATGCGATGCTGCGTAGCTCGGCGTGAAGGCGTGGCAGCCTGCAGTGGCCACTGGGGCTCTCTGATGATGCGGAGCTTGCTCTTGTGGATTCCCGCGCACCGCTGCCTGGAGCAAGGCGGGGTCTTGACGCGGTGGCGCTGGAGCGTGGTCGCGGCGGTCCGGTGCCGGGAGCACGCGAGCACCTTCTTAGGGATGAGAGATCTCCTGGCAGCTTCTTTCTTGGTGCGCGGGCGCCGGGCACTGAGGGTCTCGCCCCGGGGCCACGCGCCTTGGAGCCAAGGTGCCTTCTTGGGAAGGAGGTGGCGGGGGCACCTCCGGCCCCCTGCCTCCCGCGCGTGGTGCGGGGCGAGGCAGCGACAGGGACAACGCGGGGGATCCCCCTGCAGCGCGGACGAGCTCGGCGACGCGGTCGAGCCACTCCTCGTAGACGTCGTCGACGGGGCGGTAGCGCAGGAGCTCGTTTGCCGCGACGAGCGTGGCTTGGGCCTCCATGGGAGCGCGAAGCGCGCGGGACGAAGAACCAGCTGGGGCGAGTGAAGGAGTAGCGGTGCGGCCGTCTCGCCTCACGGATGGATGCTGGGACGAGGCCTGCTGCTCGTTCCCCGCCGGGCCGGTGGCGGCGTTGGCGGCAGGCGACAGGGAACAGCGGGTGTCCTGTAACGGAAGCGGCGCTTCAGCGCGAGCTCGAGAGTCGACCATGGACATGACCAAGATCACACATGACCGATGGAAGAAAGATTTGGCGCACCTACAGCGCGCCAAATGTCGGATTTCGGTTCAGCGGACCCTTGAGGTTCGAACACTGGGGTGCGCGGAGATCTTTCCCTACCAGTTCATGCGTGCAAGGATTGCGAGGATCTAAACTACTAACGATGAACAACACGTAGACACGAGGTTTATATGGTTCGGCCACCGTCGTGGTGTAATACCCTACTCCAGTGTGTGGTGTGGTGGATTGCCTCAGGGGTTGATGATGAACAATATAAAGGGAGAACAGCCTCGCGAGGTGCTGTTCTTGAGCTGGTGCGACGAACTGCTTGGATGAGTCCAGTCGCCTCTCTCTATCTCTCTCTCTCTCTCTGTGATCTCGATCAAATCGATCCTCCTACCTTTGTGGTGGCTAGTCCAATTTATAGAGGGAGGCCCTGGGCCTCTTCCCAAATAATGAGCGGGAAGGGCGCCAACAATTGGCCATTTTGAAGGGGAACATCTAGTACACTTATCCTGACTAAAGTTGGTCTTCGGCTGCCAAAGGCTCTGACGGTGACCTCCATCCTGCCGTTCTGCTGGTCTTGGTCTTGTTGCACCGAAGCGGCAACCTTTGCCTGATGCCTTGGCCTGTGCTTGCCTCCTTTGCACCAAAGGGGGAATGAGGACACTACGCGGGCTGGCGCCCACCTGGCCTTGATCGTCATGGCTTGTGTCACAGGGCACCTCGCGAGGTACCCTGCCTTGATCTCTCCGCCTCCTCGTGAGCCTGCCTGACGAGGCTGCTCCTGAGGTAGGTTCCTGTCGTCCGCCCCGCGAGGCTTGGCCCCTCGTGAGGGTCTTGAGCTTGAGCTGATGAAGTTGGGCCGTGCTGGGCCCCCGCTTGAGCCACGCCGCAGGCCGCAGGCAGGCAAGTTTGGGGACCCCCGTTACCAGAACACCGATAGTTGTCATGCGCATTCATGGTTGGATGCACGAAATCTTAATGCAAAAGAACGTCACTTTATATTGCCACTTGTGATATGGACCTTTATTATGCAGTCCGTCGCTTTTATTTCTTCCACATCACAAGATCGTATAAAGCTTGTTTTCTCCACACTAATAAATCATACATATTTAGAGAGCAATTTTTATTGCGTGCACCGATGACAACTTACTTGAAGGATCTTACTCAATCCATTTTGGTAGCTATGGTGGACTCTCATGGAAAAACTGGATTTAAGGATATTCGGAAGCACAAGTAGTATCTATACTTGGTGCAAAGAATTGGCTAGCATGAGGGAGAAAGGCAAGCTCAACATGTTGGGTGATCCATGACAATATACTTTATTTTGGATATAAGAAAACATAACCCATTACGTCGTCTTCCTTGTCCAACATCAACTCTTTAGCATGTCATATTTTAATGAGTGCTCACAATCATAAAAGATGTCCAAGATAGTATATTTATATGTGAAAACCTCTCTTTCTTTATTACTTCCTATTAATTGCAGCGATGACCAAAACTATGTTTGTCAACTCTCAACAACTTTTATTGATCATACTCTTTTTATGTGAAGTCATTACTCTCCATAAGATCAATATGATCTCTTTATTTCTTTTTATTCTTTCTTTTTCTTCCTTTATTCCTGCAAGATTATAGCAAGATAATCAAGCCCTTGACTCAACACTAATATTTATTATATATATAGCTCACTGACTCGATTACATAGAAGGATCATAAAGCAAAACTTACAACTAGATCATACTAAATTTATTCTACTAGATAAAGATATTACCAAAAGGATCAAACTAAGAAAAATGGTAAAGATAGGAGTGTGATGGTGATACGATACCGGGGAACCTCCCCCAAGCTTGGCAGTTGCCAAGGGGAGTGCCCATACCCATGTGATTATATCTCTTTTGCTGGTGAAGGAAATGGAGTTGTTGATGATGTAGGCTTGTCGTCCCTCTTCCAAGGCATAGGCTCGCCATCATAGAAGGATGATCGAGTCTCCGAGATCCTTAAATCTGCAGCCAAACACATCCACTTGAATCTACATTCATACTCACAGTTTTGGTTTTGCAGGTCATAGATCTGGGCTTGGAGGTGCTCGATTTTCTCATGAAGCTTGAAGATGGCCTCCCCAATGTCCTTGGAGTCCAGCTTGTGGTTTTTGGTGAACTCCATGATCATTATGTGATTGGAGTCGAGTCCATGCTCCACCGTCTCTTTACACTTGAAAACTTGTTGCTCCATTGCCTCGAGCCTTACCTCCATGCTTTCGGTCCTCCTTGGTCCCTCGACATCGCGGATGTGCAGCACCCCCTCATGCATCTCAATGGTTTGAGGCTGTTGCGGCACTTCCGCAAGGTAGGGTTTGATGACCTTCTCTAAGAACTTGTCCTTGGGGGCACTTGGAGATGTCATGGCGATCTAGATCTGTCAGGGAAACAGCTCGAAACAAAAACAGAGGATATTTGCGTGGTACGGTGGTCAAAACCTTCGGGAGATTATATAATGATTTTTTACCGACCAAAAGAAGTGTCATGCAAGAAAACGGAGTCTGGAGAGCACACGAGGTGCCCACGAGGCAGGGAGGCGCGCCCAGGGGGGTAGGGCGCGCTCTCCACCCTCGTGGAAGCCTTGTGTCCTTCCCGGACTACTTCTTAATTTCCTATTTTCTTAAATATTCCAAAACAGAGAAAAATTGCCATTAGAACTGTTTTGGAGTCGGTTTACTTACCGTACCACGTACCTATTCCTTTTCGGAGTCTGAAACATTCTGGAAAGTGTCCCTTATGTATTCCTTCGGGGTAACGGTTTCAATAACATTAGTTTCAACATTTATAGGATTACCTGAGATATAATGTTTGATTCTTTGACCATTCACCACCTTTGGATTTGTGCCTTCGAAGTTGTTGATTTTTATGGCACCGGAACGATAGACCTCCTCAATAACGTAAGGAACTTCCCATTTAGAGAGAAGCTTTCCTGCAACAAATCTTAAACGAGAGTTGAATAGTAACATAATCACCTACATTAAACTCACGCTTTTGTATCCTTTTGTCATGCCATCTTTTAACCTTTCCTTAAACAGTTTGGCATTCTCGTAGGCCTGGGTTCTCCATTCATCAAGTGAGCTAATGTCAAAAAGCCTCTTCTCACCAGCAAGTTTGAAATCATAATTGAGCTCTTTAATGGCCAATATGCCTTATGTTCTAGTTTCAGAGGTAAGTGACATGCTTTTCCATAAAACATTTTATACGGAGACATACCCATAGGATTTTTATATGCAGTTCTATAGGCCCATAATGCATCATCAAGTTTCTTGGACCAATTCTTTCTAGATCTATTAATAGTCTTTTGCAAAATTAATTTGAGCTCTCTATTACTCAATTCTACTTGGCCACTAGATTGTGGGTGATAAGGAGATGCAATTCTATGATTAACATCATACTTAGCAAGCATTTTACGAAAAGCACCATGAATAAAATGTGAACCACCATCAGTCATTAGATATCTAGGGACTCCAAACCTCGGAAAAATAACTTTTTTAAGCATCTTAATAGAGGTGTTATGATCAGAACTACTAGTTGGAATAGCTTCTACCCACCTAGTAAAGTAATCAATAGCAACTAAAATATGTGTATACCCATTAGAGGAAGGAAATGGTCCCATATAATCAAAGCCCCAAACATCAAATGGTTCAATAACAAGTGAATAATTCATGGGAATTTCCTGACGTCTAATAATGTTACTGATTCTTTGACATTCATCACAAGTCAAGACAAACTTACGGGCATCTTTGAAGAGAGTAGGCCAATAAAAACTGGATTGCAATACCTTATGTGCAGTTCGATCTCCAGCGTGGTGTCCTCCATAAGCTTCGGAGTGATACTTGCGTAGGATCTGTTCCTGTTCATGCTGAGTTATACAACGTCTAATAACACCATCTACTCCTTTATAAAGGTGTGGGTCATCCCAGAAGTAATGTCTCAAATCATAGAAAAACTTTTTCTTTTGCTGGTATGTAAAACTAGGCGGTATAAATTTAGCAACAATGTAATTAGCATAATCAGCATACCATAGAGCAGTACAAGAAGCATTTATGATAGCTAATTGCTCATCAGGAAAGCTATCATCAATAGGTAGTGGGTCATCAAGAACATTCTCTAACCTAGACAAGTTGTCTGCAACGGGGTTCTCAGCTCCCTTTCTATCAATAATATGCAAATCAAATTCTTATAGTAGGATAACCCATCTAATTAGTCTAGGTTTAGCATCTTTCTTTTCCATAAGATATTTAATTGCAGCATGATCAGTGTGAATAGTTACTTTAGAATCAACAATATAAGGTCTGAACTTATCACAAGCAAATACAACTGCTTAAAATTCTTTTTCAGTAGTAGCATAATTTCTCTGGGCACTATCTTGAGTTTTACTAGCATATTGGATAACATTTAGCTTCTTATCAACTCTTTGTCCTAGAACAGCACCTACAACATAATCGTTAGCATCAC
The DNA here is from genome assembly GCA_021605205.1 of Aegilops longissima. Classification (NCBI taxonomy): domain Eukaryota; kingdom Viridiplantae; phylum Streptophyta; class Magnoliopsida; order Poales; family Poaceae; genus Aegilops; species Aegilops longissima. The sequence goes on from CM038676.1 coordinate 199,958,656, forward strand.
ACATAAATTCGAAGGGTAAATTCCAATCAGGTGGCTGAACGATAGGTGCCGAAATCAAAGCTTTCTTAAGTATTTCAAATGCTTCTACACAATCATCATCAAAGACAAAAGGTATATCTTTTTGTAATAGATTAGTCAGAGGCCGAGAAATTTTTGAGAAGTCCTTAATGAACCTCCTATAAAAACCGGCATGACCAAGAAAACTTCTTATACCTTTGATGTCCTTCGGACACGGCATCTTTTCAATAGCATCAACTTTAGCTTTATCAACTTCAATACCTCTTTCAGAAATTTTATGCCCCAAGACAATGTCTAGTGGCATCTCCCAATTCAAGACAAGATTAGTTTCTTCACATCTCTGCAAAACTCGATCAAGGTTGCTCAAGAAATCATCAAAAGAGGATCCATAAACGGAGAAATCATCCGTGAAAACCTCACAAATCTTTTCAAAAAAGTCAGAGAATATAGCCATCATGCATGTTTGAAAGGTAGCAGGTGCATTACATAAACCAAAAGGCATACGTCTATAAGCAAAAGTACCGAAAGGGCAAGTAAAAGTGGTCTTTTCTTGATCCTCAGCTGACACAGGTATTTGAGAGAAACCAGAGTAACCATCTAGAAAGCAAAAATGTGTATGTTTGGATAATCTTTCTAGCATTTGATCAATCAAAGGCAAGGGGTAATGATCTTTTTTAGTAGCTTTATTTAATTTGCGGAAATCAATCACCATTCTATAACATGTTACAATTCTTTGTGGGATCAACTCGTCTTTATCATTAGGAACAACGGTAATACCTCCCTTCTTAGGGACACAATGGACATGACTTACCCACTGACTATCAGCAACGGGATAAATTATACCTGCCTCAAGGAGCTATAATATTTCCTTTCTTACCACTTCTTTCATCTTAGGATTTAGCCTTCGTTGGTGATCAATAACTGGTTTGGCATCTTTCTCCAAATTTATTTTGTGTTGACATAGAATGGGACTAATGCCCTTAAGATCATCAAGAGTATATCCAATAGCGGCACGGTGCTTCTTCAGAGTTTTCAATAATTTCTCTTCCTCCTTCTCTGAAAGGTTAGCACTAATAATAACAGTATATATCTTCTTTTCATCAAGATAGGCATATTTAAGAGTATCAGGTAATGGTTTAAGATCAAACACGGGATCACCCTTGGGTGGAGGAGGATCCCCTAGGATTTCAACAGGCAAGTTGTGTTTCAGAATAGGTCCCTGTTTAAAGAATACTTCATCTATTTCCCTTCTTTCATTCATAAACATATCATTTTCATGGTCGAGCAAGTATTGTTCTAAAGGATCATTAGGAGGCATGTCAATAGAAGCAAGACCAATAATTTCATCCTTACTAGGCAATTCCTCATCAAGGGGTTGTCTACGAAATTTAGCAAAATTAAACTCATGAGTCATATCCCCCAAACCAATAGTAACAACATCCTTTTCGAAGTCTATCCTAGCATTAACAGTGTTCAAGAAGGGTCTACCAAATATAATGGGACAAAAGCTATCTTGTGGGGAACCAAGAACAAGAAAATCAGCAGGATATTTAACCTTCCCACACAAGACTTCAACATCTCTAACAATCCCAATCGGTGATATAGTATCTCTATTAGCAAGCTTAATTGTAACATCAATACCTTCTAACTCAGTGGGCACAATATCATGCATAATTTCTTCGTATAAAGAATGAGGTATTGCACTAGCACTAGCACCCGTATCACATAAGCCATGATAACAATGATCCCCTATTTTAACAGAAATAACAGGCATGCCTACAACAGGTCTATGTTTATCTTTAGCACCAGGTTTAGCAATTCTAGCAGTTTCCTCACAGAAATAAATAACATGACCATCAATATTATCAGCCAAGAGATCTTTAACCATAGCAATATTAGGTTCAACTTTAATTTTCTCAGCGGGTTTGGGTGTCCTAGTATTACTTTTGTTGACTACAGTTGAAGCTTTAGCATGATCCTTTATTCTAACAGAGAAAGGTGGTTTCTCAACATAAGCAGTAGGAACAATATAGGATCATTATAAGTGATAGTATTTTCTTCAAATTTAATAGGTGCGGCTACTTTTACTTCAATGGGGGGATTAAATTTAAACCACTTCTCCTTAGGGAGATCAACATGAGTAGCAAATGATTCACAGAAAGAAGCTACAATCTCAGAGTCAAGTCCATATTTAGTGCTAAATTCACGGAAAGCATCGGTATCCATAAAAGATTTAACACAATAAAACTTAGGTGTTATACCTGACTCCTTACCTTCATCGAGGTCCCAATCGTCAGAGTTACGTTTAATTCTTTCCAATAAATCCCATTTGAATTCAATAGTCTTCATCATAAAAGAGCCAGTACAAGAAGTATCGAGCATGGAGTCATTATTGAGAGAAAGCCGAGCATAATTTTTTTGAATAATCATTTCTCTTGAGAGCTCATGATTGGGGCATGAATATAACATTGACTTAAGCCTCCCCCAAGCTTGATCGATGCTTTCTCCTTTGCGAGGCCAAAAATTATATATATAATTAGGATCACGATGAACAAGATGCATAGGATAAAACTTCTGATGAAATTCCAATTTCAATCAGTTGTAGTTCCATGATCCCATATCATCACATAGCCTATACCATGTCAATGCCTCTCCCTTCAAAGATAAAGGGAAGACCTTCTTCTTGATAACATCCTCGTGCATACCTGCAAGCTTAAATAATCCACATACTTCATCCACATAGATTAGGTGTAAATCGGGATGCAATGTTCCATCTCCTGTAAAAGGATTAGCTAGCAGTTTCTCTACCATACCCGAGGGAATTTCAAAGTAAACATTTTCAGTAGGTTCAGCAGATTGAGGAGCAACTCTTTGCTCTACTAGACGGGGTGAAGATACCCTGAACAAGCCCCTGAAAGGATTATGTTCCATAGTAACAAGTGACAGTAAATTTCAGCACACTATATAAATTTTTCCTTACCAAATTCCACCTACCAAAGGCGCTTCACTCCCCGGCAACGGCGCCAGAAAAGAGTCTTGATGACCCACAAGTATAGGGGATCTATCATAGTCCTTTTTATAAGTAAGAGTGTCGAACCCAATGAGGAGCAGAAGGAAATGACAAGCGGTTTTCAGTAAGGTATTCTCTGCAAGCACTGAAATTATCGGTAATAGATAGTTTTGTGATAAGGTAATTTGTAAAGGGTGACAAGTAATGAAAGTAAATAAGGTGTAGCAAGATGTCCCAATCATTTTTGTAGCAAAGGACAAGCCTGGACAAACTCTTATATGAAGGAAAACGCTCCCGAGGACGCATGGGAATTATCGTCAAACTAGTTTTCATCACGCTCATATGATTCGCATTCGTAACTTTGATAATATGGCATGTGGGTGGACCGGTGTTTGGGTGCTGCCCTTACTTGGACAAGCATCCCACTTATGATTAACCCCTATTGCAAGCATCCCACTTATGATTAACCCCCATTGCAAGCATCCGCAACTACAAAAGAAGTATTAAGGTAAACCTAACCATAGCATGAAACATATGGATCCAAATCAGCCCCTTACAAAGCAACGCATAAACTAGGGTTTAAGCTTCTGTCACTCTAGCAACCCATTATCTACTTATTACTTCCCAATGCCTTCCTCTAGGCCCAAACAATGGCAAAGTGTCATGTAGTTGATGTTCACATAACACCACTAGAGGAAAGACAACATACATCTCATCAAAATATCGAACGAATACCAAATTCACATGACTACTTATAGCAAGAATTCTCCCATGTCCTCAGGAACAAACGTAACTACTCACCAAGCATATTCATGTTCATAATCAGAGGGGTATTAATATGCATAATGGATCTGAACATATGATCTTCCACCAAATAAACCAACTAGCATCAACTACAAGGAGTAATCAACACTAGTAGTAACCCACAGGTACCATTCAAAGGCTTTGGGACAAAGATTGGATACAAGAGATGAACTAGGGTTTTAGAGGAGATGGTGCTGGTGAAGATGTTGATGGAGACTGACCCCCTCCCTATGAGAGGATCGTTGGTGATGACGATGGCGATGATTTCCCCCTCCCGGAGGGAAGTTTCCCCGGCAGAACAGCTCTGCTGGAGCCCTAGATTGGTTCCGCCAAGGTTCCGCCTCGTGGCGGCGGTGTTTCGTCCCACAAGGTTGCTTATGATTTTTTCCAGGGTAGAAGACACCATATGGCCAAAGATGGGCACCGGAGGTCTGCCAGGGGGCCCACGAGGCAGGGGGCGCGCCCAGGGGGTAGGGTGCGCCCCCACCCTCGTGTCCAGGGTGTGGGCCCCATCTGGTACTTTCTTCGCTCAGTATTTTTTATTAATTCTAAAAACTGCTTCCGTGAAGTTTCAGGACTTTTGGAGTTGCGCAGAATAGGTCTCTAATATTTGCTCCTTTTCAGCCCAGAATTCCAGCTGCCGGTATTCCCCGTCTTCATGTAAACCTTGTAAAATAAGAGAGAATAGGCATAAGTATTGTGACATAACGTGTAATAACAGCCCATAATGCAATAAATATCGATATAAAAGCATGATGCAAAATGGACGTATCAAGCCTCCCGAGGTTCAGGACCCAGGCGGCTCGTGAGGAGTGATAGTGCTAGTTATTGACTAGAGGGGGGGGTGAATAGGCGATTTTTATGAAAGTCTTCAAAACACGAGGTATTTGAAGACAAACAGTAGGAATGAACCTATTGTTATGCAGCGGAAGGTAGACTACACTAGTCAAGCCATAGTCAAGTAAGCAATGAAGTGAAAGCACAAAGACTATCGGCAGCTAGGTAGTGTGGATCAGGATGGAAGACAGTATGAAGCCAAACAGTAAGTTGTCTTCACTCAATGAAGTCAACCAGATTAGACAAGCAAGCAATGACTTCACGAAGACAAACTATAAAGTAAAGGGAAGTGGAGGATAGGACCAGTTGCTTGGTGAAGACAAGGATTTGGTAGACCAGTTCCAATTGCTATGACAACTATACGTCTGGTTAGGGAGGCTGAGATTTAACTCAGAAGACCGTGTCTTCACCTTATTCCCCTTGAGCTAAGGACACCTAGTCCTCGCCCAATCACTCTGGTAAGTCTTCAAGGTAGACTTCCAAACCTTCACAGACTTCGTTCACCGGCAATCCACAATGACTCTTGGATGCTCAGAACGCGACGCCTAACCGGATGGACGATGCACAGTCCTCAAGTGTAACAAGTCTTCATGTCACGTGGACAGAAAGACTTCAGTGATGCCTAACACTCTTTGGATCTTGGTGTTTTGGGCTTTGTCCTCGCAAGGATCTTTCTCTCAAATGCTTCGGAGGTGGGTTGCTCTCAAACGACAAAACCCATGCACTAACTCTCAGCAGCCACCAATTTATGGTGTAGGGAGTGGGCTATTTATAGCCAGGAGGCAACCCGACCTGATTTGTCCGAAATGACCCTGGGTCACTAAGGAACCGACACGCGTCCAACGTTCGGATTTCAAACACGCGCAGTAGCTTTACTTGGGCTACAAGCCAAGCTGACTCATCCAGCTCTGGATAAGATTTTCTCTCATTGCCTTCGCTCGAAGACATAGGATTTAGGTTGAGTATCACTTCGGTCACTCTGACTTTGTTCACTTGGACCCCACTTAACAGTACGGTGGTTCCTATGACTCAACAAAGAAGAAACGAAAACTATGAAACAAATATGTCTTCGCACTCCATAGTCTTCAAGTGAATGTCTTCACATGTCATAATCTTCATCGTGAATGCCTTCACGAACCACAATTGTCTTAAATGTCTTCACACATTTTTAGGGGTCATCTCTGGTTGGTAAACCGAATCAATAAGGGATTACTACCTGTGTTATCCTGAAATTCTCACAAACACATTAGTCCATCAATCAAGTTTGTCGTCAATACTCCAAAACCAACTAGGGGTGGCACTAGATGCACTTACAAGGAGCGACTTCTTCAGCACGTGTCTTCAGCTACTTCAACATCTTCAGCAACGGTGCTTGGTGACATTTTCCGGTTTATTCAATTGGGGGCGCCCTTCGGGCTGCATCATCCCCAGATCGCATGTGCCTGTCCCTGCGACATGTATCTTTCTTGCATCTTCTAGTCACTTTGTTGGGGGCGCCCCTAGGGCTGCATCATCCACAGGCCGCGCGGGTCTGTCCCTATGGCATGTATCGTTCTTGCATCTATCAGAACTAGCCTTACCTCCTTCCATGAGTTGCTTTATGATTATCATCTATACTTCGATGCCATGAACGTCGTGCGCCCTTGCAAACCCACCCACGACCGCCTCATGATTAAGGACTGGCACCACGTTTGTGCTCGGGTCTGTCCCTGCAGCATCGCTAAACCCAAGAGGCTGAGCTCTGGCTCGCGGGCCAGCTCCCGCGTACGTTACCTCCCATGGCTCTTGGCACCTTGTTCTCGCATGAGCTAATCGCGGGCGGACAAGCCAGGGCGCGCGACCTGGTGCCTCGTCACCATGGGAGACGCGCGCTGGTTGTCTTTCTTCAGGATTTTTGCATGAGAAGACTGGGCACGACATCTGTGCTTGGGTCCGTCCCTGCAGCGTGGATAAACCCAACGACCGAGCTCTGTCTGGCGGGCCGGCCCCATTCACTTCACCTCCTGGGGTCGTTGGTGTTTTGCCTTCTCATGTGATAACATCAGGAGATTCATTCAGCGCATGTTGACTAACCATGTCGCAGGGCCATCACAAGTGTTCCAAATCAAATTCAGGACCAACCTGCCTAGAGGTAGGGCCTCATCAGTCCCGCGCTGGCTCACGAGTGCCCAGACACACCTCCTCTAGCCCTGCCGTGCAAGCCACGTGTAAGGGCGGGGCTGTACACGCCCCGAGGGCTCCACTCAGAGGAAGCCTGTCGGCGTTCTGGGAACGGGGGTCCCCAGACTTGCCTGCCTGCGGCCTGCGGCGTGGCCAAAGGAGGCCCAGGACAGCCCATCTTCATCAATACAAGCTCAAGACCCTCGCGAGGGGCCAAGCCTCATGGGCGGATGACCAGGAGCTTCTCGAGCACGGCCTCGTCAGCTGGCTCATGAGGAGGCGGAGAGTTCAAGGCAGGGTACCTCGCGAAGTGCCCATGGCGCAAGCCATGACGCACCAAGGGCGCGGTCGGGTGCCAGCCAGCAGGCGTCCTCCTTTCCTCTTTGGTGCAAAGGGAGCAAGCGCAGGCGAGAGCATAAAGCAAAGGCGTACGTTTTGGTGCAACAAGACCAAGACCAGCCCCAATGGCTGGAAGGGAGTCATCATGGAGCACAAGCAGGCGTCATCACCAGAGCCTTTGGCAGGCGAGGACCAACTTTAGTCAGGATAAGTGTACCCACTGTTCCCCTTCAAAATGGCCAATTGTTGGTGCCCTTCCTCCTCAACATTTGGGAAGAGGCCCAGGGCCTTCGCCTATAAATAGGAGTAGCCACCCACAGGGTAGAGGGATCCGGAATCCAGAGAAAGACAGAGACCCGATCCTCAAGCTAGGGCGACGGGACACCACCTAGCAGTTCATCACACCCACCAAGAACAGACCCTCGCGAGGCTGTTCTTCCTTGTACTGTTCCTCATCAGCCCCAGAGGCAATCCACCACGCCACAAACTAGAGTAGGGTATTACACCACAACGGTGGCCCGAACTAGTATAAATCTTGTGTCTCTTGTGCTGTTCTGTTTAGTAGTTTAGGTCCGAGCGATTCGGCGAGGTGCGATACGGTGGAAGGTTGGATCTCCGCACGCACCCCAGTGTTCGAACCTCAAGGGTCTGCAGGAACCCGAAATCCGACATTTGGCGCGCCAGGTAGGGGTGCGCCGGAATCTGCCTTTCGTCGCCTCGTTCTTCCCCGACCACCGCAACCATGTCTGACGCCCGTCGGGCCCGCTCCGAGCGCCGAGCCGCCCTCGCCTCCTATGTCGCCTAGACAGCTCCCGTCGGCGGGCGCCCTCGTCGTTCCCTGTCACCTGCCGTCAACGCCGCCACCGGCCGGGCGGGGAACGAGCAGCAAGCATCGACATACCAGGGCTCAACCGAGCCGAATCTCAAGAGCACCTCTGGCCCTCGCGAGTGGGACGTTGCGAGGGTCCGCCCCACAACTACGTACGCATGCCTTATGGGCTGCCAAACGCGGCTGCTGCGCACCAGCGTCTCATGAGGGCCATCCTGGAGGCTCAAGAGGTCAGGCACGCCGCAGCCCTGGCGGAGATGGAGATGGCCCCCGAGGAGCCGCCAGCGCCTCCGGAGCCTCCCGAGGCCCCTGGGCCTCGGGGCTCGTGAGGATCGGCTCCCACAGCCCACCGAGTCTGCTGCACCAACACCCCCTCGTCCCCAACATCACCAGGTGACATCTTTAAGTTTCGTTTCAGGCTGGGAGCACCTTCAGGGCCGCATTATTCCCAGGCCGCGTGGGTCCGTCCCTGCGTCATGTATCCCTTTTATTTCATGTCATTAGCTTATCCTGTTGGGGGCGCCCCTCGGGCTGCATCATCCCCAAGCCGCTCGGGCGAATCCCAGCGGCATGTATCCTTCTTGCGTTTTCCTTAGGATTATGCTCTCGTTCCACCATGCTTGTTATTTGGTACCTTTTCCTGGGTGGCGGAATCTTGCACGTTAAAGGGGGGGTGCCTGAGCATCGCGACTCAGGGCTCCTACCGGCACTCCGGCCCTCACCCTCTGGTCTTGTCCATGGCATCGCGACATGGCTTGCCAGCGACGGCTGAGACCAGCCCGAGAGCCGGGACCCGAGGACGTAGAGTTTCGTCATCCAACCCAGCTTGCGCGTTAAAGGGGGGGTGCCTGAGCATCGCGACTCAGGGCTCCTACCGACTCTCCAGCCCTCACCCTCTGGTCTTGTCCATGGCATCGCGACCTGGCTTGCCAGCGACGGCTGAGACCAGCCCGAGAGCCGGGACCCAAGGACGTAGAGTTGCTGCGTCTGACCCAGCTTGCGCGATAAAGGGGGGGGGGTGCCTGAGCATCGCAACTCAGGGCTCCTACCGGCTCTCCGGCCCTCACCCTCTGGTCTTGTCCATGGTATCGCGACCTGGCTTGCCAGCGACGGCTGAGACCAGCCCGAGAGCCGGGACCCGAGGACGTAGAGTTTCGTCATCCAACCCAGCTTGCGCGTTAAAGGGGGGGTGCCTGAGCATCGCGACTCAGGCCTCCTACCGGCTCTCCGGCCCTCACCCTCTTGTCTTGTCCATGGCATCACGACCTGGCTTGCCAGCGACGGCTGAGACCAGCCCGAGAGCCGGGACCCGAGGACGAGTTGTTGCGTCGACCCAGCTTAGCGCGTTAAAGGGGGTGCCCGAGCATCGCGACTCAGGGGCTCCTACCGCTCTCCGGCCCTCACCCTCTCCTGTCCATGGCATCGCGACCTGGCTTGCCAGCCGACGGCCGAGACCAGCCCGAGAGCCGGGACCCGAGGACGTGAGTTGCGTCATCTAATCCAGCTTATGCGTGTTAAAGGGGGTGCACGAGCATCGCGACTCGTGGATCCTACCGCTCTCCGCCCTCACCCTCGGTCTTGTCCATGGCATCACGACCTGGCTTGCCAGCGACGGCCGAGACCAGCCCGAGCGGGACCAAGACGAGAGCACCGGCATCCGCCAAATTTGCGTGAACACACTCAAGATAAGGCCCGAGCCAGCGCAACCCGCCTTGAGGTAGGGCCCCGTGAGTCCCGCGCTGGCTCACGGGTGCCCCAACACACCTCGCGAGGCCTCTCGCGCCTCTCCAAAGCAACTAACAGCAAACCTAACGATCGCCACGGCGAGCTCTTGTTCCTTTTGTGGTGAACCTGCAGGGTCCCTCCAGGGAGCACGAAACGACCTCGCCACGCAATCTCTCGCCGGCCAAGGCACGGACCTGGCGCCGCACCAGGAAGCATTGTCCTGATCCTCGAGATAAGTCACCCCCCGGACACACTGGTTATCGCAACACCATCCCCACACTTAATGCAACCCCGTGTTAGCAACGTCGCTCTCCTTTCTCACCGAATGATGGCCGCTTGAGCGCCAAGGGGGACCCCCTGAGCATCGCGACTCAGAAGCTCTTACCGGACCTCGGGCCGCTCACCTCCTGGCCTTGACCACGGCATCGCGACCTGGCATACCAGCGACGGCCGAAGCCGCCTTGGGATGGGACACATCGTCGAGAGCACCAAGCCCTCACGAGGTCTGAAAGGAGGAAACTGAGCTAGAACGGAATGAGCATCTCGCACTGCCTCATAAAAAGGGTTATATTGACAAACGAAGCTACAAACATCTTACAAGCCCCCGCGGGGTACATTCTTGGCTGCTCGCAGGAACAAAAGACGCGAATCCTAAGGAGTCCTACCTCACAGGGACCACCGCGGCAGACACCATCATCAACAGTGGGCCACCCGGTCCGGCGCCAACCCCATCCAGATCGGGCGGCGGCGGCTGACGAGCTCGCCTGCTCCGGGCGGCGCAGAGCTCGGGGCTCAGAGCTGTCGTCGCTCATCTTCGGCGTTGCGAAGAGCTCGGCGGAGTCGCTGGATCCTCCGCGCCGTCCGCTGAGGAGCTGTCAAGGGAGGCGGGCGGTCGGCCTCTGTCTCAACACAGCAGACCCGACCACCTCTCCCGGGCAGCATCAGCAGCCGCGACCCTCAGCGTCGAAGACCTTGAAGGACACCACCGGCACCATCGTGCACCGGTGGATCATGGCGCCCTCGCCTGCAGACCAGGCGACCTCGTCCCAGCCTCGAGTCATGAAGACCTCACCCGGGGCAACTATTGCGACCTCTGCCCCGGTCGCGAGGGTGCCGCAGCCGGCGTGCTGCAGCCAGAGTCCCAGGGATTCCCCCTGCCGGACGACGGAGGCGAAGAAAGAAGGAAGACGAATCCAAGACTTAGGAGGCGTGGCAACGCGAAGCACGAACTCCCGGCAGGAGCCCTCGGTGTGTACTCCAGGGGGAAGACGCACACCTTCTTGACCCGCCGGCGTCGTCGGCGGCGCCGCTCGTGGCGCCCGGCGTCGCCTCCTTCAGGGCCACCAATTTGCGCGTACAAGGGAAGAGGAAACCCTGGTGGCGGTCGCGCACACCAGGGCATGGGCGCCTCCTGGCGAGCGTTCCTGCCCTTGACACCAGAGAGCAAGCCGCTTCTTTGGGGGGAGCAGGTCAGGATCCTCTTGAGGAGCCTTTCCCTTCTCTTCCATGGAGAACCGGCGGATCGGAGCCATGGCGACCAGACGAAACGAGGAGGAGGAGAAGCAGAAGGATAGACTGGAAGGGCGTGCGCCGTTCCGTACTTATGGTCGGCGAAGGCCAATCGTCGGCCTCCACGATCACCGGTCATCATGCCCAACTCTGCATGCAGGGACTTGTCGAATCCGGGTGGTTACCAAGGCATCGTGGGAAGCGGTGCACACGTCAATCAACCGCCACGCTGGCGCCTAAGGCCGCAGAGCTGTTAGGGCCCATGACGCTTCACACTTGCCCTTTCGCCTCTCTGCCGCCAAGTTCGGGCGCATCAGGGCCGGGGCTACTGTCGGCATTCAGGGCAGGGGTCCCTGGACTTGCTCGCTGCGGCCTGCGGCGTGGGCTCAAAGGAGGCCCAGGACAGCCCATCTTCATCAACACAAGCTCAAGACCCTCGCGGGGCGGACGACCAAGAGCTTCCTCAGGCATGGCCTCGTCAGGCTGGCTCATGAGGAGGCGGAGAGTTCAAGGCAGGGTACCTCGCGAGGTGCCCATGACGCAAGCCATGACGACCAAGGGCGCCAGTCGGCGCCAGCCCGCGCAGCGTCCTCCTTTCCTCTTTGGTGCAAAGGGAGCAAGCGCAGGCGAGAGCATCAAGCAAAGGCATCCGTTTCGGTGCAACAAGACCAAAACCAGCCCCAACGGCTGGAAGGGAGTCATCGTGGAGCCCAAGCAGGCGTCATCACCAGAGTCTTTGGCAGGCGAGGACCAACTTTAGTCAGGATAAGTGTACCCGCTGTTCCCCTTCAAAATGGCCAATTGTTGGCGCCCTTCCCGCTCAACATTTGGGAAGAGGCCCAGGGCCTTCGCCTATAAATAGGAGTAGCCACCCACAGGGTAGAGGGATCCGGAATCTAGAGAAAGACAGAGACCTGATCCTCAAGCTAGGGCGACGGGACACCACCTAGCAGTTCATCACACCCACCAAGAACAGACCCTCGCGAGGCTGTTCTTCCTTGTCTTGTTCCTCATCAGCCCCTGAGGCAATCCACCACGCCACAAACTAGAGTAGGGTATTACACCACAACGGTGGCCCAACTAGTATAAATCTTGTGTCTCTTGTGCTGTTCTGCTTAGTAGTTTAGGTCCCAGCGATTGGCCGAGGTGCGAGACGGTGGAAGGTTGGATCTCCGCGCGCACCCCAGTGTTCGAACCTCAAGGGTCTGCCGGAACCCGAAATCCGACAGAGCCCCCACCCACGTACCAGTGGAAGCACCATGCTCCGCGCCGGCAGTTGATACAATCGAGGAGCGGCTATACCCGTGCAAGTACGGAAGTGCTATGCTCCGCGCTAGTGATAAACAACTGGGGATGGGCCCATGGCCTCATTAACCTCACGGAGCCGCCAGGCTCAGTGTTCACACTCATCGCAACACTTTCCCTTCGAGAGAGTCACACGAGGGGGCTGGGGACGGGGGCTACACTCAAGTCACACCTAGTGTACGCCACCCTGCCAGGTCCCTAGGACTTGGTCGTCGCGCGCCACTCCCGAGCGGGACCTCGGCAAGGAAAGGTATGGAGGTCTGTACATACGTCAAGGGGGACTCCTGAGCATCGCGACTCAGGAGCCTAACTGTCACGTAGCCCCTCACTCCTTGGTCTCATCCTGGCGATCCGGACGACCCAACGGCGGCTGAGGTACGTGCGGGGCCGGGCCCTGCCGACGTAAAACGCTAAGGCCTACTCTCGCGTCTCCTTCTCGAGGGCTGTTTGTACGTCAAAGAGGACTCCTGAGCATCGCGACTCAGGAGCCTAACTGGTCACGTAGCCCCTCACCCCTTGGTCTTGTCCTGGTGATCTGGACGATCCAACGGCGGCTGTGGTATGCGAGGGGTCGGGCCCTGCCGATGCAGAACATTAAAGCAAATGGGAAGGAAATCGCAAAATCCTAGTAAATTATTACAATGCATACTGTCTCTTAAAGTGCCAAGCACATAAGTTCTTACACCTCCATGAGGCACGATACATGTTGCAGGGAATAATATGAAGGGGGGCGCCACCAGCGAGCTTCTTCTTCAGCCTTGGGCGTCGCCATCGCCCGCAAGGGGTGCCCCGTCGTTGACAACGCCGCCGTCGCCTGTGCCGTCAGCCGTGGCCGCAGGTTTAGCGGTGCCATCGGCTGTGGGCGCGGGGTCCATGGCGAGGAACTTGCGCAGCAGGGCCTCCACCTGGTCCTTCACGGCTTCGGCAGCAGCAGTGTAGTGCTCCAGGTCCACAGTCTCAAGCAAGGCCCCAAAGTCAAAGTTGGGGTCGCGAAGGTGGAGGTGGCTGAAGACACGCATCACGGCCGAGGCGGAGAGCGCGCGAGCTTCTCCTTCCACCATGGGGCCGACCCCGAGAACGACACCCTGGAGTGCCGTGACAAGCTGGGGGAGCAGCTCGGCGGGGCCTTCCTTAGCAGTCACCAACGGCTTCTTCAACCCCCTTCAGTAGAGGTCCCGTAGCGCCTTGCGGGACCTCTACTCAACAGAACTGAAGGCGACACGATCTTTGGCAAGAACTTTTGCCTTAGTCTCCAGCTGGGCCTTCTCCGCCTCCACCTCCTCCTTCAGCTTCTCCACGTGGCCGTGCTCCGCAGCCTGTGCCTGGCCCGCTTGCTCCAGCTCGGTGTTGCGGAGCAACTATGGCCTCATGAGCCTTCAACTCCTCCTCTTGCACCTCGTGCTGACGGGCCTCAGTGGCCTGTTGGTCACGAAGGGTCTTCAGATCGGCCTCCGCCACTTGGCAGCGATTCTTGGCAGCCTTGGCATCCTTCACCGCCACGTCGCAGGCAGCCACAGCCGGGCCGATAGCCTGCTTGCCCTCCTCTGAGGCCGCCACGGCCTGGCTCCATGCCGCCCTGACGGACGCGTCAACTTGAAGCCATCCCGAGATCAGCTCTAGGTGCCCCGACGCCAGGCGCCAATTGGCGCCTTGAAGATTGCCATGAAGCTGGTTCAGCGCAGAAAGAGCCTCCTCCAGAGCATCAGGCGTAGCAGAAGGGGTCGGGGGCTCTGGAGCCTTCAGGACTTCAGCAGGCGAGCTGAGGGCGAGCGCCTCCGGAGTCAGCTCGGCCGCGAAGATCACCTCCTCATGAGGTCAGGCCTCCGGGCCTCGGGAGGATGACCCAGTCGCAGGAGCGCGCAGGCTGGCCCCGTCCTTCCGTGGTAGAGGTGGCGCAACCACGACAAGCTGCCGGGCCGCAGTGGTCCCGGCCGTCTCCTTCTTCTTCTTCACCACCGGCATTGGCCTAGCCATACATGAGGGAGGCATCAAGACACTACGGCAGGAACAAGGAACAAAGACCAAGACGGCACACTTACTGATCCATGGCGGCGTAATCCTTCACCCTCTTCTGAAGCACCATGCCCACATGCATCACGGGTTGGGGCACTGGCACGTGAGCCCCAGCGGCGAACAAGGGCGCAGCACCCGGGTCTGCGGCAGTCTCGGCTAGCGACGAGGCGGAGGCACCACCTCGCGGGATCAGTGCCGACTTGCTCTTTTTAGGCACTCCTGGCATCAACTCCTTCGAAGGGGTGCCCTTGGACCTTGTAGAGACCCTAGCAGAGCATGGCGACTCCCTGACAGGGTGCTCGCCGGTGTCTTCATCATCGGAGAGGGTGCCGAGGAGATCGGGCTGGCACGGGGAAGAGGGCTCCCCCCCGGGTTGCCTCCGAGTCCGCCCTCTCCTCTTGGTCAGACTCACCGGAAGATAACGGCACCACCGGGCCCGGGAACCGGGAAGGCCCCAGAGGAACAAGCCCGTGCTCATCGAAGACAGGCATGGCAGCGGCAATTGATACGTCTCCAACGTATCTATAATTTTTTATTGTTCCATGGTATTATATTATCTGTTTTGGATGTTTATGGGCTTTCTTATGCACTTTTATATTATTTTAGGACTAACCTATTAACCCAGAGCCCAGTGCCAGTTTCCTGTTTTTCCCTTGTTTAAGTGTTTCGCAGAAAAGGAATACGAAACGGAGTCCAAACGGAATAAAACTTTCGGAAAAGTTACTTTTGGAATTGAAGCAATCCAGGGGACTTGGAGTGCACGTCAAGGAATCAACGAGGAAGGCACGAGGCAGGGGGGCGCGCCCACCCCCCT
Organism: Aegilops longissima; assembly: GCA_021605205.1. Lineage (NCBI taxonomy): Eukaryota > Viridiplantae > Streptophyta > Magnoliopsida > Poales > Poaceae > Aegilops > Aegilops longissima. Next base: position 199,974,019 of record CM038676.1, read on the forward strand.
GGGCGCGCCCTCCACCCTCGTGGGCCCCTCATGGCTCCCCTTACCGACTTATTTCACCTATATATTCCCATATACCCTAAAACCTTCGGGGAACAGAATAGATCGGGAGTTCCGCCGCCGCAAGCCTCTGTAGCCACCAAAAACCAATCGGGACCCTGTTCCGGCACCCTGCCAGAGGGGGGAACTCTCACCGGTGGCCATCTTCATCATCCCGGCGCTGTCCATGACGAGGAGGGAGTAGTTCACCCTCGGGGCTGAGGGTGTGTACCAGTAGCTATGTGTTTGATCTCTCTCTCTCTCTCTCTCTCTCTCTCTCTCTCTCTCTCGTGTTCTTGAGGTGATGCGATCTTGATGTATCGCGAGCTTTGCTATTGTAGTTGGATCTTATGATGCTTCTCCCCCTCCACTCTCTTGTAATGGAATGAGTTTTCCCTTTGAAGTTATCTTATCGGATTGAGTCTTTAAGGATTTGAGAACACTTGATGTATGTCTTGCCGTGCTTATCTTTGGTGACAATGAGATATCACGTGATCCACTTTATGTATGTTTTGGTGATCAACTTGCGGGTTCCGCCCATGAACCTATGCATAGGGGTTGGCGCACGTTTTCGTCTTGACTCTCCGGTAGAAACTTTGGGGCACTCTTTGAAGTTCTTTGTGTTGGTTGAATAGATGAATCTGAGATTGTGTGATGCATATCATATAATCATACCCACGGATACTTGAGGTGACATTGGAGTATCTAGGTGACATTAGGGTTTTGGTTGATTTGTGTCTTAAGGTGTTATTCTAGTACGAACTCTATGATAGATCGAGCGGAAAGAATAACTTCATGTTATTTTACTACGGACTCTTGAATAGATCGATAAGAAAGAATAACTTTGAGGTGGTTCCGTACCCTACCATAATCTCTTCGTTTGTTATCCACTATTTGTGACTTTGGAGTGACTCTTTGTTGCATGTTGAGGGATAGTTATATGATCCAATTATGTTATTATTGTTGAGAGAACTTACACTAGTGAAAGTATGAACCCTAGGCCTTGTTTCCTAGCATTGCAATACCGTTTATGCTCATTTTTATCTTTAGTTACCTTGCTGTTTTTATATTTTCAGATTACAAAAACCTACCATCCATATTGCACTTGTATCACCATCTCTTCGCCGAACTAGTGCACCTATACAATTTACCATTGTATTGGGTGTGTTGGGGACACAAGAGACTCTTTGTTATTTGGTTGCAGGGTTGCTTGAGAGAGACCATGTTGATCCTACGCCTCCCACGGATTGATAACCCTTAGGTCATCCACTTGAGGGAAATTTGCTACTGTCCTACAAACCTCTGCACTTGGAGGCCCAACGACGTCTACAAGAAGAAGGTTGTGTAGTAGACATCAGCAATCTTCTCTCCATCCGGGCGATGATACAGCAGAAGATGAGAGTCCGGGGGGCAGCCCGGGTCCTTCCCGAGAAGGGCGCGCAAGATCTTGTCCAGCTCCTCCTTGGGCAAGTCATCCACGCGCAGCCGGAGGTCTTATTCTATGCCCTTAAACTTCCAGAAGGGGAGCCAGTGCGCCTAGACCGAAGCCACGCGCTGCGTCAGGAACTCCTTGACGATCATGGCCCCCATCAGCTTCTCCACCTTCGGGTCATCCGGCTTCAGATCGACCACCATCTTCTCCATCAACTGCCCCACCCGGGGATCGGTGAGCTTCTCATGAGTCCATCCCTCGTGAGGCGCTGGCAGCTGATAACCCACATGTATAGTGGATCGCAACAGTTTTCGAGGGTAGAGTATTCAATCCAAATTTATTGATTCGACACAAGGGGAGCCAAAGAATATCTCAAGTATTAGAAGTTGAGTTGTCAATTCAACCACACCTGGATAACTTAGTATCTTCAGCAAAGTATTTAGTAGCAAAGTAGTATGGAAGTAACGGTAACGGTGGCAAAAGTAACCGTGATAGTATTGTAGTGATTGTAACAGTGGCAACAGAAAAGTAACTAAGCGGAGACCAATATGTGAAAAGCTCGTAGGCATTGGATCGGTGATGGAGAATTATGTTGGATGCGATTATTCATGCAACAGTTATAACATAGGGTAACACAGAACTAGCTCCAATTCGTCAATGTAATGTAGGCATGTATCCCGAATATAGTCATACGTGCTTATGGAAAAGAACTCGCTTGACATCTTTTGTCCTACCCTCCCGTGGCAGCGGGGTCCTAATGGAAACTAATGGATATTAAGGCCTCCTTTTAATAGAGTAGTGGACCAAAGCATTAACACATAGTGAATACATTAACTCCTCAAACTATGGTCATCACCAGGAGTGGTCCCAGTTATTGTCACTTCGGGGTTGTCGGATCATAACACATAGTAGGTGACTGTAGACTTGCAAGATAGGTTCAAGAACTCACATATATTCATGAAAACATAATAGGTTCAGATCTGAAATCATGGCACTCGGGCCCTAGTGACAAGCATTAAGCATAGCAAAGTCATAGCAACATCAATCTCAGAACATAGTGGATACTAGGGATCAATCCCTAACAAAACTAACTCGATTACATGATAAATCTCATCCAACCCATCACCGTCCAGCAAGCATACGATGGAATTACTCACGCACGGCGGTGAGCATCATGAAATTGGTGATGGAGGATGGTTGATGATGATGATGGCGACGGATTCCCCTCTCTGGAGCCCTGAACGGACTCCAGATCAGCCCTCCCGAGAGAGTTTAGGGCTTGGCGGCGGCTCCGTATCGTAAAACGCGATGAATCCTTCTCTCTGATTTTTGTTCTCCCAGAACACGAATATATGGAGTTGGAGTTGAGGTCGGTGGAGCTCCAGGGGGCCCACGAGGCAGGGGGGCGCGCCTCCCACCCTTGTGGACAGGGTGTCACTACTAGGGAAAAGCCTAGCAGCAGTGCGGGTTTTGGGTGTATCAATGGCGGGTGCCCGCTATCGATCTGGCGCCACAGTAACTTAGCGATGGCGGCGTGTTGACACACGCCATCGCTATACATGGTTAGCTGTGGCGTTCGTTACAAACAGCGCTCTCAAGCTAATTAGCTGTAGCGGGTCTTCTACCCCGCGCTACTGCTATTACTTTCAAAAACAAAAAAAAATCTCGATCCCGTGCGTGCTGTCAATGGCAGCAATGGTAAGATCTAGCGATGATTGGCGTCACCGGAGGCATGAACGGACAGTGGAAGACCATATCCAGTAGTGGCAGTTGGAGAGGGCCCGTTTCTATGGCAGAGCCAGGCCGCGGCGTGGGGCTCCTCTTCCCGACCATGCCAGATAGCTCTGGGTCATCCATGGCGATGACCTGCATGGGCATGGACATGGGAGGGTGAGTCAAACCAGAGGGAGAGAGAGAAAAGGAAAACTAAGGGAGAGAGGAAGGTGATGTAGGGAGCAGCGGAGCTAGTCACCGGTGGTGAGGTGCTCCGGTGTGGTGGCATGGGGCGGCGGCCTCCTAGACATCGGTGAAAGACCGGCGAGCTCCTAAACGCCGGTGGCGCGAGGCGGCGGCCTCTTTCGGCGCCATGGAGGAGGATGGGTGCCTTGGCAAGAGGTCCATGTGAGAGCGTATGGAAAGTGAGAGGAGAGAGTGGTGGAAGAGAGGAGGGATTTGGGGGAGGAGATGGGGATTCGGCCGAGGATATGGCGACTTCACCTACCTCGTACTTAGTAATAGCGAGGGGTATAAAACCGCGCTACTACTATCAACTTAGTAGTATCTCGGGTTTATACCCCTCGCTACTACTATGGCATGTGTCGGGGGGCACGATAAAGACCGCTTAGTAGTAGCGAGGGTTAAAAACCCGTGCTACTACTATCAACTTAGTAGTAGCGAGGGTTCAAAACCCGCGCTACTGCTAATTAGCAGTAGCGCTTCTTTTTGTGCCGCGCTGCTGCTAAGATTCTGTGTATAAGGTTTTCCCTAGTAGTGTGTGGGCCCCTGGTCTTGATTCTTTTGCCAGTATTTTTTATTATTTCCAAAAATAATCTCCGTGAAGTTTCAGGTCATTCCGAGAACTTTAGTTCCTACACAAAAATAACACCATGGCAATTCTGCTGAAAACAGCGTCAGTCCAGGTTAGTCCATTCAAATCATGCAAGTTAGAGTCCAAAACAAGGGCAAAAGTGTTTGGAAAAGTAGATACAATGGAGACGTATCAACTCCCCCAAGCTTAAACATTTGCTTGTCCTCAAGCAATTCAGTTGATAAATTGAAAGTGATAAAGAAAAACTTTTACAAACTCTGTTTGCTCTTGTTGTTGTAAATATGTAAAGTCGGTATTCAAGTTTTCAGCAAAGATTATGAACTAACCATATTCACAATAACATTTAGGTCTCATATTTACTCATATCAATGGCATAATCAACTAGCGAGCAATAATAATAAATCTTGGATGACAACACTTTCTCAAAACAATCATAATATGATATAACAAGATGGTATCTCGCTAGCCCTTTCTGAGACCGCAAAACATAAATGCAGAGCACCTTTAAAGATCAAGGACTGACTAAAGATTGTAATTCATGGTAAAAGAGATCCAGTCATAGTCATACCCAATATAAATTAATAGTAATGGATGCAAATGACAGCTTTGCTCTCCAGCTGGTGCTTTTTAAATACGAGGGTGATGACTCAACATAAAAGTAAATAGGTAGGCCCTTCGCAGAGGGAAACATGGGATTTGTAGAGGTGCCAGAGCTCAATTTTTGAAATAGAGATGAATAATATTTTGAGCGGTATACTTTCATTGTCAACATAACAACCGAGAGATCTCGATATCTTCCATGCTACTCACATTATAGGTGGTTCCCAAACAGAATGGTAAAGTTTATACTCCCCCACCACCAACAAGCACACTCCACGGCTGGTCCGAAACAACGGGTACCTTCCAGCTAACAACAATCCCGGGGGAGTTTTGTTTGCAATTATTTTGATTTTATTTTCTTAAAGCATGGGATTGGGCATCCCGGTGACCAGCCATTTTCTCATGAGTGAGGTGCGGAGTCCACTCCTCTTGAGAATAACCCGCCTAGCATGGAAGATACAGACAACCCTAGTTGATACATGAGTTATTCAAGCATGCAAAACATAATTTCATTTGAAGGTTTAGAGTTTGGCACATACAAATTTACTTCGAACGGCAGGTAGATACCGCATATAGGAAGGTATGGTGGACTCATATGGAATAACTTTGGGGTTTAAGGGATTGGATGCACAAGCAGTATTCCCGCTTAGTACAAGTGAAGGCTAGCAAAAGACTGGGAAGCGACCAACTAGAGAGCGACAACAGTCATGAACATGCATTAAAATTAATAAACATTGAGTGCAAGTATGAGTAGGATATAATCCACCATGAACATAAATATCGTGAAGGCTATGTTGATTTTGTTTCAACTACATGCGCGAACATGTGCCAAGTCAAGCCACTTGAATCATTCAAAGGAGGATACCACCCTACTATACCACATCACAACCATTTTAATAACATGTTGGCATGCAAGGTAAACCATTATAAACTCCTAGCTAATTAAGCATGGTATAAGCTACTATAATCTCTAATTGTCCTTGCAAACATGTTTATTCATAATAGGCTGAATCAGGAATGATGAACTAATCATATTTACAAAAACAAAAGAGGTCGAGTTCATACCAGCTTCTATCATCTCAATCAGTCCATCATATATCGTCATAATTGCCTTTCACTTGCATGACCGAATGATGTGTATAATAATAATAGTGCACATGCATTGGACTAAGCTGGAATCTGCAGGCATTCAGTACAAAGGAGAAGACAAGGTAATATGGGCTCTTGGTTAAATCAACAATAATGCATATAAGAGCCACTTCAACATTTTCATTATGGTCTTCTCCTCTCGACCCCCAAAGAAAACAAAAGGAATAAAACTATTTACACGGGAAAGCTCCCAACAAACAAAAGAAGAACAGGAAATATTTTTGGTTTTTCTTTTAGTTATTACTACTACAAGCATGAAAAGTAAACTAGCTAAAAGCTACAACTATTTTTTTTCTTAAGGTTTTTTGAGCACACAAGAAGAAAGCATAAAAAGGGAAATAAAGTAGCATGGATATTACAGTGAAAAAGTATGAGCACCGACAACTAGCATGAGTGTGTGAATATGAATGTAATGTCGGTGAGAAATACGTACTCCCCCAAGCTTAGGCTTTTGGCCTAAGTTGGTCTATGGACACGGCTGGCCTGGCGGATATCCAAAGTTATAGTTGGGGTCGTACTGTGATGGAGCCTCTGGTTGCCACTGGTTGGCAATCTCCTCCGGATCCCACTGGTAAACAGACTGTCGTGGAGGAACAAATTATGGTTCCGGCTCTGGCTCTGTAGTTGGTGTGGGGTTTCGGTAGGCGTGAATGGCCGCCGGCGGAACAAGGTACTGGCCTGCAGATAAGTCAAACAGGGAAGGAGCAGGCAAAATAATAATCTGAGGGCGAATTTTATCAAATATCAGTTTGCACTTAAGCGTCTTTTCCCTATACTTAACGCTAAAATCATGTGCTACCATGCTCTTATAGTCTAGAAAAATAGGAGGCAACAACTTTTCTTCTTTCTTATAATGTCTAATAGGTATGTTAAAATGTGCAGCGAGGCGCGAGGCAAAGATACCTCCCAAGATGGGGCCCTTAGTACGGTTAAGATTTAACCTCTTTGCAACAATAGCGCCCATACTAAATGTGTCATCAGGAACAAGGCATGGCACAAAATAACAATATCAGGGGCACTAAGGTTGCCACAGTTTCTGCGACCAATTAAGCATCTACTAGCAAATATTGCAAAGTAACGTAGAACAGGAAAATTTATGCTAGTAATTCTTGCATCGGAAACCTTCCTCGTTTCCCCTACAACAATTGTATCAATAAACCCATCCACATCGTTGCGATGTGGTTCCTCTACGCTGCCCGAAAAGGGCAACTTGCAGACCTCACAAAATCCATAGAGGGACATCTCCTTATACTCATCATATAAATAGAAATCCACCGAAGGTGGTGACCTCCTAGCATGGGAATGAAAATTTTGCAAAAAAATATTAGTGAGTAGGAGATACTGTTCGCGTTGGTCGCGGAGAAAGTCGGTGAGGCCTGCATTCTCAGCCAACTCATAAAAATCATCATAAATCCCGGCTGCTCTCAAGAAATCATCACAAGGCCATTCACATAGCCGAACTTCCGCGGTGCGAGGGAGATTATATTTGGGCCTCCTATCCTCTTCACTTTGCTTATCCCTCGAGCTTTGGCTCGAAGAACCCCTCAAAAATCTCTTCGTCATTCTCTAAAAATTTCTGAAATTTTTAGTAACTTAAAATAAAAGTAAACCAAACTCAACAAAATTAATAGTAACTACTCCCACAAGTGCCTAGAGACTATATCATGCATTAGAACTACTTGGGACCATATAAATTTGACGTGCAAGATCAAGAACAGGGTTACCTAGGCAGGAAAAATTTCAATGAACAAAGCTCTAGAACAAAAACTAATTGGGCCATTGGAGGAGTCACATACCGAAGAACAATCCCCCAAAGCAGGTTTGTGAGTGGAGCTTTGAGCTAGGAGATCGAAAATCGTAGCAAAATGAGCTATAACTCATGCTTGAGTTGGTTGGTGATTTTTTGGGAGGAAGGAGTGTGTGGTGGCTCGAATAAGTGGAGGGGAGCCACCATGGGCCCAAGAGGCAGGGGGCGCGCCCTGGACCCCCGTGGCTAGGTGCTTGCTCCCCCTGCTGTGTTCTCAGTGCCAGATATTCTCAAATATTCCAAAAAAAATCATATTTCAATTTCGGGGCATTTGGAGAACTTCTATTTTCGGGGTATATTTTTATTGCACGGATAATTCAGAAAACAGACAGAAAATAATAATTTTGCTTTATTTAATCTAAATAACAGAAAATAAAAGGAGGGTATAGAAGGTTGTGATTTCTAACTTCATCCATCTCATGCTCATCAAAAGGAATCCACTAACAAGGTTGATCAAGTCTTGTTAACAAACTCATTCCGAATAACATGAAACCGTAGAATTTTCGAATAGCACTAGGTTACCTCAACGGGGATATGCACGTCCCAAACAATAATAATATCATATCTCTTTTTAATAGTAGGAAGAGGAAATTCAAAACCTCCAATAGTAATCGATGGAATTTTTCCAATAAAATTGATATTGTGGACTTGAGGTTGTTTCCTTAGAAAGTGTACCGTATGCTCATTACCATTAACGTGAAAAGTGACATTGCCTTTGTTGCAATCAATAACAGCCCCTGCAGTATTCAAAAAGGGTCTTCCAAGAATAATAGACATACTATCGTCCTCGGGAATATCAAGAATAACAAAGTCCATTAAAATAGCAACGTTTGCAACCACAACAGGAACATCCTCACAAATACCGACAGGTATGTTAGTTGATTTATCAGCCATTTGCAAAGATACAGTAGGTGTCAACTTATTCAAATCAAGTCTACGATATAAAGAGAGAGGCATAACACTAACACCGGCTCCAAGATCACAGAAAGCAGTTCTAACATAATTTCTTTTAATGGAGCACGGTATAGTTGGTACCCCTGGATCTCCAAGTTTCTTAGGTATTCCACCTTTAGAAGTATAATTAGCAAGCATGGTGGAAATTTCAGCTTCCGATATCTTTCTTTCATTTGTAACAATATCTTTCATATACTTAGCATAGGGATTCGTTTTGAGCATATCAGTCAAACACATATGCAAGAAGATAGGTCTAACGATTTTAGCAAAGCGCTCAAAATCCTCATCATCATTTTTCTTGGATGGTTTAGGAGGAAAAGGCATGGGTTTCTGAACCCAAGGTTCTCTTTCCTTACAGTGCTTCCTAGCAACAAAGTCTCTCTTATCATAACGTTGATTCTTTGATTGTGGGTTATCAAGATCAACAGCAGGTTCAATTTCTACATCATTGTCATTGCTAGGTTGACCATCAACATGAACATCATTATTAACATTATCACTAGGTTCATGTTCATTACCAGATTGTGTTTCAGCATCAGAAATAAAAATATCATTGGGATTCTCAAGTGTGTCAACAATAGGTTCACTAGAAGCATGCAAAGTCCTATCATTTTTCTTTTTCTTCCTCTTAGAAGGACTAGGTGCATCTACATTAGTTCTTTGAGAATCTTGCTCAATTCTCTTAGGGTGGCCCTCAGGATAAAAAGGTTCATGAGTCACTTTACCCGCTCTAGTTGCAACTCTAACAGCAAAGTCATTATTCTTACTATTCAATTCATTGAGCAAATCATTCTGAGCCTTAAGTACTCGTTCTACTTGAGTGGTAACAATAGAAGAATGTTTACTAATGAGTTTAAGTTCACCTTTAACTCCAGACATATAATCACTCAAGTGTTCAATCATATAAGCATTGCGTTTTAATTCTCTGCCAAAATAAGCATTGAAGTTTTCTTGCTTAACCATAAAGTTATCAAACTCATCTAAACATTGGGTAGCAAACTTAGTAGGAGGGATTTCAGCTTTATCATATCTATAGAGAGAATTTACCTTTACTACCTGTGTCGGGTTATCAAGACCATGTGTTTCTTCAACACGCGGTAAATTAAGACCATGTATTTCTTCAACAGGAGGTAAATTCTTAACATCTTTAGCTTTAATACCTTTTTACTTCATAGATTTCTTTGCCTCTTGCATATCTTCAAGAATGAGAAATAGAATACCCCTTTCTTCGGAGTTGGCTTAGGAGTTGGTTCAGGAAGTGGCCAATTGTTTTCATTAGTCAACATATTATTCAATAGAATTTCAGCTTGATCAACTGTTATTTCCCTGAAAACACAACCAGCACAACTATCCAGGTGGTCTCTGGAAGCATCGGTTAGTCCATTATAAAAGATATCAAGCATTTCATTTTTCTTGAGAGGATGATCAGGCAAAGCATTAAGTAATTGGAGAAGCCTCCCCCAAGCTTGTGGGAGACTCTCTTCTTCAATTTGCACAGAATTATATATTTCCCTTAAGGCAGCTTGTTTCTTATGAGCAGGGAAATATTTAGCAGAGAAGTAATAAACCATATCCCGGGGACTACGCACACAACCAGGATCAAGAGAATTAAACCATATCTTAGCATCACCCTTTTATGAGAACAAAAATAATTTAAGGATATAATAGTAGCAAGTTTTCTCATCATTAGTGAACAGGGTAGCTATATCATTCAATTTAGTAAGATGTTCCACAACAGTTACAGATTCATAACCATGAAAAGGATCAGATTCAACCAAAGTAATTATCTCAGTAACAACAGAGAAATCATAATCCTTATCAGTAACAAAGATAGGTGAAGTAGCATAAGCAGGATCATATTTCATTCTAGCATTCAGAGATTTTTGTCTCAGATTAACTAATAGTTTCTTAAGATCACTTCTATCATTGCAAGCAAGAAAGTCTCTAGCAGTTTCTTCATCCATAACATAACCCTCAGGCACAACAGGTAATTCATATCTAGGGGGAGAATCTTCATCATCACTTTCATCAATATTATCAGTTTCAATAATTTCATTCTCTCTAGCCCTAGCAAGTTGTTCATCAAGAAATTCACCAAGTGGCACAGTAGTATCAAGCATAGAAGTAGTTTCATCATAAGTATCATGCATAGCAGAAGTGGCATCATCAATAACATGCGACATATCAGAATTAATAGCAGAAGCAGGTTTAGGTGTCGCAAGCTTACTCAAAAAAGAAGGTGAATCAAGTGCAGAGCTAGATGGCAGTTCCTTACCTCCCCTCGTAGTTGAAGGATAAATTTTGGTTTTCTCGTCTTTCAAGTTCCTCATAGTGATCGGTAGATATAAATCCCAAGTGACTCAAAGAATATAGCTATGTTCCCTGGAAACGGCGCCAGAAAATAGTCTTGATAACCCACAAGTATAGGGGATCGCAAAAGTTTTCGAGCGTAGAGTATTCAACCCAAATTTATGGATTCGACACAAGGGGAGCGAAAGAATATTCTCAAGTATTAGCAGTTGAGTTGTCAATTCAACCACACCTGGATAACTTAGTATCTGCAGCAAAGTATTTAGTAGCAAAGTAGTATGGAAGTAACGATAACAATGGCAAAAGAAACAGTGATAGTATTGTAGTGATTATAACAGTGGCAACGGAAAAGTAACTAAGCGGAGAACAATATGTGAAAAGCTCGTAGGGATTGGATCGGTGAAGGAGAATTATGCCGGATGCGATTATTCATGCAACAGTTATAACATAGGGTGACATAGAACTAGCTCCAATTCATCAATGTAATGTAGGCATGAATTCCGAATATAGTCATACGTGCTTATGGAAAAGAACTTGCATGACATCTTTTGTCCTACCCTCCCGTGGCAGCGGGGTCCTAATGGAAACTAAGGTATATTAAGGCCTCCTTTTAATAGAGTACCGGGCCAAAGCATTAACACATAGTGAATACATGAACTCCTCAAACTATGGTCATCACCGGGAGTGGTCCCGATTATTGTCACTTCGGGGTTGCCGGATCATGACACATAGTAGGTGACTATAGACTTGCAAGATAGGATCTAGAACTCACATATATTCATGAAAACATAATAGGTTCAGATCTGAAGTCATGGCACTCGGGCCCTAGTGACAAGCATTAAGCATAGCAAAGTCATAGCAACATCAATCTCAGAACATAGTGGATACTAGGGATCAAACCCTAACAAAACTAACTCGATTACATGATAAATCTCATCCTACCCATCACCATCCAGCAAGCCTATGATGGAATTACTCACGCACGGCGGTGAGCATCATGAAATTGGTGATGGAGGATGGTTGATGATGACGACGGCGACGGATTCCCCTCTCCGGAGCCCCGAACAGACTCCAGATCAGCCCTCCTAAGAGAGTTTAGGGCTTGGCGGCGGCTCCGTATCGTAAAACGTGATGAGTCCTTCTCTCTGATTTTTTCTCCCCTAACACGAATATATGGAGTTGGAGTTGAGGTCGGTGGAGCTCCATGGGCCCACGAGGCAGGGGCGCGCCCAGGGGGCAGGCGCACCCCCACCCTCGTGGAAAGGGTGTGGGCCCCCTGGTCTTGATTCTTTCGCCAGTATTTTTTATTATTTCCAAAAATAATCTCCGTGAAGTTTCAGGTCATTTCGAGAACTTATGTTTCTGCACAAAAATAACACCATGGCAATTCTGCTGAAAACAGCGTTAGTCCGGGTTAGTTCCATTCAAATCATGCAAGTTAGAGTCCAAAACAAGGGCAAAAGTGTTTGGAGAAGTAGATACGACGGAGACGTATCAGCAGCCCGGTCGGCAGCTCTAGCCAAGGGTAGGAGCGCTTGGCGTGCATGAATATCCACTTGTTCCTGAAGTCCTCCACCTTCTTCCCGGCTCGCAAAATTGCATTGCTGCCATTGGCCGCGACAAAGTTGTCACACCCCAAACATTGGCCCTCCTTGACCCAAAGGTAGAAGAAAATGCGGAGCAGCGCCACGGACGGCATCACCCCCACGAACGCCTCGCAGTAAAAGGAAAAGATCAACATGAGGAGGATGGAGTTGGGATGAAGATGGAAGGCGTGGAGATTATAATGGCGGAGGACGGCATAAAAGAAGCTGGAGAAAGGGGAGGCCAGACCCACGAAGACGTTGTGCAAGAAGAAGGGATAGAAGGAACCACCCAAGGTTTCCGGCTTGGCAGAGCCGGCCCGGAGCATTATCTCTCCCTCCTCATTGCTGCTGTCCGCCGTCACCTGGAGCACGGCGGCGAGGTTCTTCTCCATGACTGTGGACGCGCTCATGGAAGGCTCGAACCAGGAGGGCGAGCGCGCAGACTTCGCCTTGTCGGCGGCCATCAGTTGCGGGCTTGGGGGAAAATTTTCGGTGGATCTGGAGTCTCTCTGGGCGAGAGGAGAAGGGGATCTGGAGCAAGACGAATGAAGGGCAACGAAAGCTCTACAGTAGGCGCCAGCCTTTTCGTCAGCCAGGAGCAGTTGCCGAGGGAGTGTGGGGGGAAGCAGAGACGCCCACGGCCCATCAATCGCCACGCGTCAACCGAGGCCGCAGGCAGTTAGGGCCCGCGGCGCTCCGAACTTGCCAATTGGCTTCGCCCCGAAGCCAAGTCCGAGCGTGCCTTGGGCCCGGGGGCTACTATCGGCGTCTTGGGAACGGGTGTACCCAGACTTCCATGCCTGCGGCCCACGGCGTGGCTCCGTCAACAGCCCGGTACGGCCCAGCTTCAGCAACAACGACCCAAGGCCCTCGCGAGGTGGACGCCACCAAGACCTCCCTGGGGGGCGGCCTCATCAGGCTGGCTCCCGAGGAGCGGAGATATCTATGCAACGTGCACCTTGCGAGGTTCATATGACATGAGCCGTGACGACCAAGGCCAGGCGGGAGCCAGCGGGCATAGTGTACCAGTTTCCTCTTTGTTGCTAAGGAGGCAAGCGCAGCGCTGGGTCCCGAGGAATCAAGCAAAGGTTTCCACATCGGTGCAACCAGACCAAGACCGCCAGGACGGCAAGATGGAGGTCATCGCGGATCCCACCGTAGTGTCACCACAAAAGGCTTTTGCAGGCGAAGACTACTTTTGTCGGGAGAACTTGTACCGGTTGTGTCCCTTGGAATTGGCTGTTGTGGGATCCCTTCCTGCCTACATTTGGGGAGAGTACCAAGGCCACTATAAATAGAACTTTAGCCACCACCATAGAGGGGGACGGATCATTCAGAACATCCTCTCATCCACCAGCTCATCGAGCTCAAGAACACCTCTCCTCCTGAGGCTGTTCAACCACTGTACTAGTTCATCCTCAGCCCCTCGAGGCAATCCACCACAAAGCTAGAGTAGGGTATTACACCACAAGGTGGCCCAAACCAGGATAATTGCTATGTATCCTACTCGTTCGGTTCATCTAGCTACGCCTTGGATTCGGTGAGTGGGCAGACTGGGGAGGACGAGTTATTCACACGCACCCCAGAGTTCGAACCTCTCAAGGGTCTGCGGAACCCTGAATCTGACAACTGTGTTGGGGTCAGGGGTGATGACACCCTTGACATGGATGATTGTCGCCCTCAAGTTGCTCTTGGCGTGGAGGATTCCCATTGTGTTGTTTCTCTTGGTGAACTTGTGGTTCTTATCGAGTTGTGGAGGAGCTTGTGGGACTTGTCGGTGCAATCATGCTTGATAGTTCCTCTCTTGAACTTCCTCGCGAAGCACTTCTTCTTACTCACGAGTATGCCGGTTGCGTGCGGTGACAACACGACTTGTGTCTCGGAGGGCACGTTGAGCCTCAAGTGCTCGAGCTTCACGCCGTTGTTGTTGTTGACGGAGAGCTTCAGCGTCTTGCTCGTCTTGGTGTGGGTGTGCTCGTCCTTCCTCTTGTTGGCGTAGGCCTTGCCATTCTTGTTCTTGCGCAAAGGTAGCTTGATTTTGGCGACGCCGATGTTCTTGCTCGTCAAGTTGCTCTTGTGGACGATTTTCGTGTAGAGGATTCTGTTTGCTTGAAGGTCTTGGCGCGTGGCTCGACGTAGAGTGTTCAATGTCGGCATACTTGAGCCAAAGATTGTGTCGTCGGAATGTTGACCTAAGTGGCTCCGTCTTGAATATGACGAAGTGGTAGAAGAGCAGTTGACCAACATGGCACGAATCTCATCCATTCTTGCATTGTTCTCTTGTTTTTGTTCGTCGAGCTTGTTGTCGAAGTAGTCTTTTGTACGTTGCTCGAAATGTCGCAAGTCGGTGGCGAGATTGACGATGCGGTCGCTCAATGCTTGTTGTTCTTGATGCAAAGCTCTTTGTGTACTGAATAGGTGGTTCTTGGTGACGTAGGTGCTCGGGTCCTTGTCTTGCTCGATGAAGAGTGGGTTGGTAGAAGTAGTTGGCCTATCCATCATTTCAAGTAAATGTGTGAGTGGAACAAAGGGAAGAACAATACCAAATGTACCTTGACCGATGTTGAGAATGGATCAAAGATCACTCAATGATGTAACAAGGAAATAGCACAATTGGTACCGTATCTCGTCAATCTCTCGCACCTACACAAATAAAGTCTTTGGTGGAGCTTGGTTAGGATGGTGGCAGAAAACTTGATGCGGATGTTAGCAAAACTCAATAAAGTTGAAAAAGATTCACAAATTTTAAAATGCAACAAGTAGACCAATAGCAAGATATGGCATTGTGCAACCAAGGAATGAGCCAAAATGTGGAATCCACGAAAATGCTCTTGTTGCACAACGCTAGAGAGACGCTAGCTCTATTGCACAATAGGCGGATACGAGACTTGTGCACAACCTACTAAGCAAAATGCAACGACTTCTATCCCAAGTATGTTATATATATGGTTGATGTCTACTACGCAACTTTATTCTTGTAGACACGTGTTGGGCCTCCAAGCACAGAGTTTTGTAGGACAGTAACAATTTTCCCTCAAGTGGATGACCTAAGGTTTATCAATCCGTGAGAGGTGTAGGATGAAAATGGTCTCTCTCAAACGACCCTGCAACCAAATACAAGAAATCTCGTGTGTCCCCAACACGCCCAATACAATGGCAAATTGTATAGGTGCACTAGTTCGGTGAAGAGATGATGATAAAAGTTTAATATGGATGGTAGAAATATATTTTTATAATCTGAATAAATAAAAACAGCAAGGTAGCAAATAGTAAACGGGCACAAAAACGGTATTGCAATGCTTGAAAATGAAGCCTAGGGTCCGTACTTTCGCTAGTGCAATCTCTCAACAGTGCTAATATAATTGGATCATATAACCGTCCCTCAAAGTGCGATGAAGAAACCACTCCAAAGTTCCTATCTAGCGGAGAACATAAGACGGAATTGTTTGTAGGGTACGAAACCACCTCAAAGCTATTATTTCCGATCAATATATCCTAGAGTTCGTACTAAAATAACACCAAGCTATTCTTTCCGATCGATCTATCCAAGAGTTCGTACTAAAATAACACCAAAGCAAATTCAGATCCGTAATATTCAATCCAACACAAAGAACTTCAAAGAGTGCCCCAAGATTTCTACCGGAGAAACAAAGACAAGAATGTGCATCAACCCCTATGCATAGATTACCCCAATGTCAGCTCGAGAATCCGCGAGTTGAGTGCCAAAACATATATCAAATGAATCAATACGATACCCCATTGTCACCACGAGTATTCAATTGCAAGACATATATCAAGTGTTCTCAAATCCATAAAATTATTCAATTCGATAACAACGAAATCTCAAAGGGAAAAACTCAATTCATCACAACAAGATAGAGAGGGGAAAACACCATATGATCTGACTATATTGATACGTCAAGATCGTGACATCTCAAGAACACGAGAGAGAGAGAGAGAGAGAGAGAGAGAGAGAGAGAGAGAGATTAAACACATAGCTACTAGTACAAACCCTCAGCCCCGAGGGTGGACTACTCCCTCCTCATCGTGTGGCCACCGGGATGTTGAAGATGGCCACCGGAGATGATTCCCCCATCCGGCAGGGTGCCAGAAAGAGTCTAGATTGGTTTTCGATGGCTATAGAGCCTTGCGGCGGCGGAACTTCTGATCTAGGTTAACCCCCGATGGTTTCTCTATTTATAGGATTTTTTCGCGTTGCTTTCACGCTAAGATGGGCCTCGAGGTGAGCACAACCCATCGGGGCAAGCTAGGACCACCGGGTGCGTCCTAGTGGGTTGTTCCCTCCTTGTGGCTCTTCTGGCCCTCCCACAAAGCTTTGGGGGTCTCTTTTGTTCCAAAAAATCGTCAAAAAGTTTCAGCTCATTTGGAGAACTTTCATTTTTGCACAAAAAACAACACCACGATAGTTCTGCTGAATACATAATCAGTCCGGGTTAATTCCATTCAAATCATACCAAAACCATATAAAATTGTTGTAAACATGGCATGCATACTTCATAAAGTATAGTTATGTTGGAGACGTATCAGCATCCCCAAGCTTAATTCCTACTCGTCCTCGAGTAGGTAAATGATAAAAGAAATGGTTCATGAAGTGTGAATGCTAGCAAAGTGCATAAGTTTGATCAATGATAATTTCAATCACTTTTCCTAGCATAATAACAGCAACTCTTTCTCATAAAACTTATCATGATAAATTAGCAATTTAAAACGGATTTTTTGTTGTGAAATGCTACCTATCATATTCATCATATACTCTTCTTTTGTAGCATGGGCATTTGGACTAGAATGATGCAAAGTAATAGTCTATAGTTTGACATGAGGACATCAATACTCAAGCATATCAACAAGAAACCATGTCTTTCAAAATATCAACACTAAAGAAAGCTATCCCTAGCCCCATCATGCTCAATCATTGATCCATTCATGAAACACACTCACATATTAGCTACATCCAATGCCCAAGTACGATCATAGTGCCCCTTAGTTGGTGCTTTATAAGAGAAGATGGAGACTCAAATAAAAATAAAATTTTCATAAAATAAATAGATAGGCCCTTCGTAGAGGGAAGTAGGGATTTTTAGAGGTGCCAGAGCTCAAAGCAAAAATTTAGAGATAAAAACATTTTGAGAGGCATACTTTTCCCACCAACGAAAACGACTTAGAGCTCCCAACACTTTCCATGCTAGATATATCATAGGCGGTTCCCAAACAGAAAATAAAGTTTATTCCTTTTTCCACCATACTTTCACTTTCCATGGCTAACCATATCCACGGGTGCCCTCCATACCAACACTTTCCAAGGAATTTATTATTTCACAACATAAAGTAAATTCATTTTTCATTTCGGGACTGGGCATCCCTAATACCTTTGCCTTACTCTCGTGCAATGACAAGTAAATAAACACTCATCGTGAGAATAACACATCTAGCATTGAAAATATTGGCCACCCCTCACCACCTCGCGAGTGTTACGAGCACACAAAATAGAAATTTATTTTGAAAATTAGAGATGGCACATACAAATTTGCTTAGAACGGCAAAAGAATACTGCATATTGGTAGGTATAGCCGACTCATGTGGCAAAACTAGTTTAAAGGATTTTGGATGCATAAGTAGTGATCATACTTAGTGCAAAATGAAGGCTAGCAAAAGATTTAGAAGCGGCCAACCAAGAAATGAATAATCTCGTAAGCGAGCATTGAGCATAATTAACACCGAATAATGCACCACAAGTAGGATGTAATTTCATTGCATAACTATTGACTTTCATGCTTGCATAGGGAATCACAAACCTTAACACCAATATTCCTACTAAAACACAATTACTCATCAACATGACTCACATATCAAATCATCATATCTCAAAACTATTACAAGGAATCAAGTTTATTTTGTCTAATTATCTTCATGAAAGTTTTTATTATATCCTTCTTGGATATCCATCACCTTGGAACTAATTTTCATGTATTGCTTTTGATAAGATCAAACAAATATAAGTGAAGATCATGAGAATAATATTCCTTTCTCTCAAATTAATTGAAGTGAAGCAAGATAGAATTTATTCAAAAATACTAAAGCACACCATGCTCAAAAATATATAAGTGAAGCACTAGAGCGATTCCATAGAAAAGAGCTTCGTTGACGGGATGTGCGTGCTTCTTACCTAGCCTAGCTGGCAACTATTTGAGGACACTATTTTATTTAAAAACTTCTAGATTTACGTATTTTATGAAAATACCAAGCAAAAAAAAATAAAATGACATTCCAAGGATAGCACACATCATGTGAAGAAGCAAAAAACTTAGGCTCAACCAATACTAACCGATAATTGTTGAAGAAGAAAGGTGGGATGCCTACCGGGGCATACCCAAGCTTAGATGCTTGAGACTTCTTGAAATATTATCTTGGGATGCCTTGGGAATCCCCAATCTTGAGATTTTGTGTCTCCTTAATTCTTATCATATCACGGTTTTCCTAAATCTCAAAAGCTTCATCCACACAAAACTCAACAAGAACTCGTGAGATAAGTTAGTATAAACCAATGCAAAAACCTTATCATTCTCTACTGTAGAAAATCACTAAAATTATTATTCAACATTGCATACTAAATGCCTCTGCATATTTAATACTCCTATCCTGAAATAGAATCATTAAACAAGCAAACATATGCAAACAATGCAAACATAACAGCAATCTGCCAAATCAGTACAGTCTGTAAAAAATGCAAGAGTATCAACACTTACCTAACTCCAAAAGTTATCAAAATTTCCCACACTGTAGAAAATTTATCAGAGCTCATTTTGCCAAAATTTTCAATATTTTATCGCATTCTGGATTTTGTAGGGAATTTTTGCAACACTGATAAACTTTCTGTTTTCAAACAACAACATGTAGACTTGTAAAATAAGCATAGTAAAGGCTATCGATGCCACTTTTATTGAAAGAAAAGATGGAAAACATTATTCTAAATAAAAGCAAGCAAATCCTAACAAAATAAAATGATGCTCCAAGCAAAACACATATCATGTGATGAATGAAAACATAGCTCCGAGTGAGGTTACCGATAATGTTGGAGACGAAAGAGGGGATGCCTTCCGGGGTATCCCCAAGATTAGTTGCTTGGATCTTCCTTGAATATTACCTTGGGTACCTTGGGCATCCCCAAGATTAGGTTCTTGTCACTCCTTATTCTCCTCATATCGGCATCTCACCCAAAACTAGAAAACTTCAATCACACAAAACTTAACGGAACTTTGTGAGATATGTTAGTATGATAAAGAGCAAATCATTTCACTTTTAGTATTGTCAAAGACAAGATTCATAATTTTTATCACACAATTCCTACTATAGCATATCATTTCCACAATTTATATTTAGCAATATAATCCATAGAAACTAGAATACAAGCAAACTATGCATTGAAAACAGAATCTGTCAAAAACAGAACAGTCTGTAATGATCTGGATAACTACCATACTTATGTTACTCCAAAAATTATGAAAAATTTAGTACCACGCGGCAAATTTTTATATTAAACTTCTACAACAAGAATCAACTGAAAAGCAGTCTTCTGTTAAAAAAGAGAATTATTTTTGTCAGCGCAAAAGTTTCTGTTTTTCAGCAAGATCAAATCGACTATCGCCCAGCATGATCCCAAAGGCTTTACTTGGCACTTTATTGAAACAAAAGCAATAAAACATGATCAATACAGTATCATAATCATGTGAACACACGAAAACAGTAAGTTAAAGTGTTGGGTTGTCTCCCAATAAGCGCTTTTCTTTAATGCCTTTTAAGCTAGGGATGATGATTTCAATGATGCTCGCATAAAAGATAAGAATTGAAACATAACGGGAGCATCATGAAGCATATGACTATCACATTTAAGTCTAACCCACTTCCTATGCATCGGGATTTTGTGAGCAAACAATTCATGGGAACAAGAATCAACTACCATAGGAAGGCAAAACAAACAAAACTTCAAGATTTTCAACACATAGAGAGGAGACTTGATATTATTGCAATACCTACAAGCATATGTTACTCTCTCATAATAATTTTCAGTAGCATCATGAATGAATTCAACAATATAGCTATCACATAAAGCATTCTTTTCATGATTCATAAGCATAGAAATTTTATTACTCTCCACATAAGAAAATTTATTCTTATCAATAATAGTGGGAGCAAACTCAACAAAATAACTCTCATGTGATTGGAAATTAAAATCATGATGACAAGTTTCATGTTTGTAATTATTAAATATAGCATACATGTCATCACCATAATCATCATATATAGGAACATTGTTGTCATAATCAATTGCAACCTCCTCCAAAATAGTGGATTCAATATTAAATAAAGTCACAACCTCTCCAAATCCACTTTCATCAATATTATCATCATAAATAGGAGGCATGAAATCATCATAATAATTTTTATCATAAAAACTTGGGGGACTAAAAATATCATATTCATCAAATATAGCATCCCCAAGCTTATGGCTTTGCATATCATTAGCATCATGGATATTCAAAGAATTCATACTAACAACATTGCAATCATGCTCATCATTCAAATATTTTGTGCCAAACATTTTATTGACTTCTTCTTCTAACAATTGAGCACAATTTTCTGAACCATCATTTTTCAAGAAAGATATTATAAAGATGATCAATAATATGATGCAACCTTAATTACATTTTTTATGTAGTTTCCTTTTATAACCAAACTAGTGATAAAACAAGAAACTAAAAGATTCAATTGCAAGATCTAAAGATATACTTTCAAGCACTCACCTCCCTGACAACGGCGCCATAAAAGAGCTTCGTTGACGGGATGTGAGTGCCGCTTTACTAACCTACCCGGTAATGGCGCCAGAAAGAGCTTGATGTCTACTATGCAACTTTATTCTTGTAGACACGTGTTGGGCCTCGAAGCGTAGAGTTTTGCAGGACAGTGGCAATTTTCCCTCAAGTGGATGACCTAAGGTTTATCAATCCATGAGAGGTGTAGGATGAAGATGGTCTCTCTCAAAGGACCCTGCAACCAAATACAATAAATCTCTTGTGTCCCCAACACACCCAATACGATGGCAAATTGTATAGGTGCACTAGTTCGGCGAAGAGATGGTGATAAAAGTGTAATATGGATGGTAGAAATATATTTTTATAATCTGAATAAATAAAAATAGAAAGGTAGCAAATAGTAAACAGGCACAAAAACGGTATTGCAAAGCTTGAAAATGAGGCCTAGGGTACGTACTTTCGCTAGTGCAATCTCTCAACAGTACTAATCTAATTGGATCATATAACCGTCCCTCAAAGTGCGATGAAGAAACCACTCCAAAGTTCCTATCTAGCGAAGAACATAAGACAGAATTGTTTGTAGGGTATGAAACCACCTCAAAGCTATTCTTTCCGATCAATCTATCCTAGAGTTCGTACTAAAATAACACCAAGCTATTCTTTCTGATCGATCTAACCAAGAGTTCATACTAAAATAACACCAAAGCAAATTCAGATTCGTAATATTCAATCCAACACAAAGAACTTCAAAGAGTGCCCCAAGATTTCTACTGGAGAAACAAAGGCAAGAACATGCATCAACCCCTATGCATATATTACCCCAATGTCACCTCAGGATTCCGCGAGTTGAGTGCCAAAACATATATCAGGTGAATCAATACGATACCCCATTGTCACCACGAGTATTCAATTGCAAGACATACATCAAGTGTTCTCAAATCCATAAAATTATTCAATCCGATAACAACGAAATCTCAAAGGAAAAAACTCAATTCATCACAACAAGATAGAGAGGGAAAAACACCATATGATCCGACTATATTAACAAAGCATGCGATACATCAAGATCGTGACATCTCAAGAACAGGAGAGAGAGAGAGAGGGAGAGAGAGAGAGATTGAACACATAGCTACTGGTACAAACCCTCAGCCCCGAGGGTGGACTACTCCCTCCTCATCGTGGTGGCCGCCGGGATGATGAAGATGGCCATCGGATGTCGGTGTCAAAACCGGCGGATCTCGGGTAGGGGGTCCCGAACTATGCATCTAAGGCGGATGGTAACAGGAGGCGGGGGACACAATGTTTACCCAGGTTCGGGCCCTCTCGATGGAGGTAATACCCTACTTCCTGGTTGATTGATCTTGATGATATGAGTATTACAAGAGTTGATCTACCACGAGATCGTAGAGGCTAAACCCTAGAAGCTAGCCTATGGTATGATTGTTGTTGTCCTACGGACTAAACCCTCCGGTTTATATAGACACCGAAGGGGGCTAGGGTTACACAGAGTCGGTTACAAGGGAGTAGATCTACATATCCATATCGCCAAGCTTGCCTTCGACGCCAAGGAGAGTCACATCTGGACCCGGGACGAAGTCTTCAATCTTGTATCTTCATAGTCCAACAGTCCGGCTAAAGTATATAGTCCGGCCGTCCGAGGACCCCCTAATCCAGGACTCCCTCAGGAGCCCCTGAACCAGGCTTCAATGACGATGAGTCCGGCGCGTAGATTTGTCTTCAACATTGCAAGGCGGGTTCTTCCTCATAATAATCCATAGAAGATCTTCAACACAAGGATAGTGTCCGGCTCTGCAAAACAAGTTCCACATACCACCGTAGAGAGAATAATATTTCCACAAATCTAATCTACTGACACGTTTGGCAGCATGACATCATACCATGGCCTAGTCATTATTCGAACCGTTTTTCTCAACCAGCTACAGCATGTATTGCGAGGCGGTTTTCTTGGCACGTCTTGTCAAAGCAGAGATCGTGTCCCCTTATGACGGGATTCTCATCAATACGGATGTGGGTAACCCAACCGCGCCATCAATTACGGCGCTTGGGGAATAAGCGAGTTTTACTAGGCAGGTGGGGAGGCGTATAGTTTCCTTCGCCCCTATAAAGGGACAAGGATTCCTCTTTTTACCCACGCCTTCCTCCTTGCTCATCCATTCTTGCGCACTCGAGCTCCAACACCCAAGTTCGCGTTTTTTCCGTCAGACTACTCCAAGCATGTCCAGAGTGGGAGGCAAGTGGATGGTCTCCTCCGTCACGGAGGAGAACATCACAAAGCTACTGGGAGCCGGATATCTGGCCGCGGACATCGCACACCGGCTGCCAGATGCGGGGCAGATCATCCCTACACCCGAACCCCATGAGAGGTTGGTTTTCCTTACCCACTTTGTCCACGGACTGGGATTTCCCCTCCACCCATTTGTCCGCGGGCTCATGTTCTACTACGGGCTGGATTTTCACGATCTGGCCCCCAATTTCATCCTCAACATCTTGGCGTTTATCGTCGTGTGCGAGGCCTTCCTCCGCATCAGGCCCCACTTCGGCCTGTGGCTGAAAACCTTCAATGTTAAACCGAAGGTGGTGGTCGGCCAGCAAGCGGAGTGCGGAGGCGCCATGGTGGGCAAAATGCCTAATGTCACCTGGCTCGAAGGCTCCTATGTGGAGACTATAAAGGGGTGGAAATCGGGGTGGTTCTACATCACCGAGCCGCGCGACACCAATTGGGTGGTGGCCCCCGAATTCCGATCCGGAATCCCCACGCGGCTCACCTCCTGGAAAGAGAAGGGCCTGTCCTGGGGTTCATCGGTGGAGCTGACCGGACTCCAGAAATGCATCAGAAACATGATGAGCAACAAAATCAAGCTTGTCAACGTGGTCCAGGTCATGCTCTTCCGCCGGATCCTCCCGTGTCAACGACGGGCATTCAATTTGTGGGAGTTCGACCAGGCCGAGCACCATACGCTGCCAGAGCTCTTCGACACGACGCACATGGACGTCTGGAAGGTGTTGTTCAAGGGCGCCGAGGTACCTCCTCCCCTTACCGAGGACAGCGGACTCAGCGCAAAGCGCCATGCCAATCCGGTAAGTTTTTTATATCTCACAGTATGTTTATTTTCCCCAGTTTAATCATGTGCGGGATCTAAGCCTCCATGCCATTAACAGGACTGGGTAGAGACAGCGGAGCAGATCGATTGCCCAGCCCCCCTGCCTGAGGATCCAGCAGATGCTCTCCTGACGAAGATGCTGGTTCCGGCGCCTTACGAGGTGCCGGTGAAGAAGGCCAAGAAGAAGGCCACGGGGACCCAGAAGGGTCTCCGGCGCAAGGTTATATCGGACTCATCATCGAAAAATCTGAGGCGAACTCCTCCCACGAAAACGAGGAGGAGGTAGAGGAAAGTTCTCCCCCTCCAGTCGGGGGAGACAAGAAAAGGAAGGCCGCCCCATCTGGGGAGGCCGAAGGGTCCAAGAAGGGAAGGACCCTCCTCCCAGACTGCTCCACGACGGCCGCCTACAGCGACGACGAGTGGTTGCCCAGGGACAAGCCCCTGGTGAAGTCGTAAGTATCCGGATACCGTAGCAATTGGTATCTTTTATTGCACTGCTTCTCATCACGCCGAACATGATTATGCAGTCCGTCCCGAGCCCATATCGACGTATCTTCGTCGGATGGTTCTTTGGACCCGTCGGATATGAATAGCGATTCACTTCCGACCGCCTCCACCCCTCGCCCTACGGACAACGTCGAGGTGTTGTCTCAAAGGGCACCGAGCCGAGGGGAGGTAGTCCTGGAGGCGCCTTGAGGCGACATTCCGGACCCTGGGCGCAAAGGGAGAAAGACTCCCATGGGCTCCGAATTCGGCCTCCTGCCGAACACTGCGCCGGAACCTCCAATGGTTCCGGACTCTATCAGGCGACCCCCCATTAAGAGGGGCAAGCCGCCCGGGCCGGTGGCCTCTCTCCATCCAGAGGAACCGGACAACTTGCTGGAAGCGCTTCGCGGTGATTCCATCGACGAAGAGCACCGCACTATCATGAGTGCGGTGATTGAGAAGGTTCAGTCTGCCAAAAGCGGACAAACTGAAGCTTATGCCAGCCTCCTAACAGTCTTTCAAGTAAGTAATCAAATTATAGGAAAATATTACCACATAGACAGTAGCCCCTGATGCTCTGTTTGGCATTCGCGAAGAAAGGCCGAATAGAGGATCAAATAATGACTCAGGAGTCTAATCAGAATATGTCTATGTGCATGTGCAGCTTCATCATGTTGGCGCTGCCGACGCGTCATGGAGGTCGCCAGATCAAGCAGGACCTTGAGCGGTCCAATGAAGAGCTCGGCCTTACCAAGAGGCAGCTCGAAGAGAACAAAGGTAAGGGATACCCTGTCTATATATTAAAAAGAAATTTGGTTGTAAAATAATAGGATCATAATGAATTTGCAAGGGGCCACGACCGAAGTGGCGACCCTGAAGAAGGCGCTGTCCGAGGCCGAAGACAAAGTGGCCAAGGAGCACATCGAGCAAGAAAAGCAAGAAGCCCAGGTAGGTGAGGTGCAGCAAGAGCTCCAGGCTCTCGCCAAAAAACACGAGTCCTAGGAGCTTGACTCTAAGACGCGAGAGTCCGAGCTTGCGAAGGCCCTCAAAAGTGCACAAAACGGCAAGGCTGAAGCCCACAAGGCCCTCCAGAAGATTGAGGCAGTTAAGAAGATAGCAGCAGGTAAGGCATTCATTATGCAAAGCAAGCAAGTGAAGGAAACTTTCCTTTTACTTACCCGAGTTCGGAGCTCTCCAGGAACGTCCGCAGATCTTCCCCGCAGTGTGTTGGATGTCGTGGAGTTTTACTGGGCTGAGGAGGGGAGCTCGACGGAGAAGTTGTTCTGGTCTCAGTATACTGGGACCAAACACCCAATGCCCTTGAGCGACCAGCTGAAGCAACTGGTCGAGCTCCACAAGGCAGCTGAACTGGCCATGAAGGGTCTTATAGTCCGGATGTGGCCTGGCGATCCCCTGCCTGACAGCTACTTTGGTCTGGTGAGGCGGCTTGTGAATGCCTGCCCACAGCTTGAAGTCATAAGGCGGTCCGTCTGCATCGAGGGTGCGCGCATGGCTTTTGCCCGGGCGAAGGTGCACTTGGCGAAGCTGGACACTGTAAAGCTGGTGAAGGAGAGGCCGCGGGAAGGCAAGGAGCATCGCCACCCCGAAATGTATTATGACAGTGTCCTGAAGAGTTCCCGCCTTATGGCGGAGGAATGTGCTAAAGATGTAATATTTGAATGAACGTACTCATGTGATCCTTTAATGTGAAACGAGTTCATTTGCGCTATGCAACACTTGTTAATTTAAAATATGACCTTCTGTGCGGCCCTTTATGAAATCTGAGGGTTGGCGACCGTTAAACCGCCCCATGTAACTAGTACTGGGGTGTTCAGGATAAACCTGAACACTCTTTATCCCAATTTTGGGTCCTTCGAAGGAGGTGTTCAGCACAGCGAACCAGGCAATCGGACTATAAAGCTTTATCACCCTCACTTAGCCATAGAAGTCTACAATTTTAAATTTTTGCGAAGCCCCTAGTATTTGGAAGGCTGAATTTGGGGCGCTATATACGCCTAAGTCGGGCAACGCTGACTGAGGGAGTCCCGGATTAGGGGGTGTCCGGATAGCCGAACTATCATCACGGCCGGACTCCAAGACTATGAAGATACAAGATTGAAGACTTCGTCCCGTGTCCGGATGGGACTTTCCTTGGCGTGGAAGGCAAGCTTGGCGATACGGATATGTAGATCTCCTACCATTGTAACCGACTGTAACCCTAACCTATCCAAAGGTGTCTATATAAACTGGAGGGTTTTAGTCCGTAGGACGAAGAACAATCATACCATAGGCTAGCTTCTAGGGTTTAGCCTCCTTGATCTCGTGGTAGATCTACTCTTGTACTACCCATATCATCAATATTAATCAAGCAGGAGTAGGGTATTACCTCCATCGAGAGGGCCCGAACCTGGGTAAAAACATCGTGTCCCTAGTCTCCTGTTACCATCCGCCTAGACGCACAGTTCGGGACCCCCTACCCGAGATCCGCCGGTTTTGACACCGACATTGGTGCTTTCATTGAGAGTTCCTCTGTGTCGTCGCCATCAGGTAGGATGCCTCATCTAGTCTTTAAAGACGATACTATCTCCAAAGAAGCCTTGGCCACTGGTCAGACTCTTCGGCTAGGTGGTTTTCTCATGACCGCTAGTTTGGCCACCGCGCCGACGATGACCTCTCGAGTGATCGAAACCAATCTCCATGTTAATTCGGAACTTGCCAAACAGTTAGATCCGATCGAGTTTCCTCCGTAAACGAGCTCTTGGATCGCATCGCCGCCCTGGGAGTCGCCACAGACTACGACCGGATTGGGCCTAAAACCGATCTGAGAGAGATCAACTCTCCCCAGGCTACCCATCATGTTGCTGTGATAGAGGAGCAATGCGGCGATTCTTCTTCTATCTTAAGGACTAGCTACGTCCGATTCCCGATCCTCCATGCCGGATTCCCGCAGAGGGACGGATGTCAATCAAGCCACGAACATAAAGTCGGCAGCGGGTTGGATTCATTGATAACACTCAAAATCCAAACTTCCGAGTTCGAAACTTCCGCCCCTGAGTCTTAAATTGGGCGGGTTCCGGATCCAGTTCCACCCGCCCACCCAAACATTAGCGATCTATCCCGAATTCGGCAAGAGCCCGCTGAAACAGTACATCATTACTGGGCCAAATTCCTCCTGGTTATGGACAGGATAAAGGACTGCCGAGAGGAGGACGCAATCCCAATTCTCTGCAAAAATTGCACGGACAAGGGAATCCTAAACGCCATAAGTCGTCGCGAAATTACACGCTTTGCCGACTTGGTGACCATAGTACAAAAGTACTGTGCGACGGAGAGTGCCTGGAAAAATGAAAGTAAATTTTGGGATAATCCGGCCCCGAATACATCCCTAGTCCGAAATAAAAGGGTGCATCATTACCAAGCACCTGGGTTAAACACCAAAAAACTAAAACCCCCTAAAGGGTACGGAACTGTCTTCGAGGGTTGCCTAAACGGACCTGCAAAATTCACAATCAGAGGCGCCACTCCAACTCATAGCCTTCGAGCATGTTGGATACTACGGCAGGTGGCCAAAAGTGGCGAAAACCTTCTAGCTTCAGAATCCCAGCCCAGCAACACCACTACAGTGTTAACAGTCTTCGAGACTTTCGCATCAAACAACATGCGAAAAATAACACTCCGCAACCTTGCCGAAGTCTACCAAGTAGCAACAATAAATCCATGGAGTGACACGGCTATTACCTTTAATGCCAGTGACGAACCTAAATTCCGAACAGCCCGAGCACCAGCCGCATTGGTCCTCAGTCCGATAGTGGATGGCTTTCGCCTTACTAAGGTACTCATGGATGGCGGCAGCGACTAAACCTCATCTATGAGGAAACCCTCCGAAAAATGGAAATAGACTGGAACCGCATTGAGCGAAGCAACACAACCTTTAGAGGAATAATCCCAGCCGGAAGCATGCTGCACAGGAAAAATCACACCGGACGTAGTGTTCGCTCACGGACAATTACAGGTCCGAGGAGGTCACATTTCAAGTGGCCCCGTTCAGCAACGGATACACGTTTTATTAGGGCGAGAGGCATTCACATTTTTTCAAGCTATACCCCATTATGGATACAAGAAGCTTAAAATGCCCAGACCTAACGGAATCATCACCCTCGCTAGTGATCCGAACATAGCACTCCGCGCCGAAAACAAGACAGTCGCACTAGTCCTCGAGGCACTATCCAAAGCCCTAGCGGCCGAGGAACTCACCGCGATACGCTCCATGGTGAATAGGGATGATGTGATACTTGATAAAAGATCCAAGTCCACCTCTTTTAAACCAGCGGATGAAATAGTCAAATTCCAAGTCCAGCCAACGGACCCTGCAAAGACGGCCTCCATTGGGGCACAATTAAACCCTAATGTAGACACCGCACTACGAGAATTTCTACGAGAAAACTGGGACATCTTCGCCTGGCACCCTTCAGACATGCCAGGAATCCCACGTCGGCTGGCCGAGCACAGCCTAAATATCCTAAAAGGATTCAAGCCAGTCAAACAGGCTCTTCGGCGCTTTTCTGAACCCAAAAGACGGGCCATGGAAGAGGAGCTAGCCAAACTTTTGGAAGCCGGATTCATCAGAGATATAAAACATCCGGACTAGCTAGCAAACCTAGTGATGGTACCTAAGAAGGATAAATCCTGGCGCCTATGTGTTGATTTTAAAGACCTTATTAAGGCTTGCCCAAAGGATCCCTTCCCCCTCCCTCGAATTGATCAAATTATCGACGCCACAGCAGGGCACGACTCATTGTGCTTCCTCGACGCGCATCCGCTACCACCAAATCAAGATGGCGGAGCTGCACCAAGCTGCAACAGCATTCATCACTCCATACGGCCCGCTCGCTTCAACACAATGCCCTTCGGCTCAAAAACGCCGGCGCAACATATCAGCGCATGATTCGTACATGTCCGCAAACCAGATCGGCAAAACAGTGGAAGCATATGTAGATGACGTGGTCGTCAAAACCAAGCATGTCGAAACTCTAGTAGACGACTTGAGGCTCACATTCGACAATCTTCGAAAATATGACATCAAGCTCAATCCGGAAAATGCGTCTTGGCGCTCCACCGAAAGCTCCTGGCTTCATTGTGTCCGTAGAGGAATTGAAGCAAACCCAGCCAAGATCCAAGCTCTGTCACAATTGGATATTCCAAAAGGCCTCAAACAAATACAAAAATTGACGGGATGCGTAGCAGCTCTAAGCCGCTTTATTTCCCGTTTGGGAGAAAAGGCGTTACCCCTCTACCGCCTCCTCCGCCGCACCAAACACTTCGAGTGGACGGATGCCGCAACAGCCGGACTCGAAGAGATAAAAGCCATATTGGCAACAAATCCGGTCCTGTCCGCGCCCAACATGGGCGAACCAATGCTATTATATATCGCCGCAACACATCAAGTTGTCAGCGCGGTGCTCGTTGTCGAACAAGAAACGGACGGACACCGGTTCCCTCTTCAAAAACCAGTTTATTATGTGTCCACTTTCCTCACTCCATGCAAGTCTCGATACCCACATTACCAAAAGATAGCATACGCTATGTTCATGGCATCCCGGAAGCTGCGACACTACTTTCAAGAGTGTTCGATAACGGTAGCCTCCGAAGTACCTCTTAATGACATTATAAACAATCATGACGCGACGGGTCTGATTGCTAAATGGGCCATAGAGCTCCTTCCATTCGACATAACCTACAAGCCACGACGAGCTATCAAGTCGCAGGTTTTAGCCGACTTCCTGGCGAATGGACCGTCAACTCCCTAAAGAGTACGGCGATACTCCAATTGATCATGCACTTTGACGGCTCCAAAATGTTGGCCGGCCTGGGGGCTGGCGTCGTCCTGACGTCCCCAACCGGGGACACAGTCCAATACATCCTTCAGATAATGTATACGGACTCCAACAACGCAGCCGAATACGAGGCCCTTCTGCACGGCCTCCGGATGGCAGTCTCCATGGGCATTAAACGCCTAGAGGTGCGCGGGGATTCTAACCTCGCGATATCTCTAATAAACGGAGACTTTGATGCCAAAGATCCGAAAATGGCAGCATACCGCAATGCGGTCCTAAAAATGTCAGCACGGTTCGAAGGGCTCGAATTTCATCATATAGCCCGGGATAACAACCAGGCGGCGGACATATTGGCACGCATCGGTGCAAAACGCGATGCTGTCCTGCCCAACATCTTCCTGGAACGGCTATTCAAGCCATCCGTACTATGGGAAGGGGAGTCTGGAAATAACAATCCGGACCCAACCGCACTGCCTGACGCCGAACACTCTGACACAATCGGAGGCTCTGCCACCGAGATAACATCCTCCGCCCACGAAATAATGGCGGTTATCGCCCCGTGGACGGAACCATTCCTAGCCTACTTAACTAGGCAGGAACTCCCCGAAGACCAAAACGAGGCTCGCTGCATAGTACGGCGATCTAAAGCCTATAAAGTCCATGAGGAGAGCTTTATAAGAAAAGCACTACCGAGTCCTTCAAAGGTGTATCTCCAAGAAGAAGGGCGAAACCTCCTGCCTGAAATTCATGCCGGACTGGTGGGCACCACGCCGCAGCCCGCCCTTGTAGGCAAGGCCTTCCAGACAGGATTTTATTGGCCGACGGCCGGGCAGATGTGCAGGACTTAGTCCAACGATCGTTGGTTGCCAGCTTTTGCTAACCAAAGCCACATGCCACCCACGCCCTCAAAACTATACCCATCACCTGGCCGCTCGTGGTCCGGGGCTTGACATGGTTGGACCCCTTAAGGGAGGAACCCACAAGCAAAAATACTTATTGGTCATGGTGGATAAATTCACCAAATGGATAGAGGCCAAGATCGTTAAAACGGCGAATCCGGACCGTGATAGACTTCATATCGAGGGAGTGCACCGTTACGGCGTCCCCACAGATCATCACCGATAACGACACCAACTTCACGGCCGATGAGGTCAAATTATGGTGCAAAACATGGGCATCAAGCTCGATTACGCCTCGATCTATCACCCTCAAACCAACGGTCAAGTCGAGCGAGCAAACGGTCTAATCATGAGCTGCATTAAACCTAGACTAGTGCGGTCCTCAAGGAATCTAACACGACTGGGTTGAGGAGCTCGACTCCGTACTGGGGCTGCGGACCACGCCGAATCGTACTACCGGATTCACACCATTTTTATGTGTACGCGGTGAGGCAGTCCTGCCCTGCGACATAATTCATGACTCACCTTGCGTGCGCATGTATGAAGAAAGAGAAGCCGAGCTCGATCGGCAGGACAATTTGGACGCATTGGAGGAGGAGCGCGACATGGAAAAAGCTCGTTCCGCATTCTATCAACAGCAGGCTCGAAGATATCAAAGAAGGGAAGTACGGGCCAAAGCTTATAACGTTGGCGAACTAGTTCTACGCCTGCCGGACAAGAAAAAGGACAAACTCAAGCCCAAATGGGCAGGTCCCTTCACCATCGACCAGGTCCTGACCGGCAGAGCATACCGTCTGCGAAACGCATCGGATAACCGACTCGAGCCGAACCCATGGAATGCAGCCCGTCTACGAAGATTCTACGCCTAAGCGCCGGACTCCAAGTTCGTTTCCTTCCTCCGTCCACATTTTCTATTTTGCTGTATTTTATTTCTCTCCTTCCCCCTCCTTCTTCCTAAAGCCTTTAGAGGCCCGTTTGCGCTTTGTTCGCACATATTCGACGTGCTGTACGCGCTCATTATACCTGGGGGCTTCTTTACCAGAAGCTTATTTTATACGGGCTTCATGCCCAACACATGCGTCAAACTTCCGCATGTACCTTTTATTCACCATTATATGCATCGATATGACTTAAGTTTTGGCCAAGCTGGGTTGCTCGGCTCCTGTGCTTACCCCACGCTCCCGATTGTTCGGCTAGGTGGTAAAGGAGCACCTCTGCGATTATTACCGCTGGTCAGCCGGATGTGTACCTCGACCGGGTGAAGCCGAAAGCTATCGTTCTTAAGGGAATATTCGGTCGGTGAACTGAAAGATGATTTTTAACTATTTACCCATCTGCCCCCAGATGATTTTCTGCTTTCATAGCAACTTTGACATGCACTTTAGGGCATGCATCCCAGCGAAAGGAACCCTTAACGGAACTATTCTCCCTGGAAGATGTTTCTTACTACCCATGTAATATAATATAACTAGTTGGGCACTTGTCTGATACAGCAATCATGACCCCTACGCCTTGTCTCCATGCATACCCCGGTTCTTATATAACCACGAAGGTATTCGGACACACTCCGGACTATTGGGTCCTGAGGTCGAAGCGAAAAGGTCCGCTATGACAAACGATCTACAATCCGGCTAGAAGACATTTTTCATGTCATATTTTTACATAGTCAACTCGACTCATTGTATTCCTCCTCAATGCCATCTAATAGGCTATCTAATTTACAATCTTGCTGGGAATACTTGGCGGCCAATTCTACTTGGCCGTACACTAAGCTTACAGGGATCTCCATCCCATCAGGCCCCACAGGTCCGACCTCGGCCATGTGGTTTGGGTCAGCCTTCGTGTACCGCGTCTTTACCATGGCCCAGGCCTCCCTGGTGCCTTGACGGCAGGACAATATCTTCCATAGTCGGAAGCGCCGCCGTGCTCCTTGAAGCCGCTCTGCCAGCTCCCCAATGCCTTCGGGCAGGGAGATAGATGGCCACAAGGCCTGGCCGACGCCTTTCATCACCTGCCGGACTCGTCCGTGAAGCTGACGCAATTCGGGAAGAAGATCACCTGAAGAACTGGGCATCTCCTCCTCAGGACGACCTGTGAGCAAACCTACATACATGTTTATGTTAGTCGCCTTCCTCGCCGAACTTTTTCAAAGTTCGCTCAAGCACTTACTGAAAATGCCACGACGAAGCCGCCGATTCTCCTTCTGGAGTCGCACAACCGGGCACGAACATCCTTTAGTTCCTCACCCAGTTTGGTGTTGGCATCTTGGAGGTTATTTTCTCCTGCCGCACCCTCGTAAGCACGCCTCGCCGCCTTTAGCTGGCGCAAGAGCTGTTGCTTGTCCGGATCTAGTCCGCACCATCTGCAATATTTTTGTCGATTTACACACCCGCCGCACTTCATAAAATATTTATCTTTTGAAGCGTATATTACCGAGGGGTCTCTGTGGCTCCCCAGGCGGCTAGTGCGGCCTCAAGTTGGGCCTTGCACTCTTCAAGCTCTGGGACAGTCGGGTACTCTTTTTTGTAAGATCTCAGATAACAAATGATCCTTAAATCAGTTATTCTAACTATTTCAAGTCTCGGGGCTCTTGGCATATATAATCACAAAATTCCTTACACATATGTCCTTTACATACTGCTCCGTGGCTCTGGCTAGACCATCGTGAGCGGCACGGAGGTGCGCATCTCCTGAATTGAAGGCATTCAAGGCCTCTTGGGAGAAACATGCGTCACGAAGAACTGTCCGTCGGCGCCTGTGATTCAGGGCGCTCTCCACCTCGGAGTTGGTGGCGGACAATCTGTCGACATCCTCTGTCGGAGGAGCATCCGACGTACGCCTCGTGTTCGCCTCCGCTTCTGGACCCGGCTTTGGAGCCTGGCCGGCGGAGGTTCGATTGGCAATCTCTCCGGACTCAGTCCGATGAGCGCTCTTTTTCCTGAAAAGAGCGTCAGCGTTAGTACGCCTTCCAGGAATCAATCCTAGGAACATGGTGACACGCCATACCGTTGCGGCGGAGTTTCGATCCGGACCACACTCCTTTTTAGCCTGCGGGGCCAGACGCCCTTTGTTGGCCAGCCGCCGCGGGCTCGGCTTCCTACCTCGAAGGTACCCCCTGCGAAACACCATTGATATACGGTGATCAAGAAATAAGCACGGATGGGTCATTATCAGAATATTGGGACCTTGTTCTCAGTTACCTGTGAGGCTGGAAGTATTCAGGGGTAATCGGCCGTAATGGCAACCAAAGCATTGTCGATGCTAAGTTGGTGGAATACCCCGTCGATCAACTCCACCTTTATATCCGGATCCTCTTCGGAGGTCGGATCGAGGGACCGTTCCGGATCCTTAGGTTGTGGGGGGCTGTGTATCTTCTCCATATCCGGCGCAGTTCTGCGCAAAACCATGAAATGAGATATTTAACCACGGGAACATGGATCGGACAGGCCACAAAGATGTTTGCTTACCCATCTTCGAGGATTATTCGAAGAAAACTCCTTCAGTGGATTGACGCAGAGGAAATCCTCCTCCTCCCCTTTATACATGGCAGACAAGATCTTCACCAGTTCAGTGACTGATCCCGCCCTTTTGCGGCCATGGCGGGTGGCATCGTCCTCCCCGTTGAAGTCCCACATGGGGTGGCCCCTATATTGGAGCGGCTGCACTCCCCTCATAATGCAGATTGCCATGACTCCAATCATGGTCAATCCGACATGAGCCAGTAATCTTATTCGGCTCATCAAGTAGAGGACATCCCGGTCATTTTCCCTCCGGGGGCTCCGAGGGCACCAGCTTAGGGCTTCTTCAGAGGAGCATTGCTAAACTCCGGAAGGCCGATCCGAACAGGATGCGGCAGCGGGACGTCCTCCATGTAAAACCATTCCGAAGGCCAGTCTTCGGACGCCTTCTTCGGGGTTCCGGATAGGTATCCGGTCCCGGCGATGCGCCATAGCTCGGCTCCGCCCACTTGATATATTGACCCCTCATAAGAACGGGGTACTAGGTAGAACCTCTTCCACAGCCCGAAATGAGCCTCGACGCCCAAGAACAGTTCGCAAAGGGCCACGAAGCCTGCGATGTGCAAGATGGAGGCAGGAGTAAGGTGGTGCAACTGGAGGCCGTAGAACTCCAAGAGCCCCCGGAGAAACGGATGGATTGGAAATCCGAGTCCTCTTACTAGATAAGAGATGAAGCATACCCGCTCTCCTTTAGAGGGATCATGGATACTCTCCACTTGCTTTCCGCCCTTGTAGGTGGCAAGTCCGGCTCGAACCGGAACCATGAAGGCTGGGGGAAGAAATCCCTTGGTTTGGAGTATAACAAGCTCGCTATGCGGGACTGAGCATCTCTCCCAATTTCCAGGCTGAGGGCTGGGAGCGCGAGAGGAGGAGCCGCGTCGACTGTCCATGATGGAATGGGCTTTGGTCAGAGGCGCTCCGATGAAAGCTCGCGAAGGAGGGATGGTGTGACTCAGATCTAGATCCTCGCCCCTCTTATAGGCAGCTCATTTGCGCAACTAGGGGGGTAAGTGTAAAAATACTCTGGCTTTTCGCATTCATTCAAACACGTGGAAGATGGCCATTATTGGGCGTAGAAGCCAAGGAGCGCAGCATTTATCAGAAGCCGGACACTATTCGACAAGTATATGGAATTTGGAGAAGAACCCGCCTCACAATGCCGAAGACAATCAACGCGCCGGACTCATCGTCATTGAAGCCTGGTTCGGGGGCTACTGAGGGACTCCCGGATTAGGGGGTGTTCGGATAGCCGAACTATCATCACGGCCGGACTCCAAGACTATGAAGATACAAGATTGAAGACTTCGTCCCGTGTCCGGATGGGACTTTCCTTGGCGTGGAAGGCAAGCTTGGCGATACGGATATGTAGATCTCCTACCATTGTAACCGACTCTGTGTAACCCTAACCTATCCGGTGTCTATATAAACCGGAGGGTTTTAGTCCGTAGGACAAAGAACAATCATACCATAGGCTAGCTTCTAGGGTTTAGCCTCCTTGATCTCGTGGTAGATCTACTCTTGTACTACCCATATCATCAATATTAATCAAGCAGGAGTAGGGTATTACCTCCATCGAGAGGGCCCGAACCTGGGTAAAAACATCGTGTCCCTTGTCTCCTGTTACCATCCGCCTAGACGCACAGTTCGGGACCCCCTACCCGAGATCCGCCGGTTTTGACACCGACATTCCTCGCCCGAAGCGGAAAAAGTCTTTAAGGACTTGAGACCTCTCGAACAGCGACCAGCTCTTGCCTTATCATGACAGTCAGATTTCGGCTTTCTCTACTGAGGTGCTCGTCCGGAATAACCGGGACACAATCGCAGTAGTTATCCTAGCGCTACCTTAGCCGATTTTGCGGAACATAAGGTACCAAAACATGGGAGCCGGGAAAACCCAACTATTGACCCAAGACATGATTCAGAGCTGATGCATATAATGATATAAGTTTGGGGTGCCACACTGTCGAAAGTGTTCGGACTTCTCACGCCGTATTATGGGGTATACTGAAGCCCCTGGCGTACTAGTCGTACTAGAATGTATGGGTGCAATCTCTCGTAATTAAGTAGACAAGAGAAAGAAAAAGGGAAGGGGTAATGCAATAAACGCTAAGCATTGTTATTAAATAGTACGTCAAAGCGTACGAATATAAGTAGTGCAATAAGCATTAAATTGGACTATTTGACATGTCCTATCCAGGGGCAAGCTGCGTATGGGTATTTAAAACAGGTATTTCGATCGTTATTAGAGACCACCTGGGGATTCCCTTGTACGTCTTAGCTTCTTGCCTCCTTTGTATTTCCTTCCCGTAATGCGTCCAGCAATCAGACTGCCGAAAAGGGCTTCCAGAGAGTAAGGTCCTGAAAGAGAGAAAATTATAAAGGTATACAGCCCCTGGGGCGGTTGAGCCGCATTGTGGGACGTGTCCTGGCCGTGCCTCCACCTATGCCCATGGTATTTGTAGTGCGTAATTATGTACGCGCGGCGTAAATTTCGCCGCTTGATTGAGACTAGGACGGCGGCCGAATTGCTAGGCGAGCTCTGAACATGCCAGGCGATCCTGTTGCAGGTTACTCCGGACTCGCTTGAAGGTGTCCGGGGGCTTTGTCGCCGAATTGGCGGTTTGCCTTAAAAGGCTGCTTTGTGCTTCTGCTGCGAGGGCCGCGGTGTGCTCCTCCGTGCGGAGCGAGTGTTCTGTGTTTCCATTGACTGTTATAACCCCCTAGGTCCCGCATCTTGAGCTTGAGGTATGCGTGTCACGGTACCGCATTGAATCTTACAATGCGGTTCGCCCGGCGCAAAGGCGTGATAGCCATCGCGAACGGGCAATATCGAATATTAACTCCTCGCTTCGGAAGTTGTCCGGAGATCCGAAGACCACTTCCAGTGTGATTGAGCATGTGCAATGGGCCTCTACACCTGGGATGATGCCTTTAAAGGTGGTTTTGGTGGGTTTGATCCTCGAGGGGTCTATACCCATTTTGCGCACTATATCCTGATAGAGCAGGTTCAGGCTGCTGCCGCCGTCCATAAGGACTCGAGTGAGGTGAAATCCATCAATGATGGGGTCTAGGACCAATGCGGCAGATCCGCCATGACGGATACTAGTGGGGTGGTCCCTCGATCGAAGGTGATCGGACAAGAGGACCATGGGTTGAACTTTGGGGCGACTGGCTCCATCGCATAGACGTCCCTTAGTGCACGCTTCCATTCCCTCTTGGGAATGTGGGTTGCGTATATCATGTTCACCATCTTCACTTGTGGGGGGAACCTCTTCTGTCCTCCCGTGTTCGGCGGCCGGG
Organism: Aegilops longissima; assembly: GCA_021605205.1. NCBI lineage: Eukaryota > Viridiplantae > Streptophyta > Magnoliopsida > Poales > Poaceae > Aegilops > Aegilops longissima. The sequence continues at coordinate 200,012,428 of CM038676.1, forward strand.
GCTCCTCCTCGTCATTGCTATGCAGCCCTTTGTCCTTGTTTTCGGCATTCAACCTGCCGGCCTGCTTGAACACCCAGCATTCTCTGTTGGTGTGATTGGCTAGCTTAAGGGGGGTGTCATGGATTTGGCACGAGCGATCGAGTATGCGGTCCAAACTGGACGGTCCCGGAGTACTTCTTTTGAATGGCTTTTTCCGCTGACCAGGTTTAGAGCCACTGAATCCGGCATTGACTGCCGTGTCCTCGGTGTTGTCGCTGTTGCTGCGGCGCTTGTGTCTGTTGCGACGTGCTCTGCCGTTAGTATCCTTTATATCTGAAGTGCCATGACTTCTTAATGTGTTGTTGCCGCAAGCCAGCCAGCTATCTTCGCCCGTGCAAAAGCGGGTTATGAGCATCGTGAGGGCTGCCATAGACTTCGGCTTCTCCTGGCCGAGGTGCCGGGAGAGCAACTCGTCACGGATGTTATGCTTAAATGCCGCTAAGGCCTCTGCATCCGGACAGTCGACAATTTGGTTTTTCTTAGTTAGGAACTGGGTCCAGAATTGCCTGGTCGATTCCCCTGGCAGCTGAGTTATATGGCTCAAGTCATCAGCGTCCGGTGGTCACACATAAGTGCCCTGGAAGTTGTCAAGGAATGCATCTTCCAAATCCTCCCAACTGCCAACGGAGTCTGCTGGCAAGCTGTTCAGCCAATGCCGAGCTGGTCCTTTGAGTTTTAGTGGGAGTTACTTGATAGCATGTAGATCATCACCGCGAGCCATGTGGATGTGGAGGAGGAAATCCTCGATCCATACCGCGGGATCTGTTGTACCATCATATGATTCAATATTTACGGGTTTAAAACCCTCTGGGAATTCATGATCCATTACTTCATCAGTGAAGCATAGGGGGTGTGCGGCGCCTCTGTGTCGGGCTATATCACGACGCAGTTCATATGAGTCTTGTCTGCTCTATTCGGCCCGACCGGATTTGCTTTTAGTGTATCTGGTGCGACGGTCATCGTCCCGCGTTGGTGTGCGCCCCCATGATCCATAGATCGATCTTGCATGTTTTTCCTTGTTTTCCAATACGTCTAGCAGGTCCCGCGTGTTGCCCCGGGCCTTGGTATTTTTATTTGATTGGCGGCGGGGTGCGGGCTAGACTTCAGGCTGAAATGCCTCTCTATCTCGGCCATGAGGTGGCCGATCAGACACATCGTACGCTAGTGATGTAGGTTTCAATGCCTCCTCCTCGAGGTGAGGTAGCAACCTGCGCTTTGGATAACTCTTGGTTGGGTGCTCGAGTTCGTTTTCCTCGGCTGCCAGGACTTCGGTCCATCTATCCGCTAGCAGATCTTGATCAGCTCGAAGCTGTTGTTGCTTTTTCTTCAGGCTGTTTGTTGTGGCTATAAGCCTGCGCTTGAAGCGTTCCTGCTCGACGGGGTCCTCAGGCAGAGGCATGTAATTGTCATCCTCTGATTCTCCGTTTGCTGCCTGTTCCGGAGGGCTAGCTTCTTCATCCTCCCGCTCGAGGTCTGGCTGGAGGGGATTATCGTCGTCTTCGGCACTATCCGGAGCGTTATTGTCTCTTGTGCCGGTATTGCTGCTTTTGCTATGGCGAGACTTAGAGCGGCGCCGCTGACGTTGCTGCTTGGGTTGCTTCTTGGAGGGATTATCCTCCGTTGTCTTGTCGCCATCCCCTTCTTTGGGGGTGTCCACCTTGTATATGTCATACGATGAGGTGGCCCTCCAGCGCCCTAGGGGCGGTGGTTGAGGGAGTCCTGGATTAGGGGGTGTCCGGATAGCCGGACTATAACCATTGGCCGGACTCCTGGACTATGAAGATACAAGATTGAAGACTTCGTCCCGTGTCCGAATGGGACTTTCCTTGGCGTGGAAGGCAAGCTTGGCGATACGGATATGTAGATCTCCTCCCATTGTAACCGACTCTGTGTAACCCTAGCCCTCTCCGATGTCTATATAAACCGGAGGGTTTTAGTCCGTAGGACGAACAATAATCGTACCATAGGCTAGCTTCTAGGGTTTAGCCTCTCTGATCTCATGGTAGATCTACTCTTGTACTACCCATATCATCAATATTAATGAAGTAGGAGTAGGGTTTTACCTCCATCGAGAGGGCCCGAACCTGGGTAAAAACATCATGTCCCTTGCCTCCTGTTACCATCCGCCTAGACGCATAGTTCGGGACCCCCTACCCGAGATCCGCCGGTTTTGACACCGACATTGGTGCTTTCATTGAGAGTTCCTCTGTGTCGTCATCTTTAGGCCCGATGGCTCCTCCGATCATCAACAACGATGCGGTCCAGGTGAGACTTTTCTCCTCGGACAGATCTTCAGATTCGGGCGCTTCAAGCTTTACGGGCCAATTCGCAGCCATCCGGAGCAGATCGAAGCTACACCCCGCCATCGGTCAGATTTGGAAGTTTAAACTACACGGCTGACGTCCGCCGAGACTTGACCTTCGACGGATCCGAGCCACAGCCGAGCAAGCCGCACTTTATCACGATGGGCATGATTTAGCTCTGCCGCCCGAACGAGACTCGGAGGTCCGCATTGCGTGACCGCTCCGACCCTTAGCTCGGAGCCGACTGTGCCAATCGAGGACGGGTGACTGGACACCACCTCGGGGGCTGCAATCTCTACGGCGATCGAGCCGAATACCAGCCTTGTCGTCTGCGAAGCCCGTGACTCCAAGGTGCCGGACTCCTCACTGGACTCCGAACCTTCCGCGCCCCTGCCAATCGAATCCGATCGGGCGCCGATCATGGAGTTCGCCGCCGCGGACATCTTTCATCACTCGCCCTTCGGCGACATTCTGAATTCACTAAGGTCTCTCTCTTTGTCAGGAGAGTCCTGGCCGGATTATGACCGGCAGGATTGGGATGCGGACGACGAATAAATTCGACGCCCACCCACCACCCACTTCGTGGCAGCGTCGGCGATTTAACCAACATGCTGGACTTTGACTCCGAAGACATCGACGGTATGGACGACGATGTAGGAGACAAACAGGAACCAGCGCCTATAGGGCACCGGACAACCACCTCATCTCACGATGTATGCATGGTGGACACACCTAAATGAAACGACGACGAGGAACAAAGGGACGCAACGAGGGATCGTTCCCTCGAAAAGCAGTCAAAGCGGTGGCATAAGCGCCGCCCCAAACCCACCTCGACAGAGACAGCAGCCATACAGAACCAGCCACAGAGCAGGGTGAACCGGCGGACGAAGAACATGCCATCAAGCAACCGTCCGAACAGGGCAACTTGGATAAACAAGCGGAACAACCCGTTCGGCGAAGATAACGATCGGGCGACCTCACGCCGGACAAGTTGCTTTGGAACGAAGAACCTCCACAAAGGCTCGCCGCCATCGCGCGTAGCCTGAAAAAAGCGTATGAAGCTCAAAACAGCGGAAGATGCACTCAGAATTAGATGGAGCAAAGAACTCAACACATGAGACAAATCGGCGACGATCGCCACACAAAGAGCTATCCGAGCGAAAATTACTGCCGAATTTGATGAGGAGGCCTTAGAGCCCCGCAATAAAAAATAAAGGAAGCCACCGGTCGGATAAACAACCCCATGGCCAACATAGAGCGGAAAGCGGCGCCAAGACCTAAGCCAAAGACGCGATCCACCCAAGGATTCGCATCACAAAGATGGCCCAGCCGATCTATCTACGGACAAGAAAGCAAGCTCTAGAAAGCAATGCAACACAACAAATATCCGAACAACACGGCACACCCAAGTACAGGGGTGCCGCACACCCCCTATGTTTCACCGATGAGGTGCTAGACCATGAATTTCCAGCGGGATTCAAGCCCGTAAACATAGAGGCATACGAAGGAACAACAGACCCTGGAGTCTGGATTGAGGATTATATCCTCCACATACACATGGCCAGAGGAGACGACCTCCACGCCATAAAATACTTACCCCTCAAGCTCAAAGGGCCAGCCAGGCATTGGCTTAAAAGCCTTCCCGAAAACACCATTGGAAGTTGGGAAGAGCTCGAGAATGCTTTTCGGGCAAATTTTCAAGGGACCTATGTCCGACCTCCGGATGCAGACGATTTAAGTCATATAACTCAACAATCCGGAGAGTCAGCCCGGAAACTCTGGAACATATTTCTTACTAAAAAGAACCAGATAGTCGACTGTCCGGACGCCGAAGCCTTAGCAGCTTTCAAACACAGCGTTCGAGACGAATGGCTCGCCAGACACCTCGGCCAAGAAAAGTCAAGAACAACGGCCGCATTAACAAGCCTCATGACCCGCTTTTGCGCGGGAGAGGATAGCTGGTTGGCAAGATGCAGTACCAACGACCCAAGTACATCCGAAGTTAGGGATGGAAACGGAAAACCGTGACGCAGCAAGGAACAGTGCCGGACCAAGGGAAACAGCCCGACGAGCACGGCAGTCAACGCCGGATTCAAAAGCTCTCGGCAGAATCAGAAAAGGCTGCCCCTCAAGGATAACGGGGACGAGCTATCTAACTTAAACAAAATCTTGGACAAGATATGCCAAATCCACAGTACTCCTGGGAAGCCTGCAAACCATACCCACACAGATTGTTGGGTAATCAAGCAATCCGGCAAACTCAACGCCAAACACAAGGGGCTCGACACACCAAGCGAGGACGATGACGAACCTCGCAAGCAGAGCACCGGAAAACAAAAGAATTTCCCACAAGAAGTCAAAACAGTAAACTCACTTCACGTGACAAAAGGGAAAAACAGAGTGGCGCCTATAGAAATACGCGCCATACGGCCTATCCTAGAGGAGTCCCGCCACTGGTTGTTAAAACCAATCACCTTCGACCATCAGGATTACTCTAGAAGTATCTGGAACGCAGGCTGGACTCCCTTGATATTAGATCCGATAATTGATAGACTCCACTTTACACAAGTCCTAATAGACGGCGGCAGTGGTCTAAACCTGCTATATCAGGAAACAATCCGCAAAATGGGGATAAACCCAACAAAAATTCGCCATAGCAACACTTCCTTTCAAGGGGTAACGCCAGGCCCAGATGCCCATAGTACGGGTTCTCTCCTGCTAGAAGTTATGTTCGGCTCCCCCGACAACTTCCGCCGCGAAAGTTAACCTTCCACATCGCCCATTTACAAGTAGCTATCAAGCACTACTGGGATGCGAAGCTTTCGCCCGCTTTAACGCAATACCGCATTATGCATCTCTTACGCTTAAAATGCCCGGTCCGCGAGGCATCATCTCATTAAAGGGAAATATCGAGTGTTCCTCGAGCGCGGAAGACTGTGCGGCCGCCTTGACAGCCACACACTAAACCGGCTTCACTAATCAAAGCACCTAAACAGGTCGTTCAGACCGCGGACATGGCTAGACGAGTCCGGCGTAAACATACAAGGGCTTACTAGCCGCATACCCCCTTACAAGTGGCTCCGCGCATGTACAACAAGAGACAATAAAGCTCAATTTTACCCATTTTTTGAATTATACTTTGTTTATTTAATATAACATACATTTTCGCACGATCTTTTTCAACTAAGTTCCTCTCTTTTCAGATGAACACCGTGCTACACCCGTCCGAGATACGGCTGCGCGGAGACACAAAGCGCAGACTGCGATGAGGGACCCGTTCAAGGATTCTTTTAGATTAAGACCCCGCGTAAACCTTTTTCACTGTCTCTTGTTGATACACATCCCCCGGTTTCTTGGTATAACCGAGGAGGAGGTTGGCGTCTTGGCATGTGGCCACGTCAGAATTTTGCGCGTACCTGGACACCAGGGGCTTATTACCAAGGGCGTTGTTCAGCCCGTTTTCATAAAGACCGAATACCTTAGGAAGTGTTCGGCGTCACGAGTTTGGCCTTATATGCATCAGCTCCGAATCATGTCTTTGGTCAAATGTTGGGTTTGCCCGGCTCCTTTGTTTTGTTGCCTTACGTTCCGCTCTATCGGCTAAGGTGGCACCAGGAGAACTACTGCGATTGTGCCCGGTTCGCCGAAGAGCACCTCGATGAAAGCCGCCAACTGACTGTCATGATATAGCGTGAGACTGGTCAACCACTCAATGACCCGCCGGAATATTTAGGATTCCTCCGCATTAATGAAGGGTCGTTTCCCGGCCAGGCACACACGCGCCCCGGATTCGGGTGAACGCGGTGCCCCTAGGGGCTATATAGTAGCCCCACTGTCAAACTCCTATGGCTAAGTGAAAGTGATAAAGCATTATAGTCCGGTTTCCTAGTTCGCTGCGCTATCACCTCCTTAAGAGGACCAAGACGTTGGATCAAGTGTGAAAATCATATACAGAAACACCCCGCATTATATGCGTGGGGCTGAAGTCGAACTGCCATCTTCGTGTTATATACACATATACATTAACGGCCGCACAGGAGGTATTTTAATTCTTGAAGGCACAAGTATAAAAAGCTTTTATATTCCCTCGAAACATTGTTTTACAATAATACATGTTATTTGAACATAATATCCTTCGAGCACTGCGTCTCTATTAAACGAGCGCCCTGCAGAACCTCCTGAAAATAGTGCTCGACAGGTACTCGGCTCCCGTCCGAATCTTGGGATGCAACAGCGATGGCCTTCATCTCCGCCCAGTATGTCTTGACATGGGCAAGAGCCATCCGCGCACCCTCTATGCACGCTGACCTCTTTATCACATTGATATGCGGCACCGCACCAAGGAACTGCTGCATCAAGCTAAAATAACTCTTCGGCTCGGGCCTTTCCGGCCACAGATGACTCATGACATACTTCATGGCGAGTCCGGATAACCTATTCAGCTCCGCCCGTGCGGCCAAACGGTCGGTTAATGGAAGTGGGCGCTCTGGATTGTGGAACTGCGACCAAAAAAGCTTTTCCACTTCGTGATCCTTTTGATCTCGGAAGTGTTTGGCTGCGTCCGCGGCACTCGCCGCCAAGTCCAGATAAGTGTCCGCCGCACTCCACAGCGGTCCAACGGAGCATATTTAGGATCCCCGAACTTCATCCGCAGCATAAAGGGCTTTCCAGCTGCGATATCTCGCCCGGCGTAGTTCCTCCTTCATAGCTCTCATCGCGGAGCGAGCATCCTTGGTCTCGAGTGGCCTTCTCCAGTCCTTCATTCGCCCGATCTTCTTTTTCAAGAAGCTTGCAGCGGTCGGCAGCATTCTTCAACTTCACAGCCATCTCGGCCATTTCCTTCTTGCTTCGGCAGTGATCAGCATGTTCGGCTTTCAGCTCTTCAGCCGCCTTTAAGGTAGCCGCATCGCTTTTCCTGGCCTGCTCCTTGGCTCGGGCAAGTTTCGCCCGAAGGTTCTCCACGGCAGCGGCATCATCTGCATCAAGCACACATGTTGTAAGATACGGGCATCAAGCTCCTATTACCAGGTGTCTTCGGAGAAATTACATACCTTGTGCCTCGTCAAGCGCTTGTTGACAAGCGCGATGTCGGCATCTGCCACGTCAAGTTGCCGCTTTAGCTCGGCAAATCCATCAGTCCGGCTAGCCACCGGACACTTCGCCACCTACATAGGAAGGGCGACATATTATACCTGGGATTATCATCCTCGGCGCGCCGTCATTTTTGACAACGCACAGAGTCTCAGGAGCTACTATCTACACAGGGCGCATCTTATATATGCGGAACTGTCAAAAGGTACATCATTTCGCGTACCTCCAAACGTGTCAGTAAATAGGGTAGGGATGTCTCTCATTTTAAAACTCCCCTCTCTACTTACGGCTCGGTGGAGGGCTGATCCCCTTGGGGGCACAGTGTGGCCGAGGCATCCCCAGTAGCAGGACCCTCGGCGAAGATTTGTTCCCCGCTTTAAGACCATGGTCTCGGGTCTTGAGGTGGTCCTCTTCTTCCCCTGGATAGAGGAATTCTTGATTCCTCCTTTCCTGACAGCCTCCTTTGGGGAGGCGGTAGCTTCCTTGTTCCCCCCTTCGCCTTCTTCCAAAGGCGCAACCTCTAGCATCCTGGTTAACACGGGATCCGGCATGGTCTCAGGGAGGGGGCGGACACCTGATTAGCTTTGCTTCGCTATCCACTCCTGTTTAAGGGACAACTCTTTTAAGGGCAATTTTATGATAAATATCACGGATAGCGTGTCCGGCACAGGGCTACTTACTTGAGTATCCGGCGATTGCAGCTCAGACATGCGTCCTCGGTCAAGTCCGGACACATTGCTTGTGATCCGAAGAACAATTTGTACATCTCCATGGGTGTCGCTACCAAAATGTTGGAGGCTCGTGGTCCCTCGGATTAAACTCCCACAGACGGAGGCGGCGTTTGCGAGGCAGGGTGCGGTGAATCAATATGACCTGCGTCACTACGACCAGATTGATATCTCTTTCTAGGAGATCTCGAATGCGGCCCTGCAACAAGGGCACGTCCTTGGACGGCCCCCAGTTAAACCCTTTATTTACCCATGATGCTAGCTGTGGTGGGGACCCGGCGAAAGGCAGGTGGCGCCACCCACTTGGTGCCCCAGGAGCTGTGATATAAAACCACTCGTTGCGGAAGCTGAACTCCTCTTGAAAAGAGCCCTCGGGCCATGGAGCGTCAGCATTCTTGCTTATAACAGCACCACCGCACTCCGCGTGCTGCCCCTCGATCATCTTGGGCTCTACTTTGAAGGTCTTAAGCCACAATCCGAAGTGAGGAGTAATACAGAGGAAGGCTTCGCACACGACAATGAACGATGAGATGTGGAGGATGGACTCCGGAGCCAAGTCGTGAAATTCCAGCCCATAATAAAACAGGAGCCCCCTCACGAAGGGGTCCATCGGGAAGCCTAGCCCTCGAAGGAAATGAGACACGAACACCACACTCTCGCCAGGCTTGGGAGTGGGAATAACCTGCCCTTGAGCAGGCAGCCTATGCGGGATTTCGCCGGTTAGATACCTGGCATCTCTTAGCTTTAGCACGTCTTCTTTCGTAACGGAGGAAGGCATCCACCGGCCTTGAAGGTCGGAGCCGGACATCATCGAAGGTCCGAAGCGCCTGAATCTGGAGCTTTGGGTGTTGGGGCGGATTCGAGGTGAGAGGCGGATTCGGTTGAGATTGAAAGAAAGGAGTAGAGCCTTGGTCTCTTTATAAAGAGGTTGAATACCAAGAGCCCTCCCCGTGACCGTTTGGGACTCGCCTTCGATTGAGGAGACATACCAACGGGCACGATTGGGTTACCCACGCCCGTATTGATGAGAATCCCGGAATAAGGGGACACGATCTCTGCTTCGACAAGACGTGCCAAGGAAACCGCCTCGCTAAACGTGTTGAGGTGGGACAGTAGAACGATTCGAATAAAGGCTTGGCTGTGGTGTGATGTCACGTTGCGGAATACGTCAGCAGGTTGGATTTGTGTAAATATTATTCTCTCTACGGTGGTATGTGGAACTTATTTTGCAGAGCCGGACACTATCCTTGTGTTCAAAATCTTCTATGAAGTATTCGAGGAGGAACCCGCCTTGCAATGCGAAGACAATCTGCGCGCGGACTCGTCGTCATTGAAGCCTGGTTCGAGGGCTCTTGAGGAGTCTGGATTAGGGGTGTCCTAATAGCCGACTATAACCTTTGGCGGACTCTGGACTATGAAGATACAAGATTGAAGACTTTGTCCCGTGTCCGGATGGGACTTTCCTTGGCGTGGAAGGCAAGCTTGGCGTCTGGATGTGTAGATCTCCTCCCATTGTAACCGACTCTGTGTAACCCTAGCCCTCTCCGATGTCTATATAAACCGGAGGGTTTTAGTCCGTAGGACGAACAACAATCATACCATAGGCTAGCTTCTAGGGTTTAGCCTCTCTGATCTCGTGGTAGATCTACTCTTGTACTACCCATATCATAAATATTAATCAAGCAGGAGTAGGGTTATACCTCCATCGAGAGGGCCCGAACCTGGGTAAAAACATCGTGTCCCTTGCCTCCTGTTACCATCCTCCTAGACGCACAGTTCGGTACCCCTACCCGAGATCCGCTGGTTTTGACACCGGCAGTGGTTCTTGTTCGTCTCCTGCATCGTCGTCCATACCGTCGATGTCTTCGGAGCCGAAGTCGAGCATGTCGGTTAAATCGTCGACAGTGGCTACTAATTGGGTGGTGGGTGGGGAGCGAATTTCTTCGTCGTCCGTATCCCATTCTAGCCGGACGTAGTTCGGCCAAGGTTCTCCTGACAAGGAGAGAGACCTTAATGAATTTAGCACATCGCCAAAAGGCGAGTGCTGAAAGATATCCGCGGAGGTAAACTCCATGATCGGTGCTTGATACGTCTCCAACGTATCTATAATTTTTGATTGCTCCATGCTATATTATCTACAGTTTTAGGCAATATTGGGCTTTATTATCCACTTATATCTTATTTTTGGGACTAACCTATTAACCGGAGGCCCAGCCCAGATTTGTTGTTTTATGCCTATTTCAGTGTTTCGAGAAAAAGGAATATCAGGCGGAGTCAAAACGGAACGAAATCAACTGGAGAAGTTATTTTTGGAAGTAAAGCCACCCAATGGACTTGGAGTGCATGTCAGGAAAGAAGGGAGGTGCTCACGAGGGTGGGGGGCACGCCCCCTGCCTCGTGGCCCCCTCTTCGGTCCACCGACGTACCCCCCGCACCCATATATACCTACGTATCGTAAAACTTCCAGAACAGAAGATAGATCGGGAGTTTCGCCGCCGCAAGCCTCTTTAGCCACCAAAAACCAATCGGGACCCTGTTCCGGCACCCTGCCAGAGGGGGAACCCATCACCGGTGGCCATCTTCATCATCCCGGCGCTATCCATACGAGGAGGGAGTAGTTCACCCTCGGGGCTGAGGGTATGTACCAGTAGCTATGTGTTTGAGCTCTCTCTCTCTCTCTCTCTCGTGTTCTCTCTCGTGTTCCCTCTATGGCACGATCTTGATGTATCCCGAGCTTTGCTATTGTAGTTGGATCTTATGATGTTTCTCCCCTCTACTCTCTTGTGATGAATTGAGTTTCCCCCTTGAAGTTATCTTTTTGGATTGAGTCTTTTATGAGAACACTTGATGTATGTCTTGCCGTGCTTATCTGTGGTGACAATGGGATATCATGTGCCACTTGATGTATGTTTTGGTGACCAACTTGCGGATGCATAGGGGTTGGCACACGTTCTTGACTCTCTGGTAGAAACTTTGGGGCACTCTTTGAAGTACTTTTATGTTGGTTGGATGAATCTGAGATTGTGTGATGCATATCGTATAATCATGCCCACGGATACTTGAGGTGAAAATGGAGTATCTAGGTGACATTAGGGTTTTGGTTGATTTGTATCTTAAGGTGTTATTCTAGTACGAACTCTAGGGCTGTTTGTGACACTTATAGGAATAGCCCACCGGATTGATTGGCAAGAATAACTTTGAGGTGGTTTTGTACCCTACCATAATCTCTATGTTTGTTCTCCGCTATTAGTGGCATTGGAGTGACTCTTTGTTGCATGTTGAGGGATTGTTATATGATCTATCTATGTTATTATTGTTGAGAGGACTTGCACTAGTGAAAGTATGCACCCTAGGCCTTGTTTCCTATCATTGCAATACCATTTACGCTCACTTTTACCACTTGTTACCTTGCTGTTTTTATATTTCAGATTACAAATACCTATATCTACCATCCATATTGCACTTGTATCACCATCTCTTCGCCGAACTAGTGCACCTATACAATTTACCATTGTATTGGGTGTGTTGGGGACGCAAGAGACTCTTTGTTATTTGGTTGCAGGGTTGCTTGAGAGAGACCATCTTCATCCTACATCTCCTACGGAATGATAAACCTTAGGTCATCCACTTGAGGGAAATTTGCTATTGTTCTACAAACCTGTGCACTTGCAGGCCCAACAACGTCTACAAGAAGAAGGTTGCGTAGTAGACATCAAGCTCTTTTCTGGCGCCGTTGCCGGGGAGGTGAGTGCTTGAAGGTATATCTTTAGATCTTGCAATCGAATCTTTTTGTTTCTTGTTTTAGCACTAGTCTAGTTTATAAAATAAAATTACAAAAAAATGGAATTAAGTTTGTCTCATACGCTTCATCTTTTTAATATCTTTCGTGAGAATGATGGAAAGGAAAATTGTGCCAAAGTGTTAGAAGAAGAATGCATTAAAATGTTTGGCACTAAATCTTTGAATGATGAGCATGATTGCAATGTTGTTAGTATGAATTCCTTGAATATCCATGATGATAATGATATGCAAAGCTACAAGCTTGGGGAAGCTATGTTTGATGAAGATGATATTTTTTGTCCCCCAAGCTTTGATGTGCAAATTTACTATAATGAAAGCATGCCTCCTACCTATGATGATTATTGTGATGACACGTATGCTTTAAAGAATAATGATAACCATGAAACTTGTCATCTTGATTTTAATTTCCAATCATATGATAGTTATTTTGTTGAGTTTGCTCCCACTATTCCGAATGAGAAGAAATTTGCTTATGTGGAGAGTAATAAAATTTCTATGCTTGTAGATCATGAAAAGAATGCTTTAGGTGCTGGTTATAATGTTGAATTCATTCATGATGCTACTGAAAATTATTATGAGGGAGGAATATATGCTTGTAGGAATTGCAATAATATCAAGTTTCCTCTCTATGTGCTTAAAGTTTTGAGGCTATGCTTGTTTTCCCTTCCTATGCTAGATGATTCTTGCTCCAATAAGTTTTTTGTTCACAAAATCCACATTCATAGGAAGTCGGTTAGACTTAAATGTGCTAGTCATATTTTTCATGATGCTCTCTTTATGTTTCAATTCTTATCTTTTATGTGAGCATCATTGAAATCATCATGCCTAGCTAGGGGCATTAAACGTTAGCACTTGTTGGGAGGCAACCCAATTTTATTTTAGTTTCTTGATTTTTGGTTCTGTTTAGTAATAATTAATCCATCTATCTGTTTAGATGTGGTTTTATGTTTTAATTAGTGTTTGTGCCAAGTAGAACCTTTGGGAAGACTTGGGTGAAGTCTTTATGATCATGCTGTAAAAAACAGAAACTTTAGCGCTCACGAGATTAGCTAGAACTTTTTACTGGAGAGTGATATTTAGTTGATTCTTTTTGCAGATGATTACTAGACAAATTACTCAGGTCCACCAATTTATGTTATAATTTTTGGAGTACCATAAGTATACGTTTGATACAGATTACTACAGACTGTTCTGTTTTTGACAGATTCTGTTTTCATTGTGTTGTTTGCTTATTTTGATGAATCTATGGCTAGTAAAATAGTTTATAAACCATAGAGAAGTTGGAATACAGTAGGTTTAACACCAATATAAATAAATAATGAGTTCATTACAGTATCTTAAAGTAGTCTTTTGTTTTCTTTCTCTAACGGAGCTTACGAGTTTTCTGTTAAGTTTTGTGTTGTGAAGTTTTCAAGTTTTGGGTAAAGATTCGATGGACTATGGAATAAGGAGTGGCAAGAGCCTAAGATTGGGGATGCCCAAGGCACCCCATGGTAATATTCAAGGATAACAAAGAGCCTAAGCTTGGGGACGCCCTGGAAGGTATCCCCTCTTTCATCTTCATTCATTGGTAACTTTACTTGGAGCTATATTTTTATTCACCACATGATATGTGTTTTGCTTGGAGCGTCATTTTATTTTCTTTAGCTTTCCTTGATGTTTGAATAAAGTATCAAGATCTTAAATTATTAAATGTTAGAGAGTCTTCACATAGTTGCACAATTATTCAACTACTCATTGATCTTCACTTATATCTTTTGGAGTAGTTTGTCATTTGCTCTAGTGCTTCACTTATATCTTTCAGAGCATGGTGGTAGTTTTATTTTTAAGAAATAGATGAACTCTCATGCTTCATTTATATTATTTTGAGAGCCTTAAATAGCATGGTAATTTGCTTAAAATCCTAATATACTTGGTATTCAAGATATGTGAAACTTTCTTATGAGTGTGTTGAATACTAAGAGAAGTTTGATACTTGATACTTGTTTTGAGATATGGAGGTAGTGATATTAAAGTCATGCTAGTTGGGTGATTATGAATTTAAAGAATGCCTGTGTTGAAGTTAGCAAGTCCCATAGCATGCACGTATGGTTAAAGTTGTGTAACAAATTTAAAACACGAAGTGTACCTGGCTTATGCATCCTTATGAGTGGCGGTCGGGGACGAGCGATGGTCTTTTCCTACCAATCTATCCCCTTAGGAGCATGCGCGTAGTACTTGATTTTTGATGACTTATAAATTTTTGCAATAAGTATATGAGTTCTTTTGACTAATGTTGAGTCCATGGATTATACACACTCTCACCCTTCCATCATTGCTAGCCTCTTTGGTACCGTGCATTGCCCTTTCTCACATTGAGAGTTGGTGCAAACTTCGCCGGTGCATCCAAAACCCGTGATATGATACGCTCTATCACACATAAAACTCCTTATATCTTCCTCAAAACAGCCACCAGACCTACCTATTATGGCATTTCCATAGCCATTCGAGATATATTGCCATGCAACTTTCCACCGTTCCGTTCATCATCATCATGACATACTTTACTTTTGTCATATTGCCATTGCATGATCATGTAGTTGACATCGTATTTGTGGCAAAACCACCATGCATTATTTTTTATACATGTCACTCTTGATTCATTGCACCATCCCGGTACACCGTCGGAGGCATTCATATAGAGTCATATCTTGTTCTAGTTCCGAGTTGTAATCCTTATGTTGTAATCAATAGAAGTGTGATGATCATCATTATTAGAGCATTGCCCAAAAAAAGAGAAAGGCAAGAAAAAAAAGAAAGGCCCAAAAAAATAGAAAATAAATAAGAAGGGCAATGCTACTATCTCTTTTTCCACACTTGTGCTTCAAAGTAGCTCCTTGTTCTTCATGTAGTGAGTCTCATATATTGTGCTTCAAAGTATTACCATGTTTTTCATATAGTGAGTCTCATAAGTTGTCTTTCATATTAGTGGGAATTTTTCATTATATAACTTGGCTTGTATATTCCTACGATGGGCTTCCTCAAATGCCCTAGGTCTTCGTGAGCAAGCAAGTTGGATGCACACCCACTAGTTTTCTTTTGTTGAGCATTCATAGCTCTAGTGCATCCGTTGCATGGCAATCGCTACTCCTCATGTTGACATCAATTGATGGGAATCTCCATAGCCTGTTGATTATCCTCGTCAATGTGAGACTTTCTCCCTTTTTGTCTTCACCACACAATCCCCATCATCATATTCTATTCCACCCATAGTGCTATATCCATGGTTCACGTTCATGTATTGCGTGAAGGTTGAAAAAGTTTGAGATTATTTAAGTATGAAACAATTGCTTGGCTTGTCATCGGGGGCATAGAAGTTGGGAACATCTTTGTGTGACAAAAACGAAGCATAGCCAAACTATATGATTTTGTAGGGACGAACTTTCTTTTGCCATGCTATTTTGAGAAGACATAATTGCTTAGTTAGTATGCTTGAAGTATTATTATTTTTATGTCAATATGAACTTTTGTCTTGAATCTTTCGGATCTGAATATTCATACCACAATTAAGAAGAATTACATTGAAATTATGCCAAGTAGCACTCCGCATCAAAAATCATTTACCTACTCGAGGACGAGCAGGAATTAAGCTTGGGGATGCTTGATACGTCTCCAATGCATCTATAATTTTTGATTGCTCCATGCTATATTATCTACTGTTTTAGGCAATATTTCCTTTATTATCCACTTTTATCTTATTTTTGGGACTAACCTATTAACCGGAGGCCCAGCCCAGATTTTTTTTATGCCTATTTCAGTGTTTTGAGGAAAGGGAATATCAGACGGAGTCAAAAGGAACGAAATCAACTGGAGAAGTTATTTTTGGAAGGAAAGCCACCCGATGGACTTGGAGTGCACGTCAGGAAAGAAGGGAGGTGCTCACGAGGGTAGGGGCGCGCCCCCCCTGCCTCGTGGCCCCCCTTCGTCCACCGACGCACCCTGCACCCATATATACCTACGTGTCGTAAAACTTCCGAACAGAAGATAGATCGGGAGTTCCGCCGCAGCCTCTGTAGCCACCAAAACCAATTGGGACCCTGTTTGACACCTGCGGAGGGGGGAACCCATCACCGTGGCCATCTTCATCATCCCGGCGCTATCCATGACGAGGAGGGAGTAGTTCACCCTCGGGGCTGAGGGTATGTACCAGTAGCTATGTGTTTGATCTCTCTCTCTCTCTCTCTCGTGTTCTCTCTCATGTTCCCTCTATATCACGATCTTGATGTATCCCGAGCTTTGCTATTGTAGTTGGATCTTATGATGTTTCTCCCCCTCTACTCTCTTGTGATGAATTGAGTTTCCCCTTTGAAGTTATCTTTTCGGATTGAGTCTTTTATGAGAACACTTGATGTATGTCTTGTCGTGCTTATCTGTGGTGACAATGGGATATCATGTGCCACTTGATGTATGTTTTGGTGACCAACTTGTGGGTTCCGCCCATGAACCTATGCATAGGGGTTGGCACACGTTCTTGACTCTCTTCATCCTACGCCTCCTACGGATTGATAAACCTTAGATCATCCACTTGAGGGAAATTTGCTACTGTCCTACAAACATGTGCACTTGCAGGCCCAACAACGTTTACAAGAAGAAGGTTGCGTAGTAGACATCAGTGCTCAATCGGATTCGATAGGCACGGACGCAGGCGGCTCGGAGCCCGTGGCCGGGGACGAATCCAATGGTTCGGCAACACGGCTCTTGTAAGGGGTGAAGTCAGTATTCTGCTCTATCTCCACTGAGAGTGCGGCCTCCATGGTGGGGTGTATCCACCCGTCCTCGGATGGCGCAATTTGTTCCGGATTGAGGGCCGGAGTAGTTGCAGGTGTGATCTCCCGAACACTGTCCAACGGCAGATTTTTACATCATGCTCGTCGTGATTGTGCGGCGCACCCAACATGAGTTCGAATCCGTCAAAGATCCAGTCTCCGCAGATGTCGGCAGTATAGTTCAAGTTTCCGAACTTGACCTGATGGCCAGGGGCGTAGCTCTCGATCTGCTCCAGATGGCCAAGCGAGTTGGCCCGCAGTGCGAAGCCGCCGAATATGAAGATCTGTACGGGGAGGAAAACCCTCACCCTGGATCACATCGTTGCCGATGATTGAAGGAGCCATCAAGCCTTACGGTGATGGCACAGTGGAACTCTCAATGAAAGCACCAATGTCGGTGTCAAAACCGGCGGGTCTCGGGTAGGGGGTCCCGAACTGTGCGTCTAAGACGGATGGTAACAGAAGGCGGGGGACACAATGTTTAATCAGGTTCGGGCCCTCTCGATGGAGGTAATACCCTACTTCCTGCTTGATTGATCTTGATGATATGAGTATTACAAGAGTTGATCTACCACGAGATCGTAGAGGCTAAACCCTAGAAGCTAGCCTATGGTATGATTGTTGTTGTCCTACGGACTAAACCCTCCGGTTTATATAGACAACGGAGGCGGCTAGGGTTACACAGAGTCGGTTACAAGGGAGGAGATCTACATATCCGTATCGCCAAGCTTGCCTTCCACGCCAAGGAGAGTCCCATCCGGACACGGGACAAAGTCTTCAATCTTGTATCTTCATAGTCCAACAGTCCGGCTAAAGTATATAGTACGGCCGTCCGAGGACCCCCTAATCCAGGACTCCCTCATCGGAGATGATTCCCCCCTCTGGCAGGGTGCCGGAAAGGGTCTAGATTGGTTTTCGGTGGCTACAGAGCCTTGCGGCGGCGGAACTTCTGATCTATTTTAACCCCCGATGGTTCCTCTACTTATAGGATTTTTTGGCGTTGCTTTCACGCTAAGATGGGCCTCGATGTGAGCACAACCCACCGGGGCAAGGCAGGCCAACCAGGCGGGCCCTGGTGGGTTCTTCCCTCCTCGTGGCTCTTCTCGCCCTCCCATGAAGCTTCGAGAGTCTCTTTTGTTCCAAAAAAATCGTCAAAAAGTTTTAGCTCATTTGAAGAAACTTTCATTTCTGCACAAAAACCAACACCACGATAGTTCTGCTGAAAACAACGTAAGTCCGGGTTAGTTCCACGCAAATCATACCAAAACCATATAAATTTTTTGTAAACAAGGCATGAATACTTCATAAATTATAGATACGTTGGAGACGTATCAATGGTGTTCCGATGATATGATCCAAGATGATCGAGTATGACAATCTTAATGTAGTATGATGCTATGATTCTTGCTTAAAAGCTCTTTTCTTATCTTTTCCTTTTGCTTAAAAGCTTGTTTGGCTCTTTCTCTTTTGATCTATTTCTTTGGCCTCTTATGCAAAAATCTTATTGTGGTATGTATGCTATAGGGACTATGATCACTAATGTGCGCAAGTAATGTTTCCGGCAATACTCAAAGGCTAGTCTCGATAGGAAAGGTACGGAAAATGGGCTATGGGGTTATCAATGCATTGGCAAGAATAAATGTACAATGAAGGGATACCACGGTACCAAGGTGATATAGAGGTTACCATTCTTGCGTATGGTGAAGGTGTCAAAATGGTTTAGTGGTCGATGTCGATGACGAAGATGAGCGGCGATGATGTCGATGACGAATTGTCCCTAAGTAGCCGAAACAAGTTAGGAAATTAGAATAGCAACTCAAATTATCCAAGACAAAAGTGGCAAAATTTGTCGGAGCTGGTAGCGGGTAAGTTGTGGTTCTTTTGGAAGTGCGTATGCGGAAGTGGTAGTGGAATCGGGGGTTGCGTATGCGGAGGTGGAAATGGGCCGGTGGGACTGAACAAAGTTCAGTTTCGCCAGGGTTCATCGGACGACCGGTAGCTGTCGGACGTCCAGTGCCTGGGCGATTTTGGGCACAGGATGAACTCTTGAGTTCTTGGTGTAGGGGCAAAATTTAACGAATTTAGGGATGGAAAAGGGAAGAAAGATGGGGGAAAGCTAGATCTACCTGCTACACACAAAATCCACGGATCAAATCCAACAAAACTTCATCAAAACCAACAAATCACAAAAAAATTGGGGCTATTTTTGGTGGGGAATTTTTAAAATTGGGACAAATCAACAAAACAAGGCTAGAAAACAAGGGTAGGGGCTCCAAATTCATGATCAACCAAGGCTCGTGATACCAAGATGATGTAGGGTGGAAACCCTAAGGCTGATCTTTCACGAAATGGAGGGGATCCCGCAAAGAACACGAGGGGAAACGAGAGGAATCACATAAATAAACGAGAAACGATCACACATGTGCTAGATCCATGAACACAAAGAGAGATACACGATCCAAAGTCAACAAAGGACGATACAAACGGCAACTAGTTCATCTCCGTAAGAAGGCCTTGAATCTGTGAGGGATCTTCCCGTGATGGGGCTTGAATCCAAGCATGGATCTTCTCTATAGAGGCCACAGTCTCTCGATGGAGGAGAACCACAAGGATGAGCAAAGCTCGATCGCTAAAATGAGCTAAACCTATGCTAACCCTAGAAATACGAAGGAGGAGGAGGAGTATATATAGTCTAAGTGGGCGAAAGGGTACATGGGCCTCGGCCCAACACACTGTGTGCAGACAAGCGTCGGTCGTCCGGCAGCTACCGGTCGTCCGTTGGCTCGAGAGGGTCTGGACGTCTAGTAGCGGTCGGACGTCCGACATTTCGGCTCGGATCAGGCGGGGTCGGATTTTCGAAGGCGGTCGGTTGTCCGGTTGTTGGTCGTCCGAAGGTCTCGGATTTCCGTTAATTTCCCTTCTGTTGGGTGGCACTGGTCGTCCGGTGGCTGGGAGGTGTCGAACGTCCGGTCCACGCTGGTCGTCCGACAGCTGTAGCGTTCACTGGCTAGGACTTGGCTGTCTGGCTGGCGCTTCAGGCGTCGGACATCCGGCCTGGTTCGGTCGTCCGATGTCTGGAGATTTTCTGGCAGCTCTTTATCTTGTTCCTTGCACTTGGTGTCCTCGCTAGCTCGTCCGTTGGATGTAGTGGTTCTATGGCTTCCCTCTAGATACCTGATCACACATAGGGTTTCCTCTTGAGGTAGTAGCCATGTCTCACATGTAGCAAGTGGTAATTCGGAGAGGAGCGAGTTCACCTTAGTCGCGATAGCCCTTGCTTGAGCTCTTGTCATAGGTCCAAGTGGTGTCATGGGAGACATAGGTAGGTCCATGGGGATGACTGTAGGATGCTCCGCATCAACCTGTTACCGCTTATTTCAGTGCTTGCAGAAAATACCTTGCTGAAAACCACTTGTCATTTCCTTCTACTCCTCGTTGGGTTTGACACTCTTAGTTATTGAAAGGACTACGATTGATCCCCTATACTTGTGGGTCAGCGGCTTGGATGTTGAATTCTTTGATTTCCAAGTATTTTGAATGCTTGATATAGCCTCTAGACATCCATATGAGTACTTTCTATCAGTTTTGTGAAGTTTTATTTATATCATTTGATGACCCAAATTTTCAGAAATTGTTCGTGAATAAAATGCACCTCTTTAGGAGGACCTCTTCGAGGAGAAGGTCCAAGCCTATGTTGAATCAAGGGCAAGTTCGGTGCGGGATATCGACACCATATCGTGCTTGTGGCCGTGTGACGAGTTCATGATAGGTCACTGGTACAGCGAGATACTATACAAACGGTTTTAACCCCTTTCCGCGATAGCATTTGGAACCGTTGCCTAGTGAGTGACTGTGATAGTGGGGGTCCTTCCCACACGACCCAGAAACCATCGGGGATATGCCCTCCTGGCACACACGCTCGGCAAAATGAGGTCGTGTGCGACCGGCGAGCGATCAAATATGGTTATACATACAGTAGTGCTAAAAAATACAATTATACAGGGAAATTGTTTTCGGTCGTAAGTACATCCCACACAGTCAGTCCCCGCTAAACGTTTCCGTTCGTATCTACATTCCACACAGTCAATCCAAGGAATACGTTTCCGTTAGTATGTACATCACACACGTTGCGTGGAAGAAACTGTGTGGCAAAGGCTGTCCATCACACACACTTTTTATGCGGTAATCGTTTGCGCAAGGTGGCCTAACACAAATAGTTTTCAAGAGGATGTCATGTGTGATTGTTCATTGATCCAACACGGTTTATTCCTAGAAACTGTGTGCATTGTCTCAGGTCATCGCCCATGGTGTTTTCTCAATAACCGTTTGCAATAGAAAAACCCAATCAGCAGGCTAATTATCCTATTATTCATAATACATTTATTAATCTAATTGACATTTCATATTAAGCACACAATATATTTCATTTCCATATTAAGGAAGCAGGATTTCATAATTGAAATACATCAGAGTACAACATCATATAGATTCAGCTGCACCAGCACCAAGTTTCAGATGCAACATCTACAACCTTTCGAAATTAGCATCATAGACGGAACATAGACAGATGAATCTCATCTGGAAAACTGCTGAAGCAGAAGGTGAATATTGAGCCTTCATTGATGTTGAAGGTCTTTGCAACTTTAGGCCAGTGCCTGTGGATGATTGACCGTCCATCCTTCCTCCTCTTTAGGAACACTTCAATATTGAACTGTAAGTGTTGTATGAAAACCTTCCTTGCCTCCTGACCATACAGGTGGTTTGAGAGGTAGTCATCAGTGAACTGCTTTGTAAAGGCCTGGAAACAAGGATATGCATAAATATCTTCTCTAGATTTGAAATGTCGCAAAGGAATTAAAAAGACAAGGTATAACAGTTAGTACCATCCCCTAGTGAACTAATGTCTTCTTCATTGTGCAGACAAAGATCTTGTTATTTTTTGTCGCTAATTTATTTATCATAACAATCTTTCTGAGTGTCTTGACTTGACTGATATTAATGGACAACTCATTTCCACATATGCAAAAAGGGTCAAACAGTGGGTCAAAACCTCTGACAGCAGGACCTACATGTGCAAGACCAAATTGTTAAAAACCTAATATTTAAAAACAAGAAGTGGAAAGGTGTGTTGTTAACAACAGGCCTAATATTTAAAACTAGCAAACGTAATCATTCAAACTTGTATTGTGCAGGTCTAAGTACGCTAGTTATTGGCCCTGTTTGGATCCATGGGTTAGAGTTAGTTTGAGTTAGTTTGGGCTCAAATAGCCCTAAAGTATCCAAACATGAGGGCTAGTATGATCTAGTTGCATCAAACCCACCCAAAACAACTATCCCACCCAAGAGGTGTTGATTGGGGCTAGTTCTCCTAGTGCATTTATTGTTAACCTAACACTGTCATCCAAACACCTCTATGGCTAGAGTTAGTTCAGGGTTAGTCATTGTTGAGTATCATTGTTATTTAGGAAACGTAGGATAGCGTAGGATTTATTCTACCTTGACTTGTACTCCAAGATGACCATGTAGTCCTATATATATGCCCACGAGGCTCAAGCAATACAAACAACTATTCCACCAATTTCTCTCTCTCCCTTTTAACTTTCATGAGCTAGAAACTAAGTCTAACCTCTAGCTAAGTTAGAGTAACAAAATAGTGCCATTGTTAAATCAAATGGAAAGGCGTGTTCAATACCCCCTCCGGTCCTTTTTACTCTGCATATAAGAATTGTCTGAAGTCAAACTTCATAAAGTTTGACCTTATTTATATGAAAAAATTCAGCATCTAGCATGCTAAAGTTATACAATATGAAAATTTAAGTCATGACACATGTACTGATCTTTATTTCATATTGTGAATGTTGGTATTTTGTTCTATAAAGTTGGTCAAACTTTAAGAGGCCTGACTTTAGACAAATCTTATATGCGAACTGAAAAGATTCGGAGGGAGTACAACATGCTTAACAGCAACCAAATATAGATATTCATAGAGCTATTGTTAAATTTGGTATTGATGAAATTGAACTGCATAGTTCATACTAACACATATAGAACATCACACTGTTAATAGATGAAATAAACAAGGCATACTACGAACAACCAAAGATGGCAATTGAAACTGGACATATGCTAACTACAAACAACCGAACAACCATAAACCGTAGAAATAAACAAGGCATAATGCAAACAACCTAATATAGCAATAAATACTCGACAGGTTCTCACTACAAAAGGGGGTTGAGAAAACAAATCATGGGTTTCCTCACTTGTCACAGATTGGCTCCCTCCTCGTGGTTGCTGTCAATGAGGTCTGACTTGCCAGCTGAGGATCCCAGGCCAACGTTGTAGAATGTGTCCTTCGGAAATGACAAAAGGGGCTCCATGGCGATGAAGGATGGCAAATTGTTCATAACGAGCCGCGGGAGACCAGCGACAGGGCTGTCGATGAGATCAACGGCTGTCGAACCCGAATAGTTGTGGGTGGGCAACTTAACCTGTGACATAACCCGCGTCAAGCCATCGGTGTCGACGACCTCGATGTCGTAGCCGGCATCTGTGACATGCCAGAATACTCTAGCCTGCTGAATGAAAGGCTTAATACAGGCCGGTCATTGTCATCAGCTTCCTCCGCGGCCACCTCGCTGACATCGGGCGAAGAGGCCGCGGTAAAGCTCTTTTGGCCATTCGCTCCTCGAGCTCCCTAGGAAGCGTAGCCGGGCTTAGGCTGCGATGCTCTGGAGTGGGGGAGGGGTGGGGATGGGGATCTCTCGGAAAGGGGGCATTTTGCCGACGTCATCTAAGAAACTCAGGGCGGCGAGGGTATGTATATCTGTGGGTAAACTGCATGGGAAGACCGGTAGAGGTTGACGATGGAGGCGGCGTAGCGGCGGCGGCGGCGGTGACCTCGCTAGGTTTGGAGTGAGGGAGGGGTGGTGTGTATGTGTGTGAGCGGGGGATTTGGGGTGAGCAAAGGTGTTGTAGGGTGAAACCCTAGAGGGGATCTTTTCACACTTGGAGGGGGAAAAGAGCAAGAACACACAAGAACACAAGAGGAAATCACTCAAACAATACTCAATTACACATCCACTAAGATAGCATCACAAGATCCAAAAGTTCATAAACACAATCAAAGGAAAGATACAATGATAAAGTTCATCCCACTCCTTAGAGATGAGGTCTTGATGGTGGTAGTCTACCCCAAGGTGGAGGTCTTGATTCCACAAGTGGATCCTCTCCTAGGAGGCCTTGATCTCCAAAGGAGGTGGGGGGAAGAGAAAAGCTCACAAATGTCTCAACTAAGCTCACAAATATCTCAACTAAATCTTTTCTATCCCTCTAATGAGCTAGGTGGGGGGTACTTACAGTTTAGAGACGAAATAGGAGGGGGAGAGGGATACAAGGGCAAAACCCTAAAGAGGCACGCATGCCTTTGGAAGGGTCCGGCAGCCGGTGCAAAGGGGTCCGGGCACCCAGACTCGACAGGGACCCGGCGGAGGAGGGACCGGGCACCCAGACCAGACAAGGACCCGGCGAAGGAGGGACCGGGCACCCGGGGGTCCTAGGCCCGAACGCTGCAAGCGGGGCTGGCGGTTGGGCGGCGGGGCGGGCACCTAGGGGTCCAATGCCCGGGCACCCGAGCGGGGCTGGTGGTGGCGTCGGAGGGGTCGGGCACCCGGGGCTGGCTGGGGCGATGCCCAGGTCCTGGCCGGGCACCCGGGGCCAAGTTGGCCGGGCACCCGTGGTGACCAGAGGGCCAGTCCAGGGCGCGGTCGAAGGCCCGGGCACCGGGGGGCAGCGGGGGCCGGGCGCCCGGAGTGTCCAGGGCCTCTTCTCCTTGGTGCTTCTCATGGCTTTCTTCCTCCTTCTCCTTGGTTACTTGGGTCTCCGTCTTGGCCTCATCACGGTCATTTTGTTCGTACCTAAAAATGCACAATACTTCCGTTTGAGGCAGGACCCAACTCTCGTGTGAATTTGAATGGAGCTCGAAGAGGAAGGAGTTCACCTCGTTCTCAATGACGCGTGCCCGTGCTCTTGTCATTGGTCCTCTCGGTGCTTGCGGTGGTGTTGTAGTGTCCGGGTGGGTGGTCGAGGGATGCTCCGCATCATCCCCCCCCGGAGAGATCTGTCCACGGATCGTGATCATCATCACCATGGTACTTGGCCAAGTCTTTGACAATGAAGATGTCGCTTACGTTGTACTTGTCACGCGGAATGTCGACCTTGTAGGCGTTGTCATTGTAGGGTGCAAGCACCTTGAATGGTCCATCGGCTCTCGGAAGTAGCTTGGACTTGCGCTCCTTGGGGAAGCAGTCCTTGTGTAGATGTAACCATAGTAGATCGCCCGGTTGGAACACCATCGGTGACTTGTTGATGTTGAGCTTGAAGGCGAGTCGTTGTACTTGGCGCTCGATCGTGGAATGTGTTTCTTCATGCATCTTCTTGAGGTAGTTGGCTCTTGCACTAGTGTCCATGCTTTGATGAGGACATCAATACCATTGTTACACCCACAGCCCCTGCTGCTATACATACTGGACCAATTACTAGAGCTCGCGCACGCCAATTGAATTATCAGGTACTTTCGTTTCTTGGTAACGATTCCAATGTTCATGAGAATATGATGCTGCCTAAATTGGATAAATTTGTTTTGCTTACAAATGAAGGGCCTACCATGGACAAGAAAGATGAACCTTGGAGCAAGTTCAAGCATGGAGATGTTGGCATGCGCAAGGGGAACAAGAACGGAGTTACAGGTGATGATTCCAGGACTTTGAAGCCACCTTAATGAGTGCATGAGGCCTTGGACGAAATATACAAGATGCCACTTCATAATATTCGTCCATAGGCTATTCTACGTGCTGCGTCACCTTATTATTGGGCCAGGCCCATGTAATTTCGAAATACTTAAGTATAGGTTATTTTTAGAGTCCGTATGTGTGGGGAAACAAGAGTTAGGGTTGGTTTCGGACCCCTCCCTCAAGGGCCACGAAATTCCCTCCTCTTCCTCCATATATACAGCCCTTAGGGCGTCGTTTAGACTTTGGGTTTTGTTTAGATTAAAAGTTCGCCATAGCTGCAACTTCGCGTACTTCGTTTGTGTTCAATGACCAGACAAAGGCGTCACAGAACCCCACCTTGATCAATAAAGCTTTCATCTTATATTCGCAATATCCAGATTGCAATCTCAGTTTCTTGCTTGTTCTTCGTTTGCTCGCAGGAAACAGACCCTCGTGGTCAGGTTGATCGTGCTCTGGCGTGGTCAATAACCTCTCGGAGTTGGTTTAGCGATTGCTAAGGCGCGACGTCCTCGCACGTTCGTAGTCGGGTCGTCAAAGTCGACTTCCTCCAAAGTGAAAACCAACATCTCATCGAAAGACGGGACACCTTTGCCTCTATCAAGTGGTATCAGATTTTCAGGTTGCTCGGTGAGATTTTACAGTTTTTCGTAGATTAGATCGAGTCTGTTCTTCATACCTAAAGTCCACGAAAAAGCCACACAAAAAAAATTTGGTCGAAAAAATTTCGTGCCCATCCTGTCAGTTTGACCTGGGAAGAGTTTTGAGACACTCGCCATTATAGTGATTTTTTGCAAAAAAAAGCAGCGCAAAAAAAAACAGCGCAAAAAAAGAGCGAAAAATAAAAATTCCAGAGTGTGCTTTTCCCTTGTTTACGTGCAGCGTCGTGATTTTGTTAGTGTTCTAGGCTCGCGTCTCTAGCACGGTCTAGCCTAGGACCAGCACAGTACCTCGTTGAGCGTTTATTCAACTTTGCATCTCTGAATTGATTATTGCTGACCCTTTTTGCTACCATATTATAAGCCTTCCCAGCTCCACATACATCTACATCGTGCGTTTGACTCTCCCTGGTAATCGCTCTATCCAAGCTTTGAGAGTTTTGACTACATTGGTTGCCGATCACCGCCTGCTGTTGGGTAAGAACTGGTAAGAATTTGAGATTTGCTTGACGGATTTGTGACTGTCCACCACACCACCACCACCACCACTTCCTAGTAGTCTGTCGAATCATATTCTTGTGTGTTTCTATTACTGCTAACCATGGCAGGATCACAAGCCGACGAGACTGACTGGGAGAACATGACAAACAAAGCGCTACATGATAAGTTTCAACAAATGATGAGTGGGCAGGTGGAAGATGTGCTAAATAGATTTGAAGAGGCCATGGAGAAGATAGATGGCATTGAGAAGGCGTTCGAAACAAAGCTCGATAACAAGTTTAATGAATTGCTCGCGCGTCTACCACCACCACCACCGGCTGCACCTAACGCACCTCTACTACAACAACAACGACTACCTCCACATCGTGAAACAGCCCTCCGCCGAGCTTCCCGTGTCCCTCTTCAGCCTGGCCAAGCTGCTGGTGCTACTGTTGATACTTCTGTGGCTCCTGCTGCTGATGTGGGGGAGGATGATTATGTGGGAGATTACGAGGATGAGGTTGATCAACATCAGAACTACGTGCAACCACCAGCACCACAACCACCAGGTCGTCCACATGCAAATAATGGCAATGTTAGGGCTCCCCTCAGTGCGAGATCATGACCATCTCCTAAACTGAAATTGAATATTCCACCATTTGAGGGTAGATATGTTCCTGATATATATCTTACTTGGGAGTTAGAAACTGAACAACGATTTACATGTTTACAATATCACGAGGAGAGACGTGTTCCTGCTGCTGTTTGTGCTTTCACTAGCTTTGCATGTGTTTGGTGGTCGAACATTGTAGATTATATCTTGTTCCAGCTACTTGGGCTGCTTTGAAAACTGCTATGCGTACTCGTTGGGTTCCACCATATTATCAACGTGAATTACTTAAAAATTGCAGCGCTTAAGACAAGGAAAGAATTCGGTGAAGAATATTATCGGGAATTACAAACTGGCTTGATTAGATGTGGTATTGTTGAGGAGAATGAAGCTATGCTTGCACGTTTTCGGGTGGATTAAATAGAGATTCAGACCATTCTCGACTACAAGGATTATAATAATATCACTCGATTATTCCATCTTGCTTGTAAAGCTGAGCGTGAAGTGCAGGATCGACGAGCGTTGGCGCGGACTAACTTTTCTCGCAGGTCGACCTTCATCATGGACACCACGTGCATCATCTACTTCCACGTTCTACTACACGGCACCTCCGTCGGCTGCCACCTCCAACCGTGATACAAGAAAGCAGGCACAACCACCACTATCGCCAAGAGCACACCTGCTGGGCCTACAGAGCTCTTCTTCTTCCATGGCGTCAACAAGGCACACAAGTGATATTATTTGTCGTCGTTGTAAGGGAAGAGGACATTTTTGAGAGAATGCCAATCTCAGCATGTGATGATTGCTACCGAGGATGGTGGGTATGAGTCCGCTAGTGACTATGATGAAGAGACTTTGGCTCTTATTACACATGAAGAACACGGTGGAGATGATTCGATCATGAGGCGCAATACATGGCTCTTGAAGATCTTGACAGGTATGAATGTTTAGTTACTCAACGTGTTTTGAGTGTGCAGGTTATACAAGCTGAGCAAAATCAGAGGCATAACTTGTTCCATACAAAGGGAGTTGTGAAGGAACATTCTATTCAGCGTCATCATAGATGGAGGGAGCTGCAACAACTTGGCTAGCATGGATATGGTGGAGCTTTCTCTCACCACAAGACCACATCCACATCCTTACTACATCCAATGGTTCAACAACAGTGGCAAGGTTAAGGTAACACGTCTTTGTTAGTGTGTATTTTAGTATCTCTACATATGCTGATTATGTTGATTGTGATGTGGTACCTATGCAAGCATGTTCCTTATTACTTGGTAGACCATGGAAATTTGATAAAATTCTGTACACCATGGTAGAAACAATCAGTATACTCTTGTTCACAAGGATAAAATATTACTTTGCTTCCTATGACTCTGATTCCATTTTGAAAGATGATATTAATAGAGCTAATAAAGCAAAACAGGAGAAAAATAAGAGTGAAAATCAGATTGTGGCAAAGGAATTTGAGCAACAAATGAAGCCTAATAATAAACCATCTAATGTTGCTTCTGAAATTAAACTGAAAAGTGCATGTTTACTTGCCACCAAATCTGATATTGATGAGTTAGATTCTAGCAAATCTGTTTGCTATGCTTTTGTGTGCAAAGAGGCATTATTTTCATTCGAGGACGTGCCTTCCTCTTTGCCCCCTGCTATCACTAACATTTTGCAGGAGTTCGCTGACGTCTTCCCACAAGACGTGCCACCGGGATTACCACCTATTCGAGGGATTGAGCATCAAATTGACTTAATTCGGTGCATCGCTACCAACCGTGCACCATACTGTACCAATCCGGAGGAGACGAAGGAGATTATCGTCAAGTCACAGGAGCTTCTCGACAAAGGTTATATCTGCGAATCTCTTAGTCCTTGTGTTGTTCCTATTATACTAGTGCCTAAAAAGGATGGTGCGTCGGCGTATGTGTGTTGATTGTAGAGGCATTAATAATATTACTATTCATTATCGTCATCCTATTCCTAGGCTAGATGATATGCTTGATGAATTGAGTGGCTCTACAATATTCTCCAAAGTTGATTTGCGTAGTGGATACCATCAAATTCGTATGAAATTGGGAGATGAATGGAAAACAGCATTTAAAACTAAGTTTGGTTTATATGAGTGGTTAGTCATGCCTTTTGGGTTAACTAATGCACCTAGTACTTCCATGAGACTAATGAGCGAAGTTTCACGTGCTTTCATTGGACGATTTGTGGTAGTCTATTTTGATGATATACTGATTTATAGCAAATCTTTGGAAGAACATTTGGAACATTTACGTGCTGTTTTTAATGCTCTCGTGATGCACGTTTGTTTGGTAACCTTGGGAAGTGCACCTTTTGCACCGACCGAGTATCTTTTCTTGGCTATGTTGTTACTCCACAGGAATTGAAGTTGATAAAGCCAAGATTGAAGCTATTGAGAGTTGGCGCAGCCCAAAATGGTCACACAAGTGAGGAGTTTTCTTGGACTCGCTGGTTTCTATAGGCGTTTTGTGAGAGACTTTAGCACCATTGCTGCACCTCTCAATGAGCTTACAAAGAAGGATGTGCCTTTTGTTTGGGGTACCGCACAGGAAGAAGCCTTCACGGTATTGAAAGATAAGTTGACACATGCTCCTTTACTCCAACTTCCTGACTTTAATAAGACTTTTGAGCTTGTATGTGATGCTAGTGGAATCGGATTAGGAGGTGTGTTATTACAAGATGGCAAACCTGTTGCATACTTTTCTGAAAAATTGAGTGGTCCTAGTCTAAACTATTCTACTTATGACAAAGAATTATATGCTCTTGTTCAGACTTTAGAGACATGGCAACATTATTTATGGCCCAAAGAATTTGTTATACATTCTGATCATGAATCTTTGAAACATATTAAAAGTCAAGCTAAACTGAATCGTAGACATGCTAAATGGGTTGAATTCATTGAGACTTTCCCTTATGTCATTAAACACAAGAAGGGTAAAGAAAATGTTATTGCTGATGCTTTGTCTCGTCGCTATACTATGCTTTCACAACTTGACTTCAAAATATTTGGTTTGGAGACCATCAAAGATCAATATGTGCATGATGCTGATTTTAAAGATGTAATGCAGAATTGTAAAGAAGGAAGAACATGGAACAAGTTCGTTATTAATGATGGTTTTGTGTTCGTGCTAACAAGCTATGCATTCCTGCTAGCTCTGTTAGTCTTTTGTTGTTGCAGGAGGCGCATGGAGGAGGATTAATGGGACACTTTGGCGTGAAGAAGACGGAGGATATACTTGCTACACATTTCTTTTGGCCAAAGATGAGACGGGATGTTGAGCGTTTTGTTGCTCGCTGCACTACATGTCAAAAAGCTAAGTCACGACTCAATCCTCATGGTTTATATATGCCTTTGCCTGTACCTAGTGTTCCTTGGGAGGATATATCTATGGACTTTGTTTTAGGTTTACCTCGAACAAAGAAGGGGAGGGATAGCATATTTGTTGTCGTGGATAGATTCTCGAAAATGGCACACTTTATACCATGTCATAAAAGCGATGATCTTTGTTAATGTTGCTGATTTGTTCTTTCGTGAAATTATTAAACTTGCATGGTGTGCCAAATACTATTGTTTCAGATCGTGATACTAAATTTCTTAGCCACTTTTGGAGATGTTTATGGGCTAAGTTGGGGACTAAACTGCTTTTAGTACTACTTGTCACCCCAAACCGATGGACAAACTGAAGTAGTCAATAGAACATTGTCTACTATGCTTAGGGCTGTTTTGAAGAATAATAAGAAAATGTGGGAAGAATGCTTGCCTCATATTGAATTTGCTTATAATCGTTCATTGCATTCTACTACTAAGATGTGCCCTTTTGAAATTGTGTATGGCTTCCTACCTCGTGCACCTATTGATTTGTTGCCTCTTCCATCTTCGGAGAAGGCTAATTTTGATGCTAAAGAACGTGTTGAATTGATTTTAAAAATGCATGAGTTAACTAAGGAAAACATTGAGCGTATGAATGCTAAATATAAACTTGCTGGAGATAAGGGTAGAAAACATGTTGTCTTTGCACCTGGAGATCTTGTTTGGTTACATTTGCGTGAGGATAGGTTTCCTAATTTGCATAAATCAAAGCTAATACCACGTCTTGATGGTCAATTTAAGGTGTTAGGAAAATAAATGATAATGCATATAAACTTGAGTTGCCTGCAGATTTTGGGGTTAGTCCCACTTTTAACATTGCAGATTTGAAGCCTTATTTGGGTGAGGAAGATGAGCTTCCGTCGAGGACGACTTCATTTCAAGAAGGGGAGGATGATGAGGACATCAATACCATTGTTACACCCACAGCCCCTGCTGCTATACATCTTGGAACAATTACTAGAGCTCGCAAGACGCCAATTGAATTATCAGTACTTTCGTTTCTTGGTAACGATTCCAATGTTCATGAGAATATGATGCTTCCTAAATTGGATACATCTGTTTTGCTTACAAATGAAGGGCCTACCATGGACAAGAAAGATGAACCTTGGAGCAAGTTCAAGCATGGAGATGTTGGCATGCGCAAGTGGAACAAGAACGGAGTTACAAGTGATGATTCCAGGACTTTGAAGCCACCTTAATGAGTGCATGAGGCCTTGGACGAAATATACAAGATGCCACTTCATAATATTCGTCCATAGGCTATCCTAGGTGCTGCGTCACCTTATTATTGGGCCAGGCCCATGTAATTTTGAAATACTTAAGTATAGGCTGTTTTTAGAGTCTGTATGTGTGGGGAAACAAGAGTTAGGGTTGGTTTCGGACCCCTCCCTCAAGGGCCACGAAATTCCCTCCTCTTCCTCCATATATACAGCCCTTAGGGCGTCGTTTAGACTTTGGGTTTTGTTTAGATTAAAAGTTCGCCATAGCTGCAACTTGGCGTGCCGTTTGTGTTCAACGACCGGACAAAGGCGTCGAGAGAACCCCACCTTGATCAATAAAGCTTTCATCTTATATTCGCAATATCCAGATTGCAATCTCAGTTTCTTGCTTGTTCTTCATTTGCTCGCAGGAAACAGACCCTCGTGGTCAGGTTGATCGTGCTCTGGCGTGGTCAATAACCTCTCGGAGTTGGTTTAGCGATTGCTAAGGCGCGACGTCCTCGCACGTTCGTAGTCGGATCGTCAAAGTCGACTTCCTCCAAAGCGAAAACCAACATCTCATCGAAAGACGGGACACCTTTGCCTCTATCATGCTTGCTCGTTCTTGAAGCGGTAGAGGAAGGATGTCCAACGGCAACAATGGGTTGAAGCCGTAGACAACCTCGAAGGGGGACTTGCGGTGGTAGGGTGAATTGCACGGTTGTAGGCATACTCAGCGATGGGTAAGCACTCCTCCCACTCCTTGATGTTCTTCTTGATCAACACACATAGTTGAGTGGCAAGCATCTAGTTGGTGACTTCCGTTTGGCCATCAGTTTGAGGATGATACGCTGTGGAGAAGAGTAGCTTGATTACGAGCTTGGCGCATAGCGTCTTCCAAAAGTAGCTTAAGAACTTGACGTCTCGGTCCAACACAATTGTCTTTGGCACGTCGTGCAACCTCAAGATTTCCCTACAAAACAGATTTGCAACATGTGAAGCATCGTCTATCTTATTGCATGGGATAAAATGGGCCATTTTAGAGAATCGGTCCACGACAGCTGATACGGAGTCCTTGCCATTTTGAGTCCTAGGTAATCGAAGCACAAAATCCATGCTAATATCTTCCCAAGGTTGTGATGTCTACTACGCAACTTTATTCTTGTAGACACGTGTTGGGCCTCCAAGCGTAGAGTTTTGTAGGACAGTAGAAATTTTCCCTCAAGTGGATGACCTAAGGTTTATCAATCTGTGAGAGGTGTAGGATGAAGATGGTCTCTCTCAAACGACCCTGCAATCAAATACAGGAAATCTCTTGTGTCCCCAATACACCCAATAAAATGGCAAATTGTATAGGTGCACTAGTTCGGCGAAGAGATGGTGATAAAATTGTAATATGGATGGTAGAAATGTATTTTGATAATCTAGATAAATCAAAACGGCAAGGTAGCAAATAGTAAACGAGCACCAAAATAACACCAAAGAAAATTCATATTCATATTACTCAATCCAACACAAGGAACTTCAAAGAGTGCCCCAAGATTTCTACCGGAGAAACAAAGACAAGAACGTGCATCAACCCCTATGCATAGATTACCCCGATGTCACCTCAGGAATCCGCGAGTTGAGTGCAAAAAACATATCTCAAGTGAATCAATACGATACCCCATTGTCACCATGAGTATTCAATTGCAAGACATATATCAAGTGTTCTCAAATCCATAAAATTATTCAATCCAATGACAAAGAAACCTCAAAGGGAAAAACTCAATTCATCAAAACAAGATAGAGAGGGGAAAACACCATATGATCCGACTATATTAACAAAGCCCGCGATACATCAAGATCGTTGAGGGAGTCCTGGATTAGGGGGTGTCCAGATAGCCAGACTACCATCATCAGCCGAACTATCATTTGCCTGACTATCATCATCGACCGGACTCCAAGACTATGAAGATACAAGATTGAAGACTTCACCCCGTGTCCGGATGGGACTTTCCTTGGCGTGGAAGGCAAGCTTGGCGATACGGATATGTAGATCTCCTACCATTGTAACCGACTCTATGTAACCCTAGCCCTCTCTGGTGTCTATATAAACCGGATGGCTTTAGTCCGTAGGACAACAATCACAACAACCCTTACAATCATACCATAGGCTAGCTTCTAGGGTTTAGCCTCCTTGATCTCGTGGTAGATCCACTCTTGTAAACATCCACAATATCAATATCAATCAAGCAGGGGCGTAGGGTTTTACCTCCATCAAGAAGGCCCGAACACAGGTAAACATCGTGTCCCTTGTCTCCTGTTACCATCCGCCTAGACGCACAGATTCGGGACCCCCTACCCGAGATCCGCGGTTTGACACCGACATTGGTGCTTTCATTGAGAGTTCCTCCGTGTCGTCACCGATAGGCTTGATGGCCTCTTCAATCAACAACGACGCAGTCTGGGTGAGACCTTTCTCCCGGACAGATCTTCAGATTCGGGCGGCTTCGCGCTCGCGGGCCAACTCCTTAGCCATCTGGAGCGGATCGAAGCTTCGCCCCAGCCGTCGAGTCAGGTTTGGAAGCTTAAACTTCACGGCCGATATCCGCGGGGACTTGATCCTCGATGGATCTGAGCCACAACGAAGCGTGCCGCCGCGATCGCGATGGGCATGACCTAAATCTGCCGCCGGACAGCCCCTTGGAGGCCGCAGACGAATCAGCTCCGACTCATAGTCCGGAGCCGATCGCTCAATCGAGGAAGGATGGCTGGACACCGCCTCGGGAGCCGCAATTTCTCGGGCGATGGGCGAACACTTACCTTGTCACACATAAAGCCCATGACTCGAGGTGCGGACTCCTGCGGACTCCGAACCTCCTGCGCCCCTGCCAATCGAATCCGATTGGGCACCGATCATGGAATTCACCGCTGCGGACATCTTTCAGCACTGGCCCTTCGGCGATATCATAAATTCATTAAAACATCTCTCGCTATCCGGAGAGCCCTGGCCGAACTACGGCCAGGATGGTTGGGACGCGGATGACGAAGAAATTCAGATCCCACCCACCACCCACTTCGTAGCCAACGTCGACGATTTAACCGACATACTCGACTACGACTCCGAAGACATCGGCGGTATGGGCGGCGATGCGGAGACTCCAAGAACCAGTGCCTACGGGACCTTTGGAAGACCACCTCGTCATACCACATATACATGGTGGACACCCAAAGGAAGCAATAACGAGGAACAACGGGGCGCGCGAGAGGATAATCTCGCCGATAAAGAACCAAAACGGCGGCGTACGCGCGCCCTAAGTCCCGCTCGATCAAAGCAGCCTTCCTAACGACCCAGCGATAGAGCAGGGCAATCCAGCGAGACAACGAACAGGGCGAGCCGGATAATCAACCCCTTCACGGGCAATCAACAGTCCGGCCACAACACGAGCATGAGAACAAACGCAAAAAAACTAGTCGCCATCGCAAGAAGTTTGAAGAAGGCGGCGGAAGCTCGAACAGCGAAGACACGCTCGTAATGAAGTGGAGCAAAGTATTCAAGACCGCAGAACAAATATGGCAATGGCCATCAAACTAAGAGCTACCCGAAGCGCAAGTTGCTGCCAGAATTTGACGAGGAAGCCATCGAGCCTTCACAGTCAAAAAATAAAGAGGCCGCCTGGCCGGATAGATGGCTAGACGACAGGCCCTAAGCGACAAACAGGGCTGCACACAAGCCGAATTATAATCCTGGTAAAACGGATGGCCCAAATAGGTCCATCTACGGGCCAAAAAAGAGGACCCCAGGAGGTAACACACCACAACAAGTGTTCGAAGACAGCGGCACACCCAAATACAGGGGCACCGCACACCCGCTATGTTTCACCGATGAGGTGCTGGATCATGTATTTCCAGCATGGTTTAAACCCATAAACATAGAGGCATATGATGGCACAACAGACCCCGGAGTCTGGATAGAAGACTACATACTACACATACACATGGCTAGAGGAGACGATCTCCACGCCATAAAATACCTACCCTCAAGCTCAAAGGGCCAGCTCAGCATTGGCTCAAAAGCCTCCCGAGAAACACTTGTTGGAAGTTGGGAAGAGCTTGAGGGCGCGTTTAGAAACAAATTTTCAAGGGACTTATGTCTGCCATCCGGATGCCGACGACCTGAGTCATATAACCCAACAGCCCGGAGAGTCGGTAGCGCAAGAATTCTGGAACAGGTTCCTTACCAAAAAGAACCAAATAGTCGATCGTCCGGACGCGAAGCCTTAGCAGCTTTTAAACACAACGTCCGAGACGAATGGCTCGCCGACACCTCGGCCAAGAGAAGCCAAGAACAATGGCCGCTAACAAGCCTCATGGCGCGCTTTTGCGCGGAGAAGACAGCTGGCTAGCAAGATGCAGCACCAGCGACCGAGTACATCCGATCCGCGCGCAGAAAGATCAGCGCGGAATAAAGAAAAAAAGCCCACAGGCACGGCGGTCAACGCCGATTCAAAAGCTTCATGGCGGACAATAAAACACGGCCTCTTAAGGACAACAGAGGAGTTATCAAATTTAAACAAAATTTTAGATCGGATATGTCAAATCCACAAGACCCGGAAGGCACGCAAACCATACCAACCGAAATTGTTGGGTTTTAAACAGTCCGGCAGACTTAATGCCGACACAAGGGCTCGACATGCCAAGCGAGGACAATGACGAGCCCCGCCAGCAGAGCACCGGAAGTCAAAGGACTTTCCCTCGAGAAGTCAAAACAGTAAACTTCGCTGCGTGATAACACGGAAAGCCAACACGGCACTCGCCAAGACAAGTGTCGGACGATCCACCCCAATGGACCAAGGTTGGATGTCAAAACCAATCACTTTCGACCATCGGATTAGTACGAATATCCGGGCGCAGGATAGACTGCCCGATATCGGATCCCATAATAGACGGACTGCAATTAACGCGGGTGTTGATGGGCGGCGGCGGTGACTTAAACCTACTATATCCGGACACAATCCGCAAGTGGGGATAGACCCTATTACAATACGGCATAGCCGCACTTACTTCAAAGGAGCGGTGCCAGGCCCTTAAGCCAGCTATCAAGCACCACCGGACGAGAAGCTCTCGTCCGCTTCAATACAATACCACATTCCGCGTCTCTTACGTTTAAAATGCCCGGTCCACGTGGCATCGTTTCATCACAGGGTCGCCGGAGACCCCGGACACGGCTGGACAAGTCCGGAATAAATAAGCTAGGGGCTACCTAGCCGCACACCCCCTCACAAGGGTTTGCACATACAAGCCATAATGAGCTAGCATAGGCTCAGCTTTCTTAATCTATATTTCAATTTTTATGCACTTTCTTGCGATTTATTTTCCAACCAAGTTCCTCTCTTTTTACAGATGAACAGCGTGCACACCCGTCCGGATACGGCTGCGCGGAGACACAGCGCAGACGCAGTAGGGACCCGTTGCAAGGACTCTTTTAGACTAAGACCCTCGTAAACCTTTCTTCAGTATCTTGTTGCTATAATCCCTGGTTTTCAAGTATAACCAGAGTGGAGACTGGCGTTTTGGCATCGGCCGCGCCAGTAGAACCTGCCCGTACCTAGACACAAGGGGCTTAGGGCTTTGTTTTGCCCGCTATTATAAAGACCGAACACCTTCGGGAGTGTTCGGCGTCTCGAGTTAGGCCTTATATGCATCAGCTCGAATCATGTCTTTGGTCAAATGTTGGGTTTGCCCGGCTCCGTGTTTTGCTGCCTTCGTTTAGTATCATCGGCTAACGCGGCTCGGAGAACTCTGTGATTGTGCCCCGTTGGCCGGGCGAGCACCTCGATGAAAAGCCAAAACTGATCGTCATGATACAGCGAGAGACTGGTCAACCACTCGATCGACCTTGGGAATGTTTAGGATTCCTCGCTTTGACGAAGGGCCGTTTCGGCCAGTACATCTGCGCCCAATTCGGAGAGCACGGTGCCCCAGGGGCTATGTCGTAGCCCCACCCTCGAACTCCATGGCTAAGTGAAAGTGATAAAGCATTATAGTCCGGTTGCCTCGTTTGCTCGCTACCACCTCCTTTACAGGACCGAGGCGTCGGATTAAGTGTGAAAACGCGCTATTTTTGCGAACACCCCGCACATTGTGCATGGGGGCTGAAGCGGCATCGCCATCTTTCGGGTTATACATACGTATACATGAGCGACCGCAAAGGAGATATTCTATTAATTGAGCGCACAAGTATAAAAGGCGCTTACATCATAAAAATCGTTTTACATCATATAAACGTTCATTCAAGCGTAACATTTTTCGAGCACTACGACTCTATTACACGGGCACCAAAAGACGCCGCCAAAATAGTGCTCGGCGGGTAGCCGGTTATTATCGAATCCGGGTCGCAACAGCGGTGGCATCCATCTCTGTCCAATGTGTCTTCACACGGCGGCGCCATCCGCACCCTCTATGCAGGCCGACCGCTTCATCGCCTTGATATGCGGCACCGCCCCAAGAAATTGCTGCAATAAGCCAAAGTAACTCTTGGTGGGGCCTATCCGGCGGATATGGGTCACTATATCCGCCATAGCAAGCCGGACAACCTATTTAGCTCAGCCCACTTAGCCAAGCGATCGGTCAGCGAAGTGAGCGCTCGGACTATGGAATTGAGACCAAAAAACTCTTCCGTCTGGTGATCCTTCCGGCGAAAATGCACAACAGCATCCGCCGCACTCGCTGCTAAGTCCATATAAGGTCCTCCGGACACCACAGTTAGCCCAGCTGAGCATATTTTGAATCCGTGAACCTTGGCGCAGCGAAAAAGGCTTACCAGCTACAATCTCCCGGCTGGCGCAGCTCTTCCTTCATAGCCCGCATTGGAGAGCGGGCATTCTTAACCAGCGGTGGCCTTCCGCAGGTCTTCCTGCCCCGCTAGGCGCTCCTTCCCAAGAGCCTCATTGCGTTCGGTAGCCTCTTTTAACTTCACAGCCATTTCGGCTATCTCTTCCCTGCTCCGGCAGTGTGCGGCCCTTTCGGCCGCTAACTCTCGGCGCCGAGGCTGCCGCATCACTCCTTCGGCCTGCTCCTTGGCTTGAGCAAGTTCGGCCGAAGACTCTCCACGGCAGCGGCACTATCTGCATTTCACGCAAATTTTGTAAGGAGTTGGCTTGGCTCCCTTACCATGTGTCCGCAGTACCACTTACCTTGCGACTCATCAAGTCGCTGTTGATCAGCGATGTGCGCATCCGCCACATCGAGTTGCCGCTTTAGTTCAGCAACTCCATAAGTCCGGCTGGCCTGGACGACCCGCCACCTGCATAGGCACGGCGGAATTTAAAACCTGCGATTTTGATCCTCGACGCAGCTGTCGATATCGACAACCTACCGAGTCTCGGGGCTACTATCTATACAGGCGCATTCTATATGCAAAACTGTTAAAAGGTGTGTCATTTTACATACCTCAAACCCCGCCATAAACTCCCGGCATCATGCAACCCGCCTTGGTGAGACGAAATCCTTTCAATCACCACGCTCATCAATGCGTGCTGATCTTCGAGATAAACGCCTTCTCAGCAGATCCTTCACCGTACACCGCTTGGCACCGAACTATCCGGCTTTGCCACACTCGGGGCTCCCTCCGTGATGACACTTCAGCTCGTCCGCCCTATCCAACGGCGCCCGGACGGGCGTCTCACTCTCTATCATCTCCGGACGAAGGTCCCAAAGAAGACGAGCTCATCTGCGAAGGGCGGAGATCCGAACTACAAGGTAAAACTTTTGTTATCCTCGAAGCACAAATAGGGATGTCCCTTATTATAAAACTCCTTTCTTTTTACTTACGGCTCGTTGGAGGCTGGCTCATTAAGGGAGATTGTGCGCCGGGGCTTCCCTGACGCAGGACCCTCCGCGAAGATTTCTTCCCGTTTAGGGGCTTTTTCCCGAGTCCTCGGAGGCAGTCCTCTTCTCCCCTTGGTAGGAGGGATTTTGATCCCCTCGTTCAAAAGCCTCCTTGGGCGAGGCAGTAGCTTTCTGCTTTCCCCTTCGCTTTCCTCCGGCGCAACCTCCAATCCGGACCAGCACGGATCCGGCGCGGTCTCGGGGAGGGGGCCGGACACCGTATTAATTTTGCTTCCGCTATCCACTCCTGTGTAGAAGGAGATCGGTCATAAGGAAGATCATTGAAAGGCAAACAAACGGTATGTCCGGACTTGGAACTACTTACTTGAGTATCCGGGCGATTGCAGCTTACTCCAGCATCCTCGGTCAATTCCGGGCGCACCTCTTGCGATCCGAAGAATAAGTTATACATCTCCAGGGGTGTCATACCCATGAAGTGTTGAAGAATCCGTGGGTCCTCCGGATTGAACTCCCATAGCCGGAGAGGACGGCGTTTACAGGGCAGCAGACGCCTAATTAGCATAACCTGCACCACCACCACCATATCGATCTCCCTCGTTAGGAGATCTCGAATCCGGCCCTGCAGTAGTGGCACGTCCTTTAACGGCCCCCAGTTGAGCCCTTGGTTGACCCACGATATCAATCGCCGTGGAGGTCCCGGGCGGAATAGGGGCGGCGGCTTTTGTCTGCGGCCCCTCGGAACGGTGATATAGAACCACTCTTGCTGCCACAGGCCGAGCTCCTCTTGGAAGGAGCCAGCGGGCCACGGGGCATCGGCCCTCCTACTTATGGCCGCCCCGCCACACTCCGCTTGACGCCCCCCGATCATCTTCGGCGCCACATTGAACGTCTTCAGCCACAAGCCGAAGTGTGGGGTGACGCGGAGGAAGGCTTCGCAGATGACGATGAATGCAGATATATGGAGGATGGACTCCGGAGCCAAGTCGTGGAATTCCAACCCATAGTAAAACATGAGCCCTCTCACAAAAGGATCCATCGGGAAGCCTAAACCCCGACGGAGGTGGGAAACGAAGACGACATACTCGCCGGGCTCAGGGGTGGGGATGGCCTGCCCTTCGGCGGGCAACCTGTGCGAAATCTCGTAAGACAGGTACTTGGCATCCCGCAGCTTTAGCACGTCCTCCTCCGTGATGGAGGAGGGCATCCACCGGCCCTGGAGGTCGGAACCGGACATTGTTGAAGGTCCGAAAGCGCTCGAATCTGGAGCTCTGGGTGCTGGAACTTGGAGCGTGGAGAAGATTCGACGGTGGGTTAAAGAAAAAGAAACGAGCCTTGGTCCCGTTATAAAGAGGGAGAATACCAAGAGCCGTTTCCGTGACCGTTTGGAACTCGCCTTCGATAGAGGTGGCGTGGCGAACGGGCGCGGTTGGTTACCCACGCCCGTATTGATGAGAATCCCGGATTAAGGGAAACACGATCTCGCTTGACAAGGCGTGCCAAGAAACCGCTTCGCTAAATGTGCTGAGGTGGTAAAGTAAAAATAATTTGAGTAATGGCTTGGTGGTAGTATGGCGTCATGCCACGGAAAACGTCGTGATTGAGCTTGTGTATATATTATTATTCTCTCTACGGTGGAATGTGGAATTTA
The DNA here is from genome assembly GCA_021605205.1 of Aegilops longissima. Lineage (NCBI taxonomy): Eukaryota > Viridiplantae > Streptophyta > Magnoliopsida > Poales > Poaceae > Aegilops > Aegilops longissima. The sequence goes on from CM038676.1 coordinate 200,053,810, forward strand.
TTTTGCGGGCGGACACTATCTGGTGTTCCCAATCTTCTATCATTTGGAGGAGGAACCCGCCTTGCAATGCCAAGCAATATACCGCCGGACTTATCGTCATTGAAGCCTGGTTCAGGGCTACTCTTGAGGAGTCTGGATTAGGGGTGTCCGGATAGCGGACTACCATCATCAGCCGAACTATCATTTGCGGACTATCATCATCGACGGACTCCAAGACTATGAAGATACAAGATTGAAGACTTCACCCGTGTCCGGATGGGACTTTCCTTGGCGTGGAAGGCAAGCTTGGCGATCTGGATATGTAGATCTCCTACCATTGTAACCGACTCTATGTAACCCAAGCCCTCCCGGTGTCTATATAAACCGGATGGCTTTAGTCCGTAGGACAACAATCACAACAACCCTTACAATCATACCATAGGCTAGCTTCTAGGGTTTAGCCTCCTTGATCTCGTGGTAGATCCACTCTTGTAAACATCCACAATATCAATATCAATCAAGCAGGACGTAGGGTTTTACCTCGATCAAGAGGGCCCGAACCTAGGTAAACATCGTGTCCCTTGCCTCCTGTTACCATCCGCCTAGACGCACAGTTCGGGACCCCCTACCCGAGATCCGCCGGTTTTGACACCGACAATCGTGACATCTCAAGAACACGAGAGAGAGAGAGAGAGAGAGAGAGAGAGAGAGAGAGAGATTAATCACATAGCTAATGGTACAAACCCTCAGCCCCGAGGGTGGACTACTCCCTCCTCATCGTGGTGGCCGCCGGGATGATGAAGATGGCCACCGGAGATGATTCCCCCCACCGGTAGGGTGTCGGAACTGGGTCTAGATTGGCTTTCGGTGGCTACAGAGCCTTGCGGCGACGGAACTTCCGGTCTAGGTTAACCCCGAGGGTTTTCAAAATATTTCTGAATTTATAGGGTAAAGAGGGGGTGCTGGAGGCCACCGAGGTGGGCACAACCCACCTGGGTGCCCTGGTGGGTTGTGCCCCCCTCGGGGCACCCCCTAGGTGCTACTCTGGCCCAATGGATGTCTTCTGGTCCATAAAAAATCCACAAAATGTTTCGCGGTGTTTGGACTCCGTTTGATATTGATTTCCTGCGATGTAAAAACAAGCAAAAAAACTGCAACTGGCACTGGGCAATGGGTCAATAGGTTAGTCCCAAAAACTGATATAAACTTGCTATAAAATTATTGTAAAACATCCAAGAATGATAAAATAACAACATGAATACTTCATAAATTATAGATACGTTGGAGACGTATCAGCATCCCCGAGCTTAATTCCTACTCGTCCTCGAGTAGCACTACAAAAAAAAGACACATCCGTGACATTTTGGGCTGAATGAATTTTTTTCCTGTCATGCTTATGACACTTCCACTGGTGCGCTTCGGTCCTAAACAAACGGTTTTTTACCCCTTTCCGTGACGGCATTTGGAACCGTTGTCAAGTGAGTGTGTGCGATAGGGTGTCCTTCCCACACGACCCAGAAATCGTCGGGGATAGGCCCTCCTGGGACCCAGGCTGGGGCCGTGTGCGATCGGGCGAGGCATCAAAACCCAATCATTTCCGTAGGTATGTACATCCCACACGGTGAATCGTAGAAATCATTTCCGTAGGTATGTACATCCCAAACAGTGAATCCCAGAAATCATTTCCGTAGGTATGTACATCCCACACGGTAATCCAAGAAAATCATTTCCTTAGGTATGTACATCCCACACGGTGAATCCCAGAAAAACATTTCCGTTCGTATGTATATCACACACAGTCAATCCAAAGAATATGTTTCCGTTCTTATGTACATCCCACACAGTCAATCCAGGGAAAACATTTTCGTTCAGACGTACATCCCACACAGTTTTATGTGTAGGCTCGTGTGTGAAAGGTGTAACTATGACACACGGTCTTCCCTGGTTAATTGTTTGCTTTTATCAACTATATCACACACGATTTGATGAATAAAAATGTGTGGCATTGGGCTATCCATCGCAACCGCTTTTACTGCTAGAGCCGTTTGCAAAGGTCCATGACACATTTAGCAGGTTTATTAGTTTACAATTAATAATTCCAGTATTAGGCAAATTCACATTTCATATCGAACAGCTGTTTGCCAATTCCATATCAAGCACATAAATATATTATAGCATCACAGTACGGTAGCTACATGAAAACAGCATAGTACAACACATAGCTAGTTCAACTTCATAAGAACAATATATTCATTTCCCTAATCGAGATCATCCAGGCTCGTCTTATCCAACTCTGCTTTCAGTTCAGTAAGAACCTGTTTCGCACGGGCCAACTGGGAAAGTGCCTCCTCCTTCGCCAACACCATCTTAGCAAAGTCTTTTTTTTTAATTTGAGCTCATTCTCCACCTTCAACTTTTTATCCCGCATCTTGAAATATGCTTCAGCGTTGACAAGACTTTCTCTAAGCCTAGCTGTATTCACTTCCTCATACATGCTCCAGAGCTTCTTTAGGCACATCTTCAAAGACTGTGGCCACTCTTGATCAACCCACTCCAAGTAAGAACACTTCCGTTCATCCTATAATATTTAAAACTAGATCAGTAACAATTGTAGGGGGAATGAGTTTATAACAACATAGAAAATCACCAATGCTTATTTTGAAAAATTGAAGAAACATGTTAATTATGACATATCTTCTCAAAACGATCAATGTGCAAATGAAATAATTGGTACTGAGACAACAACCAAATTCTGGAACATCAGAAGCTATAATTAACTACAACGCTGCTACAAGTTCTTACTCATGCACAATAAATAACAAATTGAACATTTCATGAGGAAGGTAAATATAACTGCAACAACATAGCGACAGTATTTGGATGACAGCAAATTGATACTAAAAGGTTGTACATGCACAAATTTAGTAACATAGAACTAATAGCACTAAGTCCGTCCACTATGTATGCCAAAACTGGTGTAAAGACACCTATTGCTACATCTCGCACCGGTGCCCTGAACTGGCGAGCCGATGCAGCGGAAAAAAATCAGGGACCCGGACTCCGGAGCACGTAGTTGCTTCGATGCCTAGTTCCTTCGTGCCATAAAGATTTAGTATTTTACTGCTTGGCTGCTCGGATGTGTGGACCAAAGTTGGATGCACAAACTGCTGAAGCGGTGTCAAATAATTTTCTAATGGCACCGCTATTGAGATGGCAACAATTTAAGATACTAGGTACAAACTGTGACACTGTCTTAGGATGCGTTTGGTTGAAGGTGTGGTATGAATGGGTTGGGACCGTGACAGTGTCTGAATCACATCTAACAAATGATTTGAAACAATAGAAGAGGGTCTAACCTTCTCTGCACATGCCAGAAACTTCCTCCCAGTGTCCACAGAATCAAACGCAAGTAGCTTTACGCATGGAGATTGATGGTGACAACGAGCAGATAGATCTTCAGCCACCCCGCTCCATTCGTTGCCACTGATGGTCTTAGGGAGCTACAAGAGGAAGAAACGACTCAAATCGACTTCCGGGTAAAAATCCTTCATTCCAAGTCATAGCCCGAGAGAGAGAAGAGAGGCATACCCGGGTGGTGAAGTAGTAGTGATCGGAGGAGGAACCGCTGGAGATGTCTTTGAAGAAGACCATGGCGACCCCGGCGGTAGGATGCGAGACGGCGAGAGCGAGGAAGCGGCTATAGCGTAGCAAGGAAGGAAGGAAGGAGGAAACAGGGGAAATGTGACTTGTGGTCAGGGAGAAAAGGGGGTGGGGAAGGGGGAAGGGGGTAGATATTTTGGCGGTAGGCCAAAATTTTGGAAATGTGGAAGGGAACTTTGCACGCGGTGCCGCCGGATCATTCACTTTGAATGATTGTGTGCATCGCAAACGACTCTTCTTCTTTACGCGCATGGGATGAGTTTGATAATTCAAATTTTGGTCTCAAGGCATGGGCACATTCAATTTGAACGCGCGCGGTGCCGCCGGGCCATTCACTTTGAACGATTGTGTGCATCGCAAATGATTCTTCTGCTTTACGCGCATGGCATGAGTTTGATAATTCAAATTTTGGTGGAAATTTCCCCGGGTACGTCATTGCATAATTTAACATCACTTGCTAATTTGGGCACACAAAAGAGCGTACAGCAGACATACCACACTTACTGAATCGAGCAATTTTCGTAATTACACAGAGCCAGTTGACCTAAACATTGCTCTAACAAAAGACTAGCATTAAAAACAAAGCCTAAGTACGCATAATTAAAAATCCGCTGTTGCGCCGGCTTATGCATCTCCAGTGTGAGATGAGACGTCAATGACTTGTCCTGGCAACATGCAGCCGTTGGTGGACTCCGCGTCCCCCCTGCTGAAGTCGACCGCGTCCTCGTCCTCGTCCTCGGCGCCGCCCTCAAGGTTGTAGTACTTGTAGTAGTGGATGCGCCACAGCTTGTGTTGGTACTCCACCGCCGATTCCTCGACGGATAGACTCTTTTCTACCTCGACCTCGGCCACGCGCAACTCCTCCTCCCGGCGCTCCTCAATCTCCGCCGCCTCCTGCATCTCCAACTCCCGCTCGGCGACCTCATGAGGAAGCAGGTGCTCCATAGCCTCCGCCGCCTTTTCAGACGTGGGTTGCATGCTGGAGTCTGAGGCGGCCAGGAATATCTTGGCATGTGCATCCTCGATCTTGGTGTGGACGGCCTCGACCCGGGCCAGGGCGACATTAGCAGCACGGAAGGCACCTCGACCACTCTCGGCGTTTGCAGCCACCGTCATAGCAGCCGCTGCAACCATCTCGGCTGCTGCAGACGCCCTCTCGGCGGAAGGGGCCACGCTCAATGCGGATGAGATGGCGCTCTCGGCGTAGGCAGCCGCGCTCTCGGCGCAGGCGGCGGTGCTTGAGGGGGGACACGGCCATCGTACGGGCCTCCACGAAGCGTTTCCACGGCCTCATCTTTGCAATAAGGGGGTGCGGGGATGGGGATCGGGATTTGTGGATTCGAGGGTTGATGGCACTGGAGCAAACGAGCCGGCGAAGCTTAAGGAGGGAGACTTAAATAGACCCAGTGTTTTCATCGCAAACGGTTCCTAGAAAACAACTGTGTGTGATGTTGTAGATATTTTTTATTAGCTGTGAAAGACGAATTTGGAACAAAGTGCCAACAGATGGTGTTTTAAATGAACGAGAAATTTTGTAGTACCAATACAACTGTCATGTCAAATTTTGGAAGATTTCAGGGGTCATTTGACCTTCTAAGACATTTAAGTGATTTTCTAGCCATTTAATGACCGTAATTGAAAATTGAACTACATGTACATGCAACAACTGACCATAACGGTTTGAAAACTCATATTTCGTGTACTTGTGTGCGGTTTAATTCCATGTGCAGTAAATTGGAAGGAATTTTCAAACATATTGGTCTAACGGCTATGCCACAATTACACATGGAGTGACATGGCATTTTAATTCCAAAAAATAAAAAAATCAGAAAAAGTTGAAAACTTGGTTGATGTAATGTCATGCCACCAAGATGACGTGGTAAAAAAATAGGCATGTTTGACCAAAGTTTGGACACACACCCCTCACAAACCGGAGCAACTCACTAGAAGGCTCATGGTTCCGAGAGGGAACAATGCATGTTTGATGATGAACGGGACATAGCTTCCTCTTACGGCCTTCACATTTTTTTTCTACGTCTAACGTGCACTACTACAACTGTAATGTGAAATTTTTGAAAATTCTAGGGGTCATTTGACCTTTTAAAGACACTAGTAATACTGTACGTGCAATGCATGTTTATATTAGGTAGGATATCAGTTGCACGTTATATTAGGTAAGATATATCTGTTGCACGTTGGTATTTGGTAAGATATCAATTACTTTTTACGCGGCAATGGTAGAATATTAATTACATGGCAGATTTCATGGGATACAGTTGAGTCAAAACGTGTTTATAACCAATGGCAGTAGTGGGTAATTAGAGCGTTAAACATGTTTGGTGCTCAACATTGGAGCGATTTGAACCGCTATATAAAATCATTTGACGATCGAGATGGTTTGGATCTGCTCCTTTGGGTCTTGGTATAGATAAATACATTTAAGTGATTTTCTAGCCATTTAATGACCGTAATTCAAATTTGAACTACATCTACATGCAACGCGTAACCGAAACGGTTTGAAAAATCATATTTGTGTACTTGTGTGCGAGTTAATTCCATGTGCAATAAACTAGAAGGAATTTTCAAACATATTTGTATCACGACATGGACACATATGCATGAATACGTACGCATGGAGTGGCATGTCATTTTAATTCCAAAAAAAATCAGAAACACATGAAACCTTGGTTGATGTAATGTCATGCCACCAAGATGATGTGGTAAAGAAATTGGCATGTTAGACGAAAGTTTGGACACACAACCCTAACAAACCGGAGCAACTCGCTAGAAGGTTCTTGGTTCCGAGAGGGAAAAATGCATGTTGATGACGAACGGGAGATAGCTTCCTCTTACGGCCTTCAAATTTTTTCTACGTCTAACGTGCACTACTACAACTGTAATGTGAAATTTTGGAAAATTCTAGGGGTCATTTGACCTTTTAAAGTCATTTAAGTGATTTTCTAACCATTTAATGACCGTAATTCAAATTTGAACTACATCTACATGCAACGCCTAACCAAAACTTTTTGAAAAAACATATCTGTGTACTTGTGCGCGAGTTAATTCCATGTGCAGTAAATTAGAAGGAATTTTCAAACATATTGGTCTCACGACATGGACACATGCATACATATGCATGGAGTGACATGGCATTTTAATTCAAAAAATAGAAAAATGATGAGAAACACATGAAACCTTGATTGATGTAATGTCATGCCACCAAGATGATGTGGTATAGAAATTGGCATGTTTGACGAACGTTTGGACACGCACCCCTCACAAACCGGAGCAACTCGCTAGAAGGTTCTTGGCTCCGAGAGGGAACAATGCATGTTTGATGACGAACGGGAGATAGCTTCCTCTTACGGCCTTCAAATTTTTTCCTACGTTTAACGTGCACTAATACAACTGTCATGTGAAAATTTGGTAAATTTTAGGGGTCATTTGACCTTCTAAAGACATTTAAGTGATTTTCTAACCATTTAATGACCGTAATTCAAATTTGAACTACATCTGCATGCAACGCCTGACCAAAACGGTTTGAAAATTCATATTTTTGTGTACTTGTGTGCGAGTTAATTCCATGTGCAGTAAATTCGAATGAATTTTCAAACATATTGGTGTCAAGGCATGGGCACATGCATTGAGTGCATGCCATGGCATTTTAATTCCAAAAAATTAAAAAATGATCAAAAAAACATGAAACCTTGCTTGATTTAATGTCATGCCACCAAGATGATGTGGTAAAAAATTGGCATGTTTGATGAAAGTTTGGACACACACCCCTCACAAACCGGAGCAACTCACTAGAAGGTTTGTGGTTCCAAGAAGGAACAATGCATGTTTGCTGACGGACGGGAGATAGCTTCCTCTTACGGCCCTCAAATTTTTTCCTACGTTTAATGTGCACTAATACAACTGTCATGTGAAAATTTGGAAATTTTCAGGGGTCATTTGACCTTTTAAGACATTTAAGTGATTTTCTAACCATTTAATGACCATTATTCAAATTTGAACTACATCTACATGCAACGCCTAACCAAAACGGTTTGAAAAGTCATATTTTTGTGTACTTGTGTGCGAGTTAAAAAATCATCAGACGATGTAAATATCTGGTGTTCAAAAAAGAAAATGTAAAGATCTGGCAAGACAACCGGCCCCCACACGATTGGCACTCTCTCTCGCGGCTCAAGGTTTGGTAGGTGATTGGCGGAGGTCATTAATCAGACACGGTTCTGGATTGGAAACCGTCAGCTATTATGTTCACACACGAATTTGCTGCGGGAATTGTGTGTAATTCAAACTACAGTAATCGTAAATTCCGGCGGCCGGCGTGTGTACTGTCCCCGTCGATCTAGATTCCGCCCGCCAATAAATACTACCTTGCTCACGTCGTCCCGCCTGCATTCTCATCTACATCGTCCCCTCTCTCGCCCTCTCTCTCTCTCTCTCTCAAATCTCTGCCATGGCGCCGCCGGTCTGCCCACGCACCGATGAGGAGTCGCCGCCCCCCGAGGACGCTCACTCGATTAGCAGCTACGAGGACCCTACGCGCCTCCTGACGAGGTTGCGCCGGACCCCCCCAACTTTGTATTGGTATTTGGGCCAGTACAATCTTTGTCTGTGGAAGTTGCTGCCACCGGCTGAGAAAGCCTGGCAAGTGGCGTTCAAGAAGGAGATGGCGGAGGAGGAAGCCAGGTACCAGGCGGCCTGTGAAGCCCGTGATGCCGCCTGGAAAAAGGAGTCGGCAGAGCTTTGGGGGCGGGCGCGTCGTCGTGTCGAGGAGTTGTACGAAGACGGGTACTTTGCGAGGAGGGTCATAGGCGTTGGGCGCCTCGTCGCTGCGTGGAGGTGGGCTAATAAGCTCCAGCGATCCACCAACGAGGAGCTCTGGTGGGCGCCCAACGAAATGGCAAGATTGGCCGCGCACGTCCGCCAGCAAGAGGCAGATCGGTCGTCAAGCGCTGCGGCGGAGGAGTCGAATCTGCCTCCGACTTGGAAGACGCCAGCACTGAGGAGCTGCTGGCGAGGGCTGCCGAATCTGGCCCCAGGAGGATTATTAGTTTTAATATTGTTCCTTTTCAATTTTATGCATTGTACCTAGTAGTTAAGTATCATCACATATATGTGATGATATTATATATATATATATATATATATATATATATATATATATATATATATATATATATATATATATATATATATTCTGTGATGATCTAATGAACAATTAATATATATATATATTATGAATTCCATTTTCTATCTGTTTGTGTATGCTAGTTTGAATCTAGCTGTTATCATCCACATATACAGAACGAAAAGCGTATATACACACATTGAAATAGAACATATAAGAATGGAAAACATAGTACACACATTGAAACGGAGCAATAAATAGAGCAATACTATGATTGCTGTGAATACAGAGCTATCCACGTTGAAACAACTTTTCAAATTAAAACGCGTCCATGAGACCATGACCAGCAGCCCTTGCCTAGGGTAGCTCTTGGCTCTGCCTGAACTCGTGCAGGCCTTCGTCCAAGCGGTCGACACGCTCGCGATACATCTGGAGCGCGATCTCGAGCTCCAAGTTGGCTATTTCATCGGATATCACCAGCTCGAGGATGCGACGGCCATGTTCCTCTACCGCGCCCAGGTGGACACCTGGGCCAAGGAGGCAGTCGAGCCTACGGATCAGCGCATTGGCATCCAGCGGGCCGCGGACAAGGCGAACGGCGGCACGCATGCGAACGGCGCGGCGGGCATCCGATGCAAGTACGGTGTGGCCGGCATCTGGTGCAAGTACGGCGCTGAGGGCCTCTACCCACTCCTGGCGAGGAATGGGGCTACTGACAGGACGTGTACCCAGCTACGACGCCGTGTCGACAGCAGGCAAGCGCTGATGGATCCGCTCTTGTTGTGCGGCATGCCGCGCCTCTCGCTCTGCGGTGCTCCAACGGTCTCGCCGTGCGACGAGCCGCAGCCTATCAGCGCGGACACGCCTAGCTTGCTCTGCGGCACGCCATCGATCATGTTGTGCGGCGAGCTGCAGCCTGTGGGCACTGACATGCCTCTCTTGATCCATGGCGCTCAAGTACCATGCGCCAAAGCTCTGCTCAACCCTGGTGATGACGCGCATCACAGCATCGTCCATCGCGTTGCCGGGGAGCGCCTCGGCCTCGACGGGCCATGGCACCTGCTCGTTTCCTCGTCGACGAGGTTGATGGCAGAGGCGGCGCTTTGGTGGGTTGGCATGCTTGGAAAAGGTGGATGTGCTACAGACAGTGCTTGTCGGCTCCGTGCGTCGCTGCTACCTCTTGAGCACTGCGTTGTATTTCCCCGAAGAGGAGAGGATGATGCAGCAAAGTAGCGTAAGTATTTCCCTCAGTTTTTGAGAACCAAGGTATCAATCCAGTAGGAGGCCACGCACAAGTCCCTCGTACCTACACAAAATGATAGCTCCTCGCAACCAACGCGATTAGGGGATGTCAATCCCTTCATTGTCACTTACGAGAGTGAGATCTGATAGAGATGATAAATAATATTTTTGGTATTTTTGATATAGAGATGCAAAGCAAAAAGTAAAAGGCAAAATAAAAACAAAGCAAGTATAAAAGTGATGGAGATTGATATGATGAGAATAGACCCGGGGGCCATAGGTTTCACTAGTGGCTTCTCTCAAGAGCATAAGTATTCTACGGTGGGTGAACAAATTACTGTTGAGCAATTGACAGAATTGAGCATAGTTATGAGTATATCTAGGTATGATCATGTATATAGGCATCACGTCCAAGACAAGTAGACCGAAACGATTCTACATCTACTACTATTACTCCACTCATCGACCGCTATCCAAATGCATCTAGAGTATTAAGTTAAAACAGAGTAACGCCTTAAGCAAGATGACATGATGTAGAGGATAAATTCATGCAATATGATAAAAACCCCATCTTGTTATCCTCGATGGCAAAAATACAATACGTGCCTTGCAACCCTTTCTGTCACTAGGTAAGGACACCGCAAGATCGAACCCAAAGCTAAGCACTTCTCCCATTGCAAGAACTACCAATCTAGTTGGCCAAACCAAACGGATAATTCGAAGAGACTTGCAAAGATAACCAATCATACATAAAAGAATTCAGAGAAGATTCAAATATTATTCATAGATAAGCTGGATCATCAACCCACAATTCATCGATCTCAACAAACACACCGCAAAAAGAAGATTACATCGAATAGATCTCCACGAGAGAGGGGCAGAACATTGTATTGAGATCCAAAAAGAGAGAAGAAGCCATCTAGCTACTAGCTATGGACCCGAATGTCTGAAGTAAACTACTCACACTTCATCGGAGGGGATATGGTGATGATGTAGAAGCCCTACGTGGTGGATGCCCCCTCCGCTGGAGCTCTGGAACAGGCCCCAAGATGGGATCTCGTGGATATAGGAAGTTGCGGCGGCGGAATTAGGTTTTGGCCCTGTTCGATCGTTTGGGGTACGTGGGTATATATAGGAGGAAGGAGTACGTCGGTGGAGCAACAGGGGGCCATGAGGCGGGCGCGCCCTGAGGGGCCCCCCCTCTCAGAGCGACCCGACCGAATGGATCAAGTCTTCGTGCTTACGTGTCATCCCCGGATCGGTATCTTTGACACACACGAGTTGAAGGATTTATAACAGAGGTAAATCACATGTATAAAGTAGCGTAAATACTATTACCTCAATCCAAATATAGCGGAAGAACAAGGTTGTGGATTCCCATCAACACCAACGGCAAAGTTGAGTATAGGAAATGGTAACCCTAACGTATCACTTATCGTCGTCTGAAAAGTCTGCAACATGAAAAGTTGCAGCCCGAAAATGGGTCAGCACATGGAATATGCTGGCAATGTAACACATAGAGAGTAATGAAAGAATAGGCTATACTACATGCATATATGGCTGGTGGAAAGCTCTATGGTTACAGTTTTTGCATAAAGCCAAATTTTCCCTACTGCAAAGGAATAAATTTAATTAACTATCATGGTGGTTGTGAAACATTGAGAATGGTTGACAGCATTCTCAATCCCAATTAAAAGTACTCATTAACAAACCCAACAATATTAATTAGAAGTAACATGATGAGATTCACATGATATCCAGGTACTAGATACTCAAGATGTCCATAACCGGGGACACGGCTAACCATGATTAGTTTATACACTCTGCAGAGGTTTGCGCACTTTTCCCCACAAGACTCGATCGCCTCCGTTGGTTTTTCGCACTACATGGTGTTTGAGAGACGGATGACCGAGACATAGTCTTTCAGAAGCACCAGCACCTTACATGTGGGTAGACCGTACCAACCTACATCCCCTACATCAGCTAGCCTACCCGTAAGAGTTCGCACAACTTAATCAACTATGCCAGAGCCCATAATGGCTTGTGGCTGCACACGGAAGTTTCTAGTTTGAATAATCTCATGATCCCTTTGAGCCTGGGTGGCGGTCCGAAGAAATACAGGCAAGTCCTGATAGAAACCAGGTGCCTCAATCCACCCAGATGTGTTTTTAAGTTGCCACCTTAAATAAACCATTAAATAACAATCTCACATCTGTCATGGATACACTCACCCAATCCACGTCTACTAGCATAGCATAGCATAATAAGCAAACGTAGAAGTAACTCCCAAGGGTTTGATAATAAAACAGGTAATAGGTACTACCTCATCTACTTCCCATCCCACAATTTAATTAGATCCTAATCATGCAAGTGTTTGAGAATAGATCTAATGCATAAAAACTGGGTATGAGACGAGTATGATCAAAGTGTTACTTGCCTGCAATGTTGACGAAGATGGTTCACACTCATAACTCTTGATAGCTCTACTCGTCACACTCCGGTCAATCTACCGTAAGCAATCAATAGTAACCACACATAAGTAATCACTCAAAAGATCGGAAAGAACGAAGAAACAATTTGGAAAACATCAAAACCAAGCAAATAACTCCAGCAACATAAAACAATTTCTAACAGTACAAAAATTATATGAATTTGGCCTTATCAGAAAGTTTAGGTCAAGAGCTTTGATTTGCAAAAAGAATCAACTCAAACGGAGCTACGAAACTCAAGTTATGATCAAACGAAGTTCAAATTAAAATCTGATCTAATTCAAATTTTAAACTTTCAAAAACATGTTTAAGTTGGATTACTGGATAGAGGGGATCATAACGAAGAAGCGGGCGTTGGTTTCGTTGAATTTGGACAAACAGGTAAAAAGTTATGGTCGATTGAAATACAAGGACTAATCTGTGAAGAAAAGTTATCACGAATAGGTCCCTGGCCACGTGTCAGAAAACTGTTGGGTGAAAACCGTTCCCTGCGAGATTTAATCGAGCGAACAACCGCTACTTAGTGCATACCGGTTCGGAAAAAAACTAATAGATCTAATCTAGGTCGTTGATTTTAGATCGGACGGAGGTGGCGGCGACGGCGACGTCTGCATGGCGCGCATTTACGGTCAATGGCGAGCAGGACGGCGGCGGCGGCTCGGATCCGATTCGGAGCGGCGGCTCCGGTGGCCAACGAGACCGGCAAAGGGGTCGGGGAGAGGCGGCGCAGTGCGGCGGAGTCGATGGTGGTGGCCGCGGGGGTCGGGGAGGTGCGGGGCGACGGCGAGGAAGTTCGGCGGCGGCGGCTTCTTCAGCGGCGGCGACGAGATGCAACAAGGCGGCGCGAGAGGAGAGGAGGGACGGGCCTGGGTGGCGCCTTTATGGGGAGGGCGAGGAGGTGGCGTGCGGGAGGGGGGGAGGAGGAGGGCGGCGGCGGCGCTGCCATGGCGGTCTGGCGGCGGACTCGAGCGGAGCTCGGGACGGGCGGAGCGACGTGGGCTGGGCAGTTGGGCTGGGCCTGGCTCTGGCTAGCTGGGCCGGCCCGGTCAAGTGGAGAGCGGAGAGAGAGAGAGAGCAGGCTTGGCTTGCCCGCACTGCTCAAGAGTTTTTTAAACAAAATTTTCAGAGAACTAAAATAATAAAAACAAAAAACTAAAACTTTTATATAGGCATATAATATATCAAAATTTTCAGAAAAAATATCCTACATGATGAACATTATTCTAGCTTCAAATAAAATACACAAAATTTCAAATAATTCAAACAATGCTACTGACCTATTTAAAACCCAAAAAATCATTTTAAAAATACCAAAATGACTTCAAATTAATTTATCTCCAATTTTCGGATGTAGGGAATCATGTTACCCTATTTTCCATATATTTTATTTTGGAGAAAATAATTTGAATAAAACTCAACAACTCCAAATTGAAAATAAATTCAAAAGAACTTTGAATTTAATCCTTTGAAACTCCCAACTCATATTTCATATAATTTGAAGAAGTCATTTTATCTTCGCTCGTGAAAATCATTGAGTTGCATAAAGTTTCAGAATTGGAAATATTTTCAAATGAAATTCAAATATTTTCAACACCCTTGTCATTTAAATAAATGGAAGAAGTCATGTCATCTTCTCTCCAGGGTTTTGTGATGAAAAGAATTTGAATTCCCGAAGATCATAAAAGCAAAAATGAAAGTTTGGGAAAGTCCTTTTATTCCCTCTCATTTAACTTTCAAAAAGTTTCGAATTCACTCACTTTCAGTCAATCAATCAAACAATCAATCAAAACTATCTATTTGTTTATAACATTCCAAAATTTAGAATTTTGGGATGTTACACCCTCGTGACCGCCTCTTTTGTTCCTTGGAGTAGGGTCCAAGTCCCCTGGATCACGTTCGGTGGGAAAATCACATTTCCGTAGGTTTCATTCCGTTTGGACTCCGTTTGATATTCCGTTTCTTCGAAACACTGAAATAGGCAAAAACAGCCATTCTAGGCTGGGCCTCCGGTTAATAGGTTGGTCCCAAAAATAATATAAAAGTGGAAAACAAAGCCCAATATAGTCCAAAACAGTAGATAAAGTAGCATGGAGCAATCAAAAATTATAGATACGTTGGAGACGTATCAGGCATCCCCAAGCTTAATTCTTGCTCTTCCTCGAGTAGGTAAATGATAAAAAGTGAATTTTTGATGCAGAGTGATACTTTGGCATAATTTCAATGTAAATCTTCTTAATTGTGGTATGAATATTCAGATCTGAAAGATTCAAGACAAAAGTTCATATTGACATAAAAATAATAATACTTCAAGCATACTTATCAAAGTAATCATGTCTTCTCAAAATTGCATGGCAAAAGAAAGTTCATCCCTACAAAATCATATAGTTAGGCTATGCTTCATGTTCGTCACACAAAGATGTTCCTATACCCCCGCTGACAAGCCAAACAATTGTTTCATACTTTAATAATCTCAAACTTTTTCAATCTTCACGCAATACATGAGCGTGAGCCATGGATATAGCACTATGGGTGGAATAGAATATGATGATGGGGACTGTGTGGAGAAGACAAAAAAGGAGAAAATCTCACATTGACAAGGATAATCAACGGGCTATGGAGATGCCCATCAATTGATGTCAACATGAGGAGTAGGGATTGCCATGCAACAGATGCACTAGAGCTATGAATGCTCAACAAAAGAAAACTAGTGGGTGTGCATCCAACTTGCTTGCTCATGAAGACCTAGGACATTTGAGGAAGCCCATCGTAGGAATATACAAGCCAAGTTCTATAATGAAAAATTCCCACTAGTATGAAAAAGACAACATATGAGACTCGCTATATGAAAAACATGGTGTTACTTTGAAGCACAGTATATGAGACTCACTGTATGAAGAACAAGGTGCTACTTTGAAGCACAAGTGTGGAAAAAGAGATAGTAACATTGCCCTTCTTATTTCCCCTTTTTTGGGCCTTTATTTTTTTTCTTTTTGGCCTTTCTCTTTTTTTTGGGCAATGCTCTAATAATGATGATCATCACACTTCTATTGATTACAACATAAGGATTACAACTCGAAACTTAGAACAAGATATGACTCTATATGAATGCCTCCGTGATGTATCGGGATGGTGCAATGAATCAAGAGTGACATGTATGAAAATAATGCATGGTGGCTTTGCCACAAATACGATGTCAACTACATGATCATGCAATGGCAATATGACAAAAGTAAAGTATGTCATGATGATGATGAATGGAACGGTGGAAAGTTGCATGGCAATATATCTAAGAATGGCTATGGAAATGCCATAATAGGTAGGTATGGTGGCTGTTTTGAGGAAGATATAAGGATGTTTATGTGTGATAGAGTGTATCATATCACGGGGTTTGGATGCACCGGCGAAGTTTGCACCAACTCTCAAGATGGGAAAGGGCAATGCACGGTACCGAAGAGGCTAGCAAAGGCGGAAAGGTAAAAGTGCGTATAATCCATGGACTCAACATTAGTCAAAAGAACTCATATACTTATTGCAAAAATTTAGAAGTCATCAAAAATCAAGTACTACGCGCATGCTCCTAGGGGGATAGATTGGTAGGAAATGACCATCTCTCATCCCCGACCGCCACTCATAAGGATGCACAAGCCAGGTACACTTCATGTTTGAAATTTGTTACACAACTTTAACCATACGTGCATGCTACGGGACTTGCAAACTTCAACACAAGCATTTCTCAAATTCACAACTACTCAACTAGCACGACTTTGATATTATCACCTCCATATCTCAAAACAATTATCAAGCATCAAATTTTTCTTAGTATTCAACGCACTCAAAAGAAAGTTTCACATATCTTGAATACCAAGTATATTAATATTAAGCAAATTACCATGCTATTAACGACTCTCAAAATAATCTAAGTGAAGCATGAGAGATCAATAGTTTCTTTAAAACAAATCCACCACCGTGCTCTAAAAAATCTAAGTGAAGCACTAGAGCAAAAATTATCACGCTCAAAACATATAAGTGAAGCACTATGAGTAAAACTATCAAGCTCAAAAGATATAAGTGAAGCACATAGAGTATTCTAGCAAATTCCAATTTATGTATGGCTCTCTCAAAAGGTGTGTAAAGCAAGGATGATTGTGGTAGACTAACAAGCAAACACGCAAATGATACAAGACGCTCCAAGCAAAACACATATCACGTGGTGAATAAAAATATAGCTCCAAGTAAATTACCAATGGAAGTAGACGAAAGAGGGGATGCCTTCCGGGGCATCCCCAATATTTGACTTTTGGTGTCCTTGGATTATATTGGGGGTGCCATGGGCATCCCCAAGCTTAGGCTCTTGCCACTCCTTGTTCCATAATCCATCAAAAGAATTTACCCAAAACTTGAAAACTTCACAACACAAAACTCAATAGAAATCTCGTGAGCTCCGTTAGAGAAAGAAAACAAAAGACTACTTTAAGGTACTGTAATGAACTCATTATTTATTTATATTGGAAAACCTACTGTATTCCAACTTCTCTATGGATTATAAACTATTTTACTAGCCATAGATTCATCAAAATAAGCAAACAACACACGAAAAACAGAATCTGTCAAAAACAGAACAATCTGTAGTAATCTGTAACTAACGCAAACTTATGGAACTTCAAAAATTCTACCAAAATTAGACGACCTAGACAATTTGTTTATTGATCAGAAGCAATTGGAATCAGTATTTTATCACGTTCTGGTGATTTTCAATAATTTGGGCACTGAGCGCAAAGTTTCTGGAAATTACAGCAAGATCAAATAACTATCATCCAAGAAGATCCAATAGGTCTAGCTTGGCACAAACACTAATTAAAACATAAAAACACATCTAAACAGAGGCTAGATGGATTATTTATTCCTAAACAGAAGCAAAAACAAAAAAAAAACTAAAAATAAAATTGGGTTGCCTCCCAACAAGCGCTACCGTTTAACGCCCCTAGCTAGGCATAAAAGCAAGGATAGATCTAGGTATTGCCATCTTTGGTAGGCAATCCATAAGTGGCTCTCATGATAGATTCATATGGTAATTTTATTTTCTTTCTAGGAAAGTGTTCCATGCCTTTCTTTAATGGAAATTGGAATCTACTATTCCCTTCCTTATATCAATAATTGCACCAATCGTTCTAAGGAAAGGTCTACCAAGAATAATAGGACATGAAGGATTGCAATCTATATCAAGTACGATAAAATCTACGAGCACATAATTCCTATTTTCAACAATAAGAACATCATTAATTCTTCCCATAGGCTTTTTAATAGTGGAATCCGCAAGATCCAAGTTTAGAGAGCAATCATCAAAGTCACGGAAATCTAGCAAATCACACAAAGTTTTGGGAATAGTGGAGACACTAGCACCCAAATCACACAAGGCATGAAACTCATAATTTTTAATTTTAATTTTAATAGTAGGTCCCCACTCATCATAGAGCTTTCTAGGGACAGAAACTTTCAACTCAAGTTTTTCTTCATAAGATTGCATCAAGGCATCAACAATGTGTTCGGTAAAGGCCTTATTTTGACTATAAGCATGAGGAGAATTTAGCATGGATTGCAACAAGGAAATACAATCAATTAAAGAGGAATTTTCATAATTAAATTCCTTGAGATCCAATATAGTGGGTTTAGCAACATCCAGGTTTTTATTTCTTTCAATCCCACTTTTATCAATTTCATCATCAAGATCTAAAAACTCCGAATTCTTAGAACGCCTTCTAGGTAAAGCAAGCTCATATTCATTTTCATCAAGATTCATATTGCAAAACAAAGATTTAATGGGGGACACATCAATAACTTTTAGATCCTCATCTTGATTTTCATAGGAATTCGGTTTAGCGGCCATCTTATTGACTAAGGTAGCTTGCATATCCGAAATTTCAGCGGTCAACTTTTCAAGACGAGCAATTTGGGATCTTATACCATCAAATTCTTTAGACATATCATCGAGCTCTTTATTCATGTAACTCATAAAACCTTTTTGTTCCTTAAGCTCGTTTCTAAAGAAATTATTATGCTCAAATTGAAGAACCATAAACTTCCTGACATTGGTTTCGATCTCCTCTAACCTTTTAAGGTGAAGATCACCAAATCTAGGTAGAGCCATCGCGACAACACAAGCAATCCAACACACGAGCAAACAAACGGACGAGGAAAAAGGCAACGGGAAAAAGAGGAGGAGATTGGGAAAGAGAGGGCGAATAAAATGGCAAGGGTGAAGTGGGGGAGAGGAAAACGAGAGGCAAATGTCAAGTAATGTAATGCGAGAGATAGGGATTGTGATGGGTACTTGGTATGGTGATTGACTTGCTCTTGCGTAAGCCTCCCCGGCAACGGCGCCAGAAATTCTTCTTGCTACCTCTTGAGCATTGCGTTGGATTTCCCCGAAGAGGAGAGGATGATGCAGCAAAGTAGCGTAAGTATTTCCCTCAGTTTTTGAGAACCAAGGTATCAATCCAGTAGGAGGCCACGCACAAGTCCCTCGTACCTGCACAAAACGATAGCTCCTCGCAACCAACGCGATTAGGAGTTGTCAATCCCTTCACGGTCACTTACGAGAGTGAGATCTGATAGAGATGATAAATAATATTTTTGGTATTTTTGATATAGAGATGCAAAGCAAAAAGTAAAAGGCAAAATAAAAACAAAGCAAGTATAAAAGTGATGGAGATTGATATGATGAGAATAGACCCGGGGGCCATAGGTTTCACTAGTGGCTTCTCTCACGAGCATAAGTATTCTACGGTGGGTGAACAAACTCTGTTGAGCAATTGATGAATTGAGCATAGTTATGAGTATATCTAGGTATGATCATGTATATAGGCATCACGTCCGAGACAAGTAGACCAAACGATTCTGCATCTACTACTATTACTCCACTCATCGACCGCTATCCAAAGATGCATCTAGAGTATTAAGTTAAAAAGCAGAGTAACGCCTTAAGCAAGTGACATGATGTAGAGGATAAATTCATGCAATATGATAGAAACCCCATCTTGTTATCCTCGATAGCAACAATACAATACGTGCCTTGCAACCCTTTCTGTCACTGGGTAAGGACACCGCAAGATCGAACCCAAAGCTAAGCACTTCTCCCATTGCAAGAACTACCAATCTAGTTGGCCAAACCAAACGGATAATTCGAAGAGACTTGCAAAGATAACCAATCATACATAAAAGAATTCAGAGAAGATTCAAATATTATTCATAGATAAGCTGGATCATAAACCCAAAATTCATCGGTCTCAACAAACACACCGCAAAAAGAAGATTACATCGAATATATCTCCACGAGAGAGGGGGAGAACATTGTATTGAGATCCAAACAGAGAGAAGAAGCCATTTAGCTACTAGTTATGGACCCGAAGGTCTGAAGTAAACTACTCACACTTCATCGGAGGGGCTATGGTGATGATGTAGAAGCCCTCCATGGTGGATGCCCCCTCCGGCGGAGCTCCGGAACAGGCCCCAAGATGGGATCTCGTGGATACAGGAAGTTGCGGCGGTGGAATTAGGTTTTTGGCTCCTGTTCTGATCGTTTGGGGGTACGTAGGTATATATAGGAGGAAGGAGTACGTCGGTGGAGCAACAGGGGGTCCACGAGGCAGGGGGGTGCGCCCTAGGGGGGCGCCCCCACCCTCGTGACCGCCTCTTTTGTTCCTTGGAGTAGGGTCCAAGTCCCCTGGATCACGTTCGGTGAGAAAATCACGTTTCCGAAGGTTTCATTCCGTTTGATATTCCGTTTCTTCTAAACACTGAAATAGGCAAAAAAAAACAACAATTCTAGGCTGGGCCTCCGGTTAATAGGTTAGTCCCAAAAATAATAAAAAAGTTGAAAATAAAGCCCAATATAGTCCAAAACAGTAGATAAAGTAGCATGGAGCAATCAAAAATTATAGATACGTTGGAGACGTATCAGTCGCACGCCCCCTATGCGTAATATAGCAGGGTGGCGGGAAACAGGTGAGGAAATGGCGGGAAACGGTGGCGTGTTCATAAAATGCCATCAATTAATGGAAACTTAGCATCGAGCTAGAACAAGAAGTAGATGATGATCAGATGAACACAGACCACACTAGGGATCCCGTCGGTGATGAATTCATCAGTCCCAAATGGTTGAATACTAGCAAGCGTTTGCCCACAACACACATGGCACATTCCATCACAAATAGGTCGGATGGATCAAAAGTATGCCACGTATCACACATTGTCAAAAAGTAATGCGGTAGACCTTCTTTAACATGTGTTAAAAAATAAAAAAATAAAAAACAAGGACCTCGAGGTTAAATTAGCTGAGGGAATGGGGCATTTCGGTCATTTGACCAAAATGACCCATCCCATCACCTAATTTAACATCGACATAACTTCCCATCCAGTCACCTATCCGATGGCTGCTCCAGCCTGAGCACACTTAACTTGATAGTTTTCTTACATAAGCTACTGGTGGAACAACTAGTCCTTGCTGATAGGAATGCCTCTTCGCATCCTTATAGTGTATCCGGATGACCGCCCGTCCCACAATGGCCAATAGATGTTGTGTAGATAGAGCATATCACATACGTCTTATTAGAAGCAATCGTCTGTGTTATTGTCGGTCTTCGCACACATTTCTGATTACAGACCTGTTTGCCGCGTATCACACACATCTAGTTATATTGAACCGTTTATGTTCTCTTGCCTAATCACAAACAGTTCATCCGAGTGAACCGTATGTTGTACATCGCACACACCTTTGATCTGGCTGACCGTTTCTTTTGTGTTGCCTAATCACAAACAGTTCATCCGAGTGAATCGTATGCTGTGTATTTCACATGCCTCCATCTGGCTGCCGATTTCTTTTGTTCCTCCTCATCGCAAAAAGTTCACTGAAATGAACCATATGCCCTTCATCGCACACGCAACTAAAACCTGAACTGTGTTTGATGCATCCGTCATCGCAAACGTTTTACACATTTCTGACGGTTTTCATACAGCACCGTTTGCGATTATGGCATCGCACACAGTTTCTCGAAGGGTCTCTGATCGTAGTGTCGCATTAGCAGCATCCTGTAGTACTGTTCTATGACGATAATTGTGACATAACCCGGTATCATCATACATGTGGTGGGCTCCTACTTCGTAACTGAACCCAAGCGATTGCACTGCAGGCTACGCGTTACTGAACCCGAGCGGTCGATCGATCCCTTGCTGTTAACTGACCTCGAGTGATTCCTTCGCTACTGCTGCTAACTGAAGCCAATAGAACACTGCTGCCTCCTTCCCTTGATGAACAGTGAGCGTTGCTGAGGGGGTTTGGATGAATAGTTCCCAGTGGGGGGCGGGGGGGGGGGGGGTTTGGATGAACAGGACCCCGTGGTAGTAGAGGCCGTTGCCGCTGGATGACTAGTACCCCGATCGATCGGGCCGGTGGATGAACAGGACCCCGTGGAGGGTTGGATGAACAGGACCCCGTGGAGGGCTGGTTGGACAGTAGCTGGTGGAGGGCTGGTTGAACAGTAGCCGGTGGAGGGCTGGATGAACAGTAGCCCGTGGAGGGGTGGTTGAACAGGACCCCGTGGAGAGGGCTGGTTGAACAGTAGCCGGTGCAGGAGCGTGCGGTGGAGGTTGGATGAACAGGAGCCCGTGGATGAACAGTCGGAGGTGGAGGCTGGAGGAGGTCGACGGTGGATGAACAGTAGCCCGTGGAGGCAGTCGATAGTGGAGATGAACAATACACCATGGAGTCTCGTTTTGCGGAACTCCACACCCCTCCCGATGAACAAGACCCCCGTTTCGACCGTAGCGCTCCAACACAAGTCCGTTTCCTCCGTTTTGCGGTACGCCACACCCCTCCTGATCAACAGGACCTTGTTTCGACCATTTTGTGGTACGCGAGACCCCTCCCGATGAACAGGATCCCGTTTCGACCGTGGCCAGTCGAACACAAGGCCGTTTCGACCGTGGCCGGTCGAACACAAGGTTGTTTCCTCTGTTCTGCTGTACGCCAGGCCTCGTTTCCATCGGTTGTTCCATCCAAGTCGGTTGGCTCCCGATGAACACGACGACGCATTATGTTCCGACCCAGCCGGTTGCCTCCCCATGAACTTGACGACGGCGCAGCTTCTCCATTCTGACCCAGCCATGTACATGATCCTGGGTCGTACGTATCCGCGAGTAGGTGTTCGAGACCCCGCCCGTATGTACGTATGTGGCCGTATTTTCTTTCTTGCACCCTGGCCACTATATGTACGTGTACATGTGATACGTCCATTTTGCATCATGCTTTTATATCGATATTTATCGCATTATGGACTGTTATTACACATTATGTCACAATACTTATGCCTATTTTCTCTCATTTTACAAGATTTACATGAAGAGGGAGAATGCCGGCAGCTAGAATTCTGGGCTCGAAAAGGAGCAAATATTAGAAACCTATTCTGCACAACTCTAAAAGTCCTGAAACTTCACGGAGGCACATTTTGGAATATATAAAAAATAATGGAGAAAGAATCAACCAGAGGGGGGCCCACACCCTAGCAACGAGGGGGGAGGGGGGGGGGCGCCCCACCCCTGGGCGCGCCCCCTACCTCGTGGCCCACTGGCAGGCCTCCGGTGCCCATCTTCTGCTATATGAAGTCTTTCACCCTGGAAAAAAATCAAGAAGGAAGCTTTCGGGACGAAACACCGCCGCCACGAGGCGGAACCTTGGCGGAACCAATCTAGGGCTCCGGCAAAGCTGTTCTGCCAGGGAAACATCCCTCCGGGAGGGGGAAATCATCACCACCGTTATCACCATCGATCCTCTCAGCGGGAGGGGGTTAATCTCCATCAACATCTTCATCAGCACCATCTCCTCTAATACCTAGTTCATCTCTTGTATCCAATCTTTGTCTCAAAACCTCAGATTGGCGGAACCTTGGCAGAACCAATCTAGGGCTCCGGCAGAGCTGTTCTGCCGGGGAAACTTCCCTCCGGGAGGGGGAAATCATCACCATCGTCATCACCAACGATCCTCTCATAGGGAGGGGGTCAGTCTCCATCAACATCTTCACCAGCACCATCTCCTCTAAAACCCTAGTTCATCTCTTGTATCCAATCTTTGTCCCAAAGCCTTAGAATGGTACCTGTGGGTTACTAGTAGTGTTGATTACTCCTTGTAGTTGATGCTAGTTGGTTTATTTGGTGGAAGATCATATGTTCAGATCCATTATGCATATTAATACCCCTCTGATTATGAACATGAATATGCTTTGTGAGTAGTTATGTTTGTTCCTGAGGACATGGGAGAAGTTTCCCATGTGTCCTTGGGAGAGTTTTCCTTCATATAAGAGTTTCTCCAGGCTTGTCCTTTGCTACAAAAAGGATTGGGCCATCTTGCTGCACCTTATTTACTTTCATTACTTGTTGCGCTTTACAAATTACCTTATCACAAAACTATCTGTTACCGATAATTTCAGTGCTTGCAGAGAATATCTTACTGAAAACCGCTTGTCATTTCCTTCTACTCCTCGTTGGCTTCGACACTCTTACTTATCGAAAGGACTACGATAGATCCCATACACTTGTGGGTCATCAAGACTCTTTTCTGGCGCCGTTGCCGGGGAGTGAAGCGCCTTTGGTAAGTGGAATTTGGTAAGGAAAAATTTATATAGTGTGCTGAAATTTACTGTCACTTGTTAGTATGGAAAGTAATCCTTTGAGGGGCTTGTTCGGGGTATCTTCACCCCGACCAGTAGAGCAAAGAGTTGCTCCTGAACCTACTAAACCTATTGAAAATGTTTACTTTGAAATTCCTTCGGGTATGATAGAGAAACTGCTAGCTAATCCTTTTACTGGAGATGGAACATTGCATCCCGATTTGCACCTAATATATGTGGATGAAGTTAGTGGATTATTTAAGCTTGCAAGTATGCCCGAGGATGTTATCAAGAAGAAGGTCTTCCCTTTATCTTTTAAGGCAAAGGCATTGACATGGTTTAGGCTATGTGATGATATGGGATCATGGAACAACAACCGATTGAAATTGGAATTTCATCAGAAGTTTTATCCTATGCATCTTGTTCATCATGATCGTAGTTCCATATATAATTTTTGGTCACGCGAAGGAGAAAGCATCGCTCAAGCTTGGTGGAGGCTTAAGTCAATGTTATATTCATGCCCCGATCATGAGCTCTCAAGAGAAATTATTATTCAAAATTTTTATGCTCGGCTTTCTCTCAATGATCGCTCCATGCTTGATACTTCTTGTACTGGTTCTTTATGATGAAGACTATTGAATTCAAATGGGATTTATTGGAAAGAATTAAACTCAACTCTGAAGATTGGGATCTCGACGAAGGTAAGGAGTTAAGAATGACACCTACGTTTGATTGTGTTAAATCTTTTATGGATACCGATGTTTTCCGTGAATTTAGCACTAAATATGGACTTGACTCTGAGATAGTAGCTTCTTTCTGTGAATCCTTTGCTACTCATGTTGATCTCCCTAAGGAGAAGTGGTTTAAATATAATCCTCCCATTGAAGTGAAAGTAGTTGCACCTATTAAAGTTTAAGAAAAGACTATCACTTATAATGTTGATCATGTTGTTCCTACTGCTTATATTGAAAAAACACATTTCCCTGTTAGAATAAAGGATCATGCTAAAGCTTCAACTGTGGTTCGTAAGAGTAACACTAGAACACCTACACCCCCTGAGCAAATTAAAGTTGAACCTAGTATTCTATGGTTAAAGATCTCTTGGCCGATAATATTGATGGGCATGTTATTTATTTCTGTGATGAAGCTGCTAGAATTGCTAGACCTGATACTAAAAATAAATATAGACCGGTTGTAGGCATGTCTGTTATTTCTGTTAAAATAGGAGATCATTGTTATCATGGCTTGTGTGATATGGGTTCTAGTGAAAGTGCAATACCACATTCCTTATACAAAGAAATTATGCATGATATTGCACCTGCTGAGATAGAGGAAATTGATGTTACAATTGAGCTTGCCAATAGAGACACTATTTCACCAATTGGGATTGTTAGAGATGTTGAAGTCTTGTGTGGGAAAGTTAAATATCCTGCTGATTTTCTTGTTCTTGGTTCCCCACAAGATAACTTTTGTCCCATTATATTTGGTAGACCCTTCTTGAATACTGTTAATGCTAGGATAGTCTGCAAAAAGGATGTTGTTACTATTGGTTTGGGGGATATGTCACATGAGTTTAATTTTGCTAAATTTCGTAGACAACCCCATGATAAAGAATTGCCTAGTAAAGATGAAATTATTGGTCTTGCTTCTATTGCCGTGCCTCCCAATGATCCGTTAGACAATATTTGCTCGACCATGAAAATGATATGTTTATGAATGAAAGAAGGGAAATAGATGAAGTATTCTTTAAATAGGGACCTATTTTGAAACACAATTTGCTTGTTGAAATCCTAGGAGATCCTCCTCCACCCAAGGGTGATCCCGTGTTTGAGCTTAAACCATTACCTGATACTCTTAAATATGTTTATCTTGATGAGAAAAAGATATATCCTATTTTTATTAGTGCTAACCTTTCTGAGCATGAAGAAAAGAAATTATTGAAAACTCTGAAGAAGCAGAGTGCTGCTATTGGATATACTCTTGATGATCTTAAGGGCATTAGTCCCACTCTATGTCAGCACAAAATAAAATTGGAGAAAGACGCTAAACCGGTTGTTGATCACCAACGACGGTTAAATCCTAATATGAAAGAAGTGGTAAGAAAATAAATACTAAAGCTTTTGGAGGTAGGTATAATTTATCCCGTTGCTGATAGTCAGCGGGTAAGTCTTGTCCATTGTGTCCCTAAGAAGGGAGGCATTATTGTTGTCCCTAATGATAAAGATGAATTGATCCCACAAAGAATCGTTACAAGTTATAGAATGGTAATTGATTTCCGCAAACTAAATAAAGCTACTAAAGAGGATCATTACCCTTTACCTTTCATTGATCAAATGCTAGAAAGATTATCCAAACATACGCATTTTTGCTTTCTAGATGGTTATTCTGGTTTCTCTCAAATACCTGTGTCAAAAGAGGATCATGAAAAGACCACTTTTACTTGCCCTTTCGGTACCTTTGCTTATAGACATATGCCTTTTGGTTTATGCAATGCACCTGCTACCTTTCAAAGATGCATGATGGCTATATTCTCTGATTTCTGTGAAAAGATTGTTGAGGTTTTCATGAATGATTTCTCCGTATATGGAACTTCTTTTGATGATTGCTTGAGCAACCTTGATCGAGTTTTGCAGAGATGTGAAGAAACTAATCTTGTCTTGAATTGGGAGAAGTGACACTTTATGGTTAACGGAGGTATTGTCCTGGGGCACAAATTTTCTGAAAGAGCTATTGAAGTCGATAAAGCTAAAGTTGATGCTATTGAAAAGATGTCGTGTCCTAAGGACATTAAAGGTATAAGAAGTTTCCTTGGTCATGCCGGTTTTTATAGGAGGTTCATTAAAGACTTCTCAGAAATTTCTAGGCCTCTGACTAATCTCTTACAAAAATATGTCCCTTTTATCTTTGATGATGATTATGTAGAAGCATTTGAAATACTTAAGAAACCCTTGATATATGCACCTATAGTTCAGCCACCTGATTGGAATTTACCGTTTTAAATTATGTGTGATGCTAGTGATTATGTTGTAGGTCCTGTTCTAGGACAAAGAGTTGATAAGAAATTAAATGTTATTCAATATGCCAGTAAAACTCTAGATAGTGCCCAGAGAAATTATGTTACTACTGAAAAAGAATTTTTAGCAGTTGTATTTGCTTGTGATAAGTTTCGACCTTATATTGTTGATTCTGAAGTAACTGTTCACACTGATCATGCTGCTATTAAATATCTTAAGGAAAAGAAATATGCTAAACCTAGACTTATTAGATGAGTTCTCTTGCTGCAAGAATTTGATTTGCATATTATTGATAGAAAGGGAGCTGAGAACCCCATTGCAGACAACTTATCTAGGTTAGAGAATGTTCTTGATGACCCACTACATATTGATGATAGCTTCCCTGATGAACAATTAGCTGTCATAAATGCTTCTCGTACTACTCCATGTTA
Organism: Aegilops longissima; assembly: GCA_021605205.1. NCBI lineage: Eukaryota > Viridiplantae > Streptophyta > Magnoliopsida > Poales > Poaceae > Aegilops > Aegilops longissima. The sequence continues at coordinate 200,081,422 of CM038676.1, forward strand.
TGCTGGTTATGCTAATTACATTGTTGCTAAATTTATACCACCTAGTTTCACATACCAGCAAAAGAAAAAGTTCTTCTATGATTTAAGACATTACTTCTGGGATGACCCACACCTTTATAAAGAAGGAGTAGATGGTGTTATTAGACGTTGTGTACCTGAGCATGAACAGGATCAGATCCTACGCAAGTGTCACTCCGAGGCTTATGGAGGACACCACGCTGGAGATAGAACTGCACATAAGGTATTACAATCCGGTTTTTATTGGCGCACTCTCTTCAAAGATGCCCGTAAGTTTGTCTTGTCTTGTGATGAATGTCAAAGAATCGGTAATATTAGTAGACGTCAAGAAATGCCTATGAACTATTCACTTGTTATTGAACCATTTGATGTTTGGGGCTTTGATTATATGGGACCGTTTCCTTCCTCTAATGGGTATACACATATTTTAGTTGCTGTTGATTACGTTACTAAGTGGGTAGAAGCTATTCCAACTAGTTGTGCTGATCATAACACCTCTATTAAGATGCTTAGAGAAGTTATTTTTCTGAGGTTTGGAGTCCCTAGATATTTAATGACTGATGGTGGTTCACACTTTATTCATGGTGCCTTTCGTAAAATGCTTGCTAAGTATGATGTTAATCATAGAATTGCATCTCTGTACCATCCACAATCTAGTGGTCAAGTAGAACTTAGTAATCGAGAGCTCAAATTAATTTTGCAAAAGACTGTTAATAGATCTTGAAATAATTGGTCCAAGAAACTTGATGATGCATTATGGGCCTATAGAACTGCATATAAGAATCCTATGGGTATGTCTCCGTATAAAATGGTTTATGGAAAAGCATGTCACTTGCCTCTCGAACTGGAACATAAGGCATATTGGGCCATTAAAGATCTCAATTATGATTTCAAACTTGCCGGTGAGAAGAGGCTATTTGACATTACCTCACTTGATGAATGGAGAACCCAGGCCTATGAGAATGCCAAACTGTTTAAAGAAAAAGTTAAAAGGTGGCATGACAAAAGGATAAAAAAGCATGAGTTTAAAGTAGGTGATTATGTGTTGCTATTCAACTCTCGTTTAAGATTTTTTGTAGGAAAACTCCTCTCTAAATGGGAAGGTCCTTACGTTATCGAGGAGGTCTATCGTTCCGGTGCCATAAAAATGAACAACTTCGAAGGCACAAATCTGAAGGTGGTGAACGGTCAAAGAATTAAACATTATATCTCAGGTAATCCCATAAATGTTGAAACCAATGTTATTGAAACCGTAACCCCGGAGGAATACATAAGGGACACTTTCCAGAAAGATTCAGACTCTGAAAAAGGAATAGGTATATGGTACGGTAAGTAAACCGACCCCAAAACAGTTCTAATGGCAATTTTTCTCCGTGTTGGAATATTTAAGAAAATAGGAAAAATAAGAAGTAGTCCGGGAAGGACACGAGGCGTCCACGAGGATGGAGGGCGCACCCCCTGCCTCATGTGCTCTCCGGACTCCGTTTTTTTGCACGATACTTCTTTTAGTCGGTAAAAATTCATTATATAATCTCCCGTATGTTTTGACCACCATACCACGCAAATATCCTTTTTTTTTTGTTTCGAGCTGTTCTTCTGGCAGATCTAGATCACCATGACGTCTCCAAGTGCCCCTAAGGACAAGTCCATTGAGATGCGTGAGGGGTTGCTGCACATCCGCGATTTTGAGGGACCAAGGAGGACCGGAAGCGTGGAGACAAGGCTCGAGGCAATGGAGCAAGAAGTTTTCAAGTGCCAGTTGATGGTGGAACATGGACTCGATGCCAATCATATAATGATCACGGAGTTCACCAACAACCACAAGATGGATGCCAAGAACATTGGGGAGACCATCTTCAAGCTTCACGAGAAAATTGAGCACCTCTAAGCCCAGATTTATGACCTGCAAAACCAAAACTATGAGTATGAATATGGATTCAAGAGGATGAGTTTGGCTGCAGATTTGAGGATCCTGGAGACTCGATCATCCTTTTACGATGGTGAGCCTATGCGTTGGAAGGTGGACGGCAAGCCTACATCATCAACAACTCCACCATCATCACCCCCGAGGAAATAGATATAAACACATGGGTATGGGCACTCCCCTTGGCAACTGCCAAGCTTGGGGGAGGTGCCCCGGTATCGTATCACCACCACACTCCTATCTTTACCGTTTTTCTTAGTTCGATCCTTTTGGTAATATCTTGATCTAGTAGAATAAAGTTTTAGTATGATTTAGTTTTGAGTTTTGCTTTATGATCCTTCTATGTAATCGAGTCCATGATCTATATATAATAAATATTCGCTTTGAGTCAAGGGCTTGATTATCTTGCTATGATCTTGAGGGAATAAAAGAAAGAATAAAAAGAAATAAAGAGATCGTATTGATCTTATGGAGAGTAATGACTTCACATATAAAAGAGTATGATGAATAAAAGTTGTTGAGAGTTGACAAACATAGTTTTGGTCATCATTGAAATTAATAGGAAGTAATAAAGAAAGAGAGGTTCTCACATATAAATATACTATCTTGGACATCTTTTATGATTGTGAGCACTCATTAAAATATGACATGCTAAAAAGTTGATGTTGGACAAGGAAGACAACGTAATGGGTTATGTTTTCTTATATCCGAAATAAAGTATATTGGCATGGATCATCCAACATGTTGAGCTTGCCTTTCCCCCTCATGCTAGCCAAATTCTTTGCACCAAGTAGAGATACTACTTGTGCTTCCAAATATCCTTAAACCCAGTTTTGACGTGAGAGTCCACCATATCTACCTACGAATTGAGTAAGATCCTTCAAGTAAGTTGTTATTGTTGCATGCACTAAAAATTGCTCTCTAAATATGTATGATTTATTAGTGTGGATAAAATCAGCTTTATACGATCTTCTGATGTGGAAGCAATAAAAGCGACAGACTGCATAATAAAGGTCCATGTCACAATTGGCAATATAAAGTGACGTTCTTTTGCATTAAGATTTCGTGCATCCAACCATAAAAGCACATGACAACCTCTGCTTCCCTCTGCGAAGGGCCTATCTTTTATTCTTGTCTTGTACCTTATACAAGAGTCATGGTGATCTTCACCTTTCCTTTTTACATTTTATCCTTTGGCAAGCACACTGTGTTGGAAAGATCTCGATATATATATATATATATATATATATATATATATATATATATATATATATATATATATATATATATATATATATATATATATATATCAATTGGATGTAAGTTATCATGAACTATCATTGTTGACATCACCCTTAAGGTAAAAGGTTGGGAGGCAGCACTCCGGCGAGCATGCTGGACTCCTTCGTCCCGCGGACGATGCACAGGGCTCTTCCCACGGCGGTGTCCGGGGTCTCCAACGAGGTGGCGCTGCTCGTCGCACGCACCCTGGGAAGAGCGCGATGTGGGCGCCGGCGTGGGCGTCTTGGAGGTTGCTGCATCGCCCGTGGGTGGCACAACAACACTCCTGGAGGGCCTCGCGCCGCCTGCGGGGGGCCCAGCTCCGTCTTTGGATTTGGCGGCGTGCGGCCCGTCGCCTGGCGCATGAATGACGCCGCTCGCCAGGCTCTGACTGCCAGCGCAATGTTGGTGCTCGCAGACTGCGGCCCGGGTCCTGTCCGTGACCGGCCCGCTGTTCTCCTGCACTGGCACGGGCTGTTCGGCTCCCGACGGGCCGATCGCCGTGATCGTCTTGTTCCTGGGAGCCATGGCAATGAAGAACTGCTAGGCTAACTACTAGACCAGATTCTCACAATTTCGCCCCCTACCTGGCGCGCCAAAGATGTCGATGGGAAACGACACCTATGGGATCACAAGAATCCACTACAAAAAAATACACTTCCGTGATGATACGTGTTTGTCACAGTAGGTTGGGTTTTTTGTCATGCATGTACATCCATGACAAATTTATGACAGAATCAAGATAGTCATACCTGTGCTGTCGTAGAAGTGTTCCATGACATTACCAAAATTATCATCACGGAAGTGTCCTCTTCCATGACGATAAATCACGCGTCACAGAAGTGCTTTCGTCAAGGGTGACCGACACGTGGCATCCACCGTAACGGAACGCCGTTAAGCTATCGGATCCGATAACCCGTTAACAGCCCCGACCAATGGGGATTTTCCACGTGCAAAATCGTCATTGGCTGGAGGAAACACATGTCGGCTCATTGTTGGGACAGATGTCATCCACTCAATAGACAGAAGGCGCCTATTATACGTCGACACGTGGCCCGGCCCAACAGAGGCCCATTCCTGTGAAAAGGCCAGCCCGTTTGACTTGGTCAAAAGGTGACGGGCTGGCCCATGGAAAGCCTGTTAACGGCCTGTTCGCATATAGGCCATTTATAGCCTGCTAACCCAAGGCCCGTTACGCCCTGCCCGAATTAGGACCAGTAGCGTCATCTGGGCCATCCAATATGATTCCAGCCCGTTTTCACTTCTGGCCCATGTATGGCCCATGACGTCTTTCGGCCCATATGAGGCCCTATGTAACTCTTGGCCTATTAACAGCCCGTGGTGAAACTGGCCCGTAATGAACAGTGCATCACTTTATACCCATTAATGGCCTGTTATTCAGTTGGGCCGTTTCCAGCCCATGTTATCTTTCAGCCTTCTCAGAGCCCATTTATTCTTGGGCTCATTTCGAGCATTTGTTTACTTACGGCCCGTTACCGTTATTTTCTGCTTGTGGGCCAAATTCAGCCCGTGGTTACAGTCGGCCCGTTTGTGGTTCGTTAATACATTGGGCCGTTTTCATAGCGTCATCAAATACAACCTATTAACGATGGCCCGTTATGGTCGGCCCATGAACGGACGATTCCAACTCTAGCCCGTTTACGGCCATAATGCGGCCTGTTATTGGCCCATGTTTGGCCAATCGATCATACGGCCCGTATAAGGCCCATTGATGATAGGGCCCGTAGAAGGCCCATTGTTTCTACGGCCCGTAGAAGGCCCAATGTTTCTACGGCCCGTAGAAGGCCTACTGTTTCTACGGCCCGTAGAAGGCCCATCGCTTCTACTGACGCGTAGGAGGCCCAAAGTCAAGACAAAGAATATTAGCCCATGGTTATTGTGGACTAGTTTTAAAAAATAGGTTATTGCAGCCACTAGCAAACTGCGGAAAAAGAACTGCACTGACTACAAGCAAACAAATAAACAAGACAACAAGGAAATAAATAAGCAAGCAACTTATGCTAGGCTATCACGGCTATTACACATATTACATCCACTGGGCATCAAAGTTCACCACCAGTGCAAATATAGGGAACACAAGAAGATATAAACGCCGCAGCAAAACAAGTCCGAATGAAACCACTTCGAAGAGTTCAATAAACAATATCCTGGTACCCATAATGTCGGCAAGATGCTTAGCAAGCTTATTAACTTTCTCTTGTTTGGCGCTTAAATCCTCCAGTATTGTTTGCACAAGAAAGTACGATCTGAATTCTGCAGGACTTCCTCGGTCCTTGACTTCTTGCCGCAAGACAGATGATCGATGCCTTTCAGCTTGTAGTCGACATCAAGAAGCGAAGTGATTCAGCAAATGAAGTTCAAGAGCTTGTGCCAGCCGATACCGCCAAGAATCTCGAACACTACATCAATGCAGGACTGTGGGGTTTTCTCACTGTCTACAAGATCATCTTTATCACCTTTCTTGGAGACCAACAGGGTTGTCTCACTATATTGAACCTTATCTGCATTACTTTCTCTACCATTGCATAGTGGGGTGCTCTTCTCCAATATTCTGTTTGCATACTACAAGAGAAACAAGCAGACACATCACAGGTTTAGCTTGTAGTATACCAAACTCATTTTGGTAAACCGTTCAAGAGTAAGGTGGACAGGATAACAACATGAAACAAACATATATCTATGTACTAAGGTCACTGTATTGTCCATATCATTCTAGTTTATGTTCCCTAATCAAGATAGAGACACAGTTCAACTCATATATTTTTAAGACACAGCAACATAGATAGAATATAAGTGTGAGAAACTACACAGCATTGGCAGCACTTGTAATGTGCATCACATGAGAACATAACTGTTTATACAACTTAAACTGAAATCAACATAGAGCAAGAAGTTAGAACAAAAATCCAGTTAAAGAAATAGGTTTAAAACATACATTGCGCCTTGGAGTTTCAATTGGATCCTTCAAATTGAAAGTAGTTGGTATGAGTAAATACAATGATGCAACAACAAAGGAGTATGGACCATAGCTACGGAATCTGACCTGAGAACAGTTGCTCTGCTGCTTTAAACATGGAGTTTGGGTTAGCTGTGGTGGTCTTCGTGCTTTGGGCACTGCAGTAGCTTTACAAACTGCTCGTGTGGGGGTACTCTGTGGTGGACATGGTGCTTTGTCAACTATAAGTGGGTTACTATCCGCTGGGGTTGCGGTTAGATGGGTTGTAGCTGGTTCTCTGCCCAGTGTGCAATATGGAAGAGTCTCGATTATGTGTGGTGGGGCTAGTTTGTGGGCCAGTACAACCATGGTTCTATCTGCATCGACGGGTAGCACTGTCTTTTGTGAAGAACGGGTTTTTGCTCCCATAGATACCGCCATCACCCCTCCAATTCAAATGGCTGATAAACAAGAAAAGAAATTGAACGTCTGAGACATTGTATGATAGATGATGTGGTAATTCACATATATGTTGTCTACCAAACATGACAAAGATGACACAATTTCACATATATGATGCCTAACTAAACAGGATAGCATGACACAGTTTCAGATATATGATGGATAACCTAACAGGATATAATGGCATAATTCAACATATGATGAGTACCTAAACAGATGACATGACAAAACTATATGATGTCTTTCTAAAATAGGTTGGGATGAAATAATTCACATACATGTTGTCTAAGTATACAGGATGGAATGATATAATTGACATAATTGATTCATATACTAAGAAGCTGGCACTCGCATGTATGATCTCTAAACTAAGTAGATAGAATTCAATATTGTGCATATGATGTCTAAACTAAGCAATGCAAGACACCATATGCATCATATGAGAAATATAAACATTGCAACTTAGAGCATACACCTCAGGTGGGATATAGGACTGGTCATCTGTCTCTGAATCCTCCTCCGAGGAGCTCCTCAGAACCATCGAGATATATGCTTCAACAGTACCATTGCTCGCTCAAGACCTTGTTTTCACTCCAGATTTTTCCATAACCGGCTCAAATGGCTGATACACATGAAGAGTAGTTCAATATACACAGATTGTCGACAAATGGAATATGTAATGAAAAAAAGATGGCATGAGATAATTCACATATATGATGCCTGGCTCCATGGCGGTGCATAATTCACATATATGATAACTGGCTGAAAAACATGGCATTGCATAATTCACATATCTGATATAGAAAGCAAACAGGAGGCATTCACACAAAGCATGTCTAATCTAAGCAGATGGCATGGCAATGCAAGACACCATATGCATGATATGAGCAATATAACCCAGCCAAGTTAGAGCATGCACCTCGGGGGGGGGGAATACGACTGGTCATCTCTCTCTGAATCCTCCTCTGAGGAGCTATCTGTAACCAGCAAGAAATCTGCATCGACAGGTAGCACCGACTTTCGTAAGACCTTGTTTTCACTCCATATTTTCCCATGACCGACTCAAATGGCTGATGCACAGGAAGAGTAGATGAATGTATAAACATTGCTGACAAATGGAACACATTATGGAAAAAAATATGGCACGATACAATTCACATATACGATGACTGGCTAAATAGGATGGCATTGCATGATTCACGTATATGATGCATGGCTAAAGAAGATGGCATTGCATAATTCCCATATACTCCCTCCATTCCTAAATATTTGTCTTTTTAGAGATTTCAAATGGACTACCACATACGGATGTATATAGACATATTTTAGAGTTTAGATTCACTCATTTTGTTCCGTATGTAGTCACTTGTTGAAATCTCTAAAAAGACAAATATTTAGGAATGGTGGGAGTATGATATAGAAACCAAACAGGTGGCATTCACACAAAGCAAATCTAAACTAAGCTGATGACATATAAGGTGTATAATGTAAGCAATGCAAGGCGCCATATGCATGATATGACCAGCATGCCAGGTTAGAGCAAACACCTCAGGTGGTAAACAGGCATGGTCGGCTCCTTCCGAATCTCCATCTGAACAGTTATCTTCCTCTGGAATACAATCTGAAATGCAGAGAGAGGGGGCACTTCACCACCATGGAGCAGCGTCGCATGACATTATATTCGCATGCAACGGTCTTCTCTTTTCTCTACATGTTCAAGATGCGATTGTGTACAATATCGACATGCATAATAAAAAATAGTTAGATTTTGTAAGGCCTAAGGGTGCATGCAAAAATCAAGACTGATGGTAGCAAACGAGTGGATGGATCCAAAACTAATGATAGCAGGTAGATTACAGCTTCAGTTTAAAAAGATAGACAATGGATCATCTATTATTTGTTGCCCACCCAACATGAACCACATAGAAGACCCCAGATGAACCAGATAGTATACAAATACTATTAGTTGCTGGCTCGATATGAGACCCATGGGCAATTCAAAACTCAAGATTGAACGATAAAGTAGCAGGTAATAATAACCGATGTATAACGTAAGCAAACACGAAAGACTGCGACCTCTCTTCCGGAACTGTCTAGTCCTCAGGTTCATCTGCTCAGTCGATGATGGTAATGCAGTTGGCGTGGCTGCCGGCAACGGGAAGATGATCTGAGGCGGTGAAAGAAAGTCTGCAGGGGGATCTCTCACTGCGAGGAACGCTTCGTCGATGGTGCACCTCGTGGGGTCGATGACGGCACGGCAGGAGCAGGACATAACACACGTAGTTTTCTTTGGCGCCAATCTAAAAATGAAGTAAATCTGTAAGGGCTCCTTAGAATTGGAGGATTCTATAAATGCAGGGACAGGAAAAACACAGGAATAGGATAGGAATGCACGTGCAAAACAGAGCATTTGGAAACATAGGATTTCAGTCAACCTGGGTGTTTGGCTCACATGAATTGGAAGAACAGAGGAATGGAGAAACAAAGTGATGCGATGAGTGTACAACCTCTTTGGGATAGCCTTGTGGACCTCAGCATCATTGGGTTGGACGTGGAGGATGGTGATGATGCTGGTGTGACTATGGAGGCGGGGAAGAAGATCTGAGGCCTCTGGAAACGGCGCTGAGGGTACTGCTCCGCTGTGATGGACGGTTCTGTCGTTGGAGCAGCTCCGCTAAGGTGTACGTCGACGAGGCTGAAGCATGACAAGACAAACAACTTTACTCTGAAGTGGGACCCTAATATCATCTGCAATAGATGATGTAAAATACATCACCAAAAAGTGCTAGATGTAAAACGCATCAGCCGCGCCACGGCCGCTCCGACAGATGTAAGTACTATTCACTCTGAACTTAATCAAGAAAATGAACTTCACAAATAAACTGAATTTTACTGTCGAAACTGATTGAACTAGTAATAGAGCATTGCAATAGATGTTTAGGGCGTTCGAGCACTAGTAGCAGAGAAGCAGTGATCTAAATCAGCAAACGCTCGAGCAGGGAATGCACTAGCAGAGAGCAAGTCATGCAGTAGCACCACGAGCAAGTGCTAAAGCAGCAACTCCTGTAGCTGTCGGAGGTCGTGCAGCAGCAGCAGCAGCGCAAGTGAGAGCAAGAGCAGAGCAGCAGCATGAACGAAAGCAGGAGCAGTGCAGCAGCGCGACCGACAGCAAGAACAGAGCCGCAACTCGAGCGAGAGCCGGAGCAGCTGCAGATAGTGCCTTTGTGGAAGTCGCCGCCGAGGAAGCAACGACATGGGGCAGAGACGCCGTGGATGATGTGGCCGGTGACGGCACCGTCGATGGAGACGCCATGTCTGCTCGGTATCGAGCACCGGCAGCCCCATGAGATCGAATAAAAGATAAAATGCAGCGGTGAGTGCAGAACCTCCTTGGTGGCGCCGAGTTGGCCTCGGCTTCATCAGAGGAATTGGTGAGGGTGTTGCGGTTCCGGTGGGGCAGGTCAAGATGATGCTGTGGGGATTGAGGTGGCGCGATAGACGAGGCGAACGTCGGGGCAACTCCTTGGAGGTGGAGGACGGGGCGGCTGATCCGGCGGGACGACGAGATCGATAACGGATCCTCATCCGGTGCGGTGGATGAGGGACGGCGAGCTGTTGCGGTGGACGACATAGTCGGGGAAGAGTCTCAGGCTGGGCGGCGGTCGGGAGGCCGACGGAGGAGCGTGGGGTTTCGCGGCTTTTGGCGGCCTCGGTGTACGAATGGGGGAGGAGGGGGCGAAGGGGGGGAGCCAAGCTTAGGGACGCGCTTGTCCAAATGTAGGGTAAGTTACAGCATACCCCACCGGTTTTGACACCGCGACGTGGAGCTTCATTTCCGCTGAGGGGTAGAAGGGGATTTCGCTTGTCCGCTGCGGGAGCGATTTGGATGAGGAGGGAGTTCTCGCGCGGCCCAAATTTCGATAACAAGGCGCGCGCTGGTTGAAGAAGCGGGAGTTTCAAAGCAGGTGAGACAAAAGATACTCGAGCTTGAAAATTTCGGGATAACAAGGTGCGGATTCCTTGTCGGCGTAACAAACTTAACGTGTAAAAAAATCATACAAGACACAAGAGAGTCATGTCCCTTTTACTATATTGCTATAGATGCCATTGAAAAACTACAAGAAAAATGTAAAAAATTGGGAGAACATGATTACCTCGCACAAGACCAAATCGATTCGCACTTCCCTCAACAACAACAAAAAACAAATCAATTGCCACCAAAGAAAGAGTAATGTCCCTTTTTATATGATTATAGATGCCATGATCTCGAATTTCAATTTTTGAATCCACGTTATGTTGAATTCGAATATATCATTAGGTGACCTTGTGGTTTATAATTGATGTAGTCATACATTTTGATCTTCCATCATATATGAACATTTTACTCCACCATGTGAACATATATATTATCGCTACCATATGGACTAAATTTGAATCTATTTTCCTTATTTGAATACGATTGTTGTCAAGTTATACAATAATTTAAATATTATCTTGATAACAAAAAGACATGCATATAGCAGTAATCATATTTCACTATGAACTACATGTACCAGACGCTCTCCAATTCAAATATCTGTATCCATTTTATGTTGAATTCAAATCATAGTACATTATTGGTCTAGGTAGCGAGATGTTCGGGATAACCTAAACCATGTTTTCATACGTATAATTTTTGGCTGAATTGGGACAAGTTTTGGTATAAGCCTCTTTCAAAATCGGAGATTCTCTCAACAAGCTTCGTGGTTCCGAGAGGGAACGTGTCACCTTTGTGTGCGAAACGATATACACTGCCTCCCCCCTGACTTTATTTACAAAGGCAACATAGAACTATATGAGTGCCCTGTTAAATTTTGGAATTATTTCGGGTTCATTTGGCCTTTTTATACATTAATTGAGTTTCTGGACTTTTAATGTGCATAATCTAAGTATGAATTGCATGCACATGCTCCGGTGCACCAAAGTGGGTTGAAAAATCACATTTGTGTCCTTGGTTTAATTTCTAGGTCCCATGGAAGAAATGAGAATGAAATTCAAACATCTGGGCGTCATGACTCTGCCGAGAACATCGAGAAACTTAGATTTTAAATTCATGTAATGAAACTTGGCATGGTGTCATGTCATGGCACTAACATGTTGTGGTAAAAAAATTGGGCCGATTTGGAAGCTCGTGGTTCTAAGAGGAACGTGCCCCCCCCGCCTTTGAGTTTCTTAACAAAGGCAACATAGAACTACATTAGTGCCATGTTAAATTTTGGAATTATTCCGGGTTCGTTTGTCGTTTTTTATAAATTAATTCAGTTTCTGGTCATTTAATGTGCATAAGTCAAATTTGAACTACAAGCACATGCTCTCGTGCACCAAAGTTGGTTGAAAATCACATTTGTGTCCTCGGGTGAATTTCTAGGTCCCATGCAAGAAATGAGAATAAAATTAAAACATCTGGGCATCGTGGCTCGCCGAGAACATTGAGAAACTTGGTTTTAAAATTCTTGTAAATCCAAAACACGCCTGAAAATCATGAAACTTGGTATGGATGTCATGTCATGGTACTACCATGTTGTGGTAAAAAATGGCGAATAGGAACAGATTTTGGTATAAGCTTCTTGCAAACCAAGCTTCTCTCAAGAAGGCTCGTGGTTCGAGAGGGAACGATCACCTTTGAGTGCGAAACGATATACGTTGTCCCCCTTGAGTTTATTTACAAAGGCAACATAGAACTACATGAGTGCCCTGTTAAATTTTGGAATTATTCCGGCTTCGTTTGGCCTTATGTACACATTAATTAAGTTTTTGGTCATTTAATGTGCATAATTCAAATTTGAACTACAAGCACGTGCTCTCGTGCACCAAAGTTGGTTGAAAAATCAAATTTGTGTCCTCGGGTGAATTTCTACTCCCATGCAAAAAATGAGAATACAATTCAAACATCTGGGCATCGTGGCTCGGTCAAGAACATTGAGAAACTTGGTTTTAAAATCATGAAACTTGGCATGGTGTCATGTCATGGTAGTACCATGCCATGGTAAAAAAAATTGGCCGAATAGGAACAAATTTTGGTATAAGCTTCTTGCATATCGGAGCTTCTCTCAAGAAGGCTCGTGGTTCTGGGAGGGAACATGTCACCTTTGTGTGCATAATTCAAATTTGAAATACAAGCACATGTTCCAGTGCACCAAAGTTGGTTGAAAAATCACATGTGTGTCCTCGGGTAAATTTCTAGGTTCCATGCAAGAAATGGGAATGAAATTCAAAATTCTGGGTGTCGTGGCTGGGTTGGAAACATTGAGAAACTTAGTTTTTTAATTCCTGTAAATCCAAAACACGCATGAAAATAATGAAACTTGGCTTGGTGCCATGGCATGGCACCAACATGTTGTGGTAAATTTGCAGTCCGATTTGCGAAGGCGCACTCATTAACAATCAACAAATCATTTTGGAACAAGTGCTATCACGTTACAATCGGAAACACAAGTATTATTGAAACCGTAGGCGTTCTACTTACTAGTACCATTTACGTGCCGCCATGCGTCCCCATTTTATATTAGCTAGGAGGCGCCGTGCAGGGTAGCTATTTGAGTACGAGAGGCGTGCGATCAGACCCCTGCGCGTGCTTATCGGGAGAAGAGCCCTTTGACCTCCATCTGCCGTCCACCTCTCTCCCAAGGTCTCCATTAATGGCGCTCGAGCCTCTGTTTAATGGTGTGGCTATGTCTCACTCAACTGAGATTTAAGAGAGAAAAAAGAAAATCTGACAGCATGGATCCTGATGTAAGATCCGATGGACCTATATAGCATCTACTGCGATTTATAGCAAGACTGATGAATATATAAGGACGATTTTTTTATCAAAGAAGGGCTTGCCCCTTCCGATTTTCATTACTGAAAACCACCACAATTCACAAGAAGTTCAGCACAACTCCAGCCTAACACGAAGGACTAAAAGTAACAGATTGAAATCACAACATCCCAAGAGGCCAACAAAGGCCAAACATCTGCGCTAGAACCCAACATTTCACAACCGACGACACAATCGACATCCTAAACCGATTATTACATCAAAAGAAACCAGGAAACTGAAGGAAGCCTAGCAGCAACTAGAAGAACAACAACGCCAGGGTCGCCACAGCAAGAGTTTTCTTCATTCCAGCCTCACAACATTGATCTTCCACAGAAAGATAAGGACGATTAATTGTCTTACATAATTAGAAAGATAATTAGAAAAGCCACATGCGGCTACGCCCGAAATACACAAGGGCAAAAGAAGAAGGAAGACAAGGATCTGGCTCGCTGATCTCTACTTTCTTGATGCGTTGCTGCAGGCCGCGGGAACTAGTCTCCGCGGCGAACGGCGATGAGCTCTTTCGTGTCCTCATGACGCTGCTTGAGAACATCCACGGATTCCTCCACCAGGCTTTGGCGCTCGTTGCGGAGCATGTCATTCTCGTCCATAAGTTTCTTGATGATGATGCCGGTCCACTTCAACAAGGCACTGGTCTCCTCCTGCTGGTCTCCACTTCGGACAATCTTCTCCCTCAGCAGGTCGCGCTCAGCCCGGAGCCTCTCATTGCCCTCCCTTAGTTGCCGGATGACGCCGGTAGCCTGTTCAAACGAGGCTTTCTCGTCGTCCTGCAACCTCGCCAAGCCGGAGATATGATCCATCTAGCTATGGACGATCGCATGCATGCGCCTGTAACAGTCGTTGCATGCCCGCGAAATTTTCGAGCAGCCGCGCGCCGCGCGGACATCTCTGCTGCATTCGTGGCGCGGCGAGACATCTCTGCTGCTTCCGCGGCGCGGCGGGACCTCCGTGCTTCTTCAGCGGCGCGGCGGGACCTCTGTGCTGCTACTTCCACGCGGCGGGACATGTCGGCTGCTCTCGCAGCGAGGCGGGACATCTCTCGTGCTTCCGCTTCCATGCTCGCCTCTCCACGGTAGCAATCTTCAACCTGTAACTCACGCTGGCCATGGCAGACGCAAGGGAAGGATGCTGAATGACTTGTTTGTTTTTGTGGATGAGGAGTTGAGGAGGAATGTGCAGTCATCCTGGCATACTAGTATTTATAACCGAGTACTAATATGCTCCTAAGTGGGAAACCGTTTAGGTTGTGATCGGTGTGAACAGGTTTGGAATTCAATATACTAGCGTGGTACTAATACGCTCCTAAGTGGGAAACCATTTAGGTTGTGATCGGTGGGAACAAGTTTGCAATTCAATATAGCATGGAGTAATTTGGTATGTGACGAGACGCAAGCTCAAAAACTTGTACTCTGAGTTTAGTAATACGTTATACAGGAAGAGAAGAGCTGCACGCATGCACTCGTCCTCTTACACACGCGTCTGTTTTTCTTGAAAAGGAGGATGATGACCCCCGGCCTCTGCATCTGGGAGTCACACACGCATCTGTAGCTACGAATTGTAGTGTTCTCAACCATCCGATTGGCTCTATCATGGATGTACCTATATACTAAAACATGTCTAGATACATCTATATTTTGACAAATGGAAGGCATGTATTGTGGAACGGAGGGAGTGCTTGTCATCAAAATTGATAAAAAGGGATGTGTCTAGAACTAAAATACATCTACATACATCTCCTTTTATCCATTTTGATGACAAGTAGTACTCTTACCCAAAGGAACTTTATATCCAACAGACACAAAATATCCGTTCGACTGTTGGAAATTACTGATCTGATGTCGAAGTAATTGCTGCAGCGCCACCAAAACCCACCATTTCTTAAGCTAAAGTAGACCAAGGTAATCTCTATATTAGCATACTACTAAGATAAACAGAAGGCACTGTCGAAACATTTAGGACGTGAGCTTGTCAATCTGAATGTGGAGGGACACAAGCTTAGCTGCGGCCAGCAGCTTGGGCGGAACTGTCAAGAAGGTCAGCTCCTGCACGTCGACGTCGCCGGGATCCTTGCTGCTTGTCACCTCCATTTCCACCTTGACAGCGTCGGTCGTGCCTTTGGGCTCCCCCGGCGGGCCGTTCGCCCACAGCTTGGCCAAGTAGTGCGGCAGTGGGGATGCCCCCGCCGATGCGCATTTAATCGACACGGCGATAGGCGCGCCCGATGTCGAGCACGCCGCCGACCAAGAAAAACGCGGCGGTCCTCCTCCTCGAACAGCAAGAGTCGTGGCTCGGCAAAGGGCACTTGCAGCCGGAGCACCTTGCCGATTGGATCCCGTGCACGGCATGGGATGCGCGGTGCTGATGTGGTGGTAGAGCGCGCGCGGGGCCTTCGTAGCCCTTGAGACACGCACGGGCATTTGCAGGCGCGAGCGACACACGCCTCGGTGATCGGCGAGCTTGTGGTAAGTGACGAGAGCCCACAGCCTTCGTGCGGGCACTCCACCTCACCGACGAAAGGACGGAGTCCACCGCCGTGTTCGCGCGCCGAAGCCACCGCGCCACACTTCTTCAGCACTCGCCGCTGGTTCCCGGGCGCCGACGCGGCAGTCCGCGTAGGACAGGTGCCCTCCCTTGCACTGCAGAAATCAATCCAACAGCACATCAATTAAGAAACATGCACCTTGCTCAATCAGTCGAACGGACGAGGTTTATTCGAACCTCATACACTGGAGGCGTCAAGTGGCGGAGGCACAAGGGGCAGTGGAGCATGGTGAGGTCCATCAAGACCTTAGAGAGCTCCATCGTCGGGCCATGTTCTTGTTCGGTCTGCATGATCTCGCCCTCCTCGTTGCACAACCATCCTTCAAGGTGCATTAAATCAACACATGCAAGTACTATCAAAAGAAGAGTCACGGCATGCATGCATGCATTGTAATTAATGCACCGGTAAACGCAAATTATTGAAATATATCGAGTGCAGTGCTTTGATGTGTCGCGTCAACTCGTACATCAACAAGAAGTTTGATTATCCTCTCCTCGCGGACTTAATCGCACTCTGCCTTTGGCTGTATGACAGGTTGGCCACACACTGCCGGGCCCACCTGTCATACACGCAAAGACAGGAGCGTCCCTCCCTCGCCCATGAGCGTGGTGGCTGACAAGACTAGGAGAAGCTTTCGCTACATGCTCTCCCTCCCGCACGCGGTGGACATGCAGCAGTTCAATCGGTGCCAGATGGCCAGAAGCGTACTGTAGTACTCCTCGAGTGCAGTAGTACACCATCATTGTTCGACTTCCCGAAGAGGCGAAGAGCCAAGCGCAGCCCGGACGCTTGTGTGGCAGTTTCATGTGTAGAGTAGTCTAGATAGCGTGTACCATGCCTGTAAGCTTAAAATCGTTGGGGTCGGCTCCATGCTATGTGGCCGTCTCGAAGTTTTTTTTTAAATTAAAATAGACTTTTGGCCCTACCTGTCACCCTGGTGATTGTAGTTTGCACGCTCATCTGGTCAAGACAGGAATATATATTTTAATTTGTTTTTTTTATTTCAAAAAGGGGGGACTCCCCAGCCACTGCATTAGAATGATGCATACGGCCACATATATTTTAATTTGTGGTGGGTAAATGTTAGAGGTTGCAGCAAATATATTGTACACTGCGGGTCTTTCAGCCAAGTTTAGAGGCAAGCATGTGGGGCCAGTGCTATGATGTGTCGCGTCAACTCGTAGAACGAGGAGAAGCTTGATATTACTACACGCCTTCTCCCTCGCCCATGCGCGCGGTTGCTCGCAAATGAGGACATGCTTTTTCTTAGTAGTAGTACTTCCACAACAAGCTATCCGTCCCGCTTGGCCATGGGACGGACATGCAGCAATGGATTCGACAATCGTAGAAGCAGTAGTAGTAACATCATCGTTCGCCTTCTCAAGAGGCGCAGAGCCAAGCGCAAACCGAACGCTGCGAGTTGCAAACATTGAGCACGATATAGCCAGGCTCTTGATGAGACAAAATTGCTATGTGAACCCACTATTGTACTAGTACGCATAACTACTTGCTAGTATAGCCCTGTAAACCGTAAAGGAGTATTTGCCCTTCTATAGATTTCAACAAGTGACTAGACTACACCGAGACGGAGTACATATGGAGCAAAATGAGTGAATCTGCATCGTAAATAAATACGCATTAGTTCTATCGCTTTCTCTCCGAGGTGCACAATATTGAGTATACCGACTAGTCTCTTTTGACACGCATTTACGTTGTTATTTTTTGACACAAGATGACGCAAGCGCTCATATACACGCGCATACACTCACCCCTATGAACGCACACACGCACGGCACTATCATCTTGAAATTTATGAAGTCACCATAGGCACCTCGTCGCCGACGGGTCCATAGGTGCTTGAATGCCAAGCAGGAAGAGGGTAGCGGTTCCCGAGACGTTGAACGGTCAATGATGCATCCTCAATTACATGCAGAGGGAATTAATTGGAGAAGCAGACTAGAGCCAGCACGATGTGAATGCAACAGAGTTTGGACTCTCATATAATAAAGGCGCCCCACCACTCCAATCCATCTACTCCCAAGTCTCTGCACAACACTGCTCACTCCAATCCAAGACCAAGTGACCAGAAGCCACAAGCACCTATGGAGGCGATGGACGCGAGCGGCAGTCGGCTGTGCCAAATCATCCAAGGCGCCGGCCTGCGGCCCAGCACCGCGCCGCGTTTCCACACGATGCTGGTGACCGCAGACATCGTAGCCCTTGCCGACGCCGGCTTCACCTCTCGCATGGACGACATGATGGTCAACTCCATCTGCAAGTTCACCGCCGGCAAGAAGCGCGTGGATGACCTTGCCGTACTGCTCCAGCCCGCGCGCCCAGGCTCCTCATTGCTTGCCACCCTCATCGGCCTACATGGTGACGAACTCTTTCAAGCCCTGGTGGCCCTGCAGGTGCCGGAGGTCGCGACGAAGAATGTGCACCTCGAGGCCGCGCTCGCGGCGCAGCGCCTCGCCATGCAAGAAACCGTCGACCTGCACATCTACGTCTACGAGGAAATCTTCTACATAGGCCACTACAAGGCAAGCGAGGACAGAAAGACGTTGGCCTTCTTCCAGCGGCTGGAATCTTTGGACGCCATTGTTCAGAAGCACGTCGACCTAGCCACGAAAGCCACTGCTACTTTGGCGTCGTTCGCTGGGCCGGCGCCCTGAGTCGAGGAGGTGGACGTCGTCGATGGATGCATCTCTTCTTCTTGCCTCCTGTAACCAGCAATGCATCGCCTCGTGGCCTTAATGTTTTATTAGTATAGTACTCTCTCCGTTCCCAAATATAAGTCTTTCTAAAGATTCCAGCAAGTGACTACTACATACGGAGCAAAATGAGTGAAGCTACACTCTAAACTATGTCTTCATACATCTGTATGCTGTATTCCATTTGAAGTAGTATCTAAAAAGGCCTATATTTATGAACAGAGGGAGTATATGGCATTTTTTATTCTAGTCGTAACGTTTTCACTGTGAGGTGGGGCCGCAGTTGAGCAAACCCACCCCACCCACCGGGCGTCGGCCGAGTTTAAAGTTAGAAGAGAGAAACGAGGGAGGAGGGCTAGCCATAGCACGGACGCTGTTGTCAGATGGGACTCGTGTTTATAGAATAGGAGTACTGAGCACTATTGCCTCTTTTTCTTGAGGAAAAAATTAGTCGTATGTCTAGTACCACTAGTTGGGTGTGTGCGACCTATAGCTGTCATCACTTTAGGTCTACTTTTCGAACCGTGGCTACGCTTCACAGTACATATTTTTCACGCATTTATCCTCCTATATGTACTCCTAGGCTATTTCCACGTGCTCCCATTCGCCGACATGTGGGACATAGAGCATCTGGGTCGTAGTGCATGCACGACTCGAAGCATATGCCGGGGTACTTTACATTTCAAACCTCACGAATTACATGCAAACCCCCGCAGAAGAATAAATAAATCAATGAATTACTACATGAAACCGGATTATTTTCATGGAAACCGGAGCACGTTCATTAAATTTTGGACATAACACGTTTACAAAAAATGATCGGACCTAAACTAGTCTAAGGGCCTCTTTGATTTTTCCCGAAAAAAAGGGCCTCTTTGATTCGCAGGATACTGAAAACATAGGTATGGGGAAAGTATGATGGCGATGAACCAAGACGAGGAGAACTCTAACTCAGTTTGAGGCTAGAGTTAGATTCTAACCCTGAACTAACTCTAAACCAAAGAGGTGTATGGATGGCAGGGTTAGATTGACAATAAATGCTCTATCTCAATCATTTGAGTACTTTGGACCCTATTTTTAGTCAGACTAAAATAAGTCACTTGGATCCAAGCACCCTCTTGGTGTGGCCGGCTCTTCTATGGCCTCCTCCCGCTCACAATTGACATAAACAAACCATCTATACAATCAAGCATGCAAAACATGATAATTTTTACTTTGTCCATACAAATGAGATATCCCACTTAAACATACAAGTCATTAATCAAGCTTCACAAAATAAAAAAACACTTCATGAAACAAAGAATGAGCTAACTCATCACGGAAGTTGTCCACGATAGGGAGGGAGCCCGGAGCCCCTCATGCACCGAGGGTGGAGCTCGCCATCGTCGCTCTGGAGGAAGGCTCTGTAGAGCCCAAGCCCCGAACCCCTCCCGACGCTGCCCTTGAAGTTGAGGTCGACACCGGCATGGGTAGCAGGGCCGCTTGTCACGATCGAACTTAATCTTTGGGCCTCTATAAATAATGCAAGCCTGTAACTAAAATACCTAGAAAGGTGAACTGAATCTTTGGGCCTCTAGAAATAATGCAAGCCTGAAACTGAAATACCTAGAAAGGTGAACTAAATCTTTGGGCCTCTAGAAATAATGCAAGCCTGAAACTTAAATACCTAGAAAGGTGAACTGAATCTTTGGGCCTCTAGAAATAATGCAAGCCTGAAACTGAAATACCTAGAAAGGTGAACTAAATCTTTGGGCCTCTAGAAATAATGCAAGCCTGAAAATGAAATACCTAGAAAGGTGAACTGAATCTTTGGGCTTCTAGAAATAATGCAAGCCTGAAACTCAAATACCTAGAAAGGTGAACTGAATCTTTGGGCCTCAAGAAACAATGCAAGCCTGAAATTGAAATACCAAGAAAGGTGAACTGAATCTTTGGGCCTCTACAAATAATGCAAGCCTGAAACTGAAATACCTAGAAAGGTGACCTGAATCTTTGGGCCTCTAGAAAGATTTATTACCTCCTCAAGCAGCATCAAACAATTCCATGCGTGCACCACAAATCTATAGCAAGTTTGATCAGGATCTACTTTTCCAAATCAGAATTAGCGCTAGAGCAAGCAAGATCAATGATATGGCCGTGAGACAGAGAAGGAACGAACAAACTCACCCCTCTTGCGACTTCCCTGGTAGATGCGCCGCCGCCGCACACGTCTGAGTGAGAAAAATGACTGGTGAAGGGGGAGCGGGGCGACCTTCGAAGGTCGGAGGGAGAGGGCGGCCGGAGTAGGGCGGCGGAGGCCGAAAGGAGAGGGTGGCGGAGAGAGAGAGGGGAGCGGCGCTTGGGCGGGCGGCCCTATGGGGAACAGAGAGGAGTCGTCATGAGAGGGGGGAGATCTCAAAGGGCAGGTGAGATATTTTTAGGGAGCGATCTGGTGCGAGCAGGTGAGATTTTTAGTTCTCTTTTAGTGGGCCCAGGATAACTAACCCAATTAGAACCTCTCCACCGGCTAGTTTTTTAGCTGGGTTAGAGCAAACTAGCTCAAACTAACCCCTCTTGTTTCGATAATTTGAGGCTATTTCAACCCAAAGTAGCTCTAACTCGTGGATCCAAACAAAGAGGAGTGTTACTGTACATGCTACAGTGTGGACCGTAGCACATTGTTTTTATGGCCATATCACCACATTATTGTTTTCTACTGCTGGTTCACTGGGCTACCGCGGTTCGCACGGCTGGCTCACTGAGCTGCCGTGGTTCGCATTCCTCCGACCTGAGTAGTACTCCCTCTGTTCCTAAATATAAGTCTTCGTAGATATTTCACTGTGGACCACATACGGATGTATATAGATGCATTTTATGTGTAGATTCACTCATTTTTCTCCGTATGGGGTCCATAGTGAAATCTCTCCAAAGACTTATATTTAGGAACGGAAGGAGTAGTATAGTACTAGTATATACCGCATCATTCTTTGCTCCTTCTTACTACTCCGACATGTGGGAGAGCCAGCATCCGGGTCGACGTGTCATGCACCAGATTAGAGCGTGGAATGGAAGGGGGCATCACCCGGTCGGGCGCCAGAATTCATGACTATAGTGAGTGGTCATATCACAAGTCTTTCCAGCAGAACGCACCGTCAAATCGCTTTAGCCCCACTCGCCACCCTCCTCGCCTCTCAAAACCGCCTACCCAAAACTGTCAGCACAGACGCCCGGAAAAGCCCGCCCTCAACTTTTAACTACGCGAAAATAGTTCGAGCTTGTTCGTTCTATATAAATACAGTACTTATCAGTATGTTTATTCACCCGTGGGGTTGTTCAATGAATGGAGGGGCGGGAGCACAAGTGAACAATACTACCTCATGCAGGTTTATTGGTCCCCATTGTATTTCGTGCCAAATTTTGACCATAGATTAAACTAAGAAAATGTTCACGCATGTCACTAAACATTATATTTTTCAAAACTATGTTCAAATACGAATTCAATGAGATAATTTTTCTTGACATGCATTAACATTTTGTTAGTTAAATCTTTAGTCAAAATTTGGCACAAACTATAAAAGGCACCTATAAACCAGGACGGAGGTAGTACTGTAGTAGTAGTAAGTAGGAGTCGTAGAGTAGTCACCTTAAATAGAGAGTTTCTTTTCTTTAATGCCACGTACACAAATTGAAACGCTTGTTGTGGAGAGAAAAAAGATAATCACTCCACTATATATGGACGCAGGGGCCTGAGCGCTTGCTTTACTTGGGTTGCTCTCTTCATTCTCTCATCCTCTCCAGATATAAACAAGACAGCGGTAGCGACATTTTCTCTCTGCTCACCGCTGGTCACAGATCCGCCGGATCCTTCGGCCGTGTGTGTAGAGGACTAAAAGGTGCATCGCTCACGCGGTCATCGCCACCGGGAGGAAACCCACTAATGCCGGAGGGGCCCGATCCTCTGCGTGCTGTTCTCTCCGACACACTGGCTCGGGAGGTCCTCCGACCCTTCTTCCTCCCTGCCGATTGTCCGCAGATCCGACCTGCCGCCGACATCCCGCAACCCTCGGTATAAGTTCTTCGAAAGCGGCCTTGCTCTACTGCTCCAGCTTCCCACGTGTCTGCATGTGCATCTTTTTCTACTCCCATCAGCTCTTCCAAAGCCACCTAAATTGTTAGTATTATTAGAGGTAAAGCTACTTCATGCATTCGAATCTAGGGCATTGTTCAAACAACGAAGAAAGGGGGGAAAGTTGTAGCATGAATCTTGGACTTGATTCAAAGAGGAAATAATATGGTAAGAGTAGTAGAGACCAGATACCCAACCGGTCTCTTGGTTGAAAAGGGAAATAATGGAAAATCACATTACAAACTGGATAAGGAACAGATCTATTATTGGTTAAAAAAAGGATAGAAAGTGGCGGCTGGTGGACAAGTCAACAGAGTATGTCCAGGATTAGATTTGCTGCCATCACATAGTAAAAGGTCTCCAGGATTAGATTTGTTGCCCTCACATAGTAAAAGGTCTCAGGATTAGATTTGCTACCCTAACATAGTAAAAGGTCTCAGGATTAGATTTGCTGCCCTCACATAGTAAAAGGTCTCAGGATTAGATTTGCTGCCCTCACATAGTAAAAGGCCTCTAGGATTAGATATGCTGCCCTCACATAGTAAATGGTCTCCAGGATTAGGTTTGCTGCCCTCACATAGCATGAACAAGCTCGGCATCACCACTTTATGCCTCCTTGTAGGTACATTGTGCTGATGCGTCCACTGTTGCATGCCCTTATACCAACCTTTTGCTTTTTTTTGCGGGTAAACCAACCTTTTGCTGTAAGGGCGCATGTAAAATGAAGCGATCACACTATTACCTTAGGGACATGTCTAACCAGTGTTATTGTTAATCTAATGCCTCCAGTGATAGGATGCAATTAAACTGTGTTACAAATGGCACTCCGCTGTTTTCCCCAAAGATGATAAGTAAGTTGCTCCTTTACGCTCTTTGAGTGTCCTAGTGTCCCCACGGTCCCATGCCCTTAAACCAACTCTTTAGCTGTTGTTGATTTACTGTGTCTGGTAAATAAGCAATGCCACCATTAAAGTAATCCCATATCTGAGGAATCTCATTGTTGATCGTAATGCTTCTGGTAACATGAAGCATTGCTGACGTTTTAAAATTTCTACTGTCCTTGCGCTATTGACATGAACATAATTAAGATGCTTCTTTTCATTTTGTATATGTTTCTTATATTCTTATTGACCAGCAACTGTTTACTTTCTATCATTTTGTGCAGATAGGGATATCCATTACCTTTTGGTGAACTGCACAAAACACTCTTTTTTTGAATGAGTGTCTTGTGTAGTTCAACTAAAATGTCGCATGGGCAACATCTCCCAATTTTGGTGGAACTGCACAAAATGGTTAAACTAAAGTGAAACCATGCTCTCCTGTCTCCTTGTTTGTGCTATGCAAACATGCTGTGCAAACAGGAATACTCTACTACAGATGTTGTGACGGTCAAGAGCAACATCTCTCAATTTTGGTGGAACTGCACAAAATGGTTCAATTAAAGCGAAATCATGCTCTCCTGTCTCCTTGTTTGTGCTATGCAAACATGCTGTGCAAATAGGAATACTCTACTACAGATGTTGTGACGGTCAAGAGCATTCGCCAAGTTCTTCGATTGTATGGCATGGCTAGCCAAGATGGATTTAATCCCGATATTCACTTTATCAAAAGGCTCTAATGGGTTGGTTCTGAATCTTGCAAGCTGGGAATCAGTGAGATGTGTAGTCATCTTTGTTGTACTTATTATTTGAATCTTATTTGTTGGTTCTAAATCTTGCAAGCTGGGAATCACCATAGTGGGTGGCTGACTTGTGGGCCTACTAAGTTGACGAGGACGGAGGGCTTTGTCAACTTAGTCAATATGAACGATTCTAGCTCCAGTGACCGTACGATGTCCATCAACGGCCATAGTGCTTCTTCAACCTCTGGTCTTCTTGCTCCAGCCGCCCAAAGCAGCGCCGGTCGTGCCGCGTGCTCCTGCCTCTCGTGGGTCGGCTGTGATGCCGCTGAGGCCTCACCGCCCCTACTACTCCCACCGCTGGCCCAGGGTATCCTCTACTCACCCACACCCCTGTTATTCTCAAGGGCGACAAAGAGCCTCATGCCGCAGCCGAACCAGTGAACCCTCGTACTCCTCTCCACATGGGCATCCACTGCCACGTCTTCCCCGGCTCCTCGTCATCCCCTTCCTAGGCCTTGCCGTCGTCCACCGCCTTGGTGCTCTCGGCGCGGCGTGGTCAATGTGGTCAACGACCGACTTCCATCGAAAGAGTACTGTACGTGGAGAGGCTGACAGCAGGGTCCAAGGCCACAACCCAGTTTTTTTGTGATTTGCCAAGTAAGTCGCTTTGTCAGGCCTGTTGGGCTGCAAATCTTTCAAGACGAGGAGAGCTTCATTTGGCTGGCCGAGGAAATGTCCTATCAGTAATGAGAAATGGGTTGTACATTTTTAAAACACATCAAACCGGTAATTAGTTTCAAATATCTTTTTTTCATTTCGAGATTTTAAATTAAACTAATTTTTATGCGTGGAGAATTTGTTGGATTTTGTATTTATATACATTCATTTTTAAAATCAGTTTGAATGTGAGTAGAAATTTCGGGATTAAAAACAGTTCGGACCGCACCGAAATATGCAAAACTTCGTATAATTTTTTAACCGTGGCCACAATATGGGCTGTAATGCTAACAAAAAGAATATGGGCTCCAAACAAAACCTTAAGAATTAGCAAATGGGCTGTAAATTATTAGAAATAATGGCAGATGGGCTGTATGTTGTTATCCACAGATTTGAGGCTTTCCTAAAAAAAGGTTGACACACAAGCAGTGACTGTTGGATGGCCATCCAACGGCCGTCGTGATTCTTCAATCTCTTCTCTTCCTGCTCCAGCCGCTCAAACAAGCGCCGGCGAGACAGCCTGCTGCCTTCTCCCTGCGGTCGGCTGTGCTGCCACGCAGGCCTCACGGCCCCACCGTACTCCCATCGCTGGCCTAGCCATCCCTCTACTCACCCACACCTGCTGTTATTCTCCGGCGACGGCAGACGAACCAGTAAACCCTCGTTCAGTCGTACATCCCTCCGCGTGGGAAACAACTGCTAAGTCTTCCCTATCTTCGTGTCGTTCCCTTCCTAGGCCTCGTCGTCGTCAACCGCCCTGGTGCTCTCGGCGCGGCCTGGTCAACATGGTGAACGACTGACATGCATCTGAAGTGGACTGTACATGGAGAGGCCGACAGCTGGGTCCACGGCCGCATGCAAGGAAATGCCTCCTTATTACAGCAAAAAATAATGATTCCTCCACGACATCGAGGACCCACCGAAGGGCCTCGGTATTTCGTGAAAAAACTGCTACCGCCACGACATACTCGGACCCACCAGCTATATCTTCAAGACGCAAGGAAGTGCCTCCTTATTAGGCACAAAAAAAAATGAATACTCCCCGTTAGCTGGGACCCAAAGATAGTGGCAGGCTGACTTGTGGGCCTACTAAGTTGACGGGGACGGAGGGCTTTGTCAACTTAGTCAATATGCACGATTCTAGCTCCAGTGACCGTACAATGTCCATCCAACGACCGTAGTGCTTCTTCAACCTCTGGTCTTCTTGCTCCAGCTGCCCAAAGCAGCGCCGGTCGTGCCACGTGCTCCTGCCTCTCATGGCCGGCTGTGATGCCGCGGAGGCCTCACCGCCCCTACTACTCCCACTGCTGGCCCAGGGTATCCCTCTACTCACCCACACCCCCTGTTATTCTGCGGCGACAGCAGCCTCACACCGCAGCCAAACCAGTGAACCCTCGTACTCCTCTCCGCGTGGGCATCCACTGCCGCGTCTTCCCCGGCTCCTCGTCGTCCCCTTCCTAGGCCTCGCCGTCGTCCACCGCCTTGGTGCTCTTGGCGCGGCGTGGTCAATGTGGTCAATGACCGACTTCCATCTGAAGAGTACTGTACCTGGAGAGGCTGACAGCTGGGTCCAAGGGCACAGCCCAGTTTTTTTGTGATTTGCCAAGTAAGTCGCTTTGTCACTCCTGTTGGGCTGCAAATCTTTCAAGACGAGGAGAGCTTCATTCGGCTGGCCGAGAAAATGGCCTATCAGTAATGAGAAATGGGCTGTACATTTTTAAAACACATCAAACCAGCAATTAGTTTCAAATATCTTTTTTTCATTTCGAGATTTTAAATTACATTCATTTTTATGCGTGGAGAATTTGTTGGATTTTATATTGATATACATTTATTTTTAAAATCAGTTTGAATGTGAGTCGAAATTTTGGGATTAAAAACAGTTCGGACCGCACCAAAATATGCAAAATTTCGTATAATTTTTTAACCGTGGCCACAATATGGGCTGTAATGCTAACAAAAAGAATATGGGCTCCAAACAAAACCTTAAGAATTAGCAAATGGGCTGTAAATTATTAGAAATAATGGCAGATGGGCTGTATGCTGTTTTCCATAGATTTGAGGCTTTCCTAAAAAAGGTTGGCCTTTAGCAAAGGATCGTTGGATGGCCATCCAACGACCGTCGTCTTCTTCAATCTCCGCTCTTCCTGCTCCAAATTATTCAAACAAGCGCCCGGCGGACTGCTGCTCCCTCCTCCCTCGCAGCCGGTCTGTGCTGCCGTGCAAGCCTCACCGCCCACCGTACTCCCATCGCTGGCCTAGCCATCCCTCTACTCACCCACGCCTCCTGTTATTCTCCGACAACGGCAGATTTAACCAAGAAACCCTCGTTCAACAGTACTCCCCTCCGCATGGGCAACAACTGCGGAGTCTTCCCTGCCTCCGTGTCGTTCCCTTCCTAGGCCTCGCCGTTGTCCACCGCCCTGGTGCTCTCGGCGCGACCTGGTCAACGTGGTCAACGACCGACATGCATCTGAAGTGGACTGTGCGTGGAGAGGCCGACAGCTGGGTCCACGGCCGCACGCAAGGAAATGCCTCCTTATTACGCGCAAAATAATGATTCCTCCACCTGACATCGGGGACCCACCAAAAAGGCCTCAGTATTTCACGAAAAGAACGTTACCGCCGCTGACAGCTCGTACCCACCAGCTATATCTTTTCACGCAAGGAAGTGCCTCCTTATTACGCACAAAAAAAATGAAAACTCCCCCTGTTAGCTGGGACCCAGTATAGTGGGAGGCTGACTTGTGGGCTACTAAGTTGACGGGGACGGAGGGCTTTGTCAACTTAGTCAATATGCACGATTCTAGCTCCAGTGACCGTACGATGTCCATCCAACGGTCGTAGTGCTTCTTCAACCTCGATCTTCTTGCTCCGGCCGCCCAAAGCAGCGCCGTCGTGTGCTCTCGCTCCTGCCTCCCGTGGCGGGCTGCGATCTGGCGGAGGCCTCACCGCCCCTACTACTCCCACCGCTGGCCAGGCCATCCCACTACTGACCCGCACCTTCTGTTATTAGGCGGCGACGACATCCTCACTCCGCAGCGAACCAGTGAACCCTCATACTCCTCTACGCGTGGGCATCCACTGCCGCGTCTTCCCCGGCTCCGCATCGTCCCTTTCCTAAGCCTCGCCGTCGTCCACCGCCTTGGTGCTCTCGGCGCGGCATGGTCAATGTGGTCAACGATCGGCTTCCATCGAAAGAGTACTTTACGTGGAGAGGCTGACAGCTGGGTCCAAGGGCACAACCCAGTTTTTTTGTGATTTTCCAAGTAAGTCGCTTTGTCAGGCCTGTTGGGCTGCAAATCTTTCAAGACGAGGAGAGCTTCATTCGGCTAGCCGAGGAAATGTCTTATCAGTAATGAGAAATGGGTTGTACATTTTTAAAACACATCAAACCGGTAATTAGTTTCGAATATCTTTTTTTCATTTCGAGATTTTAAATTAACCTAATTTTTATGCGTGGAGAATTTGTTGGATTTTGTATTTATATACATTCATTTTTAAAATCAGTTTGAATGTGAGTCGAAATTTCGGGATTAAAAACAGTTCGGACCGCACCGAAATATGCAAAACTTTGTATAATTTTGTAACCGTGGCCACAATATGGGCTGTAATGCTAACAAAAAGAATATGGGCTCCAAACAAAACCTTAAGAATTAGCAAATGGGCTGTAAATTATTAGAAATAATGGCAGATGGGCTGTATGTTGTTTTCCACAGATTTGAGGCTTTCCTAAAAAAAACGTTGGCCTTTAGCAAAGGATCGTAGGATGGCCATCCAACGGCCGTCATGCTTCTTCAATCTCTGCTCTTCCTGCTCCAGCCGCTCAAACAAGCGCCGGCGGGACTGCCTGCTCCCTCCTCCCCGCAGCCGGCTGTGCTGCCGTGCAAGCCTCACCGCCCCACCGTACTCCCATCGCTGGCCTAGCCATCCCTCTACTCACGCACGCCTCCTGTTATTCTCCAACAACGGCAGACGAACCAGTAAACCCTCGTTCAGTCGTACTCCCCTCCGCATGGGCAACAACTGCGGAGTCTTCCCTGCCTCCGTGTCGTTCCCTTCCTAGGCCTCGCCGTCGTCCACCGCCCTGGTGCTCTCGGCGCGACCTGGTCAACGTGGTCAATGACCGACATGCATCTGAAGTGGACTGTGCGTGGAGAGGCCGACAGCTGGGTCCATGGCCGCACGCAAGGAAATGCCTCCTTATTACGCGCAAAATAATGATTCCTCCACCTGACATCGGGGACCCACCAAAAAGGCCTCAGTATTTCACGAAAAAAACTTTACCGCCGCTGACAGCTCGGACCCACCAGCTATATCTTTGCACGCAAGGAAGTGCCTCCTTATTACGCACAAAAAAATGAAAACTCCCCCTGTTAGCTGGGACCCAGTATAGTGGGAGGCTGACTTGTGGGCTACTAAGTTGACGGGGATGGAGGGCTTTGTCAACTTAGTCAATATGCACGATTCTAGCTCCAGTGACCGTACGATGTCCATCCAACGGCCGTAGTGCTTCTTCAACCTCTGATCCTCTTGCTCCAGCCGCCCAAAGCAGCGCCGGTCGTGCCTCGCGCTCCTGCCTCCCGTGGCCGGCTGCGATGCGGCGGAGGCCTCACCGCCCCCTACTACTCCCACCGCTGGCCAGGCCATCCCACTACTCACCCGCACCTTCTGTTATTAGGCGGCGACGACAGCCTCACTTCGCAGCGAACCAGTGAACCCTCGTACTCCTCTACGCGTAGGCATCCACTGCCGCGTCTTCCCCGGCTCCACGTCGTCCCTTTCCTAAGCCTCGCCGTCGTCCACCGCCTTGGTGCTCTCGGCGCGGCGTGGTCAATGTGGTCAACGATCGGCTTCCATCGAAAGAGTACTTTACGTGGAGAGGCTGACAGCTGGGTCCAAGGGCACAACCCAGTTTTTTTGTGATTTGCCAAGTAAGTCGCTTTGTCAGGCCTGTTGGGCTGCAAATCTTTCAAGACGTGGAGAGCTTCATTCGGCTAGCCGAGGAAATGTCCTATCAGTAATGAGAAATGGGTTGTACATTTTTAAAACACATCAAACCGGTAATTAGTTTCGAATATCTTTTTTTCGTTTCGTGATTTTAAATTAACCTAATTTTTATGCGTGGAGAATTTGTTGGATTTTGTATTTATATACATTCATTTTTAAAATCAGTTTGAATGTGAGTCGAAATTTCGGGACTAAAAACAGTTCGGACCGCACCGAAATATGCAAAACTTCGTATAATTTTTTAACCGTGGCCACAATATGGGCTGTAATGCTAACAAAAAGAATATGGGCTCCAAACAAAACCTTAAGAATTAGCAAATGGGCTGTAAATTATTAGAAATAATGGAAGATGGGTTGTATGCTGTTTTCCACAGATTTGAGGCTTCCCGAAAAAAAAGGTTGACGCACAAGCAGTGTCAGTTGGATGGCCATCCAACGGCCGTCGTCTTCTTCAATCTCTGCTCTTCTTGCTCCAAATTGCTCAAACAAGCGCCCGGCGACTGCTCTGCTCTCCTCCTCATGGCCGGTGTGTGTGCCGTGCAGGCCTCACCGCCCACCATACTCCCATCGCTGGCCTAGCCATACCTCTACTCACCACACTGCTGTTATTCTCCGGCGACGGCAGACGAACCATAAACCCTCGTTCATCGTACTCCCCTCGCGCGTGGGAAACAAGCTGCGAGTCTTCCCCTGCCGTGTGTCGTTCCTTCCTAGGCCTCGCCGTCGTCCACCGCCTTGGTGCTCTCGGTGCGGCCTGGTCAACGTGGTCAACGACCGACATGCATCTGAAGTGGACTGCACGTGGAGAGGCCGACAGCTGGGTCCACGGCCGCATGCAAGGAAATGCCTCCTTATTACGCGCAAAATAATGATTCCTCCACCTGACATCGGGGACCCACCGAAAGGTCCTCAGTATTTCCCGAAAAAAATGTTACCGCCGCTGACAGCTCGGACCCACCAGCTATATCTTCGCACGCAAGGAAGTGCCTCCTTATTACGCAGAAAAAAAATGAATACTCCCCTGTTAGCTGGGACCCAGTATAGTGGCAGGCTGACTTGTGGGCCTACTAAGTTGACGGCGACGGAGGGCTTTGTCAACTTAGTCAATATGCACGATTCTAGCTCCAGTGACCGTACGATGTCCATCCAATGGGAGTATTGCTTCTTCAACCTCTGGTCTTCTTGCTCCAGCCGCCCAAAGCAGCACCGGTTGTGCCTCGTGCTCCTGCCTCCCGTCGCCGGCTGCGATGCGGCGGAGGCCTCACTGCCCCCTACTACTCCCACCGCTGGCCAGGCCATCCCTCTACTCACCCACACCCCCTGTTATTCTCGCGGCGGCGGCAGCCTCACACCGCAGCGAACGGTGAACCCTCATACTCCTCTGGCGTGGGCATCCATTGCGCGTCTTCCCGGCTCGCGTCGTCCCTTCCTAGGCCTCGCCGTCGTCCACCGCCCTGGTGCTCTCGGCGTGGCGTGGTCAACGTGGTCAAGGAACGGCTTCCATCGGACGTGGACTATCGTGGAGAGGCTGACAGCTGGGTCCACGGCCGCAGCAAGGAAGTGCCTCCTTATTACGCGCAAAATAATTATTCCTCCAACTGACAGCGGGGACCCACCGGACGGGCCACCATATTTCGCAAAAAAAACGTTTCCCCCTGACTGCTGGGACCCACCAGCTACACCTTCGCATGCAAGGAAGTGCGTCCGGGCTAAAAAACGATTCGCCGCCTGACTGCTGGGACCCACCAGCTACATCTTCGCACGCAAGGAAGTGCCTGACTGTCGGGACCCACCTGGTCGAAGCATACGTAGCGTTGTCATTCTGGTGGCGAATGTGTACGTACATACTGGTCGATGTAGAGGCGTGCATGTGTCGTAGATGTAGGCGTGCACGTGTCGTAGTAGAGGCGCCGCGTAGCATGTACACGTGCGTGGCGAGGGTGCAAGAAAGAAAATCTGACCCGCGTCACGTACATACGGGCAGGGTCTCGAACGCCTACTCACGCATATGTACATGGCTGGGTCGGAACGGAGAAACAACATCATCGTCGTGTTCATGGGGAGCCAACCGGCTGGGTCGGAATGGAATGCGTGGTCGTGTTCATCGGGAGGGCTTGGACGGAACAGGCGATGGAAGCGAGGCTGGCGTGCCGCTGGCGGAGAAGCGGCCTTGTGTTCGACTGGGCACGTTCGAAACGGGGTCCTGTTGATTGGGAGGGGCCTGGTGTACCGCAAAATAGAGGAAACGGACCTCCTACGGTCGAAACGGGGGTCCTGTTGATCGGGAGGGGTGTGGCGTACCGCAAAACAGAGGAAACAGACCTCCTACGGTCGAAACATGGGTCTGTTGATCGGGAGGGTGTGGCGTATCGCAAAATGCAGACAAACGGACTTGTGTTGGGCGCTACGGTCGAAACGGGGAGGTGTGTGGCGTACCGCAAAGCAGGACTCCACGGGATCTGTTCATCTCCACCGTCGACCTCCTCCGGCCTCCACGGGCTACCGTCGACCTCCTCCGGCCTCCACGGGCTCCTGTTCATCCAGCCTCCATTGCACGCTTACTCCACCGCTCTCGTTCAACCACCCCTTCACGGGCACCCCTCCACCGTCTCACTGTTCATCCAGCCCTCCAGACCAGGGGTCTGTTCAACCACCCTCCACGGCCACCCCTCCACCGCTCATCGCTCATCCAGCCCTCCACACCACGGGTTCCTGTTCATCCGAGGCAACGCCACCGCTCATTGCTCATCCAACCCCCGCAAAGCTCACTGCTTCATCCCAGAGGCAGCATCGATCGGCTTGATTAGCAGCGATGGCGAAGAATCGCTCCATCGGGTTCAATTAACATCCATCAATCGATCGCTCGGGTTAAGTAACGCGCGCTAACAGCGGTCTGTCGCTTCGGGTTCTTATTAGAGCCCAGCGGCTCGCTTAACTTCGATTAGAGCCAACGCCTACGCACACAGCAGCGTCGTCAGAGAAAGCAGCGCGACGCTCTCCCACCGTAACCGCAACTCCCGAAATTTTCCTCCCCTCGCTTCTACCATGGTTTTTCCGTCATGGGCGGCCCAAAGAATGTCATGCAGCTGCGTCTCCGCCCGCCGGGATGAAAAGCCCATTTTCATCAAGATTTTTGTCATAGCGGTAGGAGCCCACCACATCTATGATGATACCGGTTTTGTCACAATTATCGTCACGAAGTGTCATATGTATGATGAAAAAAATTCGTTCGCCCAAAATGTCACGGATGTGTCTTTTTTTGTAGTGATCCCTACTATGGTTGCTGTAGCGAGGTTGTGAGAAGAGCAGGAATAACGATCAACACAAGGATCGTTTACCTAGGTTCGGGCCGCGAGGATGCGTAATACCCTAGTCCTGCTTTGGTGGATGTCTTGAGAGAGTTCTTGAGCTTTTGAACTAGCTATGGTGGCTGCGTAGTTCAAAGGAGCCGAATCCCTGTCCAGTATGCCAAGGGCCTCCTTTTATAGTCGGAAGGGGCTGCCACAGTGGCACACAGGAGGTGGAAAGGCCTACAGTGCTGCGAGCTTATCACTCGTGTTACAGGAGAAGACGCATTTAATGCGTAGCTAGGTGTCCCTTAGCTTTATTATGGACGGGAACGAAGCCCGTCCCGTCCGTTGCTGTCTCGCCTTGCTTCGACACGCGCCCAGGCCAGCAGTGCATGCGGCGCCATGTATGCAGGCAGGCAGCTGAGGTGGCGCGGTGGTAGGATCTTCACGAAGATTTGCATGCCACCACGCAGGTGCTTGTTGAGTTGGCGTAGAGGCCGCCCGTCGCCACGCAGGTGCCTACCCGGCTGGTTGAGCTAGCAGCTGCTTTGGGACGGCGGTGGAGTCTTGGTCGACGCGGGCCTGGCTGTGGCCCCGCTGATGCCCTTGGCATGGGCCTTGCCGGGGGCCCGACAAGGGTCTTGCCGCGGCGTTGCAGTCGTCCCCAGCAAGGCGCTTGCCGGGGGTCTTGTGGATCTCCTCGGCAAGGACCCTGCCGAGGGTCACTGTCTTCTGGTTCTCATCTGATCTCATATCTCTATGGTCTTGACAAAGATTTGCATGCTACCACGGAGGTGCCTCCCGAGCCCTAGTTCCAATGTGGTTGGTTGAGTTCGAACCCGTGGGCTCAAGGGTGGCTCGCTCCATTAGCATCGGGCATGT
Organism: Aegilops longissima; assembly: GCA_021605205.1. Classification (NCBI taxonomy): domain Eukaryota; kingdom Viridiplantae; phylum Streptophyta; class Magnoliopsida; order Poales; family Poaceae; genus Aegilops; species Aegilops longissima. The sequence continues at coordinate 200,115,803 of CM038676.1, forward strand.
CACCCGCAAGGCTCTTTCCAGGGCCGCGGAGACTACCCCGGCAAGGGCCTTGCCGGGGGAGTCCACCTCGCCCTCCTCCAGCCTCTACGGGCTACGGTCGACCTCCTCCAGCCTCCACGGGCTCCTGTTAATCCAGCCTCCACCGCGCGCTACTCCACCGGCTACTGTTCAACCACCCCTCCACGAGTACCCCTCCGCCGTCTACTGCTCATCCAGCCCTCCACACCACGGGGTCCTGTTCAACCACCCCTCCACGGCCACCCCTCCATCGTCTACTGTTCATCCAGCCCTCCACACCACGGGTGTAACGCCCCGGATTTGATGCACCAGGTGTCTGCCAGTTATTCGCTGCCATTGCCATGTCATGTGCTTGCGTGTTGCATTTTGCCATGTCATCATATGCATTTCATATCATGTCATCATGTGCATTTCATTTTGCATACGTGTTCGTCTCTTGCATCCAAGCATTTTCCCCGTTGTCCGTTTTGCAATCCGGCACTCCTATGTCTCCCGGCGCCCCCTTTTACCTCTTTTCATGTGCGGGTGTTAAACGGTCTCGGAATGGACCGAGGTTTGTCAAGCGGCCTTGGTATAGCACCGTGAACCGCTTTGTCAAGTTTCGTGCCATTTAGAGGTCGTTTATACTCAACAGTTAACGGGTAACCGCAAAAGCCTCTTTGAGTTGCAGCCCAACACCCCTTTCAAAGTGGCCCAAAACCCAGCAAACTCCCCTCCATGCTCTCGGTCGTTTGAACACGATCGCGTGGGCGAAAACCGCACCTCATTTGGACTCTCCTAGCTCCCTCTATCTATAAATTCACCTCCCCCTTCGAATTCGCAGATGAATCCCTCTAACCCTAGCCATTTTTTCGTCCCCGCTGCCACCAGACACATCCGGCCGCGGCGAACACGTCCGGTCGCCCGCCGCCGCCACGTGTACGCCGCCATTCGCCGCCGCCCGCCCACTTCCCAGCGCCCGCCGCGCCCGCTGGGCCCGAGGCAGCCCGCCCGAAACCGCCCAGCCCGCGCCGCCGCCGCCGCCCCGTCGCCACTGCGCCGCCGCCGCCCCCACCCGCGAGCTCATCTCCTCCGCCGGCGCGCCTACCCGTCGCCATCTGCCGCCGCCCGCCCAGCGGATCCGCCGCCCGCCGCCGTGGGGCCCTGCCAAGTCTTCCCGCCCCTCGCCTTCCTCCTCCGCTCGGCCGGGCCGGGCTTCGCCGAGCCGCCGCCCGTCGCCCGAATCTGGGAGTGGACGAGATCCACCACTCCCCCATCCAAACGGCCCTGCCTCGCCCGGATCCCTCCGTCCCGCTCCACCTCGTCCCGGTTGACTTTCCCCTCCCCAAAATTCCACCAAGTCCCCGAAATTGTTGCATTTTTGTTGCATTTTCATCATGCCATAACTCTGCATCCGTGGCTCCGTTTTGTGCGTATAATATGTCAAAATGTTTGTCTCGAAGAGTAGATCATTTCATCTCATTGCATCATTTACATTTGAGTTCATCTTGATGCCCTAAATGCTGTTAGAAGAGTGCTATGTGATGTTAGTTTTTGTTTCTTAACAGAACATGCACTTTTGTCATTTTTGCCATGATTCATGTGTGCATCCTATGAGGTTGAGTCCTACATGTGTTTTGTAATATGCCATGCCATCTTTCCAGAGGTGTATGCCATGTATTTTTTGTGATCTATGTGGTGACTAGCACAAGCATGCAAACTAGGCTTCCTGATGTTGCTGATTTCAACCCTGTTTTGCTGATATTTTTATGCCATGTTAACTTGATGCTATAGAGAGATCCATGCATATTTTGAGATACTTCAGTAAGGATGTTTTGTTATACATGACTTGCTCTATCCATCCATGCCCTTGTTTGCAATTTTGGAGTGCCATAGCTTGAGTCAATCGAGCTCTACTTTTGCTATAAAATGTTTCCTGGCAGGTTGTTTACATGTTATTCAATTTTGCCAAGGTTGTTGTAGTTGATCCATGTATGCTATGATGTTTTTCTTGCCATGTATAGCTTCTATGCCATGTCTTCTTACTGTGAGTTGCCTTGCCATGCCATGTATTGCTCTGTGGTGAGTGATTCAAGCTCACCAACATGCCTACTTATCGTTGTTCCTGCCATGTATGAATCTGTAATATAACTTGCTATGTTTACGTGGATGCCATCATATCTTCTGATCCTTTTTGGCTCATGGTCACTAAAGGACTTTTGTTCTATGCTTTGAGTAGATTCATGCCATGCCATGTTTTGCTATTATAAGGTCCTGTAGCATGTAGTTTTGCTGCTCTGAACATTGCTACCTGATGCTGTTTTTGCCATGTCCAGCCTGATATTTTGTGCACTTTTTCCATGCTTGTTTGAACCTGTTATGATGTGATTTAGCCGTAGCTCAGTGTTCATCTTTTGTCAAGCATCTTGTATAGATCACTGCCATATACTTTGTTGGTACGTTTGGGTGCAGTAGCTTAATTTCTTGTTGCTTGCTAAGTGGTATCATGCTGTTAATGGCAGATTTGTGCCATTCTTGTTTTGCTTGTCATTTGCAAACCATGCATCCGTTTCCGGTGATCTTCATATCGATTTCAACCGAAATCATCTCATCTTTCAAGTGGCATACTTGGTTTGCCAAGTTGATGCCTGGCTCACCATTTTCCTTCCGAGGCCAGATACGCATTGCATATCACATCCCGCATATCATGTCATGTTTTGCATCATGTTGATTGTGCATTGCACCGTGATTTATTGTGGTTCCTTTGTTTGTGTTCTTGCTTTGGGTAGAGCCGGAGGCGAGTGCGTGAGCGAGGAACCTGTTGAGAACGCTTACGAGGATCAAGCTTTCGACAACTCTGAGAACATTGCAGGCAAGATGACCATACCCTCGAAATCACTTCTATCTTTGCTATGCTAGATGCTCGCTCTTTTGCTATGCCTATGCTGCGATGCCTATCTCTTTCTTATCATGCCACCCATATTGCCATGTCAGCCCCTGACCATCCTTTCCTAGCAAACCGTTGATTGGCTATGTTACCGCTTTGCTCAGCCCCTCTTATAGCGTTGCTAGTTGCAGGTGAAGCTGAAGTTTGTTCCTTGTTGGAACATGGAGATGTTGTTCCTTTTTGGAACATGTTTACTTGTTGGGGCTATCACAATATATCTGCTATATTTAATGCATCTATATACTTGGTAAAGGGTGGAAGGCTCGGCATTATGCCTGGTGTTTTGTTCCTCTTGCCACCTAGTTTCCGTCATACGGTGTTATGTTCCTTGATTTCGCGTTCCTTACGGTTGGGTGATTTATGGGACCCCCTTGACAGTTCGCTTTGAATAAGACTCGTCCCAGCAAGGCCCAACTTTGGTTTTACCATTTGCCACCTAAGCCTTTTCCCCGGTTTTCGCGAGCCGAGGGTCATCTTTATTTTAACCCCGGACCAGTGCTCCTTCGAGTGCTGGCCCAAACTAGAGTGCTTTGCAGCGCCCCTCAAGGAAACTTGAGGTCTGGTTTTAGTTATACGGACTGCTCATCCGGTGTGCCACGAGAACGAGATATGTGCAGCTACTATCGGATTTGTCGGCACATTCGGGCGGCTTTGCTGGTCTTTGTTTATTGCTGTCGAAATGTCTTGTAGTCCGGGATTCGAGATTGATCGGGTCTTCCCGTAGAAGGAATATCCTTCGTTGACCGTGAGAGCTTATAATGGGCTAAGTTGGGACACCCTGCAGGTAATATCTTTCAAAGCCGTGCCCGCGGTTATGAGGCAGATGGGAATTTGTTAATGTCGGTTGTAGAAAACCGAAGTTGACCTCAAATAAAATACACATCAACGGCGTGTGTAACCGTGATGGTCTCTTCTCGTGGTCCGGGAAGTGAACGCGTGTTGGAGTTATGTCGGCGTAAGTAGTTCAGGATCACTTCTTGATCGCTACTAGTTTCACGACCGTGCCTTGCTTCTCTTCTCGCTCTCTTTTGCGAATGTAGCCACCATATATGCTAGTAAACTGCAGCAGCTCCACCTTACAACTCTGTCCTTCCTATTAGCTTAAATAGTCTTGATCTCGCATGGTGTGAGATTGCTGAGTCCCGTGACTCACAGATTCTACCAAAACAGTTGCAGTCTTGTGATGCGGTCAGGTGGCGAACCGAGCTCAAGTGGGAGTTCGACGAGGAACGTGGTCGTTACTATGTGTCTTTTCCTCGATGATCGAGAGTGGTGCCTAGTTGGGACGATCGGGGATCTGTGTAGCATTTGGGGTATCTTCTTTTATTTTGGTTCCGTAGTCGGACCTTGAGTGTACTATGAATGATGGATGTTTATTTATGTATTGTGTGAAGTGGCGACTGTAAGCCAACTATGTATCTCTTTCCCTTATGTATTACATGGGATGTGTGAAGATTACCTCACTTGCGACATTGCTTTCAATGCGGTTATGCCTCTAAGTCGTGCCTCGACACGTGGGAGATATAGCCGCATCGAGGGCGTTACAAGTTGGTATCAGAGCCTCGATCGACCCTAGGAGCCCCCTTGATTGATCGTGTAGTTTGGCCGATGTTGAGTCTAGAATAAACTGTTTTTCAGAGTCTAGTTATATCGGAGAGTAGGAATTCTTTTTACTCCTCAGCCTCTTCGTCGCTCTGGTGAGGAATCTTGACGTAGGTGTTTTGTATTACTTCTCTTCCCTTCAAATTTTTCTTTAGGATCACGCAGTTGGTTTTCCGATAGTTGGTCCTCATCTCTTTTCATCCGGTGTTTTTCTCATCAAGTTGACTCGAGCATCTTCATCTTTGCCAAGTTCAATCCTCAGTTCTTCCTCCGGCGTCGTTGTTTTCCTTGTCCGGTTGTCCTTGTTTTCCCACCGCCCTCCTTCTTCCTCTCGGAACCGGAGTCCGTAATTGAGTATCCTTCCTACTCGTGCGAAGTTTTGCTCTCTCTCCTCAATGATTTCAACCGGTGTTTTCTCTTCAAGATGTTCGTTGTTTTCCCCTTCCAAGTTGTCTTTGTTTTCCCGCCCTCCCACCCTTTTTCTTCCCGGAGTTCGAGTTTCTTCCGACTATCAATTTCATTTGTGTGGAGCCTCTTCAGTCTTTCCTCAATTATTTTAACCGGTGAATTCTCGTCTCGTTCGTCATTCTTCATCCTTTTCTTTTTCCGGTGCACTCAATTCAAGTTTTTCGGGTTGATCATATTCTTTTCCTCGGCTCAAGTGTTTTCCCTGCTCGTTCGCCTCTCGCCAGTTTATCCTTCCGGAGTGCTCAAGCCATCTCAGGAGATTCGCCTGTGTTCGAATTAATTCGAGGTTGTCACCTCAGTCAAATATTTCAATTCTTCCGGTGCATCATCTATCTGTTCAAGAATCCTTTTTGCAACGGTGTTTTCTTTAGTGGGCCCTAACCCACAGGTCTTTCCCCAGGATCTTACCTGACTCTTCTAGTTTCCCCGAGTAATTCTCAATTCTTTTCGGAGTTTGACGTAAGAGTGAATTTCATCAGTCACATGCCTTCTCCAAGATCGCTTTCTAATTCTTTTCATCTTTGGGTCAACCCTTCCTCTTTTCATTCTCCCGGAGTATCTCAATAATTTTTGCGGTGTTTCTCGTCGTCATTTGAAGAACGAAGAAGAGTTCCTCTTAAATCTTGTCCGTTCTCCCGGAGATTCATGGTGCTAGCTCGATGCTATCCTATCTAATTGTTTCGAGTCATGCAAATTCTTTTCATCCATCCAGAGTATTTCAGGAGTTACTTTCCGTCTCAATCATCCGGAGGCCAGTGTTCTAGCAGAATTCTTCGTCCTCGCATTCCAGTTATCATTCTCTAATTATCTCGGTGCCACTCTCAAATGCTCTTTAATCAGTTCGAGTTCTTCCCGTTCTTTTGCATCTAAATCCCCTCGAGCATTTTGATTCTTCTAATTCTGCCCGGTGATTCATTCTCTTTCATCAGTCATTTTCGAATTCTTACGGTGGTTCGTTCAAGATTCTTTTCCTTGATTATCATTTTAATTCATTCGTTCTTTCCAATCCTACCGGTGGTTCATGAAGACTTTCTCAAGTTTTGTGCTATGTTTCCCCTTAATCCTTTTTCAACGAGAATAAGTATTGTGCCAAATCCATTTCATGTCATCAATTTAATTTGATGAAGGATAAGCATACAATAAATCTTATTCTTATTTCATCCAAGTGTCTAATCCTTTCCTTCGGAGTTCGTTCTTGATGAATAAATTCTAGTTCCAAGTGCTTTCATCTTTTCTTTTCCGGAGTTCAATTTTTCTCGGCCATTTCGTCGGAACCTCCATCTAAATCATCGCAAGGCTCATCTTATTCTTTCTTCCTTCATTCTATCTCATCATCCTTTTCGTTACCGGAGTTTTTCATGGTGGTTCTTTATGATTTAATTCATTCTTCAAGAGTTCATCAAGATTTTGTTGGTGGAGTTCAAGTATCTTTTCTTCTTGCATCTCTAAGTGTAATTAATTCTCCGTATTATTTTGAGTGGAGTTTTGCATTTCTTCGTTCTTCTAAGCTATTTAATCTTTTCTGATTGTGGTTCGTTATCACCTCATAATTTTGAGAGGTTATCCATAAGTCCACAACAAGCTTATTCTTTTCGTTGTTGATTCTCTCAACAACTTTGTTCAACCCTTCCTTCTAAGCTCATTTCATTCCACTCTTTTAATTCTTTCCGGAGGTTTTGTGTCATGTCTTCATCAAGTATCATTCCATCCTCTCAAGTTCTTGTTCTATTCTTTCCATTTTTAACTGGTGTGCTGCCTAAATCCTTTCAGTCTTATTCGCTTCTTATCTCGTCCTATCCGGAATGCTTTCAGAGTCTATCTTGATTCCGTGAGCTTTGATTCTCGTCATTCTCATCGTTCGTCTCTTCATCTCGAGTGCTTTCGATTCTTTGCCTCTTCTCTCTTGCGTTTCTTGTTTCACCTCATCCCTTTTTCCCTTCTGTCTCGGTCCTAAGATCTCGGGACGAGATCTCTTGTTAGTGGAGGAGTGTTGTAACGCCCGGATTCGATCGCGCCTGTGTGTCGCGATTATTCGCTGCCATTGCCATGTCATGTGCTTGCGTGTTGCATTTTTCCATGTCATCATATGCATTTCATATCATGTCATCATGTGCATTTCATTTTGCATACGTGTTCGTCTCTTGCATCCGAGCATTTTCCCCGTTGTCCGTTTTGCAATCCGGCACTCCTATGTCTCCGGCGCCCCTTTTACCTCTTTTCATGTGCGGGTGTTAAGCGGTCTTGGAATGGACGAGGTTTGTCAAGCGGCCTTGGTATAGCACCGTGAACCGCTTTGTCAAGTTTTGTGCCATTTAGAGGTCGTTTGGTACTCAGCAGTTAACAGGGTAACCGCAAAAGCCTCTTTGAGTTGCAGCCCAACACCCCTTTCAAAGTGGCCCAAAACCCAGCAAACTCCCCTCCATGCTCTCGGTCATTCGATCACGATCGCGTGGCCGAAAACCGCACCTCATTTGGACTCTCCTAGCTCCCTCTATCTATAAATACACCTCCCCCTTCGAATTCGCGGATGAATCCCTCTAACCCTAGCCATTTTTTCGTCCCCGCCGCCACCGGACACATCCGGCCGCAGACGGACACTTCCGGGTCGCCCCGCCGCCGCCACGTGGCATGCCGCCATTCGCCGCCACCAGCGCCCACTTCCCGCGTCCGCCGTGGCCTGGCGGGGCCGAGGCCGCCCGCCTGAAACCGCCGCCCGAAGCCCGTCGCCCGCGCCGCCGCCGTCGCCACTGCGCCGCGCCCCCACCGCGGAGCTCATCTCCTCCGCCGGCCGCGCCTACCAGTCGCCATCCGCGCGCCGGCCAGCAGATCCGCCGCCCGCCGCCGTGGGGCCCTGCCGAGTCTTCCCGCCTCGCCTTCCTCCTCCGCTCGGCCGGCCGGAGTTCGCCGGAGCCGCCGCCCGTCGCGGATCTGGGGAGTGGACGAGATCCACCACTCCCCCATCCAAACGCCCCTGCCTCGCCCGGATCCCTCCGTCCCGCTCCACCTCGTCCCGGTTGACTTTCCCCTCCCCAAAATTCCACCAAGTCCCCGAAATTGTTGCATTTTTGTTGCATTTTCATCATGCCATAACTCTACATATGTGGCTCCGTTTTGTGCGTATAATATGTCAAAATGTTTGTCTCGAAGAGTAGATCATTTCATCTCACTGCATCATTTACATTTGAGTTCATCTTGATGCCCGAAATGCTGTTAGAAGAGTGCTATGTGATGTTAGTTTCTGTTTCTTAACAGAACATGCACTTGTCATTTTTGCCATGATTCATGTGTGCATCCTATGAGGTTGAGTCCTACATGTGTTTTGTAATATGCCATGCCATCTTTCCAGAGGTGTATGCCATGTATTTTTTGTGATCTATGTGGTGACTAGCACAAGCATGCAAACTAGGCTTCCGATGTTGCTGATTTCAGCCCTGCTTTTCTTGATATTTTTATGCCATGTTAACTTGATGCTATAGAGAGATCCATGCATATTTTGAGATACTTCAGTAAGGATGTTTTGTTATACATGACTTGCTCTATCCATCCATGCCCTTGTTTGCAATTTTGGAGTGCCATAGCTTGAGTCAATCGAGCTCAACTTTTTCTATAAAATGTTTCCTGGCAGGTTGTTTACATGTTATTCAATTTTGCCAAGGTTGTTGTAGTTGATCCATGTATGCTATGATGTTGTTCTTGCCATGTATAGCTTCTATGCCATGTCTTCTTACTGTGAGTTGCCTTGCCATGCCATGTATTGCTCTGTGGTGAGTGGTTCAAGCTCACCAACATGCCTACTTATCGTTGTTCCTGCCATGTATGAATCTGTAATATAACTTGCTATGTTTACGTGGATGCCATCATATCTTCTGATCCTTTTTGGCTCATGGTCACTAAAGGACTTTTGTTCTATGCTTTGAGTAGATTCATGCCATGCCATGTTTTGCTATTTTAAGGTCCTGTAGCATGTAGTTTTGCTGCTCTGAACATTGCTACCTGATGCTGTTTTTGCCATGTCCAGCCTGATATTTTGTGCACTTTTGCCATGCTTGTTTGAACCTGTTATGATGTGATTTAGCCGTAGCTCAGTGTTCATATTTTGTCAAGCATCTTGTATAGATCACTGCCATATACTTTGTTGGTACGTTTGGGTGCAGTAGCTTAATTTCTTGTTGCTTGCTAAGTGGTATCATCTTTGTTAATGGCGATTTGTGCCATTCTTGTTTTGCTTGTCATTTGCAAACCGTGCATCCGCTTCCGGTGATCTTCATATCGATTTCAGCGAAATCATCTCATCTTTCTAGTGGCATACTTGGTTTGCCAAGTTGATGCCTGGCTCATCATTTTCCTTCGGAGCGCTGTGATCGCATTGCATATCACATCCCGCATATCATGTCATGTTTTGCATCATGTTGATTGTGCATTGCACCGTGATTTATTGTGGTTCTTTTGTTTGTGTTCTTGCTTTGGGTAGAGCCGGGAGACGAGTACGTGAACGAGGAACCTGTTGAGAACGCTTACGAGGATCAAGATTTCGACAACTTTGAGAACATTGCAGGCAAGATGACCATACCCTCGAAATCACTTCTATCTTTGTTATGCTAGATGCTCGCTCTTTTGCTATGCCTATGCTGCGATGACTATCTCTTGCTTATCATGCCACCCATATTGCCATGTCAGCCCCTAACCATCCTTTCCTAGCAAACCGTTGATTGGCTATGTTACCGCTTTGCTCAGCCCCTCTTATAGCGTTGCTAGTTGCAGGTGAAGCTGAAGTTTGTTCCTTGTTGGAACATGGAGATGTTGTTCCTTTTTGGAACATGTTTACTTGTTGGGGCTATCACAATATATCTGCTATATTTAATGCATCTATATACTTGGTAAAGGGTGGAAGGCTCGGCATTATGCCTGTGTTTTGTTCCACTCTTGCCACCCTAGTTTCCGTCATACCGGTGTTATGTTCCTTGATTTCGCGTTCCTTACGGGTGGGTGATTTATGGGACCCCTTGATAGTTCTCTTTGAATAAGACTCGTCCAAAAAGGCCCAACTTTGGTTTTACCATTTGCCACCTAAGCCTTTTCCCCGGGTTTTCGCGAGCCGAGGGTCATCTTTATTTTAACCCCGGACCAGTGCTCCTTGAGTGCTGGCCCAAACTAAGTGCTTTGCAGCGCCCCTCAAGGAAACTTGAGGTCTGGTTTTAGTTATACGGACTGCTCATCCGGTGTGCCCTAAGAGCGAGATATGTGCAGCTCCTATCGGGATTTATCGGCACATTCGGCGGCTTTGCTGGTCTTGTTTTATTGTTGTCGAAATGTCTTGTAGTCCGGGATTCGAGATTGATCGGGTCTTCCGGTAGAAGGAATATCCTTCGTTGACCGTGAGAGCTTATAATGGGCTAAGTTGGGACACCCTGCAGGTAATATCTTCAAAGCCGTGCCCATGGTTATGAGGCAGATGGGAATTTGTTAATGTCGGTTGTAGAAAACCGAAGTTGACCTCAAATAAAATACACATCAACGCGTGTATAACCGTGATGGTCTCTTCTCGGCGGAGTCCGGAAGTGAACGCGATGTTGGAGTTATGTCGGCGTAAGTAGTTCAGGATCACTTCTTGATCGCTACTAGTTTCACGACCGTGCCTTGCTTCTCTTCTCGCTCTCTTTTGCGAATGTAGCCACCATATATGCTAGTAAACTTGCAACAACTCCACCTTACAACTCTGTCCTTCCTATTAGCTTAAATAGTCTTGATCTCGCGGGTGTGAGATTGCTTGAGTCCCGTGACTCCAGATTCTACCAAACAATTGCAGGTGCCGGCGATGCGGTCAGGTGGCGAACCGAGCTCAAGTGGGAGTTCGACGAGGAATGTGGTCGTTACTATGTGTCTTTTCCGATGATCGATAGTGGTGCCCAGTTGGGATGATCGGGGATCTGTGTAGCATTTGGGGTATCTTCTTTTATTTTGGTTCCGTAGTCGGACCTTGAGTGTACTCTGAATGATGGATGTTTATTTATGTATTGTGTGAAGTGGCGACTGTAAGCCAACTATGTATCTCTTTCCCTTATGTATTACATGGGATGTGTGAAGATTACCTCACTTGCGACATTGCTTTCAATGCGGTTATGCCTCTAAGTCGTGCCTCGACACGTGGGAGATATAGCCGCATCGAGGGCGTTACAACGGGTTCCTGTTCATCTAGAGGCAATACCACGCTCCTGTTCATCCAACCCCCACCCCCCATAGCGCTCACTTTGTTCATCGAGGCAGCAAAGATCGGCTTCGATTAGCGGTAGTAGCGAAGAATCGCTCCATCGGGTTCGATTAACAGCCATCGATCGATCGCTCGGGTTCGATAACGCGTAGCTGCGGTCTGTCGCTTGGGTTCGATTACAGCCCAGCGCCTCGCTTCGGCTTGATTAGAGCCAGCGCCTACACCTGCAGCAGCGTCGTCTGAGAAAGCGCGCGACGCTCTCCCACCGTAACCGGCAACTCCCCGAAATTTTCCTCCCCCTTGCTTCTACCACGGTTTTTCCCGTCATGGACGTCCCAAACAATGTCATGCAGCTGCGTCTCCGGCCCGCTCAGGACGAAAAGCCCATTTTCTGTCATGATTTTTTGTCATAGAAGTAGGAGCCCACCACATCTATGATGATACCGGGTTTTGTCACAATTATCGTCATAGAAGTGTCATATGTATGACAGAAAAAATTTTGTTCGGCCCAAAATGTCACGGATGTGTCTTTTTTTGTAGAGATCCCTACTACGGTTTCCGGGGCGCAGGGTTGTGAGAATAGCAGGAATAACAGTCAACACAAGGATCGTTTACCCAGGTTCGGGCCGCGAGGATGCGTAATACCCTAGTCCTGCTTTGGTGGATGTCTTGAGAGAGTTCTTGAGCTTTTGAACTAGCTATGGTTGCTTCTTAGTTCAAAGGAGCCGAATCCCTCTCCAGTATGCCAAGGGCCTCCTTTTATAGTCGGAAGGGGCTGCCAAAGTGGCACACAGGAGGTGGAAAGGCCTACAGTGCTGCGAGCTTATCACTCGTGTTACAGGACAAGACGCATTTAATGCGTAGCATAGGTGTCCCTTAGCTTTATTGGGGACGGGAACGAGGCCTGTCCCGTCCGTTGCCGTCTCGCCTTGCTTCGACACGCCCCCAGGCCAGCAGCGCATGCGGCGCCATGTATGCAGGCAGGCAGCTGAGGTGGTGCGATGGTAGGATCTTCACGAAGATCTGCATGCCACCACGCAGGTGCTTGTTGAGTTGGCGTAGAGGCCGCCCGTCGCCACACAGGTGCCTACCCAGCTGGTTGAGCTAGCACCTGCTTGGGGACGGCGGTGGAGTCTTGGTCGACGCGGGCCTGGCTGTGGCCCCGCTGCCGCCCTTGGCATGGGCCTTGCCGGGGACCCGACAAGGGTCTTGCCGCGGTGTTGCAGTCGTCCCCGGCAAGGCGCTTGCCGGGGGTCTTGTGGATCTCCTCGGCAAGGACCCTGCCGAGGGTCACTTTATCTTCTGGTTCTCATCGATCTCATATCTCTATGGTCTTGACAAAGATTTGCATGCTACCACGGAGGTGCCTCCCGAGCCCTAGTTCCAATGTGGTTGGTTGAGTTCGAACCCGTGGGCTCAAGGGTGGCTTGCTCCATTAGCATCGGGCATGTCACCCCGGCAAGGCTCTTGCCAGGGCCGCAGAGTCTACCCCGGCAAGGGCCTTGCCGGGGGAGTCCACCTCGCCCTCCTCCAGCCTCCACGGGCTACCGTCTACCTCCTCCAGCCTCCACGGGCTCCTTTTCATCCAGCCTCCACCGCGCGCTACTCCACAGGCTACTGTTCAACCACCCCTCCACGGGCACCCCTCCACCGTCTACTGTTCATCCAGCCCTCCACACCACGGGGTCCTGTTCAACCACCCCTCCACGGCTACCCCCCACCGTCTACTGTTCATCCAGCCCTCCACACCACGGGTTCCTGTTCATCCAGAGGCAACGCCACCGCTCACTGTTCATCCAACCCCCCCCCCCCCCGCAATGCTCACTGTTCATCCCAGAGGAAGCATCGATCGGCTTGATTAGCAGCGATGGCGAAGAATCGCTCCATCGGGTTGATTAACAGCCATCGATCGATCGCTCGGGTTCGATGAACGCGTAACTGCGGTGCAATCGCTTGGGTTCGATTACAGCCCAACGCCTCGCTCGACTTGATTAGAGCCAGCGCCTCACACACAGCAGCGTCGTATGAGAAAGCAGCGCCGCTCTCCCACCGTAACGCAACTCCCGAAATTTTCCTCCCCTTGCTTCTACCATGGTTTTTCCGTCATGGGCGGCCCAAAGAATGTCATGCAGCTGCATCTCCGGCCCTTTCGGGGCGAAAAGCCCATTTTCTGTCATGATTTTTGTCATAAGTAGGAGCCCACCACATCTATGATGATCTGGGTTTTGTCACAATTATCGTCATAGAAGTGTCATATGTATGACAGAAAAAAATTTGTTCGGCCCAAAATGTCACGGATGTGTCTTTTTTTTGTAGTGATCCCTACTATGGTTGCCGGGGCGAAGGGTTGTGAGAAGAGCAGGAATAACAGTCAACACAAGGATCGTTTACCCAGGTTCGGGCCACGAGGATGCGTAATACCCTAGTCCTGCTTTGGTGGATGTCTTGAGAGAGTTCTTGAGCTTTTGAACTAGCTATGGTTGCTGCTTAGTTCAAAGGACCCGAATCCCTCTCCAGTATGCCAAGGGCCTCCTTTTATAGTCGGAAGGGGCTGCCACAGTGGCACACAGGAGGTGGAAAGGCCTACAGTGCTGCGAGCTTATCACTCGTGTTACAGGACAAGACGCATTTAATGCGTAGCATAGGTGTCCCTTAGCTTTATTGGGGACGGGAACGAGGCCTATCCCGTCCGTTGCCGTCTCGCATTGCTTCGACACGCGCCCAGGCCAGCAGCGCATGCGGCGCCATGTATGCAGGCAGGCAGCTGAGGTGGCGCGATGGTAGGATCTTCACGAAGATCTGCATGCCACCATGCAGGTGCTTGTTGAGTTGGCGTAGAGGCCGCCCGTCGCCACACAGGTGCCTGCCCAGCTGGTTGAGCTAGCAGCTGCTTGGGGACGGCGGTGGAGTCTTGGTCGACGCGGGCCTGGCTGTCGCCCCGCTGCCGCCCTTGGCATGGGCCTTGCCGGGGACCCGACAAGGGTCTTGCCGCGGTGTTGCAGTCGTCCCCGGCAAGGCGCTTGCCGGGGGTCTTGTGGATCTCCTCGGCAAGGACCCTGCCGAGGGTCACTGTCTTCTGGTTCTCATCTGATCTCATATCTCTATGGTCTTGACAAAGATTTGCATGCTACCACGGAGGTGCCTCTCGAGCCCTAGTTCCAATGTGGTTGGTTGAGTTCGAACCCGTGGGCTCAAGGGTGGCTTGCTCCATTAGCATCGGGCATGTCACCCCGGCAAGGCTCTTGCCAGGGCCGCAGAGTCTACCCCGGCAAGGGCCTTGCCGGGGGAGTCCACCTCGCCCTCCTCCAGCCTCCACGGGCTACCGTCGACCTCCTCCAGCCTCCACGGGCTCCTTTTCATCCAGCCTCCACCGCGCTACTCCACGAGCTCTTGTTCAACCACCCCTCCACGGGCACCCTCCACCGTCTCTGTTCATCCAGCCCTCCACACCACGAGGTCTGTTCAACCACCCTCCACGGCTACCCCCACCGTCTGATTCATTCAGCCCTCCACACCACGGGTTCCTGTTCATCCAGAGGCAACGCCACCGCTCCTTGTTTCATCAACCCCCCGCAATGCTCACTGTTCATCCCGGAGGAAGCATTGATCGGCTCGATTAGCAGCGATGGCGAAGAATCGCTCCATCGGGTTCGATTAACAAAGCAATCGATCGATCGCTCGGGTTCGATAACGCGCGTAGCTGCGGTGCAATCACTCGGGTTGATTAGAGCCCAACGCCTCGCTCGGCTTGATTAGAGCCAACGCCGCACACACGCCAAGATACGTCACGAGAAAGCAGCGCGCCGCTCTCCACCGTAACCGGCAACTCCTGAAATTTTCCTCCCCTCGCTTCTACCACGGTTTTCCGTCATGGGCGGCCCAAAGAATGTCATGCGATTGCGTCTCCGGCCGCCGGGACGAAAAGCCCATTTTCTGTCATGATTTTTTGTCATAGAAGTAGGAGGCCACCACATCTATGATGATACCGGGTTTGGTCACAATTATCGTCATAGAAGTGTCATATGTATGACAAAAAAAATTCGTTCGGCCAAAATGTCGGGGATGTGTCTTTTTTTTGTAGTGATCCCTACTACGGTTGCCGGGGCGCAGGGTTGTGAGAAGAGCAGGAATAACAGTCAACACAAGGATCGTTTACCCAGGTTCGGGCCGCGAGGATGCCTAATACCCTAGTCCTGCTTTGGTGGATGTCTTGAGTGAGTTCTTGAGCTTTTGAACTAGCTATGGTGGCTGCGTAGTTCAAAGGAGCCGGATCCCTCTCCAGTATGCCAAGGGCCTCCTTTTATAGTCGGAAGGGGCTGCCACAGTGGCACACAGGAGGTGGAAAGGCCTATAGTGCCGCGGGCTTATTGCTCGTGTTACAGGACAAGACGCATTTAATGCGTAGCTTAGGTGTCCCATAGCTTTATTGGGGACGGGGACGAGGCCCATCCTGTCCGTTGCCATCTCGCCTTGCTTCGACACGCGCCAGGCCAGGAGTGCATGCGGCATCATGTATGCAGGCAGGCAGCTGAGGTGGCGCGGTGGTAGGATCTTCATGAAGATCTGCATGCCACCATGCAGGTGCTTGTTGAGTTGGCATAGAGGCCGCCCGTCGCCACGCAGGTGCCTGCCCAGCTGGTTGAGCTAGCAGCTGCTTGGGGACGGCGGTGGAGTCTTGGTCGACGCGGGCCTGGCTGTAGCCCCGCTGACTCCCTTGGCATGGGCCTTGCCGCGGCGTTGCAGTCGTCCCCGGCAAGGCGCTTGCCGGGGGTCTTGTGGATCTCCTCGGCAAGGACCCTGCCGAGGGTCACTGTCTTCTGGTTCTCATCTGATCTCATATCTCTATGGTATTGACAAAGATTTGCATGCTACCACGGAGGTGCCTCCCGAGCCCTAGTTCCAATGTGGTTGGTTGAGTTCGAACCTGTGGGCTGAAGGGTGGCTCGCTCCATTAGCATCGGGCATGTCACCCCGGCAAGGCTCTTGCCAGGGCCACGGAGACTACCCCGGCAAGGGCCTTGCCGGGGGAGTCCACCTCGCCCTCTCGCTCTTTGGTATCTTTGGTCTTGGCGTTGCCTTGGCCATCTTGTGCTTCGGCTTCTCTCCGGCTCCCTTCCTCTGCCCTGCTTAGTGTGGCCGTGGCGCGTGGCTCCGACTGTCCGTGTACAAGTAAACGGGTCAAAAGAAGCGCCCCTACTTTTTTACACCAACAGGAGCCCCCGGACCTGGGCCACACATAAGCGCGACACGTTGTTGGGCCAGGCCCAAAACGGTGCGTGGGCAAGAGGGGCGGATTCTATCGCAGTAATTTTCCGTCTGATGTGCTTCCCCGCGACCTGTGCGCGACGTGGAGGGTCGTGCGTGACGTGGGGGTCATGCGTGGGGCGGTTTCTGTATGCATGTGTCACATCGTGGTAAAGAGGTGGCTCGCACCTTCCCCATAAAAGAGGGAGGCGTTGAGGTGCGGCTCATTTACTGGATGGACTCGGGTCGCGGTCTTCAAGGCGCCCACACACCCCCCCCCCCCCGATCATGGGGCGGGGAATGGTCGCCTCACTTGTCCTCTCGACCCTGCTCGCCCGCCACGCGTCCTTCATGCAAGTGGCGGGCGGTGGAGGCGGGAAACCGGGCCGTCGCTGATTCGGGCGGCGGGTCGGTCCTGATTCCCTGCGCCTCTGACGGCTGGATTCGCTAAGTGGGGCGGCCGAGCCCCAACCTCGCCCCTTTATAAGGAGGGGGAGGGAGGGCGTTGTCCCACATTCCTTCGGCACCTATCCTCCTTCACCTGTGTTCCTTTCTCCCACCTGCCATGGCGAGAGGAGGTGTTGGGCCTTCGACGGTGGCGGCAAGGGTCGCTGCTCGTCAGCGCGTCCCTCCTTCCCACGAGCCCGCGGCGGCGGAGCCAGCCGCAAGAGGAAGGGGGAAGGGCGTGGCTGAGGTCGCCGCGACTGTCGAGGGAGAGGGGGACGAGGTGGCGCGGCTGCCGTGCCTCCGCCAGCGGTGCCTCCCATGATGGAGGGTCACGTCGGGGACCGGCCCTGTGAATTCTTCATCCGGCTGCGCCAGCCACCGCGTCGTCGTCTCCGTCTCCCCACCCCCTTCGCTTAGGAGATGGAGCTCAATCCGCCCCAGACCCTCAGACTGCACATGAGGGGCTGCGGGACCGCCGGCACGCGGGGCGACATCGACTTCCCCGCTCCTCATGTTATGTATCTCCGTCGCGGATGGAAGACGTCGCCCGCATCCATAGCTTGATGGCGGGGCTCGTCCTCTACTTCAAGTTAATGGAGGGCGGCTTGCTCTCCGTCAAGGTCTTCGGAGACCTTGGAACTCGCCTGAAGTGCTGCGTGGAGAGCTCCTCCAACGATGAAGATTCCTCCTCAAGCGGGAGTGACGAGGAGGACAGCGACAGCAACAACGAGGGAGTCGAGCGGCAGGATGCCGACTCCGACTTTGACTGACCTCGCTGCCCCTTCCTCGGCCATGCGCCCTGCCGAGGGTCTTCCTCGCCAAGCTCTCCATCAGGGCGCTCCCCGTCGTCTCCTTGGGCGGCTGGCGTAGGAGGGCCAGAGAAGGCGAAGAAGGTGGGCGGCGGCCGTCAACTCGGAGTACGCGGGCACCGACGCCTTCGTCGCGTATTTTCGTGCCGTTGCCTCATCTTCCAGCCCCTCCGCCGGCACCGGGATGCTCTCTTGGCGCCTTCTGCTTCTCGCACCTTGCCTAGGCGCTCCTTTCGCCCTCCTGCTGTCTTGTTTCACCTCCTGAGGAGAGGGACAAGAAAGGGATTACGGGAACCTTAGCTCTTTTTAGTTTGTAAGCCTACGAGCACTTGTTAATTTTTAGACTTGTAATCCCCTTGCTCATGTTTTTTATTCCGTACGAACTGTACCTGTATGGGACGTTTTTAATGAAAAAGGGTGTTTGACGGGTTCTTTGTGCGTGAGCGAGGCCCATTCCAAGGACAAATCCTTGTTATTTCTAAGGTAAACATTGTCGCCCGGCAACAGAACTTGCCGTCCCCCTGCTTTGGTCGACCATTCTCACGCTCTTGGCCGAGGCAGGGGCGAAGCAGGGTTAGGCCCCTCGTTCATTTCTCCTTCCACATGACTACGACCAAGTTACGACCCGAGGATAGCTCTTGGAGTGCAGGAAAAGGGGAGCACGGTGGCTTTAAGAATATAAACGAGGTTTCATATGTCCCAGTTCTATACGGAAATGCATAACAGGGGATAAAAGACTTATCTGAATCCGCAGCCCCCGGCAACCTTGGCTTGCCGTGGTTGGATCCTTGTGTCTTCAGCCCGGCGATCTGGCTTGCGGGGCGGGCCTTGTCCATCCTATTTCTCCCAAGCGGCTCAGGAGACATGTCCACATGCCCTGTGAACCAAAGATGACAGAAAGACGCACACTCGACCTCTAGGCTAGGGGTTAGTCGCTGCTAAGCACTATCAACCCTAACCGACGAAGAAACTTAACCTAGCATGCCTGCTATAACTTAGGGCACCAGCGCTTCGTTTATTTATGCTCAGGGTCTGCGCCAGGCTTTGTACAGAGGGTTACAAGCCTTGCCAGCAAAGCTTGTACAAAAGGTGGCTTGCCGGGAGGCCCGACGAGCCGCGCCTTATGGGTAAAACTTACGAAGATGCTCGATGTTCCAGGAGTTGCTCCTTTGGGACAGCATCTTGATCTCGGCGGACTGCACGATCCCGGTGACTCGTATTACCCGATAAGGGCCTTCCCACTTCGGCGTCAACTTGTTGGAATTCTTAGCCGACTGAACGCGCCGAAGAACAAGGTCGCCTTCCTCAAAGCTTCGGGCATGGACCTTGCGGCTATGGTAGCGGCGCAAGGCCTGCTGGTAGCGTGCTGCTCTCACAGCCTCCCGAAGACGATCTTCCTCAAGGATTGTTGCTCATATTGCCGTAACTGCTCTTGCTCAAGCTCATCATAAGCGAGCACTCGAGGTGACCCGTATATGAGTTCCATGGGGAGAACTGCTTCTGCCCCATATACTAGGGCAAAGGGTGTCTGGCCGGTGGCTCGATTTGGCGTCGTCCTGATCGACCAAAGAACCGCCGGAAACTCATCAATCCAGCGCCTTCCACTCTTGTGTAGCTTGTCAAAGGTCTTCGTTCTCAGGCCTCGCAACACTTCAGCATTTGCCCTCTCCGCTTGGCCGTTGCTCCGGGGGTGTGCCACGGAAGCAAAACAAACCTTGTTTCCGAGGTCTTCAATGTACTGCATGAAGGTGTGGCTTGTGAACTGCGTGTCGTTATCGGTGATGACTCTGTTTGGCACACCAAAACGGCAGACTAGTCCCTTGAAGAACTTGACGGCTGACTGTGTTGTCACCTTCCTCACCGGTTCCACCTCCGTCCACTTTGTGAACTTGTCGATTGGAACATACAAGTACTCAAAGCCCCCGAAAGCACGGGGGAAAGGGACCAATAGGTCGAGCCCCCAAACCGAAAATGGCTAGGAGAGAGGGATTGTTTGAAGGGCCTGAGCTGGTTGATGAAGCTTCTTCGAATGGAACTGACACGCTTCACACTTGGTTACTAGTGTCGTTGCATCCTGGAGGGCGGTGGGCCAGAAGAAGCCTTGCCGGAATGCCTTGCCGGCAAGGGCCCTTGACCCTATGTGGGAGCCACCTATCCCACCATGTATCTCTGCCAACAGCTCCAGTCCTTCCTCCTGGGGGATGCACTTCAATTTCACACCGTTTGGTCTTCTTACATATAGGGCGTCATCGATTTAACTGGTACAAAGCGAACCGGTAGCTACTTTTCCGCTTCTTCCTGCTCCTCAGGAAGTTCCCCTGTCTAGAGGAAATGGACGGTATGCTGTGCCCATGCTGGAGCCTGGGGCTCGATGGCAAGAACCAAAGGCATCTCTTCCGCCATGGGGGCGGCCGTCTCCACGGCCAGGGCTTGGCGCCCTGCCGGAGCCAGCCGTCCCTCGGCAGGCTCAGGATCCGCGGCAACACCCTTGCCGGCAGCCCCTGGGGACTCGGCGGGAAAGTACTTGCCGAGGCCCGACTTCCTCCGCTTGTTCTGCTCTGTTGATGGCTCGATGGATGGTTGAGTTAACCGAAGCAAGAAAGGTACCTGGTTCCACAGGTACCTTGAATGCAATGTGCTTTGACAGGTAGTCAGCGATGTCGTTCTCCGCTCGGGGAACGTGCTCTGCTTGTATACCGTCGAAGCGCTCCTCCAGTTTCCTCACCTCATCTACGTAGGCCTCCATCAATGGACTCTGATAATCCTTGTTAACTTGTCTGACGACAAGCTGTGAATCACCCCTCACGATGAGCTTCTTCACCCCGAGGTCCGCCGCGATCCTGAGACCGGCAAGCAGCCCCTCGTATTCAGCAGTGTTGTTTGTGGACATCTCCCTGGGAAAGTGCATCTGGATCACATACTTGAGGTGCTCTCCGGTGGGTGCGACAAGCAGCACACCGGCACTGGCGCCTTGTAGCGAGAACGCCCCATCAAAGTACATGATCCAGTCGCGGCTTGCTTCCTTGCCGGGGAGAGCGGTCTCCTGAATTTCTTCATCGGGCGTTGAGGTCCATTCTACAATGAACTTTGCCAAGACTCTGCTCTGGATTATCGAGGTACTTTGAAACTTCAACCCAAAGCTCAACAACTCCAAGGCCCATTCCACAATCCTTCCGGTCACATATGGGTTGTGCAGTATCCGTTGCAACGGGAGGCGGGTGACGACAGTGATCTCGTGGGCTTGGAAGTAATGACGCAGCTTCCGCGAGGCCATAAGGAGGCCGAAGAGCAATTTCTGCACACCGGAGTACCTCGACCTGGCCCCTGCAAGAGGGAGCTGACAAAGTAAACCGGGCGCTGCATCATCTTCTTCTTCTGCACCACTTCACTTGATCATGCGGGCACCTCCGATGGCGTCGAGACTTCTGCCGGGGCCTTGCCTTGCCGGCACCAGGCCCTACCGGGGGAATCTCTGGCTTGCCATCCGCCGGTCCTGCCGTCGCCACTGCCTCCTCGTTGACCTCCCTCTGTGCCACCAGTTCGGTGTTGACCACTTGATTCGTTGCCGCTAGATACAGCAGCAACAGCTCTTGTGGTTTAGGCGCAACCAGTATTGGCGTGGAGGAAAGTTATTTCTTCAGATCCTGCAACACCACCTCGGCTTCTGGGGTCCACTCCATCGGGCCTGCCTTCTTCAAGATTTTGAAAAAGGGGAGGGCGCGCTCGGCGGACTTGGAGATGAATCGGCTCATGGCGGCAATGCAGCCAGTGAGCCGACGCACGTCCTTGATCCGCTTGGGCGCCTCAATCTGTTCAATAGCCTTGATCTTGTCTGGGTTTGCCTCGATCCCGCGCTGCGACACAAAGAACCCAAGAAGCTTGCCGGACGGAACGCCGAAGACACACTTCTCAGGGTTCAGCTTGAGGTTGATCTTGCGTAGGTTGGCAAACGTCTCTTCCAGGTCTTGTACAAGAGTTGCCCCATCCTTGGTTTTGACCACTATGTCATCCATGTATGCTTCTGAAAGTGCTAGTTATCGACTAGAGGGGGGGGGGAAGAATAGGCGATTTTTATGAAAGTCTTCAAAACATGGATGTTTCGAAGACAAACAACAGAAATGACCTAGTTGATATGCAGCGGAAGATAACTACAACAAGCAAGCCATAGTCAAGTATGCAATAATGTGAGCGGACAAGACTAATAGTAGCTATGTAGTAAGGATCGGGATGGAAGATAGTATGAAGCCAAACAACAATAGAAGTCAAGCGGTGAAGTCAAGCAGATAAGACATATAAGCAATGACTTCACGAAGACAAACTTAGGGTAAAGGAGGAAGGGATAGAAGCAGTCACTAGTTGAAGACACATGATTTGTTGGACCAGTTCGGTTGTTGTGACAAGCTGTACATCTGAGTTAGGAAGGCTGAGATTCAACTCGAGAAGACCGCGTCTTCACCTTATTCCCCTTGAGCTAAGGACACACAGTCCTCGCTCAATCACTCTGTAAGTCTTCAAGGTAGACTTCCGAACCTTCACAGACGACGTTCACGGCAATCCACAATGACTCTTGGATGCTCGAGAAGCGGCGCCTAACCGGTGGAGGATTCACAGTCCTCAAGTGTAATAAGTCTTGGTCACACAGACAGGAAAACTTCAATGATGCCTAACACTCTTTGGCTCTGGGTGTTTTGGGCTTTGTCCTCGCAAGGATTTCTCTGTCTCAAAGGCTTGAGGTGGGTTGCTCTCAAGCGAAAAAGCCGTGCACTAACTCTGAGCAGCCACCAATTTATGGTGTAGGGGTGGGCTATTTATAGCCACTAGGCAACCCGACCTGTTATGTCCGAAATGACCCTGGGTCACTAAGGAACTGACACGTGTCCCAACGGTCAGATTTCAAACACTCATGGCAACTTTACTTGGGCTACAAGCAAAGCTGACTCATCCAGCTCTGGATAAGTTTTGCTCTCATCACTTCAGTCATCCAGCTTGGGTTTCAAACACTCGAAGACATAGGATTTGGGTTGAGCATCACTTCCGTCATTCTGACTATGATCACTTGGACCCCACTTAACAGTACGGTGGTTCCTACGACTCAACAAAGAAGAAAAGGAAACAACGAAACAACACAGTCTTCGCGCTCCATAGTCTTCACTCAATGTCTTCTCATGTCATAGTCTTCAATGTGAATATCTTCACATACCACCGTTGTCTTCAATGTCTTCATACATTTGTAGGGTCGCTCCGGTAGGTAAACCGAATCAATGAGGGACACTACTGCGTTATCCTGCAATTCTCACAAACGCATTAGTCCCTCAACCACATTTGTCGTCAATACTCCAAAACCAACTAGGGGTGGCACTAGATGCACTTACAATCTCCCCTTTTGGTGATTGATGACAAACTGGTTGAAGTTTTCAACGGGATAAAATATGTGAAATTGTAAAGGATAGGAATTGTCTTCATAAGTGGCAAAGGCTCCCCACGAAGATGTGCATATAAGTAGTTTGCTTTTGGAATGCAAATGCACATGGCAGGTTGTACTTGTGGAGATCCTCTTCAACTTATGAAGATAATTCATCATGCATGAAATGATATAGCTAAGAGAATGACATGCATAATGAAAATGGACGTCTGCAGAATGATCTAAGTGCGGAAGTTATAAATCGCACATGCGGAATTTATCATCGCACTGTGGTAAAGCAAATAAGTAGCGAGGCGACCATCGAGTTTAAGTGTTACAACTCATAAGAACCAAATGTTTCAAAAGCGAGAGTTGTAAACACTAGGAAAAATATAGTGCAACCGCCCTTATGAACCGGCTTGAAGATTATCAAACTCATATGCTTCTCCCCTTTTGTCGATGGGACCAAAAGGTTTGAAGACATAGAGCATCTACTCGTCCTCTTCTAAAGAAGATGATGCAGCAGGGTTGTCGTTGTTGGTTGGCGGTGCAGACGAGCTGGGCGCAGTGTCGATTTGTGCAGAAGTAGGGGGCGGTGAAGTAGCATCGGCTTCATCATCGATCACTCTGGCATTGACCGTTGCAGCGGAGGAAAAATAGTCAGAGTCTTCAAGAGATGGAGTTCGCCGTAGAACTGCATTCCATGGAGGAGTGGAGTCAAACTTGAAACGTTCAGTGAAGCCATCGTCTTGAAGATCAACTTGACCTTGAGCGGGGTCAAACTCTTCCATGATCGACGACAAGTCTCGTGAGTGACAAAAGCATTCTTGGTGGCAAGGTTACGAATGCGATTGACGTCCACCAAGAGGCTTTGCATTTGACGCTTTAGCCAGGAGTGATGCTTATCTTGCTTTCGATGCAGCGCCACAAGAAGTTCTCGATCGTTGAGGACTCGAGAGCGCTTTCAAGGCCTTTGGCCAATTGTGTTTCGGTGGCTTCATCCGTGCGATGAGGCGACGTGTGTTCCCAGCCGAGGATAGACACGAGATACCGCTGGGCGCCTTCCATAGGTTGAGAGAAGCTGTGGTGATCTGCGTTACGAAGACTTAGTGGCGTTTTGGCGGGCTCGGGGTATATGGCTTCAACAGACATATCAACCTCTTGTATAAAGATCAGATGATTGCGAGCAGAGGGTTGATAGTTGATAGCGGAGTGCATCTTGATGAGGCGCATGACCCATGGAGCATAGAACTTGGACCAAACAGATCGGATCGAGAGCAGCCAATTGTCGGATGAAGAAATCTTGCATGTTGAAGCTGATGCCATTGAGGATGTAGAAGACCAATGTCTTCATTGCTCCTTCAAGCTTTGCGGACGATGAATGCCCTTTTATTGGCCATAGAGTTCGCCGTATGATGTGATATATGGTGCGAGGCGATACTCAAGGTCATCAACAAAGAAGTGTTGAGGGTATTCAGCGTCATGTGGCGATAACTTCATCATGCTCAGATTTGACTCATGTCGGGTTACGGCTTATGAAATATGCTTTCCAAGGCATCGCGGTGGAGTTGACATCCGAGTTCAAACAGCTCTCCGGGAGTGGGTAGGCTGTGAGCTCAATGATGTCAAGAGCTTTGGCTTCATGAGGGATATTTCCACCATCCACTCGAGAACCCATGTCTTCGTATCTCTGTTGTAGCCGCAGATGTGGAGTGTGGCATAGAATTGAAGCACTAATTCTTCATTCCATTGGTTTCTCGTATGCATTCGGCCAAGCGGACTGCATCATGAAAGCAATCAAGTGCTTCTTCTAAGCACGCGACAGTCCAAAGAATGGCTTGATGTCGAGACACATATGAGGAAAATCGGCCTTGGTCATACAGAACACAGGAGTAATAGCTTCTTTGTTGATAGCTCCACAACCGGTCAGATGAGATCCTTGGCCTTTTTAGGGGTTCTTTTCACTGTCAAAGAAAGTATTGTGGGCTTTGAAGCCATTAGCATTGAAAGAACCAGTTGAGGTGGCGATGCACGAAACCTTGGCAGTCTTGGCCCGGCTTGGACCGGAGGCCTATCATAATATGATAGTCGAATTGAGGACCCGAGGCATGAGGCGGAGGGACGAGAATGGGCCATCTTCTTGTGACTAGCTCGCCATAGTTGTATGCTTGCTCAATTGTGTAGGGCCTTGGTGGCGGAATGGAGCGATGGCAGCAATCGAGGCTTGTGCTGCTCGGCCAGATGCTTGAGGCGATTGCCTCATTGGCTTCAGCATAGTTCCTTCATTGGCTTCAGGAGCAGTTGGGACAGGCTCCACATTGGCTTCAGCCATGACCACGTCATTGGCTTCATTGGTGTTGGAGGTGGCAGCCTCATTGTTTTCAACCTCCACTTGAGGAGCTGGAGGGTCGGGCACTTGCACGTTGATATCGGGGATCACTTCTTCAATTACTGGGGGTGTAGGAACATGTTCTTCTTCTTCTTCTTCTTGGGTGTCAGCGGCTGATGCAGCCGGATTGTCTTCAGCAGCTTTGGCTTCGGACTCGAGACATTCACAGTTGGGTGGCCACGAAAACACTTGGCGTGCAACAGGTTGGTGGTGCACTTCTCCTTCTGAACGCTCGGAAGAGGCACTTGAGGCCTTTGACCTTTGCGAAGCCTGCGAAATGTTGGCGACGCCTTTGGAGATGGGGTTGCCTGGGCCTCAAAGTCTTCCTCTTCTTCTTGGTGTTGCTGTTGGGGAGTGACTTGTTGTTGGGGAGTGACTTGTTGTTGGGGAGTGACTTGTTGTTGGGGAGTGACTTGTTGTTGGGGAGTACTGGGGGAGTCTGGTTGTTGCGGGTGATCAGCCCATGAAGCATCCTGTGCAATTGGCGTCAGAGGACAACCAATGCTGATGAGTTCACTGTTCGTACGAACAGGCGATGATACCACATTGTACTCGATTTGAGGAAGAACTTCATCATCTTCAACACTGTCATGGTGACCAATGTCTTCAGCAGTGGGGGGATCAGCTGCTGGAATCTCTTCAGCTTCAGGAGCCTCTGTGGAAGCAGGCTCATGAACAGTCATTCAAAGTTCTTGGGTTGCAGACGCGGGACGAACCACAGAAATGGGTTCAACAATCAAGGGCTCTGTAGGAGCAGCCCGATTCTTCTTGGTATTTAGCTTCTTCTTGGAGGGAGCAGCATCAGAGGCGTCCGGATTTTACCTTTTTCTCGCTTCAGCCTCGGCAGCCCTCGTCTTTTTCTGTTCAAAAGCAGTTGACCGTACCTTTGGCTTCGAGCCAGTCATGCTGCTTGGGAAGACTATGCGGGGCTCTTCCTGCCTTGAAGGTGCAGCTTGGTTGGCTGAAGACTTATTTTTCTTTGCAGCCATCCTGGGGTCGATGCCAGGACGGCCAAGTGCCTTGCGCTTCTCAAATTTCATTGTAGGCAAGCACACACTTGTCGGCCGAGCCTTCATGCGCTCAGAGAGCCTCTGGCTTCTTCACGCTTCTTGACAAAGTTTTCTTTGAGGTCGTGCAGCATGAACTTGAAGTTTTGACGTCTTGCACACTGAGTGTAGCCATATGCTTCTTGGCCGAGCCTTCTCATAGTCAATTTTGTGCTTCAGGTTCAACAATCCGCTGAGCTAGAGCTAGCTCGAAGCAATGGCGCCGTTGAAAGAGACGTTGAGGCCAATTTGAAGTTGCAGATCTTCAAAGCTGATGTTTGGTGTGTCAAACCACTCATCAATGAAGTGATGGATGATTGCCACATCAAAGAGAGGCAAGTTGTTGAAGATTTCGCTTCTTCTTTGCTCTTGATAAGCTGCTCAAGAGCATCATTTGCAAGATCGTCATCACTTGATGATCAATGTGCTCTTCATGCAAAATGGCAGCGAGGGTCGATGTCGATTCGATATTCTTGACACTTTTCTTTCTCTTCTCCGTCTTTTTGGAGATGCGGATTGATCCTCGGTATGCGCGGCTTCAGGAGGTGCGATGGCGATGGCTTCACGAGAAGCTTTTGGAGGAGCAGCTGACTTTGGAGCCTTGACTTTCTTAAGCTTCTGCGGCTTTGGAGCAGGAGCAGGAGCTGGAGCTTCATCAGAGTCATCATTGTCAAAAGAGTGATCCACTTTGGCACCTTGGACCAAAATATAAGTGATGAGGCCTTCAAGGTTTGAAAACGGACCGATGACATTGGGTTCAGCGTCACGTGAGCCGTCGGCCGCGGGGAGCAGAGGGACCAGGGTTGAAGTCTAATCCCAATGACTTCTCGTTTTCCTTTGCGAAGCCTTTGCATCTTTGGAAGTTGCGCTTGAATAGATTGTCATCGCGACACGAGCAAAGGCGTCGGTCGGCAATTTCAGCCGAGGTCCACAGACGATGCAAGGATAGAAACCTTGTGCAATAGCTTCACCATGCTCTTGGGAGGAGGCCTCGAAACAGAATATCACCCCAAGGGCTTCTGATGGCATTCTTCTCGGCATATTCTTGTGTGACAAAATTGTACTTGAACCACTGTTCAGCCCAATAGCATCGAATCCATTGGATTCGTGTCTTGCGCTGATTATAAGTCTCTTCAAGATTTGTCTTGTACAGTTCTGCGAGGTCATCAGGCAGATCTTTTGAGGTTCCCTCACGACGCTGTTTGCCGCCCTTCCTGACTGATTTATCTGTAGCCATGAGCTTCAAACTGAATGGCTTCACAATCAAAGGCTTCAAAGGCTTGCGTTTGCTTGATGATGTGAACCGGCTTCGAGAGTTGGTTTGATGCTGTAAGAATTCTGCAAACGAATGCAGACTATGAGAACCAAGGGATTCTCCCACGGACATGTACCTATGACAGCATTAGAGATGCGAGGGAAGGGGAAGAGGTCATATGCATTCTCAGAAGATTTTGCAGATAAATCTGTTTGAAGACATTGACCTCATGATGCGAAGACATTCACTTATCTGTTGAGAGTTGGTTCTAGATTTATGCGAATCCGTGAATAAGTACAAGTGAGGAATCTAACTAGTTGTGAAGCTTAAGTGAATATACTAAGCGATCGAGATCTGATGAATAGATCTAACTTTGTATGGGCAGAAACCATTTTTGGCAAGTAGGATGAATCTTGAAGATCAAAAGATGGTAAAAATAGAGATATATTTACGCTTGAAGAACTGCTAGACGGAAGGAAAGGAGGCCGAGCAGTTCAGTCCACCGTGCCCTAACTTGGCGACGGAGGACACCTCTGGCGGCGGAGATGAAGATGTTCACGGCGGCGTGAGGGCGACATCGAGAAGTCGCGGCAGCTAAGCGCTTCGTCGCCGGCGACGTCGAGAGCTAGCGGTGGCGCTAGGGTTTTGACGAGGTGGAGAGGTGGAAGAAGATTTTCTTTACCGCAGGGGACAGGTATTTATAACGAAGTGTGCGGCGCAGCGCAATTACTCAGGTGCCCCTGGCGGTTCACATCTGAGGGCCACGTGGCACGTATGCAACATACTGTGAGTTATCCCATGTTCCCACGCTCACCCGGTTTGTCGGAGGGTCGTTCCGGCTTCTCCGGAGTTCAACAGTAATGATGAATCATTTAAAACAGACTTAAAGTTTGTCTCTGTGTCTTCTACTGACAAGGACGCAGAGAAGACATTTGACAGTTTCAATAGAATGCATATGATTTGGACAGATAGAGTTTGAGATAGAAAGCATAGAGAGATTGGGGTCCGATCACATTCACTTAGATCAAAAGATTCAACTTGAAGACATAGCTATAAGTGAATGCTGTAGAGGACAGAAATATATATCAGACAGCAACCAAATCATCATAGTGAAGAAAATCATGAAAATAGGTTGAAGTTGAAGTCAAATCAAATGCGAATAGCTTCAAGAAATAACGCCATGAGTGAAACACTTCAAACAAAGAAATTTTGTGGTGGCGTTACCCACCGTATAGGAAGTATTAGACACAGACACGGCGCACAATTATCGTGGCGCTCTGAAGTCAAATTCCACGTTAATGTATTCACACTTAGAAGTAAGTCTTCACTGATTGAAGATATACGTTACTTTGTGTGTTGCACATCTAAGTCATTAACATGCATAAGTGTTAGGATGTGTGCTTGATCACAGGACATTTGAGGATTCCAAGATATTTAGCTCACACCGTAACTTGCAAAACCTTTTCTCATCCAAGGGCTTTGTGAAGATATCGCGATTGCTCTTGATGTTGGCGTGAATGATGTCAATATATTTCTTCATGACACGATCCACGAGAAAATGATGGCGAATTTCAATGTGCTTTGTCTTGAGTCTGGACTAGATTGTTGGCAATCTTGATGGCGCTTTCGTTGTCGCAGAAAAGAGGTACTTGTGTCAAATTGATGCCATAGTCCTTAAGAGTTTGCTTCATCCATAGAAGCTGAGCACAGCAAGATCCAGCAGCAATGTATTCAAATTCTGCGGTTGAGAGTGACACAGTTACGCTTCTTTGAAGACCAACAGACGAGTGATCGTCCCCGAAAGTGACATGTGCTGATGTAGACTTGCGATCCACTTTGTCACCAGCATAATCAACATCCGAAAATCCAACTAAATCAAATTTTGAGCCCTTTGGATACCATAATCCGAGTGTTGGGGTGTGAGCCAAATATCGAAGAATTAAGCTTCACGCCTAAGTGATGCGATTCCTTTGGTGCCGCTTGGAATCGAGCACACATGCAAACACTAAGCATAATATCTGGCCTAGATGCACATAGGTAAAGTAAGGAACCAATCATGGAGCGGTATACCTTTTGATCGAACTCTTTACCATTGTCGTCGGGACCCAAGTGGTGTTTGGCTGGCATTGGCATCGTGTATCCTTTGCATTCTTGCATCCCAAACTTCTTTAGACAATCTTGGAGGTATTTTTCTTGAGATATAAATATGCCATTTCTTTGCTGACGAATTTGAAGACCAAGGAAGAACTTGAGCTCTCCCATCATGGACATCTGATATTTCTCTTGCATCATGTATCCAAACTCATCACTATACTTTTGGTTGGTGCAGCCGAAGATAATGTCATCCACATATATTTGGCATACAAGCAGTTCACCATCATATGTCTTCGTGAAGAGTGTGGGATCAAGGGATCCAGGTTTGAAGCCTTTGCTCTTCAAGAAGTCTTTGATTGTATCATACCAGGCGCGAGGAGCTTGTTTGAGGCCATACAGTGCTTTATTTAGCTTGTAGACCATATCAGGATGTTTTGGATCTTCAAAGCCAGGTGGTTGAGCGACATATACTTCTTCTTCAATCTTGCCGTTGAGAAATGCACTCTTCACATCCATTTGATAGAGCAAGATGTTGTGGTGGTTAGCATAGGCTAGTAGTATGCGAATAGCTTCAAGCCTAGCTACAGGAGCAAATGTTTCATCAAAGTCAATTCCTTCAACTTGAGTATATCCTTGAGCCACAAGCCTTGCTTTGTTTACGACGACTTGACCATGCTCATCTTGCTTATTTCGATATATCCATTTGGTGCCAATAATGTTATGCTTGCGAGGTCGGGGCGCTTGACAAGTTCCCAAACATTATTCAGCTTGAACTGTTGAAGTTCTTCTTGCATAGCTTGAATCCATTCTGGTTCCATAAAAGCTTCAGCAACTTTCTTGGGTTCTGATATTGATACCAAGGAAAAGTGCCCACAGAAATTTGCTAGCTGTGTTGCTCTTGAGCGAGTAAGCGGACCAGGTGCGTTGATGCTATCGATTATCTTCTCAATCTGTACTTCATTTGCAACTCAAGGATTGTAAGTGCATCTAGTGCCCCTTAGTGATTTTGGTGTATTGAAGACTTATAGGTTAAGGAACTAATGCGTTTGTGAGTATACACAGATCTATAAGTCAATGAGGAGTTTGATATTTACAGAGAAAGTCGACCCCTAAAAATGAAGTTCTTCAACTGAAGACTTTGATATTCTGAAGACTTTCTGAAGACTTTGAAAGTGAAGAAATTGGTGTGACCTTGAAGACTTGGTATTCATTTGAGGAACATGAAGCATGAAGACTTTTGTTTTCGTAGTTTCGTTTTTCTCTTTCTTGAGTCATAGGAAACACCGTCTTGTTAAAGGGGTCGAGGAAATACTAAGGAAAATTTCCATGTGATGCTCAACTCAAAATCCTACACCTACCAATCCCTTGAGTGAAGCCTTTGGAAATCTCATACAGATTCAGTCAATTTCTTGATGTGAGACGAAGCTCTTCCGTCACGAGAATTTCTTCGGCGAGGAGTTAGGAATTCGCTAGTGCGGATTGCCTACACATGAGGAACATGATAGCCCCAGGGAATTTGAGAGTCAAATTTCCGATCGTTCTTGTCTTCTTGGCCACCTGTCCCAAAATATCTTATCCACCTAACGGTCATATCATTCAAGGGCATTTATGTCTTATCATGTCGGGCTGCTCCCTAGGCTACAAATAGCCGCCCCCTACAACCACTAGCTGGTTGGCTGCTCCGAGAGAACTTGACACTTGTCATTTGAGAGCAACCCATCCTCTAAGGAATTTGAGACAAAATCATCATGTGAGGAAAAACCCAAAAACCAAACCACAACAAACCCAAAGTGATTGAGCATCACTGAAGAAATTGATCTTGCGTGGATCCGACGCTTGTTACCTTTGAAGACTGTGCTTCTTCCAGACGGTTAGGCGTCATGGTCTAGAGCATCCAAGAGGAATTGTGGATCGCCGAGTGACCAAGTCTGTGAAGGTTTGGAAGTCGCTCAAGACTTACCACGAGTGATTGGGCGAGTCATGTGACCTTAGTTCAAGGAGAATCTGGTGAGGACTTGGTGTCTGAGCTGCGTGCTCGATGATCGGGTGTCCGGACTGTGTGTCCTCGAGTTTAAATACTCACCGCTCCAACCAGACGTACAAGCGAGACAACAGTTGGAACTGGTCTACCAAATCATTGTCTTCACCAACCTAATCTGGTTCTAATTCCTCAACCCTTTCATTTCCTCATTCTTGTGTTGAGTGTTTGTTCATATCTGTGTTTGAAGACTTTGACTGAAGACTTTCTCAATTTCCTCAGTTCAATTTCTTCAGTCTGTTTGTCTTCATCTTGTGTTATCCTGTGATTACGCTTTCTGTACTCTGTGATTGTCTTTATTTCATCATGATGACTATGCTTGTAATCTGTTATGCTTATCTCTGAGTTATGCTTATCTCTGAGTACTTATTCCGCTGCAAGTAGTTCTTCGCTAAGGAATTTCCTCACCGGCAAATTCCTCAGTGAAGAATTCTTAAAAATCGCCTATTCACCCCCCCTCTAGTCGATATAACGCACTTTCAATTGGTATCAGAGCAAGGTACTCCCTTGATCTGTGTGATTTTGGTTTAACCACCGGTTTTTATGTCGACCGCAGTATGATCAAGGTCTCGGCAGGTGTCCTACCTTTGATGGGACGGACTACCCCTCTTGGAAGAACAAAATGCGAATGCATCTTGAAGCAATTGACAACGATCTACGGTATGTTGTGGAAAATGGTGTTCCTCACCACACCTTCTCCGAATGTGCTGATGTGAAGAGATTCAAGCAACTCGATTCTCAAGCGAAGAATATCATATGTGGCCATCTGAGCAAAGGTCAATATGGAAGAGTGAGTGCTTTGGAATCTGCCAAGCTCATCTGGGACAGGCTGTCCAAAGTAAAAGAAGGTGTCTCAACTCAGCGTGACTCTCGAGTTGATGTTCTTCGGAATCTCTTCAACCGCTTCAAAAGACTCGACAACGAAAATGTTCAACAAACCTTCGATCGCCTCACTGACATCTCACATGAGCTTCAAGCACTTGGCGCCACTGACATCACCGACCATGAGGTGGTGAAGAAATTGTTAAGATCACTTGATTCCTCATTTGATACTCTGGCACTGATGATTCAAGAACGAGCTGACTACAAGTCTCTTGATCCTGCCGATATCCTCGAAGGCTAAATACTCACGAGTTCCACTTGCTGAAAGAGATCTCTATGGTTCAGGCTATGAAAAAACACGTGCCCTGAAGGCCAAGGCTGTGTCCGAATCTGAGTGTGAAGACTCTGGTAGTAGCCTTGGAGATCCTGAAGAATTAGGCCAGGAGCTAGCACTGCTCATGAAGAAATTCCAGAAATTCTCAAGACGTGGTCGCTTTGGAAAATCCTCAAGAAGCAGTGATTCCTCATCTAGTGACTATAAGAGAAGACTTTGTCACAAATGCAAGAAACCTGGTCACTACATCCAAGATTGTCCTCAGTGGGAAAAGGAATTAAAGAAGAAGAAACACAAGGATTACAGTTCTGATGACTCGAAGAAGAAGAAGAAATCATCAAAATCTTCATCATCAAAATCCTCAAAGCCTTCTTCCCAGAAGAAGAACAGCTCCAGAAAGGCTCGGGCATTCATTGGCAAGGAAGTGGACTCTGAAGCTGAATCTGAGTAACATGAGGAAGAGGAGGAGTCTGAAGAATCCGAATCTGGTGTGGCTAGTCTGGCTCTTGCTACTGCCTTCGTTAGCAAGTCCATCTTCAACACTGAAGAAACTGACCCCGCCGACAAGCCTGATGAGGATGATGATGACTACGCTCCCACCTATTGCTTCATGGCAAAAGGTGCTAAGGTACTGAATTTCACCTCTTCTGAATCTAGTGAAAATGAATCTGATGAGGATCTCAAGCCCAGCTACTCAAAACTTGCTAAGATAGCTATAAAACAACAAAGGGTTTTTGAGAAGGTTCAAAACATGCTAGATAAGAGTGATGATATGTTAGGTGAAGAAATGGATCGCACTCAAGCCCTGACTGAAAATCTTCAGAGACTTCAGTCAAGGCTTGACAGCCTTCAAGGTCATCATAACACTCTCCTATATGATCATGAGAAACTTTCTTATGAATTCTTCAAAGAAAGCAAGATCTTGAGAAGCTAAGAGTGAGTTATGAATATCTTCAGAAGGAGCGCGATTCATTACTTGCTCAACAAATCAGCACTTCTCAAGAAGAATTTGTTCCCCCATGCTTAAAGTGCATTGAGCGTGAATCGCTAATTCTTCACCAATGTTCAAATGCTTCAACTGTTACAAATTCTTCACCTGCCTCTGCTATCACTAATTCCTCATCTGAGGACATTGCTAGTATCACCGACGATGCAGGGCTGAAGGAATTGTACATGACAGCATGTACAAAAGCCTCAAAGGGCATCAGACTCTTTGTGATGTGCTTAAAAGCAGATCCTCAATAGGAACCCTAGGAAAGAGGTATTGCCTTTGAGAGGAAACTCAATGCTGATGGAACATATTGGAAGCTTGAGCAGTATCCCAAAACCTCATGGGTTGCTGCAAAGGGACCTCCAGTTGATCCATCTACCTTATCTGGCTTTACGTGCGAATTTCCTCATTCTGCTGATGAGTCATTTGACTCAAACTATAAACTGTTCAAAAATCAGGATGGTGAAGTATTTGCTAGATATGTTGGCACTAACTGCAGGAACGGTTCCCCTATGAAGAAAATCTGGGTTCCCAAGAAGTGCCTTGAAAGTCTTCAGGTGAATGTCCTCATGACACCACCAGTGAAGAATAGGAACCCCAGATCAAATTCTTCATATGGACCAAATTCTTCATATGGATCCAAGTCCTCATACGGACCAAATTCCTCACGTGGATCAAATTCCTCAAAAGGATCAAAGTCCTCACATGATCATCATCGTGCTAACGACTCTGTTTCGCAGGGTAGAGCTAAGGGCTATGAATATGTGCATTACTCTTCAAATCAATATGTTCATAAGTCCTCGAAGAATTTCTCTGCTTATTCATATGCTTACCCTAACCCCTCTTATGTGAAACGAAATGGTTTGACCTCTATGCCACCATTCTCGTATGGTGCTCGTAGAGTGATGAACTCTTTGCCACCCCTTCAGATGTGGGTGGTGAAGAAAAGAACTAATCTCTTCTGCAGGGTCAGGTCTCCAGCGTGCCATAACGTCTAAAGAATTTCTTTGGGGCCCGACAAATTGCTGAAAGGGCGCAGAGCTAATCATGATGAAATGAACTTTCATTTCACACGCCTCATCTTGCTTATCTGAATCTTGGTGATGAAATTCATCGATGAACTTGATATCATATTCTTCACCGATGAAGTATATGAGATCGTAAGTTGTACTAATTCATCTGCGGGATGATCAACCCAAAGCCACCGAGTGGGTTCTCGATAGTGGATGTACAAATCACATGACCGGTGACAAGAATCTATTGATGGATGCTCCTTATCACCGTCACATCTGAAGCATATCATCTTTGCCGACAAAGGCAAAAGTCGTATTGGGTCTTGGTAAGGTTGCTATTTCTAAGGACATGCACATGGACAAAGTCATGCTTGTTGAGTCCTTAGGATACAACCTCATGTCGATCTCAATGCTTTGTGATCTTGATATGGTTGTTATCTTTGGCAAGTATCATTGTGTTGTGATTATGGAAGTGACAATTCCAAAGTCTTGAAGGCTTTAGGAGAGGAGACTTGTACATTCTTGACTTTTCCACAGGACCGCAACCAGCCGTGTGTCTACTTGCAAAAGCTTCAGAAGGCTGGCTATGGCATCGGCGACTTGGTCATGCAGGCATGAGGAATTTGCACACGCTTGCGAAGAAGAAGCATGTCATTGGCATCGAGAATGTCAAATTCCTCAAGGACCATTTATGTGGAGCCCGTGAAGCTGGAAAAATGACCAAGGCCAAGCATCCAAATAAGACTATCATGACCACTACTCGCCCCTTCGAATTGCTTCACATGGACCTCTTTGGTCCCAATCATTACTCAGCTGTCGTTAATGAAGCATCACTATATGGCTTTGTTATTGTTGATGATTACCTCTCGTTACACCTGGGTACACATTGTTACTTACAAAAATCAAGTGCAGGAAGTCTTCAAACGATTTTCCTCGAGGGCTTCAACTAACTTTGGTGTGAAGATCAAGCACATCA
Organism: Aegilops longissima; assembly: GCA_021605205.1. NCBI lineage: Eukaryota > Viridiplantae > Streptophyta > Magnoliopsida > Poales > Poaceae > Aegilops > Aegilops longissima. Next base: position 200,151,884 of record CM038676.1, read on the forward strand.
GGAGTGACAATGGAACTGAGTTCAAGAATTCTTGGTATTACTCATGAGTTATCTGCTCCTTATACTCCTCAGCAAAATGGCGTCGTGGAGCGCAAGAACAGAACTCTTGTTGAGATGGCTCGCACTATGCTTGATGAATACAAAACGCCTAGTCGTTTCTGGATTGAAGCAATTGACACTGCGTGCCACATCATCAACAGTATATCTTCACAAATTCTTCAAGAAGACTGCCTATGAACTCCTCAACGACAAGAAACCTAATGTAAGTTATTTCAAAGTCTTGATGCTAAATGCTGGATTAGAGATCCTCACCACAACTCTAAATTTGCACCAAAGCACATGAAGGTTTTATGCTTGGTTACGGAAAGGACTCGCACACCTCTGAGTCTTCAACATCACTCTACACAAGATTGTTGACACTGTAGATGTGCGGTTCGATGAAACTAATGGCTCGCAAAGAGAGCACCTACCTTCATGTTAGATGAACCAGCACCGAGGATTCTATCAGGTTCAAGGCAACCGAGGATGTCATTCCTCTTGAAGAAACTGCTGAAGAATTCATTCCTGATCGCGAAGAACGTCGAGTGATGCACTGAAGATAATCTTTGAAGAAAATGGTGCTGAGGAAAATGATCAAATTCCTCGGCGACAACCAGCTCATCCTCGCGTTGCAAAAGAAGTGCAAGTGGAGAAGATCATCGATGACATTAAAGCGCCAGTCCTCTCACACGCTCAAAAGCTTCACATTTATCTAACTTTTGTGGGCACTATGCTTTTGTCCCTATCACAGAGCCCACTAAGGTAGATGAAGCATTTACGAGCCGGAGTGGATTCAGGCCATGCAAGAAGAATTACATCGATTCGAGCTCAACAATGTCAGGAACTGGTCAAACGTCCAGATCCTCGCAAGCATAATATCATTGGCACAAAGTGGATCTATCGCAACAAGCAAGATGAAAATGGTCTTGTGGTGAGGAATAAGGCACGACTAGTAGCTCAAGGCTACACGCAGTTGAAGGAATTGATTTCGATGAAACTTTTGCACTGTTGCTAGACTTGAGTCTATTAGCATATTACTACGCCTATGCTAACCATCAGAATATCACTTTATATCAAATGGATGTGAAAAGTGCATTCCTCAATGGTAAGCTTGAGGAAGAAGTATATGTTGCTCAACCCCCAGGTTTTGAAGATCCAAAGAATCCTGACAAAGTCTTCAGACTCAATAAGGCCCTCTATGGCCTCAAGCAAGCCCTCGGGCATGGTATGATACATTGAAGGAATTCTTTGTGAAGAATGGCTTCACACCCGGTTCACTCGACCCTACTCTCTTTACTAAATCTTATGATGGTGAACTGTTTGTGTGCCAAATATATGTTGATGATATTATCTTTGGCTGTACTGACCAACGTTATAGTGATGAATTTGCCTATATGATGAGTGAAGAATATCAAATGTCTATGATGGAAGAGTTGAAATTCTTCTTAGGTCTTCAAATTAAATCAACAACACAATGGCATATTCATATCTCGGAGAAATACCTCAAAGATGTCCTCAAGAAATTCGGCATGCAAGATTGCAAAGGTGTCAAAATTCCTATGCCCACAAATGGCCATCTATGCAATTGATGAAAATGGTATTGACTTGATCACAAGGTATACCGCTCCATGATTGGTTCTTTATTGTACTTATGTGCATCTAGGCCAGATATAATGCTTAGTGTTTGCATGTGTGCCCGATTTCAAGCTACACCAAGGAATCACACCATAAGCTGTGTGAAGCATATTCTTCGATATCTAGCTCACACACCAACACTAGGATTATGGTACCCCAAGGGCTCTACTTTTGATCTCATTGGATATTCTGACTCGACTATGCTGGTGATCGTGTGGACCGCAAGTCAACATCTGGTACTTGTCATTTCCTCGGACGATCTTTGGTCCATTGGTCCTCGAAGAAAGCAGAACTGCGTATCACTGTCTACTGCGGAAGCTGAATACATTGCTGTTGGCTCGTGTTGTGCTCAATTGCTATGGATAAAGCAAACCCTCAAGGACTACGGCATCAACGTGAAGAATGTGCCTTTCTATTGTGACAATGAGAGTGCCATCAAGATTGCTCACAACCCAGCCAAAGCACTCAAGACAAAGCACATTCAAATTCGTCATCATTTTCTTCGTGATCATGTGTTGAAGGGCGACATCTCCATCGAGCATGTGAAGACTGAAGAACAGCTGGCTGATATCTTCACTAAGCCCTTGGATGAGAAGAGATTTAGCAAGTTGCGGTGTGAGCTAAATATCTTAGAATCTTGAGCGTTCTTTGAAAAGGCACACATCCTAACACTTATGCAAAATTGATGACTTAGATGTGCAACACATGAAGAAACGTTTTCTTCAATCAATGAAGAATAACACTCTTAGTGTGAAGAAATTAATGAAGAATTTGATTCTCGTAACCCTACGACAATTGTACGCGTGTCTGAAATCATCTTTCTTATCTGATGGGTCACGCCACCACCAAAGTTGAAAATCTTCAATTTGAGTTTTTCCTTAGTTTTGAAATTCTTCAGTTTTTCAAATTCTTCAACTTTGCAAAATCTTCACTGTTTCCGTCGTCTTTCTTCATTGGCTATATATATATATATATATATGGGTTTATGTCCTCTACAACATTCACTTATGGCTATTTCTTCAAGTCGCTTTTTCTGCTAAGTGAATGTGATCGGACCCTTCCCCCTCTATGCTATACTCAACCCAATCCATTCACAAATTCTTCATGTGCGTTCTATTTTGAAACTCGTTCAAAATCTTCACTGTGTCCTTGACAGCTGAAGAAATTGCGAACAGAACTTTACAACTGATCTTATCCAAACTTTCGGTTTTGCCGCTCAAACCGTTCCGCATCCCACGATGCATTATTTTACTCACCCACGATCGTACACGATCTCCACTACACAGTACGTGGGTGACACATGTCGTGAGAAGGGAAATAGTCAGGGGCATGTTCGTCCTAAATCTTGAGCGATCCGTTTTCACCGTGTCTATAAATACCCTCTCCCTTCCTCACTCTTTTACTCTGCTCGACCTCTCTCTCGCCGAGCTCCTCAAACCCTAAGCGCCACCGCTTCTCCATCGTCGCCCGGTGAGGAAAAGCTTCATTGCCTTGACCTCGTCGCCCGACGTACTTTCGCGCCGACATGAAATCTTCACTCCGCCATCGCCGTAGCTGTCTTCCTCCGCCAAGTTAGGGCGTGGAAGATCTGAGCAGACGAACTTCCCAACTGTTCTTCTCGGTTAAATCGTGTTCTTCACTTGGTAATTAAAAGTTACTTTTATTACTCACTTTGATTCTCAAATCTTCTTCAAATTCTTCAAAGGTGTTTATTCTTCAAATCTTCACACATATGAACACCTCAAATCTCTTGATTCGTTTCTCTAAGCAATGATTTTCTTCAAGATTCCTCAATTGTGTGGATCCTCGATCTATACAACTCTGGAACCTAAGACAAAGAACGCTTAGTGAAATTCCTCAAAACTCATCTGGTCAAAATCCTCAAAACTTTTTTTTAAAAACCTTACGAGAACGCATATGACCTCTCCAAATTCCTCGCACCTATACTCTGTTCACAGTACAAATGTCCGCCGCTGAATCCCTAGGTTCTCATCAACTTAACTCATTTGCAGCGTTCCTCGAAGAAAAACTGCATACTTCTTGAGAGAACTCAATTGTTCAATTTCCTCAAGCAAGAACATGGCGACGGTAAGAAGCCACGAAGGGAGGAAAGAAACCTGAGGTTATGACTGCGTTTGAAATCCTCGAGGAAATCTATGCTGACTCTCGCACACCGGATGAAGAAAACAAAAATCAGCGCAAGGTGCGTATTCGTAAGATTGAGCGGAGATGGGCACGGAATGGAGGAATACAGATATGTAACTCCTAAGTACATGAAGAAATTCGCTCTAAATCCTCCATGCCCAAGAGCTCCTTTGGCACCTGGCCAAGTAGCTGATCCCACAAGCATCAAGCGAGGTGAGGACTTTCACGATGAATGGGCTAAGCGTCAAGCAAAATTGGCAAAGCAAGCAAAGGAGGCAAGAAGAAATTCAATGAGGATTCTGCCACTGCTATCGCCATCGAGGTCTCGGTCAAACCGAGGAAATCTATGCAAAAGAAGCCTGCTCATAAGCCAAGTGCTTCACCATCTGCGCCCTCACGGCCAAGTTCCTCAGCAGCACCTTCCAAGAAAATTACTCACACTGCTGCTGCTCCACCAAAGTCCTCAACAGCTCCATCAAAATCTTCAGTCCCTGTACACCTGACTACATGTCAAAGGACTGCTGGTTTCTCAATTGCCTCAGGCATTTCTGCAAGTTCCTCAGCTGCTCCCATTTCTTCATCTGGCCCGACTCAGCTGAAGACCAAAGCAACAGCTGGACGAGGTCCTCGGCCTAGCCCAAGGAAGAAACAGGTTGCATTCCATGTGCCATCTGATGATGAAGCGTCTGATGAAGAACTTGCGGAAATCATCAGAGACCGTCAAGTAAAGGCAGCTAGAGCCAAAGGTACATCTGTGCCACTGCTATTGGACCCGAAGAAAGTCCTCGACTTTATTGATCTCTGGCACAAGGATCCCAATACCCCTATGCCTGACTTTCATCTGACACCTGGACAAAGTCATGCATTGACTCACTTCATCGCTGAAGAAAAATGGAAGTTTGAGAAGGCGAGGGAAATCAAAAAGGCTCAATACAGGAAGGAGAAGTTCCTGAAGAAAAACGTTGTCAAAATGACACCTGAGGAGCTTCTCAAGGTCCAAACCGAAATTCAAGACCTCAGCAAAAACTTCGATTCATACTATGCTGATTGGCAAGGGGCCAAGGTCAGATTCACAACTTTGACGAAGAAATTCACAAATGTTGCTGCCCGATGCAACATGAAATTCCTCAGTGGAGCCTCACTCAGCCTCTTGAAGAACATGCCAAGACCACTGATGACGTTCAACTGCTGATTCGGGGCTGATGATCCCATTCCAGCCACCGAAGAAATTGCTGTGGCACCCACTAGTGGTGCGCCTGAAGAAATTGCTCAAGACAGGGAAACTGCATCAGTTGCACCTGAAGAAACTGAACCAAATTCCTCAGCTCCTCCTGCGCCAACTCCAACTCCAATTCTTCCATCTGCCTCTGATGTGAAGAAAACCAAGGCTGCGAACGAGCTCTTTGTGAAGAAAAGGAAAGCATCAGCTGCGTCAGATTCTTCGGCTGCGAAGAAAATGAAGCCAATGACCAGCTCATTTGAAAATCCAATTGATGCTGTTCCAATTTCCTCCATACCATCAAAGGAAGTTGTTCCTTTTGGAGAAGACTATGAGATCCCAATCGGATCCGATGAAGAACATCAGTCTGCTGCTTCGTCAGAGCAGGTTGATGAAGAAATTGAAGTGGATGCAATCCCTTCAACCCCAGTTATTTCCTCATCAGACTATGAAATTCCTCAGGCTGGTGTTGAGGAAATTGAAGATGAAGATGTGGATATTGGATGCACCACTCCAGTGATAAATGATGACTTTTGGGAAAGTCAGCATCCCAATACTCCTCTCTTCACCCCGCTCCAACAAATTCCTCAGTCCCCTGTCCAAACAGTCCAAATGGACTCTGAAGAAAATCAACCCACTGGTTCTGTGCATGAAGAAATTCCAGCCACTAGTGCTGATGAAACTGCTGCTGCTGCTGATCCTCAGACTGCATCTATTGAGGAATAAGAAATTCCTCAGCCTGAAGAACCTGAACTTACGATTCCTGAGGTGGTGATGCAACTCACTGACACCCCTCTGCCAAAGCAAAAGAATCCGTTTTCAAGCAAGCAAAAGTTCAAGGCTGAAGATTTCTTTGCCGAGCACGTGTTCTTCACTGAATATAATCCATATGATTCTGCTCGCATTAGGAAGAGGCGCTTCTGGACTGCCAGCCAAGCCAACTTCTATTCCTCAGTGCTCTTCAACAAGGATAAAATCTTCGATCATGCTCATATTCCTCATGTGGATATGGAGTCGCTGCCAGGCTTTGAGCCAGTCCTCAGTGTTCTTCACGACGCAGGACTTCTAAATTTCTGCACTGATATCTGTGACTGGAATGAAGAGCTAATTCTTCAGTTTTATGCAACGCTGCACATCACCGGAGACGCTGAAGACGTGAACTCATGGGTCTTAGATTGGATGACTGAAAATACTCACTACAAGGCACCAAAGAATCGAATTGCTTCGTGCCCTACCACTCGATCCTCCGCTTGATGGTGCACGCGTAACTCTGACGAACCGAACTTTCAACTCACTATATGCAAGTGCCGATGAAGCCTTTGAAGCCAAGGCAGGCCCCAAGAACCAAATTCCTCGTCAAGGAATTATTATATGTGCCTCGGACTGTCTATCGGATTCTGACGAAGACAATGAGTCCAATCAAAGGTCACGACTCGAACGATGAAGAAGTCGTTGGCATCATGAAGAATATGCTTTTCAACATTATCCATGGCGTTCCCGTCAACTTCCATGATTACTTCATGAGGACTCTGGCAAACATTGCTATGTCACCATTTGAGCTGAAGCCTTATGCGCCTTGGATTATGAGATTCATCAGGTCAAGGTCTTCACTCAATTACAAGGCTAATACTTTGAACCACTACAGCTACTTGCCCCCGATTGAAGTCCTCAAACGGACCTTTACCTCAGCTGATGACAAGGGCAAGGCTACTGCTGTGATTGATGAAGGCATTCGTCCATTGGATGGACAGTTTCGCAAAGCAGCATCCTACGCCACCAATGATGACTCTGCCACACATGACTCAGCCGCAAATACCTCAGTCAAGCAAAGTCCTCAATCTACTGCACCCAGGGTGATGACTGATCGTGAGTTACTCCTTAGTCTTCATCAGAAGGTTGATCGTAATCATAAATGGGTCAAGCGTCAGTTTGGTACTCTTCTTTACAACATGACCTCCACACACAATGCAAGAAGAAAACCACTACTACCTCCATGAAACCTTCAAGCGCTTTGGGCTATTCTTTCACATGTCTAAAGTGAAGAAGAACTGACTTCAATGGGTCTGAAGGAAGAATTTGACTGGTCTGCACCTCCTCCGAAGAAATTCAAGAAGGTCAAAGTTCCTTCCTTGGTGGCCAGCTCCTATTCTTCATCTTGCGACACTGATGAAAATGAAGACCTGGAAGACACCGCGGCTGGTCCTACTTCAACAAGCAACCCCAACAATGCTGGCGCTCCGTCTTCAACTTGAAATTCTTCAGGAGCGTTAGTCCTCGCCGATCCTTTTGGTCATTTGATGACAAAGGGGAGAAATTTGAGTTAGTCTTCAAGCGGGTCTAGTTTATTGCCTATATACAGTAATTTATTCTTGTTAAGTTACAACTCTCGTTCTTCTGAAACTTTTTATTGGATTGAGTTGTAATCTTAAACCCGATGGTGCTTTGATACTTTTGATGCATTATGCTCTTGCACTATGCTCTGATTCTCGTGAGCTCCTTGAAAATCTTCATAGAAAATCGATTTGAGCTCTGATACTCTTGATGTGTTATTTTGCATACTCTGAATAACATCAAGCACCATATTTCATCATGCATTTCAAATTCTTCATATTATATGTCAAATGCGTGTATGAATTACAAGATATAGGGGGAGATCTCCATGATTCAATTCTTCAAATGTGCATTGCCTCAAACGCAAATTCCTCACTATGCACATCTTCAGGGGGAGTTCTTCTATATCTTGCAATCAAATTCCTCCTTATCGGTATTTACAATTCATATGTTTATCCCGTTGAAAACTTAACCTATATTGTCATCAATCACCAAAAGGGGAGATTGTAAGTGCATCTAGTGCCCTTAGTGATTTTGGTGTATTGAAGACTTATAGGTTAAGGAACTAATGCGTTTGTGAGTATACACAGATCTATAAGTCTATGAGGAGTTTGATATTTACAGAGAAAGTCGACCCTAAAATGAAGTTCTTCAATCAAGACTTTGATATTCGAAGACTTTACAAGACTTTGAAAGTGAAGAAATTGGTGTGACCTTGAAGACTTGGTATTCATTTGAGGAACATGAAGCATGAAGACTTTTGTTTTCGTAGTTTCGTTTTCTCTTTCTTGAGTCATAGGAAACACCGTCTCGTTAAAGGGGTTGAGGAAATACTAAGGAAAATTTCCATGTGATGCTCAACTCAAAATCCTACACCTACCAATCCCTTGAGTGAAGCCTTTGGAAATCTCATACAGTTCAGTCAATTTCTTGATGTGAGAGAGAAGCTCTTACGGTCACGAGAATTTGTTCGACCGAGGAGTTAGGAATTCGCGCCTTGGATTGACTACACATGAGGAACATGATAACCACGAGGAATTTGAGAGTCAAATTTCCGACCGTTCTTTGTCTTCTTGGCCACCTGTCCCAAAATATCTTATCCACCTAACGGTCATATCATTCAAGGGCATTTATGTCTTATCATGTCGGGATGCTCCCTAGGCTATAAATAGCCGCCCCCTACAACCACTAGCTGGTTGGCTGCTCCGAGAGAACTTGACACTTATCATTTGAGAGCAACCCATCCTTTGAGGAATTTGAGACAAAATCATCAAGTGAGGAAAAACCCAAAAACCAAACCCCAACAAACCCAAAGTGATTGAGCATCATTGAAGAAATTGATCCTGCGTGGATCCGACGCTTGTTACCTTTGAAGACTGTGCTTCTTCCAGACGGTTAGGCGTCATGGTCTAGAGCATCCAAGAGGAATTGTGGATCGCCGAGTGACCAAGTCTGTGAAGGTTTGGAAGTCGCCTGAAGACTTACCACGAGTGATTGGGCGAGTCTGTGTGACCTTAGTTCAAGGAGAATACGGTGAGGACTTGGTGTCTGAGCTGCGTGCTCGATGATGGGTGTGTCGGACTGTGTGTCCTCGATTTTAAATACTCAGCCGCTCCAACCAGACGTACAACCGAGACAAAGCAGTTGGAACTGGTCTACCAAATCATTGTCTTCACCAACCTAACTGGTTCTAATTCCTCAACCCTTTCATTTCCTCATTCTTTGTGTTGAGTGTTTGTTCATATCTGTGTTTGAAGACTTTGATCAAGACTTTCTCAATTTCCTCGGTTCAATTTCTTGATCTGTTTGTCTTCATCTTGTGTTATCATGTGATTACGCTTTCTGTACTCTGTGATTGTCTTCATTTCATCATGATGACTATGCTTGTAATCTGTTATGCTTATCTCTGAGTACTTATTCCACTGCAAGTAGTTCTTCGCTAAGGAATTTCCTCACCGGCAAATTCCTCAGTGAAGAATTCTTAAAAATCGCCTATTCACCCCCCTCTAGTCGATATAACGCACTTTCAAGGATGAACTGGACGAAGACCTTGCTCATGCTGATCGTTGTCGTCATTGGAAGGATTGTCTTCAGGCTGAGCATTGTCTTCAGGTTGGTTAGGTGCAGAAATGATAAGTTCCTCTTGTGCTGTGTGCTTGAAGGCATGATTTCACCAGTTCCCATTAGCTTGATAGATTCGCTAGGTGGAGCTTCGTCTAGTGTGCTTGGCAGGAACTCTCTTTGTGAACCATTGGTTTCATCAAATCGCACATCTACAGTTTCGACGATTTTGTAGAGATAGAGATTGAAGACTCTGTAAGAGTGTGAGTCCTTTCCGTAACCGAGCGTGAAGCCTTCGTGAGCTTTGGGTTCAAATTTTGACTTGTGATGAGGATCCTTGATCCAGCACTTAGCCCCAAATACTCAAATAATCGACATTTGGCTTCTTGCGAAGAAGGAGCTCATAGGATGTTTTGTTCAAAGCTTATGGATATAAACACGGTTGATGACGTGACAAGCTGTATCAATGGCTTCAGCCGAACTTTCTTGGTGTCTTGTACTCGTCGAGCATTGTTCGACCCATCTCAATGAGGGTTCTGTTCTTGCGCTCCACGGTGCCATTTTGCTGGGGTGTGTATGGGCGAGAACTCATGAGTGATTCCATGGTATCGAGATAAAGATCAAGTCCGGTGTTCTTGAATTCATTGCCGTTATCACTTCGATATGCTTGATATTGACGCCATAATTGTTCATTGCTCGATTGGCGAATCGTCTGAAGACATCTTGCACTTCAGTCTTGTAGAGAATTATGTGCACCCATGTGTATCTTGAGTAGTCATCAACAATGACGAAGCCATAGAGACAAGCAGTTGTTGTGAGGGTAGAGTAATGAGTAGGGCCAAACAAATCCATGTGAAGCAGCTCGAAGGGTTGAGAAGTTGTCATGATTGTCTTCGAGGGGTGCTTTGCCCTAGTCATCTTTCTAGCTTCACAGGCACCACACAAATGATCCTTCTTGAACTTGACACCTTCGATGCCTATGACATGCTTCTTCTTGGCGAGTGTGTGTAAGTTCCTCATTCCAGCATGCCCCAGCCTCCGATGCCAGAGCCAGCATTCTGAAGCTTTTGCAAGAAGACATACAGCAAGCTGTGGACCTGCTGAGAAATCTACCATGTACAGATCATCTTTCCTATACCCTCAAAGACTTGCTTTTACCAGTGTCAGCAAATGTGATGTGACTCTTGTCTGATGGACGTAAGGTTGATTCCATGAGAAGACTTCGCTCACCAGTCATATGATTAGTGCATCCACTGTCCATCATCCATTCTGAAGCATGAGGTGTCATACCCTACAGTACAGTTAGGGGGATAGGCTTCACCAAGAGCATTGTGAAGCATAAACATTTGACGGGCAAGTGGATTATTGAAGCTTAAATCAAGATTAGGACTGATGGGATGAATGGCAAACGATTCAGGAACAAAATACATAGTGAGACCATTTGGGCATTTGATCTTGTGCCCTACAATATGTTTTAGGTTCCCAGCAATAGCATCAGACGCCTTTGATTTTCGGCTGGAGACCCTTTCCTGCAAAAGAGAGTTAATTCTTCTTAACCACCCACATCTTCAGGGGTGGCTTAGAAGCAATGAGTCTAAGTGCAGCATCTGAGTATTTTGGCTTTGGAGCCCTAGCAAATAGCCTTGCAGGAGATGAGTGGTACTCATATGAATAAGCAGAAAAGTTCTTAGTTCTGTGAACATAGCGGTTTGAGGACACACGCTCATATTCATAAATTTGAGTACTATTTCCCTGCAAAACATTGGCGTTAGGGTGACTCAAGTGAGTCCTCTGTCTGTATGAGGCCTTTGGACCATATGACGCCTTTGGTGCAGGGTTTGTCTTCTTCCCGGTGGTGTCATGATGACATTCATGGAAGATTCTCAAGACAACTTTTGGGAACCCAGATCTTCTTCATAGGCGGTCCATTCCTGCGATTAGTACCAATATACACGCAAACACTTCACCATTCTGATTCTTGAACAGCTTATAGTTTGCATCAAAGGATTCATCAATGATAATAGGGTTAGCACAGATAAAGCCAGATAAGGTGGATGGATCCATCAAGGTCCCTTTGCAGCAACCCATGTGGTTTTGGGATCTTGCTCGGGCTTCCATAGGGAACCATCAACATTCATTTTCCTCTCGAACCCAACACCCTCTTTCCTAGGGTTTCGGTTCGAGAATCGCTTTTGAGGACATCGCAAAGTGTCCGATGCCCTTCGGACTTTTATACATCCTGTTTCAAGCAATGTCTTCAACCTAGCATTTTCATCAAGAATGGCGTGGTATCCTCCTTGAGAGGGGTTAGTAACCACATTGGTAGTTGAAGACAATGCAACAGATAGCAGCAGTTGAAGATTCACAGAAGAGGTAGTGATATCACGCTCAAGACATTTTAGACATGGTGGTTCAAATCCATCTGGCGGAACTGATCTGCTGAGCGCGAAGTGACTCATTCTCTTTTGAAGATCTTCATGAGCCGCTCTCAATTTCTCAAGCTCTTGCTTCCTTTGAAGATAATCATAGGAGAGCCTTTCATGAGTAGTTGATAGTGTTTCATGACGACTTTCAAGTTCTTGGTACTTAGCATGAAGATTTTTAATGTCTTCAACTAAGGACTGTGAACGTGTCATTTCCGCGTCCAACAGGTCATCGCTTTTGTCTAACAGTTTTTGAGTATGTTCTATAGCTCTTTGTTGTTCAGTTGCAATTTTGGCAAGTGTTTTGTAGCTGGGTTTGGATTCACAATCAGAGTCATCTTCACTTGATGTTTGAAAGTAGGCATCACGTGATTTTACCTTGGCACCGCGTGCCATGAAGCAGTAGGTGGGAGCAGGGTCGTCCTTGTCATCAGCTTCAGCGTTGGTGTAGAAGTCATTGTCTTCAGTGTTGAAGATGGACTTGGCAACATAGGCTGTGGCTAAAGCCAGACTTGCAACGCCCGGGTCGGACTCCTCTTCAGATTCCACCTCCACTTCCTCAGAAGCAGACTCCTCCTCTGAATCCATTTCCTTGCCAACAAAAGCACGAGCCTTGCCAGATGAGCTCTTCTTATGCGATGAAGACTTTGATGAAGACTTGGAAGAAGACTTTGAAGATTTCTTCTTTTTCTTGTCATCAGAATCATATTCCTTGCTCTTCTTCTTCTTCCTCTCATTGTCCCACTGTGGACACTCAGAGATATAGTGTCCAGTTTTCTTGCATTTGTGACAGGTTCTCTTCTTGTACTCTTGAGTGGAAGCTTCATCATTTCTTGAGCTGGATCGTGAAGACTTTCTGAAGCCTTTCTTCCTAGTGAACTTCTGGAACTTGTTCACAAGCATAGTAAGTTCCTTTCCAATGTCTTCAGGATCATCAGAACCGCAGTCAGATTCTTCTTCAGATGAGGAAACAACTTTTGCCTTCAAAGCACGAGTTCGGCCATAGTTTGGACCATAGATATCTCTTTTCTCAGATAGCTGGAACTCATGTGTATTGAGCCTCTCAAGTATATCAGACGGATCGAGTGTCTTGAAGTCAGGACGTTCTTGTATCATGAGGGCAAGGGTGTCAAAAGAGCTGTCAAGTGATCTTAGTAGTGTCTTGACAATTTCATGCTTGGTGACCTCAGTGGCGCCGAGAGCATGAAGCTCATTTGTGATGTCAGTGAGGCGATCAAACGTGAGCTGGACATTTTCATTGTCGTTTCTCTTGAAGCGGTTGAAGAGGTTGCGAAGAACACTGATTCTTTGATCTCTCTGGGTTGAGACGTCTTCGTTGACCTTGGATAGCCAGTCCCAGACTAGCTTTGACGTTTCCAGAGCACTCACACGGCCTTACTGTCCTTTGGTCATATGACCACAGATGATGTTCTTTGCAGTGGAGTCTAGTTGAATGAACTTCTTGACATCAGCAGGGGTGACACCTTCACCAGATTTAGGAACACCGTTCTTGACGACATACCAGAGGTCGACATCAATGGCTCCAAGATGCATGCGCATCTTATTCTTCCAGTAGGGATAGTCAGTTCCATCGAACACGGGGCAAGCAGCGGAGACCTTGATTATCCCTGCAGTCGACATAGCTAAAACTCCGGTGGTTAAACGAATCACACGTAACAAGGAGTACCTTGCTCGATACCAATTGAAAGTGCTAGTTATCGACTAGAGGGGGGTGAATAGGCGATTTTTATGAAAGTCTTCAAAACACGGATGTTTTGAAGAGAAACAACAGAAATGACCTAGTTGATATGCAGCGGAAGATAACTACAACAAGCAAGCCATAGTCAAGTATGCAATAATGTGAACAGACAAGACTAATAGTAGCTATGTAGTAAGGATCAGGATGGAAGATAGTATGAAGCCAAACAACAATAGAAGTCAAGCGGTGAAGTCAAACAGATAAGACATATAAGCAATGACTTCACGAAGACAAACTTAGGGTAAAGGAGGAAGGATAGAACCAAATACTAGTTGAAGACACAGATTTGTTGGACCAGTTCCAGATTCTTTGTGACAACTGTACATCTGGTTAGGGAGGCTGAGATTCAACTCGAAAGACCGCGTCTTCACCTTTTTCCCTTGAGCTAAGGACACACAGTCCTCGCCCAATCACTCTGGTAAGTCTTCAAGGTAGACTTCCGAACCTTCACAGATTTACGCTCAACGGCAATCCACAATGACTCTTGGATGCTCGAACGTGATGCCTAACCGGTGGAGGATTCACAGTCCTCAAGTGTAATAAGTCTTCGTGTCACATGCATGGAAAACTTCAGTGATGCCTAACACTCTTTGGCTCTGGGTGTTTTGGGCTTTGTCCTCGCAAGGATTTCTTTCTCTCAAAGGCTTCGAGGTGGGTTGCTCTCAAACGACAAAAGCTGTGCACTAACTCTGAGCAACCACCAATTTATGGTGTAGGGGGTGGGCTATTTATAGCCACTAGGCAACCCGACCTGTTATGTCCGAAATGACCCTGGGTCACTAAGGAACTGACACGTGTTCCAACGGTCAGATTTCAAACACTCATGGCAACTTTACTTGGGCTACAAGCAAAGCTGACTCATCCAGCTCTGGATAAGTTTTTCTCTTATTGTCTTCGCTCGAAGACATAGGATTTGGGTTGAGCATCACTTCAGTCATTCTGACTATGATCACTTGGACCCCACTTAACAGTACGGTGGTTCCTACGACTCAACCAAGAAGAAAAGGAAACAATGAAACAACACAGTCTTCGTGCTGCATAGTCTTCACTCAATGTCTTCTCATGTCATAGTCTTCAATGTGAATATCTTCACATACCACCATTATCTTCAATGTCTTCATACATTTTTAGGGATCGTCTCCGGTAGGTAAACCGAATCAATGAGGGACACTACCTGCGTTATCCTGAAATTCTCACAGACGCATTAGTCCCTCAACCACATTTGTCGTCAATACTCCAAAACCAACTAGGGGTGGCACTAGATGCACTTACAGCTTCCATATTTCTATGTAGCTGGGGTTCAAAACCAATTTGGACCGCTCTTGCAGACGTCGAGCCAGCACTCTTCAACCCGAAAGGCATCCGTAAAAAGCAATACGTACCACATGGGGTGATGAATGTTGTCTTCTCTTCATCTTCTCTCGTCATGAAGTTCTGGTGGTAGCCTGAGTAGGCGTCGAGGAATGACAACAGATCACACCCGGCCGTGGATTCAACAATCTGGTCGATGCGCTGCAATGGGAAAGGGTCCTTGGGACAAGCCTTATTGATATTTGTGTAATCAATACACAGCCTCCACTTCACATTTGCCTTGCGCACCACCCCCGGATTGGCCAACCACGTTGGATGGAGCACTCCTCTCACCAAACCCGCCGCTTCCAACTTCCTGATCTCTTCTATGATGAACTCCTGCCTTTCTAGAGCCTGTTTCCTGACCTTCTGCTTGACGGGTCGCGCATGAGGACAGACAACTAGGTGGTGCTCAATCACCTCCCTGGGAACACCGGGGATGTCGGATGCTTGCCATGCAAACACGTCGACATTCACCCACAGGAAGGTGACGAGCGCGCCTTCCTATTTGCTGTCGAGGGTGGAGCTTATGGTGAAAGCCCCTCCCATGCCATCCTCCCTAACGAACACCTTCTTGGTCTGCGGTGGCTCAGCTCTGGATTTCTTGCTCTTGCCGGTGGAGCTCTCTGGCACGTCCTCAACGGTAGCACAACACTCCAAAGAGGCGCGCTTGCCGGAGTGGGTGCGAGAGGTCTTGCCGGGCTTGTTCTTCCCTCCCGGGGCTTCAGCGGCAGGAGCAAGTGCCTTGGCGGCAGCTGCTGCAACTGCTTCTCGGTAGAGTTGGTCGGCGCAAATCAGCGCGTCCTTCTTGTCGGAGGGGACGGAGATGATGGTCAATGGCCCGGGCATCTTCATCATGTTGTAGGCGTAGTGCGACACTGCCGTGAACTTGGCTAGTGCCGGGCGGCCAAGGATCCCGTTGTAGGGCAAGGGGATCTCGGCCACATCGAAGATGATTCTCTTCGTCCTTTAGTTCAACTCTCCTCCAAACGTTACAGCTAGTGTGACCTTCCCCTTCGGCTGAGTCCTCCCTGGATTGACCCCTTGAAACGTGCCCGTTTCCTCAAGGTCTCCATCAGGAATTTGCAGCCTTTTGATCATGACGGGCGAGATCAAGTTCAGGCCGGCCCCGTCGTCGACCAACATCTTGTTCACCTTGAGCTTGTGTATCGTTGGTGAGACCAGCAACGGCAAACACCCGACTGTGGTTGTGCGGTCAGGGTGGTCCTCGACGTCAAAGATGAGGGGCATGCTGGACCACTTCAGCGGCTTCTGAGCGTCGAACGACGGCTCTGTTGCTGTAATCTCACGCGCCCACTGCTTGAGCTGGCGGTGAGAAGTATGCAGCGAGGCGCCACCATCGACGCACATGGCCTCCATAGCCTTCTAGAACTCTTGCTCGCCGGACTCGTCGTCCTCATCATGATCATCGTCTTCTTGCTTCTTGTCATGGCCCCAGGCGGGCCTCTCTTGCTGGTTGTCCTTGCCGCGGCGGCCTCCTTGGCCGCCACGCTTCTTGCCAGATCCCTCGGCACCATCCTGGCCCTTCTCCTTGTCCCGCCTCTCGTACTCAGCTTTTTGCTTCTCAGCAAGCAGCTCGACTTGTCGGCAGTTCTGGAGGTCATGGCCCTTGGTGCGGTGGATCTTGCAGTACTGCTTGTTGGAGCTTCCTGGCTTGTCGGCCGCCGCCAAGGCCCGGCAGGCGGCGCACACGGCAATCTCCTTGCCGGGTCGTCTACCTTGGCCTTCTTGGCAGCGTTGGTGCTGTCGGATCCCTCGACCGCAAGCACGGTCTTGCCCTTGCAATTCCTGTTGCGACGCTGGCCCTTCTTCGTCGGGGCAGCGGTGTCTTCATCAGAAGAGTCGGTTTCCGCGCCGGCATCCTCTCCGGGGTACTTCCTTCCCTCTTCAACCCGGGCGCACCTATCGGCAGAACATAAAGTTCGGCCACATCCTTAACCTTGTTCATCACCAGCTCTTCGTGCATCTTGCGGTTGTGCATGTTCTGATGGAACGCGCTGATCACGGCGGCGGGATGAACATCGGGGATGTTGTACTGCACCCGGCTGAACCTCTGGATGTACTTGCGCAGGGTTTCCCCTTCCTTATGGGGAATGATATGTAGATCATTGGCCTGGTCGTGAGCTTGGTGGCCCCCGGTGAAGGCACCAACGAACTCATGGCACAGATCCGACCAAGAAGAGATGGAATCCGCCGGCAAGTGCATCAACCACGACATGGTGTTGGGCTTCAGTGCCAACGGGAAGTAATTGGCAAGCACCTTGTCATCGCGAGCTCCGGCAGCTTGCATCGCGATGGTCTAGATGTCGAGGAACTCCGACAGATGGGTCTTGCCATTGTACTTCTCGCCAACGTCGGGCTTGAATGTGCGGTGGGACGGCCACTGGAACTGCAGCAGCTCAAGGGTAGAGGCTGGGCAACCCACCTTGTAAGGTAGGCTGTCGGAGCTCCCCGACGCTGGGTGGTCCATAGCGGGTCCCGCCCGCTTGTCCGACTGGTGGCCCGTATCACGCAGGCACTCGATAATGGTTCGAGCATCTTTGTGGGCTCGTTCTTGAAGAACTTGGTGTTGGTCGCGGTGGGTCCGTGGGTCGGACGATGCTATGGACATATTATCACAAGCGTCATCACGACGGACCGACACCCGCGGTGGCTAGCGTGGAGGAGGACAGTGCACCATGGCCGCCGCACCCCCGGCCCCTCCACCGCTGGCATGCGGTGGTTCGACGGACGCCGCTCTGAAGGCCCCGCCGGTCGAGGATCATCTTTATTGGCGACGACGACGAGGCTCCGAATGGTGGCTCTCCACTCGCCGAGCTTCTCCGCGGCAAGAGGGAAGTCGAGGAGCAGCTGTGCGCGTGCCAAAGCTTCCGCTGGACTGCGTGGTGGTGACAGCTGCGTGGACCGTGGCGCGCTTCGACTTCTAACTACGTTAGAAGGAGGTCTACCACGGCCCAGCAGCTGCATGCCATTTTTGCCAGCACTCCAGCGAGCATGCTAGACTCCTTCGTCCCGCGGACGATGCACAGGGCTCTTCCCACGGCGGTGTCCGGGGCCTCCAGCGTGGTGGCGCTGCTCGTCGCGCGCAACATGGGAAGAGCGCTATGTGGGCGTTAGCGTGGGTGTCTTGGAGGTTGTTGCGCCGCCCGTGGGTGGCACAACAACACTACTAGAGGGCCCCGCGCCGCCTGCAGGGGCCCCAACTCCGTCTTTGGATTTGGCGGCGTGCGGCCCGTCGCCTGGCACACGAACGACGCCGCTCGCCAGGCTCTGACTGCCAGAGCGATGCTGGTGCTCGCGGGCTACAGCTCAGGTCCTGTCTGCGACCGGCCCGCTGTTCGCCCGCACTGGCACGGGCCGTTCGGCTCCCGACAAGCCGATTGCCGTGATCGTCTTCTTCCTGGGAGCCATGGCGATGAAGAACTGCTAGGCTAACTACTAGACCAGATTCTCACAATTGCGCCCCCTACCTGGCGCGCCAAAGATGTCGGTGGGAAACGACACCTATGGGATCACAAGAATCCCTACTACGGTTGCCGGGGCGCAGGGTTGTGAGAAGAGCAGGAATAACAGTCAACACAAGGATCGTTTACCCAGGTTCGGGCCGCGAGGATGCGTAATACCCTAGTCCTGCTTTGGTGGATGTATTGAGAGAGTTCTTGAGCTCTTGAACTAGCTATGGTGGATGCATAGTTCAAAGGAGCCGAATCCCTCTCCAGTATGCCAAGGGCCTCCTTTTATAGTCGGAAGGGGCTGCCACAGTGGCACACAGGAGGTGGAAAGGCCTACAGTGCTGCGAGCTTATCGCTCGTGGTACAGGACAAGACGCATTTAATCCGTAGCTTAGGTGTCCCTTACCTTTATTGGGGACGGGAACGAGGCCCGTCCCGTCCATTGCCGCCTGGCCTTGTTCGACACGCGCCCAGGCCAGTGGTGTCGGCGTTCTGGGAACGGGGGTCCCCAGACTTGCCTGCCTGCGGCCCACGGCGTGGCATTGCTAGCAGGCCTGTACGGCCCATCTTCATCAACAAGGCACTCAAGACCCTCACGAGGGGCCAAGCCTCGCGAGGCGGACGATGCAAGACCTCCTTAGGAGCGGCCTCCCAGGCTGCCTCGCGAGGAGCGGAGATATCAAGGCAGGGAAAATCTCATGAGGCTCTCGTGACGTGAGCCATGACGATCAAGATCAGGCGGGCGCCAGCGCCCATGTTTTCTCTTTGGTGCTAAGGAGGCCACCGCAGGCGCGGAGTACCGAGGCATCAGACAAAGGTTTCCATATCGGTGCAACAAGACCAAGACCAGTAGGACGGCAGGACGGAGGTCACCGTGGAGCCTGAGACGGCGTCACCACCAGAGCTTTCCGCACGCGAAGACCGCTTTTGTCAGGATAAGCTGTACTAGCTGTCCCCTTTTGAATTGGCCGTTGTTGGCTCCATTCCCGCTCAATATTTGAGAAGAGGACCATGGCCTCTACAAATAGGACTAGCCACCACCAAAGGAGGCAGCTTGATTTCATCTAATCGAGAGCCAATCCTTAGCCACACACCGAACACAAGAACACCCCAACCTCAGGAGGCTGTTCTTCCCCTTGTACTGTTCATCATCAGCCCAAGAGGCAATCCACCACCACACACTGGAGTAGGGTATTACACCACAACGATGGGCTGAACCAGTATAAATCCTGTGTCCCTTGTGTTGCGAGTTCGTCGAGTTCGTCCGCGAGATCTTAGCGAGCTAGGGTATAGATCGGTAGGGAGGAAATCTCTGCGCGCACCCCAGTGTTCGAACCTTAAGGGTTTTGCCGGAACCCGTGATCCGACATTTGGCGCGCCAGGTAGGGGTGCGCCGGAGCCTCTTCCCCGCCAATCGACCCACCGACGCTCTACGGCTCCGATGTCCGGCGACCCGAGGGCTGATTCCGACCGCTGGGTATCCTGGCCAGCCCGGGCGGTGCCATCCGCCCATGAAGACCTCAACCCCGCGCTCTAGGCGGCCCGAGCGTCATCTAACACTGCAGGGCGTGGGCAGCATGGCGTGGCATCATCCACCCTCACTCCACGACAAGCGCGAGCCACTGCAAGGGCTGCAAGCCACGCAACGACAACGGCGCCGCACACACGGCGGGAGCAGGTGAACATGCGGGCCGCGCTCACGGTGGCGCGGGAGTTGCTACGGTGCCGGCGGATGGAGAGCGGCCGGGATGCCCTGCTGGAACGCGCCACCGAGCTGCTGGATGCGGCGGCACCAGGAGTGTCGCCCTTCTGTTATCTGCCTCCCTCTCAGGCTGCTACGGGATCTCACGGCAGGCCTTGCCGCAGCCACGCGCCCTCAGGTGTGCCTGGGGGCTTCGTTAACACCAGCACGGCCGGCGGCGCTGGGGGCTCCACTGCCCCCGTGTCGCCCGCGACGAGCATAGGCACGAGCGTCGCCTTCCATGGTCCCAGTGAGATGCTGCGCTACCATCCTCAGGACGCCGCGCTAGGCTGGGCAACATGGAGTGTGGGGCACTACGGCGAGGAGTTCGGGGTAACGGCCCCGGAAGCCTACGTGCCCCGCATGATGGACCAGGAGTACGTGCCGGAGGACGACCCTGGCTCGTTCCTCGGAGAAGATTGGGATGAAGGGACGCAAGAAGTTGAAGCCTTCCAGGAACCGATGGAGAACCGCGACGATCGCGCCAACAACAACTACAGGGTACCGCTAATCTCTCAGGAGCAGGCTTACGCTAACCATGGGCTGTAAGTGAATCAGGTCACAGCATCGGTCGACGACCCCGGCACAGCAGTATCCCTTCCGCCGGGGGAAGCACGCTGGGGGATGCACGGAGGGAGCCAGGAGCGAGGCCCCTCCCCACATCGCGCGAAGCCAGGCAACGCCCGGAGGTAGGCCCTCTACCGGGGAGGTGTCGGCGAGCCTTCCCCCGGCAGAGGACCCGTGGTCGCCGAGGGCACCGCTGGCGTCCCCTTTCCCCCCTTTGTGCCGTCTAGGTTGCTGGTCGGCTCAAAGGTGGTCGAGGGTGGCGCAAGGCGGGGCCCTCGTCGGGCGATATGAAGCAAGGCCGGTTCCTGTGAAAAAGGCCCAGTGCCTGTGAAGCTCGCCACCCATGACACTCTCACATAATAATGAGTGGGTTGTACACGCCCCGGAGTCTCAGGGGTGCCGGCCTCAGGCCCTGGGGCTCCCACTCACGCCTAGTGGCAGCACTTAGCTCCGCGCTGGTGAGAAGACTCGAAGACCAGAGGACTAGACTAGGCGCCGGACGCGACCATTTGCTTTGGATCTCTTCTTCCGTAGCCTTGATTTCTCGATTTCGATTTAAGTTGAAGTCGAATTTTCGTTGATGCGCGCTGGGGGGTGCCTTTTCTCATTCTGATCGGTTTCTCGCCATCTGGTTCTCGCCTTATTTTGGACCCGCGCGCGCACGCTAATGCCACGGCTGGAGCACACCTCTCACGAGGCCCCCTCGGGAGGATTGACGGCTCTACAGGAGTCCCGAAGGCTCATAACCTCACGACTCGGTTCGTGACCTGCTCCGATTAAGGTAAACCATGATGGGAACTTGATGCCAGGTCTACAGTTTCATGAAGGTACACGCTTAGTTGACATAAGAAAATAAAGGCCGCGCTTTGTTCACACGCGGGGCAACCCCTCTCAAAATGCTCTCACAATCTTCAAGGGCCATGCCCGAGTCTTTGCGTACAGGATAAAACGGCAAGAGAACATGGGATCAGGCGGATATGTCGCTCGCTACATCGCCCTCGGATGCGTCACTCGTGTCGTCATCATCTTCGCCGGCACCGTCGCTGCCTTCGGCAACACCTCCATTGCCGTCGTCGACCACATCGCCCTTGTCTGCGACGACCACCACCGCGTCGTCATCAGAAGCGAAGGCTCTGACCAGCGCATCCATGTTGTCCTCCACCCACCGCGCCAGGTCGCCCCGAACGGCCTGTGGTACAGGGGCAATGGCGGCGTCAAAGCCGAAGTTGGGGAAGGTGTTCTGGAGATGGCTGAAGACGCGGGAGAACGCACGCCCGAGCAGGCCCCGGCTCCTCTCCTCCACAAGCTGGCGAGCCCTGTCAGACCGAGCTTCCAGGCGCGTCACCACGTCGGTGAAGAAGATCAGGTGACTGGCGTAGTCATTCGACTGGGGGTGCGGTGCATTCTCATCGCAGATGTGGCCCAAGGCGGTATTAGCCCTGTTCCGGAGATCCTGAAGCATGGGGGCTTACTCGCGCTCCAGCGTCCGCCGTTGAAGCACTTCCTCCTTGTTTTGCCGAGCGACGGCCTCGGCGTCAACAACCCGTTTCCGAAGAGAAAGCAGCTCGGCGTGGGCGGAGGCCAAGTCCGCCTCGCCGTGACCAGGGCGGCTGCCGTGGCCTCCCCACGCCTCTCCGCCTCGTCTAACCTGGGCCTGAGGGCAGCAGTCCTGCCTGCTGCCTCGGTTCCCGAAAGCTTCAGCTTCAAGTTATACCGACCTTCGAGATCCGCATGAACCTCGGCCACCCGGCGGTCGACTTCCTCCTGGACCTTGGCCTCGCGAGCCCCAACGGCATCTTCTGCTTGAGCAACTTGATGCTCCCTCGTCTCCAGTTGCTCGAGCTCGAGGCTGCGTTCCACGACATCTAGAGCCAGCGCCTCCTCGCGCTTCCGGACCTCCTCTTCCTCGGCAGGCGTCCCCCTCAGTGACGCAAGGGCGGCTCTGCGCGCCTCCACCTGACGCTCGAGGGATGCACTCCAGGCTTGGAGCTCCCACGCTTTTTCCGAGCCTCGCGACAACAATCAGCCTCATGAGCCTCCTCCTGAGGCTCGGGAGCAAGCTTCATGGAAACCTTGAGGGACGCCTCGGCCTTCGCATTGTCAAGATCACGCTGGTAGCGGCCCAGGTTGACAGACACCCTCAGCTTACGCCACTCCTCCACCAGCCGAAGACCTTCAGACTCAAGACGCGAGTCGACACCCGCGAGTTCTTCGCCAAGTCGGCTCATCGCCCCCATCGCCTCCTGGAAGAGCTCATGGTAAACGACACTTCACCCGCACTTGAACTCGAACGCACGGCTCACCTCGTCCTCCACCCCGGGGGCTGCTGGCGAGACATCAAGCGACGCACCGCCTCTCGGTAGGGGGCTGGGGGCTGGTGCTGCCCCAGGCGCCAGCCAGTCCTCGTGGGGGGCCCTAGCCAGTCGGGGCCCGCTGCTTGAAGAGGAACTGAAGACTGAAGCCAACCAGCTACTGTCCATGACCGGAGGAGGGGTCCTGGGCACGCCTGCCAAGCTCCACGCCAAGCCGCAGGGGAGGAACGACAAGGTCGCAAGATGTCACAGCCCTAGAATTTGTGCGTGCAAATAGTTGCATCTGCATCCATGCATCATGTTATTTTTCAAATTAATTCGAATTGGGAATGTTGAAACCCTAGCACCAAAAGAACTCAACTAGGTTCAAATTAAAAACATTTGAATGAACCCAAAGTGCCTCAATTTAGTTCAAGATTTTTGGTTAAGGTAGAAACCTCTGCCAAAAATAATGAATATATTTCTAGAACATTTTCGGATTATTGAATTAACTCGTATTGTATTTGAGTTGGAGCAAATAAATCCTATAATTATTTTTATTGCTCCAATTATTCTGAAACATTTTGTGGAGTTTCGGAATAATCCATATTGCATCCACAAATAATTTCAGAATCAACAAAAATGGTTTAGTATTAGTATAAAATAAAAACAGAGCAAAACAGAAAGAAAACAGAAAATAAAACAGACGGAGGCTCACCTGGAGCAAACTTACCTACGCGGCCCAACGCCAAGCCACCAGCGGCCCAACCCACCAGCACCTCGCCCGTCGTCTTCCTCCCCTCGCCCCGAAGCTGCTGCGTGCCTGCATCATAGCCGACCGCGGCCGCCTCGCCTCTCCACCTCCTGTTTCCCCTCTCGTCCCGATCCACGCGCTGGAGATGCCCCGCAGACCCCTCTGCCTTTCCACTCAACCTGGAACCCTCTCCCTCTTCTCTAGCTTCTTCCCTAAACACTAACAGAGAGTAGCCATGGACACCGTACGTCGTTCGCGTGGCCACCATCGATGAGATGCCACGATTCCATTTCTGGGAGATCCGCCATCAACCGGGAAGTCACCTCACGCAGATCATGAGCTAGGGTGCCCTGAAGAGATGCCATCGAGCTCCACATCGTCTCTTTGCACAGCCGGTCGCCATCGCCGATTCTCCGCCTCCATCGCGCCCACGAGCTCATTGACCATACCTGCGTGTTCCTTGTGAGCACCTGCTTCGACTCCCCCTCTTCCCCGGCCTCTCCGCGTCCTCTAGGCCCTAGTTGCACGGACGCCGAACTCCGGCCGCCGCCACGAGCTCGCTTCCGGCGAACTCCGGCCACCCCGCGGCCTTCCGTTGGTTCCCCTGGATGCGCGCGGGCATGGGCTACCTCCCGATGCCCTCGGTGCGTCGATCCGTCTCCTCTGGCGCAACTCCGGCGGATGCCGCCGCGGTATGAGGTCGCCGCCGGCCAAAAGTCCGGCGAGCTGACGTGGCAGTCTCATAGCTGCTAATGACCACTCTAAACACTCCCTTGAGCCACTGCCATGTTGGCCCCAGAGCCTAATTAGGTTAGTCTAGTTTTTCTAATAGATTAGTGCTAATGCCGTGGACCCCACGTGTCAGCTCTGACCTTGTCCTAGCCAGCGTTGACCGGGCCTACCTGCCATCCACCCAAACCAGCCCGGAGACACTGACGTGTGGGTCCCTGCCGTCAGGTTTGACCTGGACTTGCGATGCTGACGACCTGCTGACGTCATGCAGTCGTCATGCTGATGCAGTAATGCATTTTCTGGTTTTAGTCTAATTTAAAATAACCAAGAAATTCCAGAAAATGTTATAAACTTCTAAAATTCATAGAAATTCAACTGTAACCCCAAATGGAATAAGTTATATATGACAAATTATCAGAAAAATCCAATCTATCCATTTATGCTGTTTTCATGCATGACAAAGCAACTTAACCTTGCTGTATAGATCAAAACATGATAATGCACATCATAAATTCATAACTTGAGTTTGAATTTGAACCCTTGGTTCAAATTTGCTCAAACCCTTCTGGTTTTAGTTGCATTAGCTCAAATCACATAATATTGCCATGTCATGTTCATGCATCATATTGTTGCAGTGCATTGATTGTGTTTCCCTCTTGTTTGCCGGTATTTTTCCCCTTTCAGTAGACGGCGTTCCGACGATGAGTTTGATGACACCGATGAAGAGCTATACTATCTTCAGAAGTGCCAGGCAAGCAAAAACCCCTTGTTCATTCCGATACAATCCCACTCTCTCGCTTCTGCTCTCTTTTACTGCATTAGGACAACAGCGATTCAATTGTTACATGCCGCGGTAGTTGAACCCCTTTCATCTGCATGACCTGTCCTTGCCAAAGTAAATAGATGAAACCCACTAGCATGAGTAGGAGTTGTTTGAGCCCTGATGTGCCTACTCATTCATACTTGTTTGTCATGCCTGCTACTGCTTAGAGTTGAGTCAGGTCTGATTCACCATGGATGAATTGGAAAGTTGTGAACATGTCCTACTGTTGAGAGCTAAGTGTGTGAACATGATTTGGTAAAGGTAGCAGTGAGAGTCCATGTAGGAGTACATGGTGGGTTGTCTCATTGAAACCATCCTCAGGAACTGAGTTCTGTGTTTGTGATCCATGAACAGTTACTACTACACATTGGGTTCCAGTAACTCGACCCCTCTCGGCTTATTAACCAACTCGATCTCTGTCCAGGAGTTGCAACTAGTTTCTGGTGTTTGTAGGTAGTGTTAGGAGTCTACCAAGTGGCACCCGATCTGTGGGCTTGGGATGACTAGGCACAATGTACGGTGTAACAAGTGGCACCCGGATGGTGGGCTTAGAACCCTGCCACGCTGTTTGGGGCCGTGGCGACACACCGCCGGATCTCCTTGCGGATGGAACCCGAATAGGCGATAAACCTGGACTAGAGACTTGTGTGGTTAGTCGGTCTGGCCGACTCCCTCGCCAGGCTTCCGCTTGAAGGTTGCCGAGATACACGACGTGTACATGGCGGTAAGTGGCGAGAGCGTGTGTGAAGAAGTACACCCCTGCAGGGTTAACATCATCTATTCGAATAGCCGTGTCCGCGGAAAAGGACTTCTGGGTTGCCTGTACAGTTCATAGACAAGTGAAAGTGGATACTCTAAAATGCACAAGATAAGCGTGAGTGCTACGGATGGCCTTCTCATAGGGAGACGGGAGCGGATCCATTGTGGTGTATTGATATGGTGAATATGTGGACTCGTGTGTGCCACCTCAAAAGAGTTACTTGCAGTCGTAGTACAGGATAGCCACCGAGTCAAAGCTGGCTTGCTGCAGTCAAAATTCACTACCCCCTTTGTTGACACTGATGCATATGTAGCTAGTTCCGATGTAAGTCTTGCTGGGTACATTTGTACTCACGTTTGCTTAATTTATGTTTTTGCAGAGAGACTTCAGTCTCACTAGTAGTTCCGCGTGGACTTCGACGTTTAGCTTGTTACCTCAACTACGATCTTGTACCCTTGGGAGGGTCTTGTAGATAGTCAGGCTTCTCAGCCATTTTCATTTGTAGTTGTCTGTACTCAGACATGTTTATGTTTCCGCTTGTTGCTTGTATGCTCTGTATGTTGGGTCATGAGACCCATGTTTGTAATATCTGGCTCCTCGGAGCCTAATGAAAAAATACTTTGAGTCGTAGAGTTTTGTTGTGATGCCATGTTGTATTTACACATATCGAGCATATTGTGTGTATGATTGAAATGCTTGGTATGTGTGGGATCCGACAACGTAGTTGTCTATCCTTGGTAGCCTCTCTTATGGGGAAATGTAGTCCAGTGCTTCCACTGAGCCATGGTAGTCTGCTACAGCCCGGTTTATCGGAGTCCTGTTAGCCAAGTTGCTACTGCTCCGGAACACTTAGACTGGCCGGCATGTGTCCTTCTTTGATCATGTGTCTGTCCCTTCAGGGAAATGTCACGCGGTGTCTTTCGGAGTCATGTTAGCCTGCTACAGCCCGGATTCCCGGAGTCCTACTAGCCCAGTTGCTGCAGCCCGAATTCACTCGCTGATGACCGACACGTTCGTTGCTCGGTCATGTATGCATGTCCGTGTAAGTTAGTGCCACTTTGGTTTCACGACTAGTCATGTCGGCCCGGGTTCTCTGTCATATGGATGCCAGCGACACTATCATATATGTGAGCTAAAAGGCGCAAACGGTCCTGGGCCAGGTAAGGTGGCACCCGTGGGAATACCGTGCGTGAGGCCGCAAAGCGATATGATGTGTTACATGCTAGATCGATGTGGCTTAGGATCGGGGTCCTAACAGCTTTGGTATCAGAGCCTGGCTGCCTGTAGGATTACCAAGCCAAACCGGTCGAAGTGGAGTCCAGAAATGCTTTAGTTATATAAGGGAATTGATTGTGGAAGGGAACGTAAGGATCTTTTTACTCCTTTACCCTATGGCCTTCTGATCGAAGTCTTCCTCTTCTCTTCTACGGGGTTTAAGAACTAGGCTTCTCACCTTTCTATCAGGATCACGTGTTACTAATCCGTAGACTCTTACGATTGTTGGTCTCAAGCCTCAGTTCAGTTTCTACTAATCTAGTGTGTTGTTAGATGGCCTCAGAACCTTGATATTGTGATGTTGATTTGTTATGCAACCATTTTGCAAGATGTCTCAAATCTTTCTGAGCATTTACAGCCGTTATGCTGTCCGAGTCGTCCCAGGGTTCTAAACAATCTGATGCATTTGCAAAATACTTTCCCTCTGTTTTTATGTCCTTTTTGGGCCAGATTAAGCACACTAATCGCTGAGTTGAGGTACTCTGTTGCCTCGACATATATGTTGGAGCTATTATTATGACCCTAGGTGTCTTAGAGAATCATCTAGTAATCTAGCCATGTTTTGTGTTCCCAGTGTGATGATTCTGGCCACCATTCTCGAAAGCATCTCGTGATGTTATTTAGTTAGTAGGTATTCTATTTCTGGGTCCTTGAACCCAAGATTCACTCCACTCACTTCCTGTTGATAGTGTTTGCTAGTTCCTTTAGGATATTAGTAACCTTTGCGATAGTCCTCGAGGTCCGTGGTATTTCCTTCTTCCAAATACCATGAACTGCTTATGGCAGAAGTTCTTTGAACCAAAAGATTACAACAAGAGTGTTCCCAATGAGTTCCCCAATCTATATTGTGACTCTGCCAGTCCTACCTTTCTGCATGGGTTATCCGGAAGAAATATGTTGAACTTTGTTCGACATGCTAATCTATGCATCCACAACTCAGAAAATCATAAGTTCCTTTGAGTTGTCCCTCTTTAGCTGTTTTCTGACCACCGTCTATCATTTGATAGACAAGAGCATGTCATGCATTCATGCTCATCGGTATCTCATATTCTTGTGGTCTGTCAAGCCGTTCTATTTCAGGAATGACTAGGAGAAACAAACTCCAGTACCTCATCCATATCCAGGATTGGGTCAAAGTAATTGTATTCCGCGGTTCAAATTGCCAATCCAGCTTTTGTTCTGTTCTACCTTGGAGTGTTGCCCTATTTATGTCAAGAATATCATAGGAATTGCACACCCTCTTATGAATTATTGTTGCAGTAATACTTTTCGCCATCATCACTCATTTCCTGGTTCCGTGTCGATGTATCGGAATGCCGACAAGTGAACTATGATGTGTGAAATCAATACTCCTAGCAACCTCGTTGCTTGGTAGTTAATGGACAATAACTTCATTCTTTGCGTGTTGGTTATTGAATCATCATTCTAAGATTGATCGTGCCACCTAGTCCTTATTTTTAGTGCACTCTTCGATCAATGAGTTAGGGTTGTGTCAACCCTTTGCTCTTTTGATCATATCATCTTGCCTGAAAAGCAAGATTGTTCTTGAGCTTAATAACATATCAGTGGTTCGTGATTTTCCGATTATCTTCATGAAAGTATCACCAGCTTGTCCCCTGACTGTTATGTTGAGCTCGTGATCAAGTTGGTATGTTAACCACCCGTTCCCCAAGGATCTGTGTTGGATACCCCTGAGCTAGTTGGTTTAGCTAAACAACAACTTGGAGAGTTGGAAGATAAAAGCTTGCCTAACTTAGTTCGTTCCAAAGGGATATCCTTGTGTTTGTGTGTTAGTTGAAGAAAGATGATATCTTCATCGATTGGTCCCTGTGATTAGTTGTTGGACCTATTGTCTTATCAAAACTATGATTTGGGTATGGGCTACCACCAAATCAAATCAGAACCAATGATGTTCGTAATGTTGTCTTACTTGTGGTTGTTTCCTCGAGCATACACCATTATATCTTTTGGGTCTGACCAATACTATCACATTGTTCACATAATGGTGGAATTTTAGTGATATGGAAATTCTGATGAGTTGCTGTTGAGCCCATCAGCAGCATCTTGTCTCCTCCATGATTCATGTTGAACATTGAGCTAGTGTTGGGAACTTTTTAAGCATTGCCTTCGTGTTCCGCCCATGAGGTATATGTTTTGGTGAAAGAAGTGACTTTCTCCAAGTTCACGTGCATTAGGTGTAAGTTGACACCATGAATTTGAGAAAGGTTTGTTTTGTTTCCTCTGGAATCATCCCAAATCAGTCATGCATACGTGCGATGTATTCTATGGTTTGGTAGATTAATTACCTCCACTCCATATGTATTCCCTAGCACACCAAGCCACTGATTGATTTGTTCAAGGAGAAGAAGTTCCTTCTTAAGACCCGGGCTTATACAAGGACTTCGATATCCCCAATGACGGTTCCCCACCTGAACTCGGTAGTGTTTTATTGTAAGACTACTCTGTGGTCATGCTTGTCTTGGACAACATGTTCACATGTGTATAGCAGAACCAGCTCATGTTTTGGAGCTTGCTATCGTAGTTCATTTCCCGAGACTCTTGCATCGTCATCTCGTCGGTTGGTGTTGCAAACTTCCTTTTCCAGACATATTGTCTGAAATATCCTGTTACCAACCAGATCTGAATCTCAGGCAGATATGATGGTTGGAACTTTTCCAAGATCTATGATGTAGGTTCTGGTAAGGTTGATGTTTTGGCCGACACACCTAGTTGGAAGACCTATTATTGTAGTATCTTGATTGAGCATTTTGACTATCTTCTCCATGAGGATTTCGTATGACTTATTATAGAAGTTAATTCCTTGTGGATTTTTTGCGTTCCCGTAGTCCGACCTTTTACTTGATGTTATAGATATCAAACTACCTTTAATTGGGTTATGCTAGTACATCAAGGAGAACATTAGAAGCGGAATGCTAAATGTCTCTCGGTCGATCATCCAGATTTTTGTTTCCTTGGCGTCATCAAGGTAAAATCTGGGAAAGTGTTGTCCTCCTTTGCACCTGCATCCTCCATCGTTATTCATCATGGTAGTACGAGGTGTCACCATGAGCTTGGCATAGATGTTGGTAAAACCTTGATGAATATGGAAATGCTCAAGTTCTTGAAAGAACGCTCAGTCACTAGGTTATATCATTGGTATCAACTGGAATGTGTCTTCCATTTACCGAGTTGTTCTATAGTCGTAGTTTCCTTTCCAAACTGAGTATGCCATCCTTTTGAATTCTTTCAAACGATCAATTGTGAATTGCCTCAGGGTGGTATGAAGAGTTTCAATGATCTATGGATCAAAAGTAATTCTTTGTGCCACCTAAGGGAATAATTCAACGAGCCACCTACTCTAAGGTGCCCCGTTATGGAATCATGGCAATTTAGCTCCTCGCTACTTTGAAACGCATCCACCATCCTTTTAAGTGTGGGATTGTTGCCTACCAAATTGAACCCTTGTCATCTGCTTGTTTCCATTGCTACTGATGTGTGTTTTGTGTCTCAACTCGAGAGATATTGTTATGTCTCATTCCATGAGTTGATCGTCTGTTGTTCGATCTTCGAGAGGATCGATTCCTATAGAGTCTCTTTCTGTCATTGTCATGTTGGATGAAGATCTCAAAAGCAAAGATGTCAAGATCATTATGAAGCAATGGGTCATGAAGATTGTATCAGCTTTGTGTCCCCTCTGTCTTCTTACCTCACGTCTTGAATCTTGGGACGAGATTCTTGTTTAGTGGGGGTGAGTTGTCACAGCCCTAGAATTTGTGCCTGCAAATAGTTGCATCTGCATCCATGCATCATGTTATTTTTCAAATTAATTTGAATTGGGGATGTTGAAACCCTAGCACCAAAAGAACTCACCTAGGTTCAAATTAAAAAACATTTTCAATGAACCCAAAGTGCCTCAAGAAAAGTTCATGATTTTTGGTCAAGGTAGAAACCTATGCCAAAAATAATGAATATATTTCTAGAACATTTTTTGATTATTGAATTAACTCGTATTGTATTTGAGTTGGAGCAAATAAATCCTATAATTATTTTTATTGCTCCAACTATTCTGAAACATTTTGTGGAGTTTTGGAATAATCCATATTGCATCCACAAATAATTACAGAATCAACAAAAATGGTTTAGTATTATTACTAAATCAAAATAGAGCAAAACAGAAAGAAAACATAAAATAAAATAGACGGAGGCTCACCTGGAGCAAACTTACCTCGCTGCCCAACCGCCAGCCACCAATGCCCAGCCCACCAAAGACCTCGCCCGTCGTCTTCCTCCCCTCGCCTCGAAGCTGCTGCGTGCCCGCATCATAGCCGACCGCGGCCACGTCGCCTCGCCACCTCCTGTTTCCCCTCTCGTCCCAATCCACGCGCTGGAGACGCCCTGCAGACCCATCTGCCTTTCCCCTCAACCTGGAACTCTCTTCCTCTCCTCTAGCTTCTTCCCCGAGCACCAACAGAGAGCAGCCATGGACACCGTACGTCGTTCGCGTGTCCACCATCGATGAGACGCCACGATTCCGTTTCTGGGAGCTCCCCCATCGACCAGGAAGTCACCTCGACGCAGATCGTCAGCCGGTGTGCCCTGAAGAGATGCAATCGAGCTCCACATCGTCTCTCTGCACCGGCGGTCGCCATCGCCGATTCTCCACCTCCATCGCGCCCACGAGCTCATTGACCATCCCTGCGTGTTCCTTGTGAGCGCCCGCTTCGACTCCCCCTCTTCCCTGGCCTCTCCGCGTCCTCTAGGCCCTAGCTGCACGAACGCCGAACACCGGCCGCCACCACGAGCTCGCTTTCGGAGAACTCCGGCCACCCCGCGCCCTTCCGTTGGTTCCCCTGGATGCGCGCGGGCACGAGCTACCTCCTGGTAACCTCGGCGCGTCGATCCGTCGCCTCTGGCGAAACTCCGGCGGACGCCGCCGCGGTATGAGGTCGCCGCCGGCCAAAACTCCGGCGAGCTGACGTGGCAGTCTCATTAGTTGCTAATGACCACTCTAAACACTGCCTTGAGCCACTGCCATGTTGGTCCCAGAGCCTAATTAGGTTAGTCTAGTTTTTCTGTTAGATTAGTGCTAATGCCGTGGACCCCATGTGTCAGCTCTGACCTTGGCCTAGTGAGCATTGACCGGGCCCACCTGCCATCCACACAAACAAGCCCTGGGACACTGACATGTGGGTCCCAGCCGTCAGGTTTGACCTGGACTGGTGTTGTTGACCTGCTGACGTCATGCAGTCGTCATGCTGACGTAGTAATGCATTTTCTGGTTTTAGTCTAATTTAATATAACCAGGAAATTCCAGAAAATGCTATAAACTTCTAAAATTCATAGAAATTCAACCGTAACCCCAAATGGAATAAGTTGTATATGAATAATTATCAGAAAAATCTAATCTATCCATTTATGCTGTTTTCATGCATGACAAAGCAACTTAACCTTGCTTAATAGATCAAAACATGATAATGCACATCATAAATTCATAAGTTGAGCTTGAATTTGAACCCTTGGTTCAAATTAGCTCAAACCCTTCTGGTTTTAGTTGAATTAGCTCAAATCACATCATATTGGCATGTCATGTTCATGCATCATATTATTGCATTGCATTGATTGTGTTTCCCTCTTGTTTGTTTTTCCCCTTTGAGTAGACAACGTTCCGAGGATGAGTTCGATGACACCGATGAAGAGCTATACTATCTTCAGAAGTGCCAGGCAAGCAAAACCCCCTTGTTCATTCCGATACAATCCCACACTCTCGCTTCTGCTCTCTTTTACTGCATTAGGACAACAGCGATTCAATTGTTACATGCCGCGGTAGTTGAACCCCTTTCCTCTGCATGACCTGTCCTTGCCACAGTAAATAGATGAAACCCACTAGCATGAGCAGGAGGTGTTTGAGCCCTGATGTGCGTACTCATTAATGCTTGTTTGTCATGCCTGCTACTGCTTAGAGTTGAGTCAGGTCTGATTCACCAGGGATGAATTGGAAAGTTGTGAACATGTTCTACTGTTGAGAGCTAAGTGTGTTAACACGATTTGGTAAAGGTAGCGGTGAGAGGCCAGGTAGGATTACATGGTGGGTTGTCTAATTGAAACCATCCTCAGGAACTGAGTTCTGTGTTTGTGATCCATGAACAGTTACTACCACACATTGGGTTCCGGTAACTCGACCCCTCTTGGCTTATTAACCAACTCGATCTCTGTCCAGGAGTTGCAACTAGTTTCTGGTGTTTGTAGGTAGTGTTAGTAGTCTACCAAGTGGCACCCGGTACAGGTGGGCTGGGACAGACTAGGCATAGTGGCACGGTGTACCAAGTGGCACACAGATGGTGGGCTTGGGAACCCTGCTCACATTGTTTGGGGACGTGAGCGACACCCCGGCCGGGTCTCCTTGCTGATGGAACCCGAATAGGCAATAAACCTGGACTAGAGACTTGTGTGGTTAGTCTGGTCGTGGCCGACTCCCCCGACAGGCTTCCGCTTGAAGGTTGCCGAGATACACGACGTGTACATGGTGGTAAGTGGCGAGAGCGTGTGCTAAGAAGTAGACCCCTGCAGGGTTAACATCATCTATTCGAATAGCCGTGTCCGCGGAAAAGGATTTCTGGGTTGCCTGTACAGTTCATAGACAAGTGAAAGTGGATACTCTAAAATGCGCAAGATAAGCGTGAGTGCTATGGATGGCCTTCTCGTAGGGAGACGGGAGCGGATCCATCGTGGTGTATTGATATGGTGAATATGTGGACTCGTGTGCGCCACCTCAAAAAAGTTACTTGCAGTCGTAGTACAGGATACCCACCGAGTCAAAGCTGGCTTGCTGCAATCAAACTTCACCACCCCCTTTGTTGATACTGATGCATATGTAGCTAGTTCTGATTTAAGTCTTGCTGGGTACATTTGTACTCACGTTTGCTTAATTTATGTTTTTGTAGAGAGACTTCACCCTCACTAGTAGTTCCGCGTGGACTTCGACGTTTAGCTTGTTACCTCAGCTGCGATCTTGTACCCTTGGGAGGGTCTTATAGATAGTCAGGCTTCTCAGCCATTTTCATTTGTAGTTGTCTGTACTCAGACATGTTTATGCTTCCGCTTGTTGCTTGTAGGATCTGTATGCTGGGTCATGAGACCCATGTTTGTAATATCTGGCTCCTCGGAGCCTAATGAATAAATACTTTGAGTCGTAGAGTTTTGTTGTGATGCCATGTTGTATTTACACATATCGAGCATATTGTGTGTATGATTGAAATGCTTGGTATGTGTGGGATCCGACAACCTAGTTGTCTATCCTTGGTAGCCTCTCTTATGGGGAAATCTAGTCTAGTGATTCCACTGAGCCATGGTAGTCTGCTACAGCCCGATTTACCGGAGTCCTGTTAGCCCAGTTGCTACTGCTCCGGAACACTTAGACTGGCCGGCAT
Organism: Aegilops longissima; assembly: GCA_021605205.1. Lineage (NCBI taxonomy): Eukaryota > Viridiplantae > Streptophyta > Magnoliopsida > Poales > Poaceae > Aegilops > Aegilops longissima. The sequence goes on from CM038676.1 coordinate 200,186,689, forward strand.
GTATCCTTCTTCGATCCTGTGTCTGTCCCTTCGGGGAAATGTCACGCGGTGTCTTTCGGAGTCTTGTTAGCCTGCTACAGCCTGGATTCCCGAAGTCCTGCTAGCCAAGTTGCTACAGCCCGAATTCACTCGCTGATGACCGACACGTTCGTTGCTGGGTCATGTATGCCTGTCCCTATAAGTTAGGGCCACTTTGGGTTCACGACTAGTCATGTCGGCCTGGGTTCTCTGTCATACGGATGGTAGCGACACTATCATATACGTGAGCGCAAACGGTCCCGGGCCAGGTAAGGTGGCACCCGTGGGAATACCGTGCGTGAGGGCGCAAAGCGATATGATGTGTTACATGCTTAGGATCGGGGTCCTGACACAGGATCAGCGCGCCATGAAGGCAAGCGCGCTCCTTCAACCAACCCTGCTCCAGGGGCATCAAGAAGACTCGGAGCGCTCAAGGCCGATGGGGGAGTCGAGGAAAGAGGAGGCCATTTCTTAGGAGGTGCAGCAGCCTCAACGGAAGGAGCCCTGAAGGACTGGCGTCAGGAGATGGAAACAGCACACGAGAAACCATAGCGGTAGGGTACTTACACGTCGACGGAGATGTACTTCCTTTCCTTCAGCGGCCCGAAGATGCTATTGCCGCTCAGGGATCCTTTCCTCTTGCGGAGGTCCTCGAAGTCCATGCAAAGCCAACTGAAGCGCTGGACGTGGCGGCCAGCGCGGGGCAAGGCCGAGGAAGAGCTTGGAGGGACAACTTCAGGGGTGCCCGACTGCGGCGAACAGTCGGGCGCCGTCTCACCACGACCTCCCGAGGCCTCCGGGGCTTTGACCTCAGGAACCGCATGATGCGTCACCTCAGTAACCGACGCCCCAAGGAAGGGATCGTGAGCTCCCAAGTATGACGCCCCAGGATCACCAGGTGGCATAAGCTCCTCAGCACTCGAGCCGCCGACCTCCGTCGGAGCTTGCCCCCTGCGCCCACACTTGGGGCCAGCTCGGCACCGGCGGCGAGGAAGGGAACCACGTCGACGGGGTTCTCGCGGGGCCCCACCAGGCCGATCGGGTGAAGCCCCCACTCATGAAAGGAGGGCATGCTCTCGGTAAATTCAGCATTGTTCTCACAGCGGTACAGCAGACAACTCTTCCTGGGCATGTCGTCTGGCAGAGGGGCACCCGTCAGGACTGCAAGCACCATTTGCCGCGTCTTAAGAGGAAGCCCCTCCTCCTGAAACCTCATATGGTCCTAGTCGGTGTCAAAACCGGCGGATCTCGGGTAGGGGGTCCCGAACTGTGCGTCTAGGCGGATGGTAACAGGAGACGAGGGACACGATGTTTTACCCAGGTTCGGGCCCTCTTGATGGAGGTAAAACCCTACGTCCTTCTAGATTAATATTTATGATGTGTGTTACAAGAGTGGATCTACCACGAGATCAAAGAGGCTAAACCCTAGAAGCTAGCCTATGGTATGATTGTTGTTCGTCCTATGGACTAAAGCCATCCGGTTTATATAGACACCGGCGAGGGCTAGGGTTACACAGAGTCGGTTACAAAGGTAGGAGATCTACATATCCGTATCACCAAGCTTGCCTTCCACGCCAAGGAAAGTCCCATCCGGACACAGGACGAGGTCTTCAATCTTGTATCTTCATAGTCTTGGAGTCCGGCCGATGATGATAGTTCGCTATCCGGACACCCCTAGTCCGAACTCCTCAAGAGCCCTCGAACCAGGCTTCAATGACGACGAGTCCGACGCGCATGTTGTCTTCGGCATTGCAAGGCAGGTTCTTCCTCCGAATAATTCATAGAAGATTGTGAACACCAGGATAGTGTCCGGCTCTGCAAAATTAAATTCCACATACCACCGTAGAGAGAATAATATTACACAAGATCAATCTGCTGACGTATTCTGTGGCGTGACGTCGCACCACTTCCAAGCCCTTACTCAAATTGTTTTTATTGTTCCACCTCAGCGCGTTTAGCGAAGCGGTTTCCTTGGCACGTCTTGTCGAAGCAGAGATCGTGTTCCCCTTATTCCGGGATTCCCATCAATACGGACGTGGGTAACCTAACCGCGCCATTGATTGTGGCGCTTGGGAGATAAGCGAGTTTTACCAGGCCGGTGGGGACACATGTTTTTGTCCGCCCATATAAGGGGATAAAGATCCAACCTTTTTACCTACGCCTTCTTCCTCCTTGGCTTATCCATCTCCGCGAACTCGAGCTCCAGCACCCAAGTCCGCACTTCTCACCTCAACCTTCTCCAACTATGTCCAGAGCGGGAGGCAAGTGGATGGCCTCCTCCGTCACAGAGGGGCAGATCCAGAAGCTGCGGGACGCCGAATATTTGTCCAGCAACATCGCGCATCGGCTCCCCGACGAGGGAGAGCTCATTACCAACCCCAGGCCCCATGAGAGGGTAGTATTTCTTCCCCATTTCCTCCACGGACTGGGCTTCCCGCTTCATCCCTTTGTCCGGGGCCTCATGTTCTACTACGGCCTAGATTTCCATGATCTGGTCCCGAATTTCATCCTCAACATCTCGGCGTTTATCGTCGTGTGCGAGGCCTTCCTCTGCATCCAGCCCCACTTCGGCTTGTGGCTCAAGACCTTCAGTGTCAAGCCGAAGGTTGTGAAGGGCAGCCAAGCGGAGTGCGGAGGCGCCATGGTGGGCAGGATGTCCCACGTTATGTGGTTGGAGGGCACTTTCGTGGAAACCATCAAGGGGTGGCAATCGGGGTGGTTCTACATCACCGAGCTGCGTGACCCTGATTGGGCAGCGGCCCCCGAGTTCAGATCCGGCATCCCTACACGGCTCACCTCCTGGAAAGAGAGTGGCCGGATTTGGGGGAATTCGGAGGAGCTGACCGGACTCCAAGCCTGTATCCAGAAGCTGGTGGACAAGAAGCTCAAGCTTGTCAACGTAGTCCAGGTCATGCTCATCCGCGGATTCTCCCGTGCAGCCGACGGGCTTCAACATGTGGGAGTTTGATCTCGCGCAGCACTGCACCTGGCGGGCTCTTCGACACTACGCACGAAGATGTCCGGAAGGTGCTGTTCAAGGGTGCCGGCTCCGCATCCGCCATCAAGATCGCGGATTCTGCTCGCAGCGTCCAGCTGACGAGGTAAGTGATTTCACCACTTGCTTTCCATAGTTTGGCTCTATGCGGGACCTAACTCCCTTTACCTTTGACAGGAATGGCTGGCGAAGGCCGAACGGATTACCTGTCCGGCCCCATTGCCAGAGGACCCAGCGGGCGCCCGCCTAACGGGTTCTTGGCTCCGCACCCCACGGTGCCGAGAAGAAGGCCAAGAAGACGGCCACGGGACTCGGAAGAGTTCCCGTGCCAGGTGTTATCGATGATCAATCGGAGGCCGACTCCTCCCACCAAGGCGAGGAGGAGAAGAAGAAAGCCTCTCCCCCAGCGGGGGGAGGAAAGAAAAGGAAGGCCTCCCCAACAAGGGAGGCCGAAGGGTCCAAGAAGGGAAGAACCCTTCCTCCGGACATCTCCACCAATGTAGACGACGACGAGGAGGATTGGCCTACAAGGGCCAAGCCCCTGGCGAGATCGTAAGTATCCGGACTCCCGATTAACTTTAAGGTTTTTTTATTTTCGCCACATAATGTCTTTCTAATGCCGCATACAACCCTGCAGTCCGCCCAAGGATGATCTTCCCGTTTCGTCGAGCGGGTCCTTGGGTGCGTCGGATATGGATTTCCTTCCGACTGCCTCCACCCCCCGTGTCGCGGACGACGCCGAGGTGGTTTCCCAAAAAAGGACCCACCAGAAGGAGGAGGCCCCGGAGGTGTCACAGGACACCTCCCGGACTGTGCACGGACTCAGCCCGGAGGCCACAAAGTGGCTCGAGTCCGTGGGCGACCCCTTCGTAAGAAGGGCAAGACCACGACGCCGGCTGCCTCCGGCCCAACCGAGGTGCCGGATATTTGCTGGAGGCGCCAACGGCGCCCATCAAAGAGGAACACCGCACTGCTATGAGTGCGGTGATTCAAAAGGTTCAGCTCGCCAAGAGCGGGCTGACCGAAGCCTGCAGTAGCCTTCTAACAGGCTTTGAGGTAAGCATTTCAATATATGTAAAATGGTACCACATAGACAGTAGCCCCTGATGCTCGGTTCGGTGTTCAGAAAGAAAAAGCCGGACTGAGGATCTTTAGAAAGATAAACGCAGGAGTCATAAAAATATGTCAATATGGGATTGCAGGTTGTCTGCTGACCTCCGCCAGACCGATCATGGAGGTCAATAATTTGAAGAAAACCTCGAGCGGTCCAAGAACGAAGCTCGCCATGCCAAGAAGCAGCTCGAGGAAAAGAAGGTGAGTAATACCTTATGAAAATTGTACCTTCTGTAAAAGGATTTGGTTGCAAAAATGACAAGGATAACGTGGGTATTGTAGGGTCCACTAACGAGGTGGCGACCCTAAAGGAGGCGGTGGCAGCGCCGAACGTGATGCGGCCATGAGCGCACCGAGCGAGAGAAGTAGGAGGCGCGGGTGGCGGAGGTACAGCAAGAGCTCCGTGATCTCGTGAAAAACATGAGAACTTGAGCGTGACTCGAAGACTCGAGAGTCTGAGCTTGCAACGGCTCTTGAGAGTGCCAAAGCCGCTAAGGCCAAAGCCTACAAGGCCCTCCAGGAGATTGAGGCGGTGAAGAAAATAGCAGCGGGTAAGGCATTTTTCATGCAGAGTAAGCATGTGAGTGTTAATTACCTGTTGCTTACCCGAAATCGGAGCTCTCCAAGGGCGTTCGCAGATCTTCCTCGCAGCGTGTCTGATGCTGCCGCATTCTACCGGGTCGAGGAGGCGAGCTTGACGGAGAAGGTCTTCTGGTCTCAGTATGCTGAGGCCGGACATCCGATGCCTCTTAGCGACCAGCTGAAGCAGCTGGTCGAGCTCCACAAGGCGGCCGAACAGGCCATGAAGGGCCTCATAGTTCGGCTGTGGCCTAAGGAGGCCATGCCTGGGAGCTACTTCGGCCTGGTGCGGCGGCTGATGGATGCATGCCCGTGGGTTGAAGTTATCAAGCATTCCTCTTGTATCGAGGGTGCCTGTCGGGCCTTGCCCGCAAAAGGCGCTTGGGCAAGATGGATGCCTGAAGCTCGTGGACGGACCCGCCACCAGAGGGCAAGGAGCATCGCACGCCCGAGATGTATTATAAGAGTGTGTTTGAAGGGCGCCCACTATTGCGGTGAGTGATCCAAAGATGTAATATTTGAGTAGACTCGCATTTTGTTATCTCAGTGCGCTGAAAACTTAGTCCATATGCGCTAAGCAACGCTTATTAATTTAAAATATTACCTTTTGTGCGGCTGTTTATCAAATCTGAGAGATGGCAAGTCGTCGGCTTCAGCCCCCATGCCACGAAAGTGGGGTGTTCGGGATAAACTTGAGCGCTCTTGTTCCCATTTTTGGGTCCATCTAGGAGGCGCCAACACAGCGTAACAAGGCAACCGGACTTATAATGCTTGAACACTCTCACTTAGCCATAGAATTCTATAATTTTAAATTTCGTGAAGCCCCTAGTCTTCGAAGGTCAATTTGGGGCGCTATCACGCCTTGGCCGGACAGTATCCGCTCCTCGCTCTAAGCGGCATAAGTCTTTAAGGACTCGCAAAACCTCTCGAACAGCAATCGGCTCTCGCCTCATCATGACGGTCAGTTTTAGCTTTCCATCGAGGCGTTAACCCAGCCGAATCGGGCGGAATCGCAGAGTTCTCCGGTGCTACCTTAGCCGATATAACGGAACGTAAGGTACCAAAACACGGGAGCCGGGAAAACCCAACTATTGACCCAAGACATGATTCGGAGTTGATGCATATAGTGCTATAAGTTCGGGGTGCCGCACTTGTGAAAGTGTTCGGGCTCATCACACCATAATGCGGGAAACATAAGCCCCTGGTGTATATTAGCCGTACCAAAGTGTACGGATGCAACATGCCGTGAATGAACATATGTATGAAAAAGAAATGCAATTATAAGCAAAATGGTGCTGCATTGTTTTATTCAATAAGTGCTGCTATGAATGCAGAATGATACAAATGGTGCGATAAGCAAGGTATGGAACTATTAAACATGTCCCCCTCAAGGGGTAGGCTGCAGATTGGTGTATAAAAATGCTCGTAATGGAGACCACCTGTATATTCGTTGTAGCCTTTATCCTTCCCTGGCTGTTGCATCGTGTGTTCGGCAGGTCTGTTGCCGGACAGGGCTTCTGACAAACGGAGTCCTGTGGGTAAAAAGTAAAAGGTAAAAAGAAAAGAAGAAGGAACGACACACTTGAGAGCCCTTGGTGTGGTTGAGCCGCAGTGCGGGTTTATCGTGGTCATGCCCCTCTCCCCATGCCCATGGTATCTTCGTGAGCGTAATGGTGTACGCCAAGGACCTGCTTTGACGTTTCGCAGGGGCTGGGGTTAGCCGCATCGCACGCTGCGTGCTCGGAACGTGCCAGTGGTCTTGTTGTAAGTTACTCCGGCGCTTAGCTGTGTCCGCCGCTTATCGGCCGGACTCGAGAATTGCCTTAAGAGGCTGCATTGCACTTCGCCGCGAGAGCCATCAGATGTTCCTCCGCGCGGAGAGAACGCTCATGTTTCCGCTGACCGTGATGACTCCTCGAGGGCCTGGCATCTTGAGCTTGAGGTATGCGTAGTGCGGCACCGCGTTGAACTTTGCAAACGCGGTACGTCCGAGCAAGGCATGATAGCCGCTGTGGAATGGGACTATGTCAAATATTAACTCCTCGCTTCGGAAGTTATCCGGGGATCCGAAGACCACTTCCAGTGTGATTGAGCTTGTACAATTGGCTTCTACACCTGGTATGATGCCTTTAAAGGTCGTTTTGGTAGGTTTAATCCTTGAGGGTCTATGCCCATTTTGTGCATCAGATCCCGGTAAAGCAGGTTCAGGCTGCTGCCGCCCCATCGACTCGTTAGGTGAAATCCATCGACGATTGGGTCTAAGACCAGTCTTGGCGAATCCGCCGTGGCGAGATGCTGGTGGGGTGGTCCTTCGATCAAAAGTGATCGGGCAGGAGGACCATGGATTGAACTTGGGGCAACTGGCTCCATCACAGAGACATCCTTGAGTGCACGCTCCGCCCCCTTTTGGGTATGTGCGTTGCGTATATCATGTTCACCGTCCGCACTGTGGGGGAAACCATTATGTCCTCTATTGTTCGGGCGGTTGGGTCTCGTCCTCGCCATCTCTATGCAGCCCTTGTCATTGTTTTCGGCAATTAACTTGCCTGCTCGTTGAATACCCAACAGTCCCTGTTGGTGTGGTTAAGCTGGCTTTTCGGGGGTGCCATGTATCTGGCACAAGCGGTCGAGTATTCGGTCCAAATTGGACGGACCCGGAGTAGTTCTTTTGAATGGCTTTTTCCGCTGACCTGGTTTAGAGCCTCTGAATCCGGCATTGATTGCCGTATCCTCAATGTTGTTACGACGTGGCCTGCCATTTCGGTCCTTGAAGTCCGGACTGCCAGAATTTTTGTTGAGGTTGTTGCTGCGTGCTAGCCAGCTGTCCTCACCCGCGCAAAAGCGGGTCATGAGTGATGTGAGGGCTGCCATGGATTTTGGCTTTTCCTGTCCTAGGTGCCGGGCAAGCCACTCGTCACGGATGTTATGCTTGAAGGCCGCGAGGGCCTCCGCATCCGGACAGTCAACGATTTGGTTTTTCTTGGTTAAGAACCGTGTCCAGAATTGTCTGGCCGATTCGTCTGGCTGCTGAATTATGTGGCTTAGGTCATCAGCGTCTGGTGGTCGCACATAAGTGCCCTAGAAGTTATCGAGGAATGCATCTTCCAGGTCCTCCCAGCTCCCACTTGACTCTGCTGGCAAGCTGTTGAGCCAATGCCGGGCTGGTCCTTTAATCTTGAGGGGGAGGTATTTGATGGCGTGAAGATCGTCACCGCGGGCCATGTGGATGTGAAGGAGGTAGTCTTCGATCCAAACTGTGGGGTCTGTTGTCCCATCATAGGATTCAATATTGACGGGTTTAAACCCTTCGGGGATCTGATGATCCATTACTTCGTCTGTGAAGCATAGTGGGTGTGCGGCGCCTCTGTACTGGGCGATATCACGACGGAGCTCAAAAGAGCTTTGTCTGTTTTGTTCGGCCCGGCCGGACTTATCAGTCCGCGCGACGGTTGTCGCCACGCATCTGTGGCGCCCACGCGATCCATAGATCGATCTTGATTGTCTTGCCTTGTCCTCCAATATATCTCGCAGGTCCGGAGTGTTCCCCTGTGGCCGTGTGCTTTTTGAGCGATGCCGGGGTACGGTTCTAGTGAAGGGCCTAGAGGCCTCTCTGTCGCGACCACGGGGTGGTCGGTCAACCGTATTATCTCCTGGTGATGTGGGTTCATAAGCCTCCTCGTCTAATCGAGGGAGCAGCTTGCGTTTAGGGTAGCTTTTGGAGGGGCGTTCGAGCTCATGCTCTTCGGCCACGAGGACTTCAGTCCATCTGTCGGCTAGCAGATCCTGATCAGCTCGAAGCTGTTGCTGCTTTTTCTTGAGGCTGTTCGCCGTGGCAATAAGACTGCGTCTAAAACGCTCTTGTTCGACGGGATCCTCGAGCACGCATTTAATTCATTGTCGCCGAGGCTTGCTTCGTCTTCGGAGGAGGCATATAATCCTCTACCTCTTCTTCTGCCGCTCTCTCTTGAGGGCTGGCGTCTCCATCTTCCTGCACTGGATCTTGCTGGGGTGGATTGTCTTTGGCACTGTCCGGTGTATTGTTATCTCCGGTGCCAGAATCTTCATTCTTGTTGTGGCGGGACTTAGAGCGGCGCTGCTGACGCCGGCGCTTGGGCTGCTTCTTGGAGGGGTCATCCTCCGTTGTTCCATCGCTGCTCCCATCTTTTGGGATGTCCACCATATATATGTCGTACGACGAGGTGGCCTTCTAGTGCCCTGTAGGCGCTGGGTCTTGATCATCTCCGGCATCGTCGTCTATACCGTCGATGTCTTTGGAGTCGTAGTCTAGCATGTCGGTTAGATCTTCGACAGCGGCTACCAAGTGGGTGGTGGGTGGGCTTTGAATTTCTTCGTCGTCCGCATCCTAACCTTCCTGATCGTAATCCGGCCAGGGCTCTCCGGATAAAGAGAGAGACTTTAGTGAATTCAGGATGTCGCCAAAGGGCGAGTGCTGAAAGATGTCCGCGACAGTGAACTCCATGACGGGCGCCCAATCGGATTCGATTGGCAGGGGCGTGGGGGGTTCGGAGTCCGGAAAGGAGTCCGGCACCCTAGAGTCGAGGTCTTCGCAAAGGACATGGATAGGGTTCGGCTCGATCGCTGTAGAGATTAAAGCCCCCGAGGCGGTGTCCAACCACTCGTCCTCGATCGGGGAATCCGGCTTCGGATTAAGGGTCGGAGCGGATTCTGGTGCGGCCTCCAGGGCACTGTTCGGCTGCAGAGCTAGATCATGCCCATCGAGACAGTGTGGCGCGCTTGGCTGCGACCCGAATCCGTTGAAGATCAAGTCTCCGCGGATATCGACCGTATAGTTTAAACTTCCAAATCTGACCCGACGGCCAGGGATGTAGCTTTCGATCTGCTCTAGATGGCCAAGCGAATTGGCCCGCGGTGCAAAGCCGCCGAACACGAAGATCTGTCCGGGGAGAAAAGTCTCGCCCTGGACCGCGTCGTTGTTGATGATCAAAGGAGCCATCAAGCCTATCAGCGACGACACAGAGGAATTCTCAATGAAAGCACTAATGTCGGTGTCAAAACCGGCGGATCTCGGGTAGGGGGTCCCGAACTGTGCGTCTAGGCGGATGGTAACAGGAGACGAGGGACACGATGTTTTACCCAGGTTCGGGCCCTCTTGATGGAGGTAAAACCCTACGTCCTGCTAGATTAATATTGATGATGTGTGTTACAAGAGTGGATCTACCACGAGATCAAAGAGGCTAAACCCTAGAAGCTAGCCTATGGTATGATTGTTGTTCGTCCTATGGACTAAAGCCATCCGGTTTATATAGACACCGGAGAGGGCTAGGGTTACACAGAGTCGGTTACAAAGGTAGGAGATCTACATATCCGTATCGCCAAGCTTGCCTTCCACGCCAAGGAAAGTCCCATCCGGACACGGGACGAAGTCTTCAATCTTGTATCTTCATAGTCTTGGAGTCCGGCCGATGATGATAGTTCGGCTATCCGGACACCCCCTAGTCCGGAACTCCCTCAGTCCTGACTGCTAAGCAAGGCCCACATCGGGCGGGAATGGCGCTGAAGCGAAGCGACTCGGCGCTTGACGAACTCCTTCACCACCATAGGCGCAGTCACGCCAGGGTCCTTCAACCTCCTCAGCCTGAGCCAGACGGGAACGAGACGGGGGCTCGCGAGCCTCTGGTGGCCCCAACTGGAGTTGGGAACAGCAGGCCCTGGCAGAGGATGGAGCAGAGGGCTGAGCACACCGGCGTTGACAAACACCCATCGTGTCAGAAACTCGCTCATGGATGGAGGAAGCTCAAAGTCGATCCCCGCGCCCACTGTCACAACCACGGCCTGGAAGCTCACGCACCCCGAGCTCTGCCGGGGGCCAGTCAGATGCAATGAGAAGAAATGGCGGAAGATGGCTACCGAAGGAGCGATGCCCACCATGGCTTCACACACAAAGGCGAAGACTGCGAAAAGAGTCACAGATTGAGGGTCGAGATGCAGCATGTGGATCTGATAATGCTCGAGCACCACGTTGAAGAAGGCAGAGAAGGGAGGAATCAGGCCAGCCCAGAGGGCATCTATGAAGATTGGGACCTCAGTGGCTGCCCGGGCAATGCGAGCGCGAGACGTGGGCCAAGCCACCGTTTCTCCCCACTCGTTGAAACTGGAAGCAAGCAAGGGGCCAGCCTTGTCCATGGCCTCGTCGTTGAGCACCAGGGGTCGGCCGAGCGCAGGCTCGAAGGACGGAGGCGCACTTGGCGAAGGCAGGGGCTTCTTCCCCTTGTCTGCTCGTCCCGGCGTCATAGTGACGAGGCGGGCAGGGCGCAGAGCAGATTGGAAGGGGGAGCAGAGTCTCGAGAAAGCAGAGAGATTGGGGGAGCCAGGCTTGGACAAGGGAAGAATAACCGTGTAGGCTGCGGGGGCCGCATAGCCAGGCGGATTCAAAGGCATTGTGGGGAAGCGGAGACGCCCACGTCCAATCAACCGCCACACGTCGACCAAGGCCGCAGGCTTTTGGGGCCCGCGGCGCTTCTCGCTTGACCTTTGGCTTCGCCACGAAGCCAAGCCCGTGCGCGCCTTGGGCCCGGGGGATACTTCGGGAGTTCTGGGAATGGAGGTCCCCAAACTTGCCTGCCTGCGGCCCACAACGTGGCTTTTTCTAGCAAGCCTGTACGGCCCGTCTTCATCAACAAGGCATTCAAGACCCTCGCGAGGGGCCAAGCCTCGCGAGACGGACGACGCAAGACCTCCTCAGGAGCGGCCTCCCAGGCTGCCTCGCGAGAAGCGGAGATATCAAGGCAGGGCAAACCTCACGAGGCTCTCATGACGTGATCCCTGACGATCAAGATCAGGCAGGTGCCAGCGCCCTTGTTTCCTCTTTGGTGCTAAGGAGGCCAGCGCAGGCGCGGAGTACCGAGGCATCAGTGCAACAAGACCAAGACCAGCAGGACGGCGGAATGGAGGTCACCATGGAGACCGAGATGGCGTCACCACCAGAGCTTTCCGTAGGCGAAGACCGCTTTTGTCAGGATAAGCTGTACTAGCTATCCCCTTTCGAATTGGCCGTTGTTGGCTCCCTTCCCGCTCAATATTTGGGAAGAGGACTAGGGCATCTATAGATAGGACTAGCCACCACCAAAGGAGGCAGCTTGATCTCATCTGATCGAGAGCCAATCCTTAGCCACACACCGAACACAAGAACACCCCAACCTCAAGAGGCTGTTCTTCCCCTTGTACTGTTCATCATCAGCCCAAGAGGCAATCCACCACCACACACTGGAGTAGGATATTACACCACAACGGTGGCCCGAACCAGTATAAATATTGTGTCCCTTGTGTTGCGAGTTCGTCGAGTTCGTCTGCGAGATCTTAGCGAGCTAGGGCGTAGATCGGTAGGAAGGAAATCTCCGCGCGCACCCCAGTGTTCGAACCTTAAGGGTTTTACCGGATCCCGTGATCCGACAAGCGGTGCATGCGGCGCCATGTAGGCAGGAAGGTAGCTGAGGTGGCGCGGTGGTAGGATCTTCAGGAAGATCTGCATGCCACCACGCAGGTGCTTCCTGAGTTGGCATAGAGGCCGCCCGTCACCACATAGGTGCCTGCCCAGCTGGTTGAGCTAGCAGCTGCTTGGGGACGGCGGTGAAGTCTTGGTCGACGCGGGCCTGGCTGTGGCCCCGTTGACGCCCTCGGCATGGGCCTTGCTAGGGACCCGGCAAGGGTCTTTCCGTGGCGTTGCAGTCGTCCCCGGCAAGGCGCTTTCCGGGGATCTTATGGATCTCCTGGGCAAGGACCTCGCCGAGGGTCGCCGTCTTCTGGTTCTCATCTGATCTCATATCTCTATGGTCTTGACAAAGATTTGCATGCTACCACGGAGGTGCCTCTAGAGCCCTAGTTCCAATGTGGTTGGTTGAGTTCGAACCCGTGGGCTCAACGGTGGCTCACTCCGTTAGCATCGGGCAAGTTGCACCGGCAAGGCTCTTGCCGGGTGTAATGCCCCGGATTCGATGCGCCAGGTGTCTGCCAGTTATTCGTCGTCTTTGCCATGTCATGTGCTTGCGTGTTGCACTTTGCCATGTCATCATCTGCATTTCATATCATGTCATCATGTGCATTTCATTTTGCATACGTGTTCGTCTCATGCATCCGAGCATTTTCCCCATTGTTCGTTTTGCAATCCGGCACTCCTATGTCTCCGGCGCCTTTTTTACCTCTTTTTCGTAAAGCGGGTGTTAAACGGTCTTGGAATGGACCGAGGTTTGTCAAGCGGCCTTGGTATAGCACCGGTAGACCGCCTGTCAAGTTTCGTGCCATTTGGAGGTCGTTTGGTACTCCAACGGTTAACCGGGTAACCGCAAAAGCCTCTTTTGTATTGCAGCCCAACACCCTTTTAAAAGTGGTCCAAAACCCACCAAACTCCCCTCCATGCTCTCGGTCGTTCGATCACGATCGCGTGGCCGAAAACCGCACCTCATTTGGACTCTCCTAGCTCCCTCTACCTATATATATGTCTTCCTCCCGGATTTTCGCAGTCTAACCCTAGCCAACCTCCCCCCCTGCGGACGTGTCCACCCGCCGCCGGACGTGTCCGCCGCCGCCTCCGCCGCCCGGCCAATCAGCCGGCGCCACGTCAGCTCCGCCGCCGCCCGCACCCAATCCCACGCCGCCACCTCACCCGCCACCCTCTCTCTCTCTCCTCAGCCCCGCCGCCGGCCCGCCCGGGCCCGGGGCAGGCCCGCCCGAGCCCATCGGGGCCCGAGCCGCCGAGCATCGCCGCCCGCCCGAGCTCCCGCCGAGTTCCCCCGCCGCCGCCTCTCCGCCCTGCGCCCGCCACCGCAGCTTCGCCCACCCGGCCGACCCTCGCCATCCCGCCGCCGCCGACCGCTCCCGCGCCGCCCGGAGCTCGCCCGCGCCTCCGTCAGCGCCCTCGGCCGGCGAGCTCACGCCGCCAGCGTCCGGCCGCAGCGCCCCGCCGCCATCGCCGGCCGTCGCCTCCTCCGCGTCGTCTCGCCGCGGATCCGGCCGGGATCCGCCGGATCCGGCCGCCCCGCGCCTCCCCGGCCCTTCCCCGACCTCGCCGGCATCCTTCCCGGCCTCTTCCTCCTCGTCTCCGGCGTCAAACTCCGGCCAACCTCGTACTCCGTGCCAAGGGTTGACTTCTCCCTCTCCCTCGTTTCACCTAAGTCATTTATCTACTATTATTTTGTTGCATTTTCGTTGCATCATAACTCTGTGCATGTAGCTCCATTTCATGCGTGTAATATATCAAAATGTTCGTCTCAAAGAGTAGATCATTTCATCTCATTGCATCATTTTCATTTGAGCTCATCTTAATGCCCGAAATGCTGTTGGAAGAGTGCTATGTCATGTTAGTTTCTGATTCTTATCAGAACATGCACTTTTGTCATTTTTGCTATGATTGATGTGTGCATCCTATGAATTTGAGTCCTACATGTGTTTTGTAATATGCCATGCCATATTTCCAGGGGTGTATGCCATGTATTTTTGTGATCTATGTGGTGACTAGCACAAGCATGCAAACTAGGTGTCTTGATGTTGCTGATTTCAGCCCCTGTTTTGCTGATATTTTGATGCCATGTTAACTTGATGCTATAGAGAGATCCATGCATATTTTGAGATACTTCAGTAAGGATGTTTTGTTCTACATGTCTTGCTCTATCCATCCATGCCCTTGTTTGCAATTATGGAGTGCCATAGCTTGAGTCAATCGAGCTCTACTTTTGCTATTAAATGTTTCCTGGCAGATTGTTTACATGTTATTCAATTTTACCAAGGTTGTTGTAGTTGATCCTTGCATGATATGATGTTGTTCTTGCCATTTATAGCTTCTATGCCATGTATTCTTACTGATGGTTGCCTTGCCATGCCATGTATTGCTCTGTGGTGAGTGGTTCAAGCTCACCAACATGCCTACTCATCGTTGTTCCTGCCATGTTTGAATCTGTAATATAACTTGCCATGTTTGCATGGGTGCCATCATATTTTCTGATCCTTTTTGGCTTATGGTCAGTAAGGGACTTTTGTTATATGCATTTATTAGTATCATGCCATGCCTTTGTTTGCCATGTTAAGTTCCTGTAACATGCTGTTTCATTGCTCTAAACATTGTAACCTGATGTTATTTCGGCTAAAGTCTGAAACTGTTATTATTTGCAAACTTGCCATGTCATTTTGAGCATGTTCTAGTGATTTCTGGAGATAGCTCAGTGTTCATGTTTTGTAATGCTTTACCTGTACATCATGCCCATGCCTTTTGTTATTATGTTGAGATCCTGTAGCATGTTGTTTTGATGCTTGCAATATGCCTAGTTGCTGTTTTGGACAGATTGTTGTCATATCTTGTATAGAGTGTATGTGTTGAACCGTTGCTCCGTTTTGAGTGTGCTCGATATGAAACTTGCTTGATTTTGCATGTAGTTGCATATTATCATGTTGCATCCTTGTTTTGAGGTGTTTGCTTGATGTTTGTATGCATTTTGCATCAATGCCATGCTTATCTTGTTTTGCTCATATCTTCTAGGCCGTAGCTCCGAATTAAATGAACTTTATATGTAACTTGACTAGAATTTCGTGTAGATCATCGTGGTGCATCTTAACTTTCTGTTTAACAACTTGAACATAAAGTTATTCAGATCTGGACCAATTTCGAAATTTGCATATGAGGACTTACCGGAATTGTTCTATGTTGTTCCCGGCCTCATTTAAACTTGCTTTGATGTGTTGCTCTTGTTTGCATCATCTCTTTCCATGAGTAGCTTCATGTATCTTTGTCATGCATCATGCTTGTTGTGCATCATGTCTTGTTCATGTGTGGTGTGTTTACCATGCTGTGTGCCTCTTCTTGTTAGTTCCCGTTTCGTTGCGATCGTGAGGATTCGTTCGTCTACGCTTGGTTCGGCTTCATCCGTTCGTCTTCTTCATGGACTCGTTCTTCTTCCTTGCGGGATTTCAGGCAAGATGACCGCTACCCTGGATCTCACTACTATCATTGCTATGCTAGTTGCTTCGTTCTTTCGCTATGCTGCGCTACCTATTACCTGTTGCTCAAGCCTACCTAATTGCCATGAACCTCTAACCTTTTGTCACCCTTCCTAGCAAACCGTTGTTTGGCTATGTTACCGCTTTGCTCAGCCCTCTTATAGCGTTGTTAGTTGCAGGTGAAGATGAAGTTTGTTCCTTGTTGGAACATGGAGATGTTGTTCCTTGTTGGAACATGTTTACTTGTTGGGATATCACAATATATCTTATATTATTAATGCATCTATATACTTGGTAAAGGGTGGAAGGCTCGGCCTTATTCCTGGTGTTTTGTTCCACTCTTGCCGCCCTAGTTTCCGTCATATCGGTGTTATGTTCCCGGATTTTGCGTCCCTAACGCGGTCGGGTGATTTATGGGACCCCTTGACAGTTCGCTTTGAATAAGACTTTTCCAAAGACGGCCCAACATTGGTTTTACCATTTGCCTCACCTATGCCCTTTTCCCTTGGGTTTCGGAGCCCAAGGGTCATCTTTATTTAGCCCCCGGGCGGTGCTCCTTCGAGTGTTGGTCCGAACCGAGCAGCCTGCGGGGCCACCACGGGGCAACTCGAGGGTTGGTTTTACTCGTAGCTTGACTTATCCGATGTGCCCTCAGACCGAGGTACGTGCGACTCCTATCAGGATTTGTCGGCACATCCGGGCGGCTTTGCTGGTCTTGTTTTATTGCTGTCGAAATGTCTTGTAGCCAGGAATCCGAGACTGATCGGGTCTTCCCGGGGAGAAGGAATATCCTTCGTTGATCGCGAGAGCTTATCATGGGCTAATTTGGGACACCCTTGCAGGGTATAAACTTTCGAGAGCCGTGCCCGCGGTTATGTGGCAGATGGGAATTTGTTAATATCCGGTTGTAGTAAACTTGAAGCAAACTCTTCTAAAATACACCAACCGTAAAGCGTAACCGTGAGTGTCTCTTTTCGGGGTTGATCGAGAGGAGAACACGGTTTCTTGGGTTATGTTTGACGTAAGTAGGAGTTCAGGATCACTTCTTGATCATTACTAGTTGACGACCGTTCCTTTGTTTCTCTCCTCGCTCTCATTTGCGTATGTTAGCCACCATATATGCTTAGTCGCTGCTGCAACCTCACCACTTTACCCCTTCCTTTCCCTTTAAGCTTTGCTAGTCTTGATACCCACGGTAATGGGATTGCTGAGTCCTCGTGGCTCACAGATTACTACACCCCAGTTGCAGGTGCAGGTTTGTGATGATCATGACGCGAGAGCGATGTTACTCGTTTTGGAGTTCTTCTTCCGCTTCTTCTTCGATCAGGGGATAGGTTCCAGGTCGGCAGCCTGGGCTAGCAGGGTGGATGTCGTTTGAGTTTCTGTTTATGTTTCATCCGTAGTCGGATGTTGATCTTGTATATGATGTTGATGTATTCCTGTGGCATTCGTGCCTTATGTATGTATCCCTATGTATTATGTAATGTTGATGTAATGATATCCACCTTGCAAAAGCGTTTCAATATGCGGGTCTATCCTTGGTGGGACCGTCGAGTTCCTTTTGGATAGGGTCGCATATTGGGCGTGACAAGTTGGTATCAGAGCCTCGACCGACCCTAGGAGCCCCCTTGATTGATCGTGTAGTTTGGCCGTTGTTGAGTCTAGAAGAAAACTGTTTTCGGAGTCTAGTTATACCGGAGAGTAGGAATTTTTTTTACTCCTCAGCCCCTTCGTCGCTCTGGTAAGGAATCTTGACGTAGGTGTTTTGAATTACTCCCCTTCCCGTTCAAATTTTTCTTTAGGATCACGTGGTAGGTGTCGTGAGTTGTCCATCCTCTTTTGTCCGGTGCATTTCTCGTCAAGTCGATTCGACCATCTTCATCTTTGCCAAGTTCAATCCTCAGTACTTCCTCCGATGTCGTGGTTTTCCCTGTCCGAGTTGTCCTTGTTTTTCCCGCCCGCCCACCCTTTCTTCTTCTCGGAACCGGAGTCCGTAATCGAGTATGCTTCCTACTCGTGTGAAGTTTTGCTCTCTCTTCTCAATGATTTCAACCGGTATTTTTCTCTTCAAGATATTCGTCGCTTTCCCCTTCCAAGTTGTATTTGTTTTCCCGCCCTCCCACCCTTTTTCTTCCCGGAGTTTTCCTCTCTCCCGACCATCAATTTCATTCGTGTGGAGCCTCTTCAGTGTTTTGTCAATTATTTCAACCGGTGAATTCTCTCTTGTTCGTCATTCTTCATCCCTTTCTTTTTCCGGTGGATTCAATTCAAGTTTTTTTTTCGAGTTGATCACAATCTTTTCCTTGGATCAACTGTTTTCCTTGCTCGTTCGCCTCTCGCTAGTTTATCCTTCCGGAGTGCTCAAGTCATCTCAGGAGATTCGTCTGTGTTCCAATTAATTCGAGGTTGTCACCTCATTCAAATATTTCAATTGTTCCGGTGCATCACCTATCTCTTCAACAATCCTTTCCAACGGTGTTTTCTTTTTCAGTGGGCCCTAACCCGCAGGTCTTTTCCCAGGATCTTACCTGACTCTTCTAATTTCCCCGGAGCTATTCTCAATTCTTTTCAAGTATGACGTAAGTATGATTTTCATCAATCGGATCTTTTCCAAGATCGCTTTCAAATTATTTTCATTGTTGCCTCAACCTCTTCGCTTTTCATTCTTCCGGAGTACCTCAACAATTTTGGTGGTGTTTATCGTCGTCCTTTGAAGACCGAAGAAGAGTTTTCCCTCTTAAATCTTGTCCATTCTCCCGGAGATTCGCCTTGCTAGCTCGATGTTATCCTATCTAGTTTTTTCCAGTTGTGCAATTCTTTTCACCCATCCGGAGCATTTCAGGAGTTGCTTTCTCTCTCGATCATCCGGAGGCCATCTTTTCGGAATATCTCTCCATTCTAAGTTTTTCAAATTCGTTCTCCAATTATTCTATATCCGTGCCCCTTCGTTCGTCTCAATATTCTTCCGGTGCTTCGTTCAAGTATTCTTCTATCAGTTCGCGAGCTCTTCGATCTCTTTTCTCTAAATTTCCTCAAGTATCTTCGTGCTTTTCTAATTCTTTCCGGCGATTCGTTCTCTTCTCTTCGTTCATTTTCATTTCTTATGATAGTTCGTTCAAGATTCTTTTCCTTCATCATCATTTTAATCCATTCGCGCTGTTCAATCCTACCGGTGATTCATGAAGTCCTTCTCAAGTTTGCGATATGTCACTTCTCAATTCTTTTTCAAGAAGAATAAGTAATATGCAGAATCCATTGCTTGTCATCAATTTAATTTGATGAAGGATAAGCATACAATAAATCTTATTCTTATTTCATCAAAGTGATTAATCTTTTTCTTCGGAGTTTGTTCTTGATGAATAAATTCTAGTTCCAAGTGTTTTCATCTTTTCTTTTCCGGAGTTCAAATTTTCCTCGGCCATTTCGTTGGAACCTCCATCTAATTCATCGCAAGGCTCATCTTATTCTTTCATCCTTCATTCCATCCTTTTGTTACCGGAGTTTTTCATGGTGGTTCTTCATGATTTAATTCATTCTTCAAGAGTTCATCAAGATTTTGTTGGTGGAGTTCAAGTATCTTTTCTTCTTACATCTCGAAGTGCAATTAATTCTCCATATTCTTTTGAAGTGGAGTTTTGCATTTCTTCGTTCTTCTCAGCTATCCAATCATTTCCGTTCGTGGCCGGTTATTACCTTATGATCTTGAGATGTTACCTATAAGTCCACAACAAGCTTATTCTTTTGTTGTTGAATTTCCAACAACTCCGTTCAATCCTTTCTTGTAAGATGCTTTCTATTTCATTCGTGGCACAAGTTGTCATATTCTTATCCGTTCTTTTCATTCAACTTTTTCAATTATTTCCGGGGTTTTGTGTCATGTCTTCATCAAGTGTCATTCCATCTTCTGAAGTTCAAGTTCTATCCTTTCCTTGTTAAACCGGTGTGCTGCCTAAATCCTTTCAGTCTTATTTGTTTCTTTTCTCATTCTAACCACTCCGGTTAGAACGAGTCGTTTCATAGTCTATCTGATTCAGTGAGCTTTCGATTCTCGTCTTCTCGTCGTTTCTCTCTTCTTCTCTTGTGCTCTCGATTCCTTGCTTCTTCTTTGAGGTCTTGTTTCACCTCATCCTTTTTCTCTTCCGTCTCGGTCCTAAGATCTCGGGACGAGATCTCTTGTTAGTGGAGGAGTGTTGTAACGCCCCGGATTCGATGCGCTAGGTGTCTGCCAGTTATTCGTCCTCTTTGCCATGTCATGTGCTTGCGTGTTGCACTTTGCCATGTCATCATCTGCATTTCATATCATGTCATCATGTGCATTTCATTTTGCATACGTGTTCGTCTCATGCATCCGAGCATTTTCCCCGTTGTCCGTTTTGCAATCCGGCACTCCTATGTCTCCCGGCGCCCCCTTTTACCTCTTTTCGTGTGCGGGTGTTAAACGGTCTCGGAATGGACCGAGGTTTGTCAAGCGGCCTTGGTATAGCACCGGTAGACCGCCTATCAAGTTTCGTGCCATTTGGAGGTCGTTTGGTACTCCAACGGTTAACCGGGTAACCGCAAAAGCCTCTTTTGTATTGCAGCCCAACACCCTTTTCAAAGTGGTCCAAAACCCACCAAACTCCCCTCCATGCTCTCGGTCGTTCGATCACGATCGCGTGGCCGAAAATCGCACCTCATTTGGACTCTCCTAGCTCCCTCTACCTATATATAGGTCTTCCTCCCCCGGATTTTCGCAGTCTAACCCTAGCCAACCTCCCCCTCCGCGCGCCGGACGTGTCCACCCCGCCGCCGGACGTGTCCGCCGCCGCCTCCACGTCGCCCCGGCCAATCAGCCGGCGCCACGTCACTCGCCGCCACCCGCACCCAATCCCACGCCGCCACCTCACCCGCCACCTCTCTCTCTCTCCTCAGCCCCGCTGCCCGCCGCCCCGGGCAGGGCAGGCCCGCCCGAGCCCATCGGGCCCGAGCCGCCAGCGCGCGCCGCCGCGCCCGAGCTCCTGCTGGAGTTCCCGCCGCCGCCGCCTCTCCGCCCAAGCGCCATGCCCGCAGCTTCGCCGCCACGGCCGACCTCGCCATCCCGCCGCCGCCCGACGCTCCCGCGCCGCCGGAGCTTCGCTGGCGCCTCCGTCGCGCCCTCCGGCCGGCGAGGCTCGGACGCCGCTGCGTCCGGCGCCAGCGCACCTCGCCATCGCCGGGCCGTCCGCCTCCCTCCGCGTCGTCTCGCCGCGGATCCGCCGGATCCGCTGGATCCGCCGCCCGCCTCCCGGCCATTCCCCGACCTCGTCGGCATCCTTCCCGGCCTCTTCCTCCTCTTCTCCGGCGTCAAACTCCGGCCAACCTCGTACTCCGTGCCAAGGGTTGACTTCTCCCTCTCCCCCGTTTCCCCCAAGTCATTTATCTGCTATTATTTTGTTGCATTTTCGTTGCATCATAACTCTGTGCATGTAGCTCCGTTTCGTGCGTGTAATATGTCAAAATGTTCGTCTCGAAGAGTAGATCATTTCATCTCATTGCATCATTTTCATTTGAGCTCATCTTAATGCCCGAAATGCTGTTGGAAGAGTGCTATGTGATGTTAGTTTCTGACTCTTATCAGAACATGCACTTTTGTCATTTTTGCTATGATTGATGTGTGCATCCTATGAACTTGAGTCCTACATGTGTTTTGTAATATGCCATGCCATATTTACAGGGGTGTATGCCATGTATTTTTGTGATCTATGTGGTGACTAGCAAAAGCATGCAAACTAGGTGTCTTGATGTTGCTGATTTCAGCCCCTGTTTTGCTGATATTTTGATGTCATGTTAACTTGATGCTATAGAGAGATCCATGCATATTTTGAGATACTTCAGTAAGGATGTTTTGTTCTACATGTCTTGCTCTATCCATCCATGCCCTTGTTTGCAATTATGGAGTGCCATAGCTTGAGTCAATCGAGCTCTACTTTTGCTATAAAATGTTCCTGGCAGATTGTTTACATGTTATTCAATTTTGCCAAGCTTGTTGTAGTTGATCCTTGCATGCTATGATGTTGTTCTTTCCATTTATAGCTTCTATGCCATGTCTTCCTACTGATGGTTGCCTTGCCATGCCATGTATTGCTCTGTGGTGAGTGGTTCAAGCTCACCAACATGCCTACTCATCGTTGTTCCTGCCATGTTTGAATCTGTAATATAACTTGCCATGTTTGCATGGGTGCCATCATATTTTCTGATCCTTTTTGGCTTATGGTCAGTAAGGGACTTTTGTTATATGAATTTAGTAGTATCATGCCATGCATTTTTTTGCCATGTTAAGTTCCTGTAACATGCTGTTTCATGGCTCTAAACATTGTAACCTGATGTTATTTCGGCTAAAGTCTGAAACTGTTATTATTTGCAAACTTGCCATGTCATTTTGAGCATGTTCTAATGATTTCTGGAGATAGCTCAGTGTTCATGTTTTGTAATGCTTTACCTGTACATCATGCCCATGCCTTTTGTTATTATGTTGAGATCCTGTAGCATGTTGTTTTGATGCTTGCAATATGCCTAGTTGCTGTTTTGGACAGATTGTTGTCATATCTTGTATAGTGTATGTGTTGAACCGTTGCTCCGCTTTTGAGTGTGCTCTATATGAAACTTGCTTGATTTTGCATGTAGTTGCATATTATCATGTTGCATCCTTGTTTTGAGGTGTTTGCTTGATGTTTGTATGCATTTTGCATCAATGCCATGCTTAACTTGTTTTGCTCATATCTTCTAGGCCGTAGCTCCGAATTAAATGAACTTTATATGTAACTTGACTAGAATTTCGTGTAGATCATCGTGGTGCATCTTAACTTGCTGTTTAACAACTTGAACATAAAGTTATTCAGATCTGGACCAATTTCGAAATTTGCATATGAGGACTTACCGGAATTGTTCTATGTTGTTCCCGGCCTCATTTAAACTTGCTTTGATGTGTTGCTCTTGTTTGCATCATCTCTTGCCATGAGTAGCTTCATGTAGCTTTGTCATGCATCATGCTTGTTGTGCATCATGTCTTGTTCATGTGTGGTGTGTTTACCATGCTGTGTGCCTCTTCTTGTTAGTTCCCGTTTCGTTGCGATCGTGAGGATTCGTTCGTCTACTCTTGGTTCGGCTTCATCCGTTCGTCTTCTTCATGGACTCGTTCTTCTTCCTTGCGGGATTTCAGGCAAGATGACCGCTACCCTGGATCTCACTACTATCATTGCTATGCTAGTTGCTTCGTTCTTTCGCTATGCTGCGCTACCTATTACCTGTTGCTCAAGCCTACCTAATTGCCATGAACCTCTAACCTTTTGTCACCCGTCCTAGCAAACCGTTGTTTGGCTATGTTACCGCTTTGCTCAGCCCCTCTTATAGCGTTGTTAGTTGCAGGTGAAGATGAAGTTTGCTCCTTGTTGGAACATGGAGATGTTGTTCCTTGTTGGAACATGTTTACTTGTTGGGATATCACAATATATCTTATATTATTAATGCATCTATATACTTGGTAAAGGGTGGAAGGCTCGGCCTTATGCCTGGTGTTTTGTTCCACTCTTGCCGCCCTAGTTTCCGTCATATCGGTGTTATGTTCCCGGATTTTGCGTCCCTAACGCAGTCGGGTGATTTATGGGACCCCTTGACAGTTCGCTTTGAATAAGACTTTTCCAAAGAAGGCCCAACATTGGTTTTACCATTTGCCTCACCTATGCCCTTTTTCCCTTGGGTTTCGGAGCCCAAGGGTCATCTTTATTTAGCCCCGGGCTAGTGCTCCTTCGAGTGTTGGTCCGAACCGGCAACTGCGGGCCACCACGGGCAACTCGAGGGTTGGTTTTACTCGTAGCTTGACTTATCCGGTGTGCCTCGAGACCAAGGTACGTGCGACTCCTATCAGGATTTGTCGGCACATCCGGCGGCTTTGCTGGTCTTGTTTTATTGCTGTCGAAATGTCTTGTAGCCGGATTCCGAGACTGATCGGGTCTTCCGGGAGAAGGAATATCCTTCGTTGATCGCGAGAGCTTATCATGGGCTAAGTTGGGACACCCTGCAGGTATAAACTTTCGAGAGCCGTGCCCGGTTATGTGGCGATGGGAATTTGTTAATATCCGGTTGTAGTAAACTTGAAGCAAACTCTTCTAAAATACACCAACCGTGTGCGTAACCGTGAGTGTCTCTTTTCGGGTTGATCGAGAGGAGAACACGGTTTCTTGGGTTATGTTTGACGTAAGTAGGAGTTCAGGATCACTTCTTGATCATTACTAGTTGACGACCGCCCTTTGTTTCTCTCCTCGCCTCATTTGCGTATGTTAGCCACCATATATGCTTAGTCGCTGCTGCAACCTCACCACTTTACCCCTTCCTTTCCCTTTAAGCTTTGCTAGTCTTGATACCCATGGTAATGGGATTGCTGAGTCCTCGTGGCTCACAGATTACTACACCACCAGTTGCAGGTGCAGGTTTGCGATGATCATGACGCGAGAGCGATGTTACTCGTTTTGGAGTTCTTCTTCTGCTTCTTCTTCGATCAGGGGATAGGTTCCAGGTCGGCAGCCTAGGCTAGCAGGGTGGATGTCGTTTGAGTTTCTGTTTATGTTTCATCCGTAGTCGGATGTTGATCTTGTATATGATGTTGATGTATTCCTGTGGCATTCGTGCCTTATGTATGTATCCCTATGTATTATGTAATGTTGATGTAATGATATCCACCTTGCAAAAGCGTTTCAATATGCGGGTCTATCCTTGGTGGGACCGTCGAGTTCCTTTTGGATAGGGTCGCATATTGGGCGTGACACCGGGGCCGCGGAGTCTGCCTCGGCAAGGGCCTTGCTGGGGGAGTCCACCTCGCCCTCTCGCTCTTTGGTATCTTTGGTCTTGGCGTTGCCTTGGCCATCTTGTGCTACGGCTTCTCTCCGGCTCCCTTCCTCTGCCCTACTTAGTGTGGCCGTGGCGCGCGGCTCCGACTGTCCGTGCACAAGTAAAGGGGTCAAAAGGAGCGCCCCTACTTTTGTACACCGACATCATATGACAATATATATATGTTGCTGCTATTAGAATGATCATGATGCCCTCCTGTCCGTATTTTATTTTATCGACACCTCTATCTCTAAATATGTGGACATATTTTTCGTTATCGGCTTCCTCTTGAGGACAAGCGAGGTCTAAGCTTGGGGTATTTGATACGTCCATTTTGCATCATGCTTTTATATCGATATTTATCGCATTATGGGCTGTTATTACACATTATGTCACAATACTTATGCCTATTTTCTCTCGTTTTACATGGTTTACGTGAAGAGGTTGAATGCGGGCAGCTCGAATTCTGGGCTGGAAAAGGAGCAAATATTAGAGACCTATGCTGCACAACTCCAAAAGTCCTGAAACTGAGGCACATTTTGGAATATATAAAAAATACTGTAGAAAGAATCAACCAGAGGGGGCCCACACCCTGGCCACGAGGGTGGGGGCGCGCCCTACCCCCTGGGCGCGCCCCCTGCCTCGTGGGCCCCCTAGCAGACCTCCGGTGCCCATCTTCTGCTATATGAAGTCTTTCACCCCTAGAAAAAATCAAGAAGGAAGCTTTCGGGATGAAACACCGCCGCTACAAGGAGGAACCTTGGCGGAACCAATCTAGGGCTCCGACGGAGCTGTTCTGCCGGGAAAACATCCCTCTAGGAGGGGGAAATCATCACCATCGATTCTCTCAGCGGGAGGGGGTCAATCTCCATCAACATCTTCACTAGCACAATCTCCTCTAAAACCCTAGTTCATCTCTTGTATCCAATCTTTGTCTCAAAACCTCAGATTGGTACATGTGGGTTGCTAGTAGTGTTGATTACTCCTTGTAGTTGATGATAGTTGGTTTATTTGGTGGATGATCATATGTTTAGATCCTCTATGCATATTAATACCTCTCTGATTATGAACATGAATATGATTTGTGAGTAGTTACGTTTGTTCTTGAGGACATGGGAGAAGTCTTGCTATCAGTAGTCATGGGAATTTGGTATTCATTCGATATTTTGATGAGATGTATGTTGTCTTTCCTCTAGTGGTGTTATGTGAACATCGACTACATGACACTTCACCATTGTTAGGGCCTAGAGGAAGGCATTGGGAAGTAATAAGTAGATGATGGGTTGCTAGAGTGGCAGAAGCTTAAACCCTAGTTTATGCATTGCCTCGTAAGGGGCTGATTTGGATCCATATGTTTCATGCTATGGTTAGGTTTACCTTAGTAGTTCTTTTGTAGTTGCAGGTGCTTGCAGTAGGGGTTAATCATAAGTGGGATGCATGTCCAAGTAAGGGCAGTACCCAAGCACTGGTCCACCCACATATCAAATTGTCAAAGTAACGAACGCGAATCATATGAGCGTGATGAAAACTAGCTTGACGATAATTCCCATGTGTCCTCGGGAGCGTTTTCCTTCATATAAGAGTTCGTCCAGGCTTGTCCTTTGCTACAAAAAGGATTGGGCCATCTTGCTGCACCTTATTTACTTTCATTACTTGTTGCCCATTACAAATTACCTTATCACAAAACTATCTGTTACCGATAATTTTAGTGCTCGCAGAGAATATCTTACTAAAAACCGCTTGTCATTTCCTTCTGCTCCTCGTTGGGTACGACACTCTTACTTATCGAAAGGACTACGATAGATCCCCTACACTTTTGGGTCATCAACATGCTACGTGCACGCCTCTACTATGACACGTGCCCTTCCTTACTCGGCCACGGTTCATCGCTGCAGCCTGTAGACAGACCGATCGACCAGTATGTACGTACACGTTTGCCACGAGAATGACAACGCTACGTACGCTTTGACCAGGTGGGTCCCGACATTCAGGCACTTCCTTCCGTGCAAAGATGTAGCTGGTGGGTCCCAGCAGTCAGGGGGCAAATTTTATTTGCCCGTAATATGGACGCACTTCCTTGCGTGCAAAGATATAGCTGGTGGGTCCCAGCAGTCAGGGGGGAATGGTTTTTTTCGCGAAATACGGTGGCCCGTCCAGTGGGTCCCTGCTGTCAGGTGGAGGAATCATTATTTTCCGCATAATAAGGAGGCACTTCCTTGTCATGCCCTCGACCCAGCTGTCACCTCTCCATCGACAAAGACACTTCCGATGGAAGTCAGTCCTTAACCACATTGACCACGCCGCACCGAGAGCACCAAGGCGGTGGACGACGGCGAGGCCTAGGAAGGGGACGACGCGGAGCCGGGGAAGACGCGATAGTGGATGCCCACGCAGAGAGGAGTACGTGGGTTGACTGCTTCGGCTGCGGTGTGAGGCTGCTGTCGCCGGAGAATAACAGGAGGTGTGGGTGAGTATAGAGGGATGGCATGGCCAGTGGTGGAAGCACAGCCGGACACGGGAGGCAGGAGCAGGCGGCACGCCCGACGCTTGTTTTGGCGGCTGGAGCAAGAAGAACAGACATTGAAGAAGCACTACGGCCATTGGATGGACACCGTACGACCACTGGAACTAGAATCGTTCATATTGACTAAGTTGACAAAGCCCTCCATTCGCGTCAACTTAGTAGGCCCACAAGTCAGCCTCCCACTATGGTGGGTCCTAGCTAGCAGGGGGAGCATTCATTTTTTTGCGTAATAAGGAGGCACTTCCTTGCGTGCGAAGATATAGCTGGTGGGTCCGACCTGTCAGAGGGGTGAACTTTTTTTCACGAAATATAAAGGCCCTTCAGGTGGGTCCCAGATGTCAGGTGGAGGAATCATTATTTTGCGTGTAATAAGGAGGAATTTCCTTATGTGCGACCGTGGACCCAGCTGTCAGCCTCTCCACGTACAGTGCACGTCCGATGGATGTCGTTCATTGACCATGTTGACCATGCCGCGCCAAGAGCACCAGGGCGATGGATGACGGCGAGGCCTAGGAAGGGAACAACACGGAGCCGGGGAAGACTCGACAATGGTTGCCCACGCGGTGGGGAGTACAAGGGTTTACTGGTCCGGCTACCGCCGCCGGAAAATACCAGGAGGTGTGGGTGAGTAGAGGAATGGCCTGGCCAGCAATGGAGTAGGCTGGGGCGGTGCGGCCTGTGCGGCAGCACAGCTGGACACGGGAGGCGGGAGCAGGCAGTACCACTAGCGCTAGTTTGGGTGGCTGGAGCAGGAAGAGCAGAGATTGAAGAAGCACGACGGCCGTTGGATGGACATCCAACAGTCACTGCTTGTGCGTCAACCTTTTTTTAGGAAAGCCTCAAATCTGTGGAAAACAGCATACAACCCATCTGCCATTATTTCTAATAATTTTCAGCCCATTTGCTAATTCTTAAGGGTTTTTTGGAGCCCGTATTCTTCTTGTTAGCATTACAACCATATTGTGGCCACGGTTAAAAAATTTATGAAATTTTGCATATTTCGGTGCGGCCCGGACTGTTTTTAATCCTGAAATTTTGAGTCACATTCAAACTGATTTTAGAAATAAATGTATATCAATATAAAATCCAACAAATTGTCCATGCATAAAAATCAATACAATTTAAAATCTCAAAATGAAAAAGAAAGAAATTTGAAACTAATTGTCGGTTAGATGTGTTTTAAAAATGTACAACCCATTTCCCATTGCTGATAGGCCATTTTCTCGGCCAGCCGAATGAAGCTCTCCTCGTCTTGAAAGATTTGTGGCCCAACAGGCCTGACAAAGCGACTTACTTGACAAATCACAAAAAAACTGGGCTAGCCATTTTCAGAAAGAAAGAAAAAAACTGCTGGGCTGGTCTGTGGTAAACATAAAAGAAAAGGCTTTCTAGACATGCCAGAGTGCCCCGCACAGCCCAGTCTCAAAAACAAATTAGATAAATGCCACTCCAACTATGGCGATTCATAAAAATGCCACTGCAATTTCCAAACTTTGAAAAATGCCACTGTAATTTTTCCAAACTTTGAAAAATGCCACTGCAATTTTTGCAAACTTTGAATACCGCCACTCCAGACATCGAAAAATGCCACTGGAAATGGCATGAAATGGCATTTTTCAAAGTTTGGAAATTGCAGTGGCATTTCTCGGAATCATTAGATTTGGCTTGGATTTATCAAATTAACCCAAAACAAAAATAACTGGGCGAGCTGCTGGGTCCTCGTGTCACCGCCACAGTAATTCTCTCGTTTATTGACTACGTTGACAATGGCATGGGACCCATATGTCAGAAATCCATTAGGAGGAGCCATTTTTTTATTGGCGTACTGCCATGACCTTGGTGGGTCCGTGCTGTCATCCTCTCCACGTACAATCATCTCCTGATTGTGTACGCGTCGACCTGGTAGGCCCACAAGTCAGCCTCTAAACCCGTGGCGGACAAATACAACCCATTTAAAAAACTAGCAGCCCGTTTCATACGTTCAAAAGGAAAGTTCAACATTCAGAGCAAAGTAACAGGTTTGATCCAGATATAGAGTACTGAACTTCCAGGTTGACAACCATCATAGCCAAGTTAACTGTCTACTCCCACTAATACTCTAGTAGTGTACAAGTACTAACTTACTCTTAGCTAACTAGACAATGCCGGCCGCCATCTGCGGTACACGCTAAACGCTGGCACCGGCGTCCTCCGCCTCGCCTCAGACTTGCCAGAGGTGCGATAGGGCACGTTGCTCGTGCGTGTTGGCCCTTTCCAAGCCGGCGTGGTCCATCGAAGCTTCGGATTCTAAGCAGGAAACCCACTTGACGAGCTTGTAGTAAAATTTAGCGTCGCGAACACGTGCGTGACCGACAGCCTCCAGGGCTATTCGCCAGGCACCGGCCTCCATGTAGTCGGCCCAGTTGCGGGCGCTCTGCTCGCGACTCAGAGCATCGGTGCGCTGCTGCTCCATGTCCCGCTGGCGGTGCAAATCGGTGATACGCTGCTCCTCCGCCAGGCGGTCGCGCTCCAACAACTCCTCATACTCCGCATTGCCATATAAAGACCGATAGAATGCCTCCTCCCTCCGTCTGCCTTCCGGTGAAAAACCGAACACTAGTACCGGCGGTGACCACCTCCGGCGTCGCCTATCGCGGACGGGCGGGGGCATGGCAGACGTGGTGAGAGCGAGGATAAGTGGCGAGCGCAGTCGGGCCGGTGGGGCTTATGAGGATAGGGCGAGTTGGGTGATGGTGCCACCGGAGAAGCCTGGGAAACAGTAATTATAGGCGGAAGGTAGGCGAACCAGCGTGTCAAGGGAAACACGACAGTCATCACGGTCATCGGAATTCAATGCATAAGCAGGCATGGCTTAGCGTGCCAGCTTGACGTGGAAAACTAGAAAAACTGAAATTATGACTGTGTCGTCCCATCCTGTCAGTAGTGCGTCCCGTCTGTGCTGGGTCGCACGCTGGCATGATGGTCAAACGAGTGCACTCGAATCATCCAAATGAGGTACTCCCTCCTTGTCAAAAATGATTCCACCACTCATCATCTACCTTGGTTGGTGATATTTTTGAATTAAGCCCTGCAAACCGGAAAGGAGGTAGTACGTGCGTGATCTGCTATTTATTCGTGTAGGATCGAGTAGGTCATTTTTTGAATTGAGCCCTGCAAACCGGAAAGGAGGTAGTACGTGCGTGATCCGCTATTTATCCATGTAGGATCGAGTAGGTCGGATAGTGTACGTGTAGGATCGAGTAGGTCGGATGGTGTACATGTACGATCACATTAGCTGATGAACGTTCGCTGGGAGATAGGGCATTTGCGAATGTTTTTGCTTGCAGTTTTTTCAGATTCGCATGGCATTTTCTTCAGAGCAGCTTGTCAGTTTCTTCCGAGGTAGGCATTTTTATTCAAAAAACTGCCACTTTGGATCTTGCGTCGCAACTAAAACTGCCAGGAGCGCATTAGTAGGCTAGCTAGTGATCGATCAGTAACTTGTAAACACTGAGCAAACAGAAATAAGGAACTGTTAGTAACTTGTAAACACTAAGAACACAAAAATAAGGATCATCCTGTGCACAGCAGTAAGAGCCGATCCGTTCAAAATGTTCACACAAGACTCATAGGCCTGGCATTGTAATATGTTCACGTTAGTAGCCCAAATTCAAAACCAACTAGTACGATTCCCATACATAAGATCAACATGTTAATGCATCTCAATGATTCATAGATCATATACAAATATGTAGCTCCAAAAGCAAAGATCTAGAAAAAACATATGTTCTTCCTACTAACATGGATGCTTATCTTGGCCAACATTCAGTACAGAGTGAAAGACAAATTTGTTTGTGAAGTCTACAATTCCTCTTGCAAACGTAACTAGTTTCACCAACAGCTGGAGTGACTATGTTGGCCAATAAAGCACTGAAGCTCCAAAAGCAATGAAGCACCTAGTGTTGGCCAATAAATAGTACAATACTACTTTTCTGCAGTCCATGAAGTGACTATCCAATATTTCTGTGTCTATTTTCAAATGGCACTGTATGCAGCGACTATACTATTCTCTTGTGCAGTTCAACCAAAATTGCGGTCACTTTGTTTGTTTGCCAAATAGCAACGGGCAGACATCTCTATCTGCACAAGTATCAAGCAGCTAGTAAACATATACCCCACCTTGTATTTTCGGTTTAAACACGCCTCTTCCGCTTAGCATCTGTCATGTTTTGCATCGACAATTTGATACACCATGTTTTGCCTCGACAATTTCATACTGAATTGATTTGCTGGTTCGAGTAGAAATATAGCGCCTATTCTTCATCAGACCAAGGATATCCATGTTCGCAGTGATGGAAGAGGTGAAATCGATACAACCGAAATTGAGCATCCAATCATTGAATCCTGTCCTGCACCTCCAATGTAGGTCCACCCTGCCAATGAGTTCACATGCAAACCACTACTATTACTATCTAATGACAATACAAAAAGAGTAGCAAGATAGTAGCAAACCATGTACCTTCGTAATGAACAGCTCATAGTGCCACCAATTAGATATAAAGGTTTGGAAGAAAACATGCTCCTAATGTTGAACCATTTGGACTTTTTGTGCAGTTCCACTAAAATCGAGCATCCCTATTTGCATAGATATTGAAAGTGTGATTACTGTAAAAGTGGCACTAGTTGAAGCATAGACTCACAAATATAAGCATTCCAATTTCTTAATGGGAAAAGGTAGCAAGACTATTTCTAACCACCTGTTTGAAGGAATAAATAAGGAAACATCGGCTGATGTCACGAAGGCATACATAGTTTTTTCTGAAAAATTGAGCCATTCCTGACGTTTCCTCTTCTTTTAAGAATATTTTGTGCAGTTCAACTAAAATAAAATGCCATCACCGCCTTGACAATTCAGTGACACTGTACACAAGGAAATGACTTAACATTACATCATGATGTCGTATGTAGTCGATGTGCATTAGAGACAAACATACTGCACCTCCTCGATAACATAATGAACATTAATTTTAACAAAGGTGTGAGTAGCTTTACCGGGATAATTTGAGTGAACTCTACACCCTATGTTCCTTAATATAAGACGTTTTCGCAGTTCAATTTAAAGTACCCAAATGTCTAGTATTTAAAAAACAGGTAGAAGTTTTCTTGAGCACATATATGGGAAAGCTTTCCACACTTTATATATGTCCATACGCTAATGCAACACCATTCGAATAGTACAAATATACACTAATCCAGTGGCTAGTGCAACAGTAGAGTAGTTATTTTATTACAGGGTACAGTACAATGGTTTTGCTGAACAGATTTCCATAAGCTCTAGCACTGGAAGATTTCTATAAGAATTAACAATACAAAATGTAAAGGTAACAAGTTTCAACACTGGTATACTAGTTGTGCAAGAGCATTAAACCAAATACAAAAGTCTGAAGGTAACTAGCATTATTAACTAATGACAGTATAAAATTTTTGCAAACCATGTACCGTCAAGGTAAATATCATTTCGAACTCGAGGGGACCTAAAAATTGCTATCCCAATCTTGATAATCGATCAAACATAGAAACTTGATCGAACGAATGAAGAGAACAGCCAGAGGAGGAGGTGCTCACTCTTGACCGTTCCTCTTGACATTGTACAAAAAAATTGAGTTATCTCATGAAATTGAGGTATGTAATCTATAAGCATTAACAGCGCAAAAATCTGAAGGTAGTAACAAGATTCATCGTTGGTATACTAGCTGTGCAACAGCATTAGAGTGCCATAGCTGAAAAATCTTTAATACATCCACAATCAACAGCTAACCCTGAAATAATCCAGTGTCATTAAATGGCATTGCTTAAATTTATCGGTGGCATTAGACTAAGTGCGACATTAGTTAAATTTGGCATCACTTTAGAAGTAGCATTGCTTGACTTGACCGCTGGCATTATACTAACATAAAAAAAGTGGCAATAAGAGCATGGGAGGCCCATTCGGACAATGGGCGCACTAGTACAACGTACCTCCACAGATGCATAGAGTGGTGAGGGAGGTATGGTTGCCCAGAGCAACAAATATCCAGGCAGCATATGTGGATTACGTCCCATTTTTGTTCTTTTTAGCTACTGATTTTCCCCTTTTCAACCTAGATGAGGGTTCGATGCCTAGTCTCTTGGGCAATCTGGTCTCCTTCCTTTCCTTATTCAACCTGCACATGGATTAGTCTGCATGAAGTAGGGTTTTCTTTAATAGTGCAAGTTAAGGTTTTCGTCTGCGTGACCAGCAGAGCAGAGGATAGCAAATTGGGAAGATGGTGGAGTGGAAAAAGATCCACATGCAGCGATGTGGCAGATGGGGCAATAGAACAAGGGTATGGTTCGAAAAGAGGTAGCATATGTGAGGGTCGGCGGGAAGTGGCTTCGCTCGTGGTCGTCGTCCTTCGCACACACTATGACAATGAGCTTGGGGACGGATGCCATCCAGCACGGGCGCTAGGTGTGAGAGGACGGCCTTGTCGTCAGTGCATGACCTTGCTCACCGGCGACGAGTGCGTCAACACTGCACGCCCTTTTCTTCCCCGGTGGATCTGTGACCACCGGTGAGGAGGGAGAGACATGCCATCTTTTTTAGATCTGGAGAGAGGATGATAGTGTGAGAAGCAAGTGGGCAGCCCTTAGCAAGAAAGCGCTGAAACTCCAGCCTATATACTATCTTTTTTATACTACTAGTACTAGAGGTGGAGTAGTGGTAGAGTAGTTTATATTTTCTCTGCATACAGTACCAGTTAGTCGTGCTTCAAAACTGAACGGCACGCCATTAAAAAAATAAAGGTTGATAACTAATGCGGCACCTTAGGCCAACGCGGCCAGATAGCATTTTGCACGAGAAATTACACACCATGTTTCAGTGACATGTGGTCCCGTTCCAACATGTCAGTGAGATGACGGTGAGTCCTTTTGTACAATTTCCAAACGGACGTCTATGTAGGTCAGGGCGCCTCTTCGTGTACCGAGGCAACCGTACATCGACTATTCGTCTTTCCCTCTCAATTTGGAACTGTTGTCGCATGCTCTTCCTTCCTCCTCCATTTGCCTTCACCCTTCCTTCTGCCATTGTTCGATCGTCTTCTCCATGGACGGAACAGGCCGGAAACTACCCCATTATTCTTGCCCCGATCTGAAAGATGAAATGGTGGAGGAACTCATTGATCGGTGCGACATCATCACCTCAGTTAGCATGGCAGGTTCATTCAAGACCATTCTTGACTCAACTAATAACATCATTACAAGGAACCCAAGGGTCCAGGAGCGGTTTGATATCCCCTATCTTCTTCGACGTGACCCTGCTGACTGGCGCGCGGACGATGGAGGCCTCGCCTTGTGCAAGTTGGTGCCGCTTGATAATGATACATGTGATGTTAAGATGCCATCACTTGAGGTTAAAGCTTGGGCATGCGCAAATGAAGATTGGGTTGTTTATATTGGGTACAACTGCGAGTGGGAACTTGTGAATGTGTACACTCGTCACCGGGTTCCACTTCCAAAAATCTCAAACTGCCCAGAGGTTGAGCACACCGGTATTCTACGTACGTTCAACTACGATCATGGTGACTGTCGTCTACAGAAGATTGCAATTTGTCGAGTTCCCGACCACTCGTGGAGTTATAGGAATGCTTGTGTTGTCGCTATCATTGACAAGCTTGTTGCCGTCCTTCATGGTTCGACTCGATGGATATTGCTCAAAAATCAGTTTCTATACACTGATGAGTACTCTGATGCAATTCAATACGAGGGTCTTGTGTTTGCTGCCACCACTCGTGGCATTGTTTTTGCATGGAATCTTATGCTTTCAGTACGCTTGCCTTCCACCGTAATTATAATTATTATTGTTTGAAATAGAGTAATTATAATTGTTTCATCCACATGCATGCGGGTTAGCTAGT
The DNA here is from genome assembly GCA_021605205.1 of Aegilops longissima. NCBI lineage: Eukaryota > Viridiplantae > Streptophyta > Magnoliopsida > Poales > Poaceae > Aegilops > Aegilops longissima. Next base: position 200,221,640 of record CM038676.1, read on the forward strand.
TTCCCTTTACTAACTAACCTTCTTGTCTTTCCAAGGTCCTGTGAACATTCCACCACCTATACTTGGTGATGATGATGATCACGAGCATGAGGACCCATATACTCTGTGGCGCCTGGCAAATTATTCCGATGGATCACCTCTTCTTGTCTGTATACAGGGCACTGCTAATGTTACTAAGGAAGTAGGTGTTGTCTCCCATGGTCGCACTCTCCGGACCTATTCCAACATCCGTTGCAGGGTATTTGGGATGGATACTACTGTGCTAGCGCCAACACCTTCTCCCTAGTTTAGTACTAATACTCTTGGAGGAAACTCGCTCTTCCTTGGACAGAACAATCCAATGATGGTGAAAGGCGATCCAACTGTTGTTGACACAACGTTACTTCCATTTATGAGAAGCAACTGTATCTATACCTCAGACATTGCTATGGTTCCCTCATCGGCTATCACAAGATATGCGCCCCGACATAGGCCGCTTCAGCCTGGATGATCAGTCCTGCGTTGGTCTCGAGATTGACAGTAGCTGCCCCTTCCCAGAGAATCACTTCTGGTTCAAAGCAAGCGTTTCCAATGCTGAGGATTGGTTGAGCTGAAGTTCATTTCATTGCTTGCTATTTGTTGTGTGATGAAAACTTTAGTATTTACTAGAATCTATTGTCGTTGTTGTTGTGGGTTCATGACCTGTTGTATGTAATAAAATGATATGCCTGTGATAAACTTACTAAATTTATGAATGGCTTTCGAGTTGCTTCTCTGACTGGGTGCTGCGACGAGGCAAAAAAATATTTTCCGAATACATAATTGTACATGCATTGCAACAGGTTATTGGATGAGTCCAATCAATAATAGTACTACTACTATTTGTACTAGCTTCACATGCTTCGCGCGTCGGGTGGGTTTTTACTATAGCTGTGAATCCCATCATCCTAGGTCCTCGGATGAGTCTAGTAGAAATTGCATTCTGATGTTTGGGTTCAAACTTTCAAAACTGCTGCACTATCTCTACGTCTACGTATACGTAATACAACAAGTTCTAAACTTCAGACCAGTCACCCACCCTCACAAAGAACACTTTTTAACCTATCACGGGCTCCAGGAAATTTGGCCATAGTGTGAGGTGGGCCATATGTTAATGTGTTCGTTGCACGTAACCAGCACCTCGAATCCTCGATATATGTAGTAGGGTGACATGGGCCAGAACAAGCATTCACGTCCAGGAGTACGGCACATGCCACCAGCACAACTTCCATCTGACACCATATTTCTTGGAGTTCGTGCTACAACTATCTCTTCAACCTCATCGTTTCTCTAACTCAGCCATCGCGGGGCGGGCGAGGTGGGGGTTTGCCGATAGTCGGTTTCCTCAACTGCGGTCCCACTTGTAAGGCCAACTCCAACGCATGACCCCAAACGGACCTCCGTTTTGCCCGGATTCTATCCGTTTGGGTAGGGCAATGGGGTCGTGTCAGGGCAATTTAGCGGATGCGGTGGTCATGCGCCCAACACGCGGACGCATCTCGGCTGCGTACATTTTTCTTTGCAAACACATATATTTTTGTCATCATTTGATTTTTGGTACATGGAAATACATCACCAAAATTTGACTAGAAAAGCAAGATCAAAGAAAACAAGAAACCACAAGAATACATTTTAGAAAATATCTAACTTCCATAACTGCTCCTGTAAGTTGGATTAGTGCCTTCTCGATGCATTCATTGTTGATCTGCGGCGGCTCGATCTTGCATGCTTCTTTCTTCTTCGAGTGTAAAGAAGTAGATGTTGCTTCCTCGCATCTAATCTCATTTCTAGCCTCTATTCTATCAACAAGTGCACTAGTCTCATCTCTAACCTCTATGCTTGCTAAAAGTGCACGAACATCTACTAAATTGCGCTCTATCAATATATCGATGTACTCTTCTTCCCAATACCAAAACTTGCATCCATTCTACACAATAAAATTTTAAGTTAGCACACCTAGTCTAATCCGAGAGCACAACTGAAGTTAAAGTAGCACATACCCCATCGGTTGAGCACTTGATGAACACCCATCCAGGATGTTCCGGCATTCTAGACACGCGGCGCAAGACCTTCTTTGGGCAGCCTTCGCATGTAATGAGTGGCAACGGTGCACCGACAAGCTTTTGGGCCAGCACCGAGCCCGGCCGACTGCCATTCATGTACCGGCCGGCGGACCGCCGACGGTGTAGATCCAAGCGGCTAGAGGAGGAGTCAGTACCTGCATGCGGCCTTGCGGCCATGCCTGGGCCTTCTAGACCGGTCCCCGGCCAGTCCATGGCGCGGCGCGGCCTCCCACAGCCGAGTGAGCTCAAGCCCGACCGGCTCCTCTCCAAATCCGGCCACCAGGTGCACAAAACACGTAGTTGTGGTTGCGTACCTCCGGGGTGTCGAGGGAAAGGGGGCTGAGTGAGCGCGCGCCGAGCTGCACGCGCTAGAGTTGGCCTAGCAGCATGGCAGACCAACCGTGTCGGGGTGCGAAGTGGCTTCGCTCGTGTGGGGATTTGCCATCCCGCAAGGGCGCTTAGGTCCGACAGACGGCCTTGTCGTCAGTGTGTGACCTCTGTGGCAACCCTCCGCTCCCCACTAGCCTCTTCATTGACATGCGGTCCCGTTCAAACATGTTGTGAGACGACAGCAAGTCCTTTTGTACAATTTCCGAACGGACGTCTATGTAGGCTGGGGCTCCTCTTCGTGTACCGTGGCAACCATCCACCGACTCTTCGCCTTTCCCTCTCGATTTGGAACTGCTGTCGCACGCTCTTCCTCCCTCCTCCATTTGCCTTCACCCTTCCTTCTGCCATTGTTTGATCGTCTTCTCCATGAAGGGAACAGACTAGAAACAATCCCGTTATTCTTGCCCCGATCTGAATGATGACTTGGTGATGGACCTCATTGATCGGTGCGACATCTTCACCTCGGCTAGCATGGCAAGTTCGTTCAAGACCATTCTTGACTCAACTAATAACATCATTACAACGAACCCAAGGGTCAAGGAGCGGTTTGATCTCCCCTGTCTTATTCACCGTGACCCTGCTCACTGGTGCACGGACGACGGAGGCCTCGCCTTGTGCAAGTTGGTGCCACTTGATAATGATACGTGTGATGTTAAGATGCCATCGCTTGAGGGTAAGGCTTGGACAGGCGCAAATGGAGATTGGGTTGTTTATATTGGGTCCAACTGCGAGAGGGAACTTGTGAATGTGTACACTCGTCACCAGGTTCCACTTCCAAAAATCTCAGACTGCCCAGAGGTTGAGCACACCGGTTATGATCGTACTTTCAACTATAGTCATGGTGACTGTCGTCTACAGAAGATAGCAAATTGTCAAGTTCTGGACCGCTCTTGGGATTAATGGAATATGTAGTTGTTGCTATCTTCGACAAGCTTGTTGCCTTCCTTCATAGTTCGACTGGATGGATATTGCTCAAAAATCAGTTTCTATACAAGGATGAGTATTGTGATGCAATTCAATACGAGGGTCTTGTGTATGCCACCACTCGTGGCACTATTTTTGCATGGAATCCTTATGCTTTCGGTACGTTTGTCTTCCACCGTAATTATAATTGTTTCATCCACATGCATGCGGGTTAGCTAGTTTCCCTTTACTAATTTACCTTGTTGTCTTTCCAAGGTCCTGTAACATTCCACCACCTATACTTGAAAAAAAATTATAACCAAGGGGGAGATGACGATGATGATGATCACGAGCATGAGGACCCATATACTCAGTGGCGCCTGGCAACTTATTCCGATGGATCACCTCTTCTTGTCTGTATACAGGGCACCCCTGATGTGACTAAGGAAGCAGGTGTTGTCTCCCATGGTCGCACTCTCTCGACCTATTCCAACATCCGTCGTAATGGGCTCAAATTATCTAATTGGGCCTAAAGACATGCACTAACTTTAGTGGGCCCATTAAGTTAATGGGCCGTTACCAGGCCGAAAGTTAATGGTCGGCCCTCTTATCTCCCAGGTCGTTAACAGGCCGACATCGAAGCGGGCGACAGGTGGGCCCATTTGATTTCACGGGCCGTTAACAAGCCGTTACTAAGGCCAGGCTACATATGGCCATACTATATTGTGGGCCTTTAGCAGGCCGAAAGAGACAGCGGGCTCGTACTGGACCATGAAGAGCATGGGCCGCTAAGAGGCCAAAAGTCAGGTCGTACAGTAAATGGCCCAACTGTGTTGTGGGCCTTTAGCAGGTCGAAAGAGAAACCGGGATGGTATTGGACCATGAAGAGCATGGGCCGTTAAAAGGCCAAAACTCAGGTCCGACTACAAATGGCCCAACTCATTTATGGGCCGTCAACAGGCTGAAAGACACACAGGACCGGGAATTGGCCCAACACTTAAATGGGTCGCTAAAAGGCCAAAACTAAGGTCCTACTACAAATGGCCCAACTCATTTATGGCCCGTGAACAGGCTGAAAGACACACTGGGCCGGAAATTGGCCCAACACTTAAATGGGTCGCTAAAAGGCCGAAAGATGTACATCCTAAAAATTGGCCCATCCCATGAATGGGCCGTTAATAGGCCGAAATCACATCGGGCCGATATTGAGCCCAAATATATAGCAGGCTGTTAACTGGCTCGAACTGACGATGGGCTGCAATGGTGTCAAATCTTTAACGAGCCATTGACGGGCCGAATTGGCACATCTCGTATGGGTTGTGGGCTTAAATGGACTTGACACAAGTAGGCCTTATATGGGCCGGCCTACCAGTTTTTACTGGGCCGGCCTTTTTCACCGAAATGGGCCACTGTTGGGCCGTGCCACATGTCGACCTATGATAGGTGCCTCCTATCCAATGAGTGGATGACATCTGTCCCAACGGTGAGCCAACACGTGTTTCCTACAGCCAATGATAATTTTACACGTGGAAAATCCCCATTGGTCCGGGCTATTAACGGGTTATCGGATCTGAAACCGGACCCGATAGCTTAACGGCGACCCGTTACAGTGGATGCCATGTGTCGGTCACCCTTGACGAAAGCACTCTCATGATGTGCCATTTATCGTCATGGAAGGGGACACTTCCGTGATGATAATTTTGGTAATGTCATGGAACACTTCTATGACAGCACATGTATGACTATCTTGATTCTGTCATAAAATTGTCATGGATGTACATGCATGACAGAAAACGTGACCTACTGTGACAAACACGTATCATCACGGAAGTGTCTTTTTTTGTAGTGTAGGTAAATGATAAAAGAAATAATTTATGAAGTGTGAATGCTAGCAAAGTGCATGAGTTTGATCAATGATAATTTCAATTACTTTTCCTAGCATCATAACAACAATTCTTTCTTATAAAATTTCTCATGTTAAAGTAGCAACCAATTCACATGTTAAGGTTCAAATGATGAATTCTCTTGAAACTCAACGACCTATGTTCTCAGTCACCAAGCAATTGCAATTCAACTTATTCAACGGAGTTTAAGTAAGAGCTCCACATACTCAACCATCTTATTGTCTTCTATGATTGCTAACAATCACCGCATACACATGAGCAAAACGTTTCAACTGGACACATAGAAATATAGGGGCTTATAATTTCACCTCCCAACGTATTCACCTCAAGGGTGATGTCAACAATAATAACTCATGCTACCCATATCCAACTGGATATATGTGCCTAGATCATTCCTCACAACATGATGCTTGCCAAAAGAGAAAAATAAAAAGGAATAGAGGGAAAAACTTTGACTCTTGCATGAAGTAAATACATAAAAGTAAAAGATAGGCCCTTCGCAGAGGGAAGTAGAGGTTGCCATGCGCTTATTTGTTTGTATGCTCAACCCCTTAGTGCGAAAGAATGTCTTGTTATATTGCCCCTTATGGTAGCAACCTTTATTATGTAGTATGTCACTTATATTCTTTGCCATCAAAAGTTCGTACAATGCTCAATTTTCTCTTACACTAAATGATGTAACACTTTTAGAAGCAATTTTTATTGCCTTACTGCACCGATTACAACTTACTTGAAGGATCTTATTCAATCCTTAGGTATGTATGGTGGACTCTTGAAAATAATATTTGGGTTTAAGGGTTTCTGGATGCACAAGTAGTATCTCTACTTGGTGCGGAATTTTTGGCTAGCAAAGATGGGGGGCAAACACCACATGTTGAAGGATCTATTACAATATAACTTCTATGTGAATATGAACAAACATAAACCATTACACTGTCTTGCTTGTCCAACTTCAACAATTTTGGCATATAATATTTTGATGGGGGATCACAATCACAAACGATTTCCAAGATAGTGTATTTGCATGTGAAGGTTCTCTTCCTTATACTAATTATTCGTGAATTGCTTGTATAACCAATATTGTGATTGTCAAGCATCAAAAGATTTCACTTTCTAAACCCAATGTGAAGCTTCCACTAGGCATGATATGACTTAAACTTCATGGCATTCAATTTATTCAACAATTTACTCACAGGATATAAGTGAAGCACAAGAGTAAATGACAAGCTACTCCAAAAAGATATAAATGAAGATCATGAGAATAATATTTCTTTCTCCCAAATTAATTTAAGTGAAGCAAGAGAGAATTTCTTCAAAAATACTAAAGCGCACCAAGCTAAAAAATATATAAGTGAAGCATTAGAGCAATTCCATAGAAAAGAGCTTCGTTGACGGGATGTGAATGCCGCTTACCTAGCCTCCCTGGCAACTATTTGAGGACTCTATTTTATTTAAAAAGTTTCAGATCTAAGTATTTTATTAAAACAACAAGCAAAATGAAAATAAAATGACATTGTAATAATAGTACACATCATGTGAAGAAGCAAAAACTTAGGATCAACCGATAAAATGATATCCTAATTGATTGTGCATTTGCATTCAAAAGCAAATTTTAAATAATGCACAAATTTAGGGAGAGCTCTTGCTTATCACACAATTCTCAAAGCAAGCATATATTTCAATATTATCATCATTTGTTGAAGCTTTGATCTATATTTTGTCATTAATTATCAAAAAGGGGGAGATTGAAAGTGCAACTAATCCCTGGGTGGTTTTGGTAATTCTTAACAACATATAGCTCATTGAACTAATACTCTTTCGAGATGATCATTTCACAAAGTTCAGTGATTAGCATGGCATGGACTAGAGATGTGGACCCCTAAAAATGCTAAGGACACATATTGGCTCAAGTTCAAGACTCTACATTTTCCTTTTAGCGATCCAAGATCACATTGAGTCCATAGGAAAAGCCAATACTATTAAAAGGGGATGAGGTGTTGCTTAATGGCTTGCTTGCTCAAAATGCTTAGTGATATGCTGCAAAAGCCCTCAACCACTTTCTCATATCCACATATGTCCCAAACCAAAAGCCAAACTCGGCCCCCCTGATTTGATCTATCCGGCGCAACCAAGTTCATTTGACATAGCCATAGCCAGAAACCCTAATCAGTTTGGTCTCACCGATAGGGATCTCGGTCTCAATGAGACGGGATTGCAAACTCTCTGTTTCCCTTCGTAACATTTCGGTCTAATCGAGATGAGCGATCGGTCCCACCGAGTTCGCAATGCAAACTCTCTGTTTCCTTTTAGTAACTTTTCGGTCTCACCGCAACGTGCGATCGGTCCCGCCGAGTTTGCCTGACCAACTCTCTGTTTGCCTATTACATAAATCGGTCTCACCGAGTTCATGTGATCGGTCTAACCGATATTACGTTATGCCCTAACCCTGATGAAATCGGTCCCACCGAGTTGACATGTCGGTCTCACGGAAAATCCTAATGTTCACATTTTGAACTAAATCGGTCTGACCGAGTTTGGGTATTCGGTCTCGCCGAGTTTGGTAAACTGTGTGTAACAGTTAGATTTTTTGTGGAGGCTATATATACCCTCCACCCTTCCTCCATTCATGGAGAGAGCCATCAGAACATGCCTACACTTCCAGCATTCATTTTCTAAGAGAGAACCACCTACTCATGTGTTGAGACCAAGATATTCCAATCCAACCACAAGAATCTTGATCTCTAGCCTTCCCCAAGTTACTTTCCACTCAAATCATCTTTCCACCAAATCCAAATCTGTGAGAGAGAGTTGAGTGTTGGGGAGACTATCATTTGAAGCACAAGAGCAAGGAGTTCATCATCAACACACCATCTATTACCTTTTGGAGAGTTGTGTCTCCTAGATTGGTTAGGTGTCACTTGGGAGCCTCCGTCAAGATTGTGGAGATAACCAAGGAGTTTGTATGGGCAAGGAGATCGCCTACTTCGTGAAGATCTACCCAAGTGAGGCACGTCCTTCATGGGCGATGGCCATGGTGGGATAGACAAGGTTGCCTCTTCGTGGACCCTTCGTGGGTGGAGCCCTCCGTGGACTCGCACAACCGTTACACTTAGTTGGTTGAAGTCTACATCAATGTGGATGTACGATAGCACCACCTATCAAAACCACACCAAAAATCTCCGTGTCTACATTGCGTTTCCTCCCTCCAAACTCCTCCCTTTTACCTTCATATGCAATGATTTAAGTTTCGCTGCTATACTCTTAGAATTGCATGTGTAGGTTGATTGCTTGACTTGTGCTAAGTTGCTAAAATCCGCCAAGACTTAAAATTGGGAAAAGGCTAGATTTTTATTTGGTCAAGTAGTCTAATCACCCCCCCCCCTCTAGTCATACTTCTGATCCTACAAGTGGTATCAGAGCTTTGGTCTCCATTTGCCTTGATTTCCATAGCTTTGGTGATCATAGCCTTGGTTTCACAACCTAGGAGAGTATGGCGTCTAGCGAGGGGAATTACCACTGTAGAGGTCCTTACTTTGATGGTACCAATTTTGCTAGATGGAAGCATAAGATGAAAACGCATATTCCTGGACATAACCCCGCCGTTTGGGCTATTGTGCGTATTGGCTTGCAAGGTAAATTCTTTGATGGGAGAGAACCGAATCGCGAAGCTACCGTGGAAGAGTCGAAGATGCTACAATACAATGCTCAAACTTGTGATATCCTCTTCAACGGATTGTGCCCCGAAGAATTCAACAAAATCTGCCGCCTTGAGAATGCAATGGAAATTTGGGATACTTTGATTGACATGCATGAAGGTACCGACTCCGTCAAGGAATCCAAATTGGATGTGCTTTAAAGTCAGCTTGACAAGTTTAAAATGAAGGATGGTGAAGGTGTCGCTGAAATGTACTCTAGGCTTGCTCTCATCACAAATGAGATTGCCGGCGTAGGAAATGAAGAGATGACCGACGGATTCATCATCAAGAAGATCCTAAGAGCCTTGGATGAAAAATATGATACCGTGTGCACATTGATCCAAATGATCCCCAATTACAAAGATCTCAAGCGAACCGAAGTCATTGGTAGAATTGTTGCTCATGAAATGTCACTCAAGGATAAAGAAGAGCTTCACAACAAGTCTAGTGGTGCTTACAAAGCCTCATGTGATGCTCCTACATCATCAAGTGAGAAACAAGCTTTCAATGAGGAATTGAGCCTAATGGTGAAGAATTTCAACAAGTTCTACAAGAGTAGAAGCAAGGAAAGAAGTTCCAAGTCAAGGTCCTACAATGACAAAAGATCTTCTAGCCGTGAGTGTAATTGGTACAATTGTGGAAGACTCGGACACTACTCCAATGAGTGTACAGCTCCCTACAAAAGAAGAGAAGACTCGTCTAAAAGGAGAAGTAGAAGAGAAGAAGCACCTCCAAGAGAGAGAAGGAGTAGAGATGATCGTTATGAACGAAGAACCTCTCGCAGAAACAAGGATTCAGAGAGGAAGGACAAATCATCAAGGAGCTACACAAAACGAAGACATCAAGCTCACGTTGGTGAAAGGGTATCCGGCTCCGAATCTGATCATCACTCCGACTCAGAATATACTCAAGATGAAGGTGTTTCCGGTCTAGCACTTGTGTCAACCAACTCTTATGACATATTTGACTCACCAAATGAAGGAATTTGAAGATGCTTCATGGCTAAAGTTCCAAAGGTAGCACATCCCGAGTATGTTGATTTTAATAGTGATGAATATGATTTACTAGGTGATGATGATTTACTTGTTGACAAGTCTAGTGATGAAAACTATGATGAACTTGCTATTAATCATGCTAATCAAGACAAAACGAATGACGATGATAAGAAGGAGATTGAGCGTCTAACTAAAGAACTAAACACTCTTAAGTTAGCTCATCAAACTACCTTAGAAGATCATCGAGAGCTTTTAAAGACTCATGAGAAGCTATGCTTTGAAAAGCTCAACCTTGAGCAAGAGCAAGGGTTCTTAAAAGCAATCAATGATGATCTTCGTAAGAAAAGTTCTTCTTACATTGCCAAGCGTTTACTCTTGTCTAGTTACATGCCATAAGTAAAATCTAGCAACAAGAACAAGAAAGATTCTTCTTCTAGTAGTAACAATAACCATGTTAAATCCAATGTTGTTGCTTCTAGTAGTTCTCTTGATTCCACTAATGATTCTCTTTTCCAAGTTACACTTGAGCAAGAAAATAGCTTATTGAAGGGAATTATAGAGAAAGGTGTTTACAAGAGCCTTTCCGAAAGTAAGTAATTCGAGGAAATTGTACGCAAGCAAGGAAGGCACCGGAAGAATCAAGGTGTTGGTTTTGAACAAAAGTTCAATGTCAATGGAGTTGAGTGGGAAGAAGATCAATACCCCAAGATGAAGTTTGTTCCTCAAAAAGAGAAGCATGATCCTACTTCTTTCAAGGGAACACAAGCTCAAGATGATCTTCCACCACAAGACCACAAGCAAAAAGGCAAGGACAAGCTTCAAGAGGAGATTGATGCATTTGAATAAGCTCCCAAGGCCTTGGTCAAGTGGGTTCCCAAGACTACATCAAGTTCTACGTCCTCAAGTACGACTACAACTCCAAGGATTCCCATCAAATTGATGTGGATCCCGAAGAAGAAAAACTAGAGAGTTCTTGAGGGTGACTTCGCCAACATACTTCACTCACATCATTTTGGCGAGAACAAGTGCAAACAACTTCCACATCTTGCAATAGTTCAAGGAGTCACAAAACCCTCTTGTTGGTAAGACAAGGGACAAGGTAACCTAATGCTTTCATGGACATGAACTTGTGTGAATTTCACTCTATGTCTATGGATATCCTTGTTTGTTCCTTGTGGGACTAACCCGTGTAGGTAATGGAAGTGCAACTCCCTCCAATGGATTGCTCCAAATGATCTACATCAACATTGAGCATCCACATATTCAACATCTACATGAAGTCATCATCAACAAAACCCAAGGTTAGTTCATCCCTCTTAGGGGGGATATCACATCTAGGGGGAGCTTTACTTTAAGTATTGAGCTAAAGCAACTCTGATGGTGTGAACACAACAATGCTTTATGTAAAAGTGGTAACCCCACTTGTTCCTAAACGATAAGTATGACCTATGATCAGAAGTTCTCATTTGACTCCTAAGTCAATATACTCATATATAGATGGCCTAGTCATCGCCAATTACTTGATAGATGCTAGAGTGTTGTGAAAGCTTTGCCACATATTTCATTTTCCATTTTATTGTGTGAGCATGATGATTGCATATTTTTCTCATTCGAGGACATCCATGTGTTGCTTTGATTGGTTGACTCTTCTTCCCTTGCCAAATGGATGGATAAGAATGCCTCAGAACTTCCTCTAGCTATCTATGTTTTTCTCGTCCCAAACTCTATTCCTGCTACATCACAAAGTTTGATCAAGTCAGATTCGAACCCTCTGGGTGACGAGCACTCAGAGTCACCAATTCGTCACAGACTTAAACTTCCAAAACCTCTCCGTGCATTTCGGTCTGATCGATTCATCCTTTTCGGCCATACCGAGTTCACTAAATTGATCTAGGTTTTGAATCTCGGTGCAACCGATTAGAACCATTCGGTCACACCGAGTTGCAGTAATCGCTTGCGATTCTGCATCTCGGTGCCACCGAGTTGTTCCACTCGGTCACACCGACAGGGTCAGGATATATATATCGACGGGTCAGAATTTCGAAATTTCTCCAAAACCTCTTTGCCCGCGCGTGTCCTGCTCTGCCGACTCGGGTCTTGGATCGTCCTTTCGTCGCCAGCGACCTCCCGCCACTGGTCTCCGTTGCTGTCAACGGAAATCTACACCGCCGTTTCCCGCCGTAGCGAGCTCATCACCGAGTTAGGGTATGAGTTCGAATCTTTGTGCAATCTTTACCTCCGATTCTTAGCATAAAGACAATGCCATGTTTCTGACCACGTATGAGATCAATCTATCCAATAAAAACTTCCTTTAGATTAGTTTTGATTCAAAAATTTAGGGTAGGTTTCCGCCGAAGTCATCTCGGACCGACCGAGTTGTGGAAATCGGTCCCACCGATTTGGCTTAGGCCATTGCACTTGTAATTTTTGGTCTGGCCGAAACTTGCAAATCGGTGTGACCAAGTTCAACTCTCAGTGAAACCCTAGAAATCTCGGAGTCACCGAACTATGTCTCGATCTGACCGATTCCACTAGTTTAGACTCCAAAAGTTGCTTCAGTGTCACCGAGTTTAACAAATCGGTAGCTCTGAAATGCTTTCTGTGGAAAACTAAAACTAAGTTTTTGACTCATATGTTTTGCAAAACCTCTGCACTTTGTGATGCTCATCCATTCTATCTCATCTATAACTATTCATAGGGTCAGCTATCAGTTTGCAGTGTCAGACATGTCAGATCAGAGTGATAGCCAGAACAAGTCTGAGGAGCAGGTGAATCTGAGTGAGGGCACTAGTCCCTCTGGCAGTTATGATGAAGGCAGCAAAAGTACTCCTAGCAACCTGCCTAAGGCTGCAACTAGGCACATGAGGAAGAGAAATTCTGATTCTGGAGATGAAGACTATGTGGCTGCTGAGGAGGAGGGGGTCAGCTCCAAGAAAAATGTTGTCAAGAAGGAATTTGGCACAGCTGCATCTACAAATCCAGGTCTGAACAAGAAGGCTCCTGCAAAGAGGGTGCCCATGTCTAAGGCCAGAGCCTCCACTCTTGAAGCTTCCAAATCAACTGGTGGAGAGGCTACTGGTGAGGGCAAGAAGAGAAAGGAAAGGGTCAAGAAGACCATGGCTAGAGTTATTGGAAAACCCTCCATGATGATTCAGTCTGATGAGGAAGAAGAAGAAGAAGAAGAGGATGTTGCACCAGCACCTAAAGCTCAAAAGCTAATGGGGGATGCCATCAGGTCTGGGGCTACCCCTTCAAACCCCAAGACTGCCCCCAAAGCTTCTGCTCCAGCCCTCAAGACTGCACCAAAGCGGAGCACAAGGAACATACCAGCTGCTGAAAAGAACAAGGCCCCAGTGCCTGAGATTGAAGAAGAAGAAGATGTTGAAGCCCAAGTGCTAAGGGAGCTAAAGCCCAAGATCCCTGACCATGATGACAATCACCCAGTGGCAGAAAATATGAAAGTCAGAAAAGATGCAGGTCTCAGATTATGGAGAGAATCATATCCCAATGTTGTGAGGACAAGGACTACTGTGGATTATAGGTCTGAAACCAAGGAGCAGCAGGACTTCTATGAGACTATTCTTTTGGATAAGAAGCCTATTGTCTGTGACATGAAGTGGGTTGACTGGAAATACATCAACAACAATGAAGACCACTTCCCAGGAGTGCATGAAAGTTTCAGACTATGTGGAGTAGATACTTTTGTGGGTCAGAAACTCACCAAGTAGAACGATGAACTCATTCTGCAATTCTACTCTATAGCTCATTTCTATCCTGATGGAAGGATTGTATGGATGTCTGAAGGTACAAGGTACCAATCAACAGTTGCTGAGTGGGCCAAGCTGATCAATGCCCCTGCAGAGCTTGAGGATGACATGGACGTCTATGCCAAGAAGAATAAAGATCGCAACTCCATGGCCAACATGTATAAGGAGATTCCTGACAAAGCCTTGGAAACTCACAGGCTAGGCTCTGTATATTATCTGTTGTCTGGACTGGCCACTATCAACACCATCTTGAGGCACACCTTGTTGCCCAAATCAGGAGATCACAGGATGATCAGAGTCCACTCCATCAACTTGTTGCAGTTGTTTGATGTGCCCCAGAAGTTTAAAGTGATGAGTTTGATTGTTGAGACAATCAAGAGGACAGTTGCTGACCAGAAAAGATCATGTGGGTATGCTCCACACATCCAGATGCTCATCAACTCCAAGATGGGCACATGCACATACTTGTTGGATAAAGAACATCTTCCCTTGAGGCCTGACTTTGAGGACAACACAGTTGTCATGAATGATGAGGATCCCACATCTGTAGAGGCTCAAGAGAAGAGGGGAAAGCAAAAGCTGAGAAGGAAGCAAAGATGTCAAGTGTTGAAGAGGCTTCCCAAGTTTTCCTTAAGTCAAAGCAAGATCAATTTGGATATCTGATTCAAGCCACTTTGAGGATTGAGAAGGGATTGGCCACCCTGACTCAGAATTAAGAGATCCTGGAGAGGATCATTGAGACAAACTTCTATGATCTTGACTTGAAGGTGACTGAGATGTAGACAGTTGTTGAGCAACTCCAGGAAGAAGCTGAAGAGTGAAAAGGAAAAGCTACTACAAATGCTTTTCAGAGAGTGCCTAGGGAACAAAGATCTGAAGTAGTGCATGTGACAGACACAAGAGCTACTACGTCAGCACCTGCAACCACAACTTCAGTAGCCCCTCCAGTGGCAACTCCTCCAACTTCAACAGATGCATTCATTCTTGGAGTCCTCTCAACGCCACCTCCCGAAGATCAAGACTAGAGAGACGCATAGCACTATGCATTTTCGAGCTTTTTGGTAACTTGTTGCCAAAGGGGAAGGAATTGTATAGATCATAGGCTGAGAGAGAGAGAGATTTGCTTTTTTTTGCCTCATTTGCTACTTGTTTGATACTTTTTGTGTGCTTGCTTGTTTGATACTCTATGTTTATGTGTGTGAGATACTTGTATGGTCATGTGTTTGATCATATCATACTTTAATGCTTGTGCTTGAATGATGGTATTATTTATCTCTCATGTATGATCATTCACTTTGCCTTGGTGATGAGTGCATATTTCATAGTCTATCATTTTGAGCGCTCCACCAAGATGTATGTGACATGGAAGAGTAACCCATGATCCTAATCGATTGTGCATTTGCATTCAAAAGCAAATTTTAAATAATTGACAAATTTAGGGGGAGCTGTTGCTTATCACATACTTCTCAAAGCGACGATATATTTCAATCTTATTATCATTTGTCGAAGCTTTGATCTATATGTTGTCATCAATTACCAAAAAGGGGGGATTGAAAGTGCAACTAATCCCTGGGTGGTTTTGGTAATTCTTAACAACATATAGCTCATTGAACTAATACTCTTTCAAGATGATCATTTCAGAAAGTTCAATGATTGGCATGGCATGGACTAGAGATGAGGACCCCTCAAAATGCTAAGGACACATATTGGCTCAAGCTCAAGAATACACGTTTTCATTTTAGTGATCGGGATCGCATTGAGTCCATAGGAAAAGCCAATACTATTAAAAGGGGATGAGGTGGTGCTTAATGGCTTGCCTTCTCAAAATGCTTAGTGATATGCTCCAAAACCCCTCAACCACTTTCTCATATCCACATATGTCCCAAACCAAAAGCCAAACTCGGCCCCACCGATTTGATCTATCCGGCGCCACAGAGTTCATTGGACATAGCCATAGCCGGAAACCCTAATCAATTCGGTCTAACCGATAGGGATCTCGGTCTCACTGAGATGGGATTGCAAACTCTCTGTTTCCCTTCGTAAACCGAGATGAGTGATCGGTCCCACCGAGTTCGCAATGCAAACTCTTTGTTTCCTTTTCGTAACGTTTCGGTCTCACTGAAATGAGCGATCGGTCCCGCCAAGTTTGCCTCACCAACTCTCTGTTTGCTTATTACAGAAATCGGTCTCACCGAGTTCATGTGATTGGTCTCACCAAGATTACGTTATGCCCTAAGCCTAATGAAATCGGTCCCACCGAGTTGACATGTCGGTCCCACAAAAAATCCTAACGTTCACATTTTGAACTAAATCGGTCTGACTGAGTCTGAGTATTCGGTCTCATCGAGTTTGGTAAATTGTGTGTAACGGTTAGATTTTGTGTGGAGGCTATATATACCCCTTCACCCTTCCTCCATTCATGGAGAGAGCCATCAGAACATGCCTACACTTCCAGCATTCATTTTCTGAGAGAGAACCACCTACTCATGTGTTGAGACCAAGATATTCCAATCCAACCACAAGAATCTTGATCTCTAGCCTTCCCCAAGTTACTTTCCACTCAAATCATCTTTCCACCAAATCCAAATCTGTGAGAGAGAGTCGAGTGTTGGGGAGACTATTATTTGAAGCACAAGAGTGGTGTCTCCTAGATTGGCTAGGTGTCACTTGGGATCCTCTGTCAAGATTGTGGAGTTGAACCAAGGAGTTTATATGGGCAAGGAGATCGCCTACTTCGTGAAGATCTACCCAAGTGAGGCAAGTCCTTCACAGGCGGTGGCCATGGTGGGAGAGACAAGGTTGCTTCTTCGTGGACCCTTCGTGGGTGGAGCCCTCCGTGGACTCTCCCAACCGTTACCCTTGGTGGGTTGAAGTCTCCATCAACATGGATGTATGATAGCACCACCTATCGAAACCACGCCAAAAATCTCTGTGTCTACATTGCATTTGCTCCCTCCAAACTCATCCCCTTTACCTTCATATGCAATTATTTACATTCCGCTGCTATACTCTTAGAATTGCATGTGTGGGTTGATTGCTTGACTTGTGCTAAGTTGCTAAAATCTGCCAAGACTTAAAATTGGGAAAAGGCTAGATTTTTATTTGGTTAAGTAGTCTAATCACCCCCCACCCCCCTCAAGACATACTTTCGATCCTACACTTAATTCTTCTCATATCACGGTTTTCCTAAATATAAAAAGCTTCATCCACACAAAACTCAACAAGAACTCGTGAGATAAGTTAGTATAAACCAATGCAAAAACCTTATCATTCTCTAGTGTAGAAAATCACTAAAATTATTATTCAACATTGCATAATAAATGCCTCTACATATTTAATACTCCTATCCTCAAATAGGATCATTAAACAAGCAAACATATGCAAACATAACAGCAATCTGCCAAAACAGTACAGTCTGTAAAGAATGCAAGAGTATCAGTACTTACCTAACTCCAAAAGTTATGAAAATTTGCCACACTGTACAAAATTTATCAGAGCTTATTTTGCAAAAAGTTTCAACATTTTATCACTTCTAACTTTTCTAGGGAATTTTTGCAACAGCGGTAAACTTTCTGTTTTCAAACAGCAACTTGTATACTTGCAAAATAAGCTTGGCAAAGGCTATCATTGCCACTTTTATAGAAATAAAAGATGCAAAACATTATTATAAATAATAGCAAGCAAATCCTAAAAAAAATGATGCTCCAAGCAAACCACATATCATGTGACGAATCAAAACATGGCTCCAAGTGAGGTTACCGATAATGTTGTAGACGAAAGAGGGGATGCCTTCCGGGGCATCCCCAAGCTTAGTTGCTTGGATCTTCCTTGAATATTACCTTGGGGTGCCTTGGGCATCCCCAATCTTAGGGTCTTCTCACTCCTTATTCTCCTCATATCGATATCTCACCCAAAACTTGAAAACTTCAATCACACAAAACTTAACGGAACTTTGTGAGATAGGTTAGTATGAAAAAGAGCAAACCATTTCACTTTTGGTACTGTCAAAGACAAGATTCATAATTATTCTCACACAATGCCTATTGTAGCATATCATCTCCACAATTTATATTGAGCAATATAAGCCATAGAAACTAGAAAACAAGCAAACTATGCATTGAAAACAGAATCTGTCAAAAATAGAACTGTCTGTTATAATCTGTACTCAAACCATACTTCTGCTACTCCAAAAATTCTGAAAAATTAGGACCACATGAGAAATTTGTATATTAAACTTCTGAAAAAATAATCAACTCAAAAGCACTCTTCTGTTAAAGATTAGAATTGTTTTCCTGAGCGCAAAAGTTCATTTTTCGTCAAGATCAAATCAACTATAACTGTAAGCCATCCCAAAGGTCTTACTTGGCACTTTATTGAAACAAAAGCAATAAAACATGATTACTGTAGTAGCCTAATCATGTGAACACACAAAAACAGTGGGTAAAAGTCTTGGGTTGTCTCCCAACAAGCGTTTTTCTTTAATGCCTTTTAGCTAGGTATGATGAGTTCAATGATGCTCGCATAAAAGATAAGAATTAAACACAATGAGAGCATCATGAAGCACATGGCAAGCACATTTAAGTCTAACCCACTTCCTATGCATAGGTATTTTGTGATCAAACAATTTAAGGGAACAAGAATCAACTAGCATAGGAAGGCAAAACAAGCACAACTTCAAGATTTTCAACACATAGAGAGGAAACTTGATATTATTTCAATTCCTACAAGCATAAGTTCCTCCCTCATAATAATTTTCAGTAGCATCATGAAGAAATTAAACAATATAACCATCACATAAAGCATTCTTTTCATGATGCATAAGCATAGAAATTTTATTACTCTCCACATAAGCAAATTTATTCTCATGAATAATAGTGGGAGCAAATTCAACAAAATAACTATCATGTGATTGAAAATTAAAATCATGATGACAAGTTTCCTGGTTATCATTATTCTTTATAGCATACATGTCATCACCATAATCATCATAGATAGCAACTTTGTGATCATAGTCAATTGAAGCCTCATCCAAAATGGTGGATTCATCACTAAATAAAGTTATGACCTCTACAAATCCACTTTCATCATTACAATCATCATAAATAGGAAGCATGCAATCATTATAACAAATTTGCACATCAAATCTTGGGGTACTAAAAATATCATCTTCATCAAACGTAGCATCCTATGGCTTTGCATATCATTAGCATCATGGATATTCAAAGAATTCATACTAACAACATTGCAATCATGCTCATCATTTATACCAAACATTCTATTGAATTCTTCTTCTATCAATTGAGCACAATTTTTTGATCCCTCATTTTCAAGAAAGATATTGTAAAGATGATCAATAATATGATGCAACCTCAGTTCCATTTTTTATAGTTTTCTTTTATAAACCAAACTAGTGATAAAACAAGAAACTGAAAGATTCAATTCCAAGATCTAAAGATATACCTTCAAGCACTCACCTCCCCGGCAATGGCGCCAGAAAAGAGCTTGATGTCTACTACGCAACTTTATTCTTGTAGACACGTGTTGGGCCTCCAAGCACAGAGTTTTGTAGGACAGTAGCAATTTCCCCTCAAGTGGATGACCTAAGGTTTATCAATCCGTGAGAGTTCTAGGATGAAAATGGTCTCTCTCAAACAACCCTGCAATCAAATACAAGAAATATCTTGTGTCCCCAACACATCCAATACAATGGAAAATTGTACAGGTGCACTAGTTTGGCGAAGAGATGGTGATAAAAGTGTAATATGGATGGTAGAAATGTATTTTTATAATATGAATAAATAAAAACAGCAATGTAGCAAATAGTAAATGAGCACAAAACGGTATTGCAATGCTTGAAAATGAGGCCTAGGGTCCGTACTTTCACTAGTGCAACCTCTCAACAATGCTAATATAATTGGATCATATAACAACACCTCAAAGTGCGATGAAGAATCACTCCAAAGTTCCTATCCAGCGGAGAACATAAGAATAAATTGTTTGTAGGGTATGAAACCACCTCAAAGCTATTCTTTCCGTTTGATCCATTCAAGAGTTCGTACTAAAATAACACCAACGCAAATTCATATTCATAATACTCAATCCAACACAAAGAACTTCAAAGAGTGCCCCAAGATTTCTACCAGAGAAACAAAGACAAGAACGCGCATCAACCCCTATGCATAGATTACCCCAATTTCACCTCGGGAATCCGCGAGTTGAGTGCCAAAACATATATCAAGTGAATCAATATGATACCCCATTGTAACCACGAGTATTCAATTGCAAGATATATATCAAATGTTCTCAAATCCATAAAAGTATTCAATCCGATAACAACGAAACCTCAAAGGGAAAAACTCAATTCATCACAACAAGATAGAAAGGGGAAAACACCATATGATCCGACTATATTAACAAAGCCCGCGTTACATCAAGATCATGACATCTCAAGAACATGAGAGGGAGAGAGAGATTAAACACATAGCTACTGGTACAAACCCTCAGCCCCGAGGGTGGACTACTCCCTTCTCATCACGGTGGCTGCCGGGATGATGAAGATGGCCACCGGAGATGATTCCTCCCTCCGGCAGGGTGCCGGAACGGGGTCTAGATTGGTTTTCGGTGGCTAAAGAGCCTTGCGGTGGCGGAACTTCTGATCTAGGTTAACACCCGATGGTTTTTGGAATATTTGTTAATTTATAGGGTAAAGAGGGGGTGCGGGAGGCCACCGAGGTGGGCACAACCCACCTGGGCACGCCTGGGCCCCCAGGCGCACCCTGGTGGGTAGTGCCCCCCTCGAGGCACCCCCCAGGTGCTGCTCTGGCCCAATGGATGTCTTCTGGTCCATAAAAAACCACAAAATGTTTCGCGGTGTTTGGACTCCGTTTGATATTGATTTCCAGTGATGTAAAAAACAGGCAAAAAACAGCAACTGGCACTGGGCACTGGGTCAATAGGTTAGTCCCAAAAAATGATATAAAGTTGCTATAAAATGATTGTAAAACATCCAAGAATGATAAAATAACAGCATGAATACTTCATAAATTATAGATACGTTGGAGACATATCAGGTTGATTTGGAATAGGTAGTGGCATATGTAAACCATGGGATTGAGATTGTGATTTTTCTTTGCTACATGTAGAGCACCAGTTGGTGAAGCATGAGACATCGTGAAACATCTTGGGCCAAAAATAGTTCTTGGAGAGCGTGGGAAAAGTCTTGTCACGTCCAAAGTGTCCCATGAGTCCACCTCCATGAGCCTCTTGCAAAAGTAACAAACAAAGAGAAGACTCAGGAATGGATAGTTTGTTAGCTCTCGTTAGATAACCATCTTTGATATAGTATCCTTCCCAAGAAGTATGCGTCACACACTTAGAAAAAGGGGTAGCAAAAGTCACATCATGCTCATACAAATCTTTGATATGATCAAATTCAACAACATTCAATTCAAGTAGAGTAATTAACATGTATTTGCGGGAAAGAGCATCCGCCACAACATTCTCTTTGCCCTTAATGTACTTGATCACATAAGGGAAAGATTCAATAAATTCACTCCATTTAGCATGCCGTTTATTCAACTTGGTTTGACCTTTAAGGTACTTAAGTGTCTCATGATCGGAATGTATGACAAACTCATGTGGTCTAAGATAATGCTCCCAAACATGCAACACACACACTAAAGCATACAATTCTTTGTCATAGATGGGATAATTAAGTTGAGTACCAGAAAGTTTTTCACTAAAATATGCAATGGCTCGCTTTTCTTGCATCAAAACTCCACCAATTCCATTACCACTAGCATCATAATGAACCTCAAAAGTTTTGTCAAAGTTAGGCAAAGCAAGAATCAGAGCATGAGTAAGCAAGGATTTGAGCTCATCAAATGCGGTAGATTGCAAAGGTCCCCAAACAAAGGGTGCATTCTTCTTACTCAAGGCATGCAACGGTGTGGCAATATTGCTAAAATCTTTCACAAAGCGATGATAGAAACAAAGGGTGCATTCTTCTTACTCAAGGCCATGAAAACTACGCACTTGTTGCAAATTTGTGGGTTGTGGCCAAGTTTTAATTGCTACAATTTTAGACTCATCAACATGGGCACCCTTTTAAGAAACAATGAAACCCAAGAAAACAAGCTTGTCAACTCCGAAAGTGCACTTTTTCATGTTGGCATAAAGACGTTCCTTGCGAAGAGTTCGCAAAACGGCCCTAACATGATTTACATGATATTTGATGCATTTGCAAAAAATGAGTATGTTGTCAAAGTAGACCACAACAAACACTCCAATGTAAGGACGAAGCACGAAATGCATAAGACGCATGAAAGTACTGGGAGCTTCCGATAAACCCATAGGCATAACCAACCACTCATACAAGCCAAATTTAGTTTTGAAGGCGGTTTTCCGTTCATCACCTTCTTGAATGTGTATTTGGTAATAGCCACTTTTAAGATCAATTTTTGAGAAAATGGTGGCACCGCTAAGCTCATCTAGCATATCATCAAGGTGAGGAATGGGATGCCTATAACGAATGGTGATAGCATTGATGGGTCTACAATTGGAGCACATGCGAAAACTACCATCTTGCTTGGGCACAAGGATAACCGGAATGGCACAAGGACTTAAGCTTTCACGTACATGACCGTTGTCGATGAGTTGTTGTACTTGTCGTTGGATCTCCTTAGTTTCTTCGGGGTTGACGCGGGAGGGAGCCTTGTTCGGAAGAGGTGCTCCGGGGATGAGGTCGATCCTATGTTCAATGCCACGTAGAGGAGGAAGACCGGGAGGTGGTTCATCGGGGAAGACATCCTCGAATTCCTCCAACAAGTTAGAGAACACTAGAGGAAGAGGATTAGGAGTGTTAGTTTTTGCCACCTCATCTTTGCAAAGTAGGACATAGTGGATGACACTTGATGGGTTCTCACACACTTCTCTCATCTCTCTTTTTGTGGCTAGAAGGACTAAGTTTTTCTCTCTTGGCGAACATTCGCTCAATTTTGGCTTGTGGCGCTCACTTTCTTTGTGGTGCTTCACTCTCTCACTAGTATCCCCATGATGTACGAATGCTTGCTTGTCGGCGACCACTTGGCTTGGTGACATTGGTCGAAGCACATACTCCTTGCCCTTTATCTTGAAGCTATAGTGATTAGTTCTTCCGTTGTGGATGACGCCGCGGTCGAATTGCCAAGGTCTATCCAAGAGAAGATGGCACACGGACATAGGAACCACATCGCACTCCAAGGTGTCCTCGTAGGCACCGATCTTGAAAGACACTTGCACCATATTGATACGTCTCCAACATATCTACTTTTCCTAACACTTTTCCTCTTGTTTTGGACTCTAATTTGCATGATTTGAATGAAACTAACCCCGGAGTGACGCTGTTTTCAGCAGAACTACCATGGTGTTGTTTTTATGCAGAAATAAAAGTTCTCGGAATGGAACGAAACTTTGCGAGGATCTTTTATATAATAAATAAGAATTTCTACAGCCAAGACCTACAGGAGAGGGGCACCTGGGTGGGCACAACCCACCAGGGCGCGCCCCCTCTCCTGGCGCACCTAGGTGGGTTGTCCCCACCTGGTGGCCCTGCAGACCCTGAAACCGATGCTATAAAATCACATTATTCCAGGAAAAATCGGGGAGAAATAATTATCGTGATCCACGAGACGGAGCCGCCGTCACCTCCAGTTCTTCATCGGGAGGCCAGATCTGCAGTCCGTTTGGGGCTCCGGAGATGGGGGTCTTCGTTCTTCATCATCACGAAACCTTCTCCATCGCCAATTCCAAGATGCTCCCCACCGGGAGTGAGTAATTCCTTCGTAGGCTCGCTGGTCGGTGAGGGGTTGGATGAGATTCGTCATGTAATTGAGTTAGTTTTGATAGGGCTTGATCCCTAGTATCCACTATGTTCTAAGATTGATGTTGCTATGACTTTGCCATGCTTAATGCTTGTCATTTTGGGCATGGGTGCCATGATTTCAGATCTGAACCGTTTATGTTATCATCATTATATCCATGTTCTAGATCCCATTTTGCAAGTTATAGTCACCTACAACGTGTTATGATCCGGCAACCCCAGAGTGACAACAACCGGGACCACTACCAGTGATGACCGTAGTTTGTGGAGTTCATGTATTCACTATGTGTTAATGCTTTGTTCCAGTTCTCTATTAAAAGAAGGCCTTAATATCCCTGAGTTTCCAATAGGACCCCGCTGCCACGGGAGGGTAGGACAAAATATGTCATGCAAGTTCTTTCCATAAGCATGTATGACTATTTACGGAATACATGCCTACATTATATTGATGAACTGGAGCTAGTGCCGTATCGCCCTAGGTTATAACTGTCTCATGATGAATATCATCCAACAAGTCACCGATCCAATGCCTACGAATTTATCCTATATAGTTCTTGCTAAGTTACTACTGCTATCATTACTGTTACACTTGCTACAAAATTACTGCTATCACGGTCACTGTTACTATTGCTGCTGCTACTACTATCAAAACTATCATACTACTTTGCTATTGATCACTTTCTTGCAGATAATTAATCTCCAGGTGTGGTTGAGTTGACAACTCAGCTGCTAATACCTTCAAATATTCTTTGGCTCCCCTTGGGTCGAATCTATAAATTTGGGTTGAATACTCCCGAATACTGGAGGAACACTTTGTGTGCTACCAAACCTCACAAAGTAACTGGTTGATTATAAAGGTGCTCTACAGGTGTCTCCGATGGTGTTCGTGGAGTGGCAAAGATCAATAATAGGATTTGTCACTCCGATTGTCGGCCCTCTCGGTAATGCACATCACTATAAGCCTTGCAAGCAATGTGACTAATGAGTTAGTTATGGGATGATGCACTACATAACGAGTAAAGAGACTTCCCGGTAACGAGATTGAGCTAGGTATTAAGATACCGACGATCAAATCTCGGGCAAGTAACATACCGATGACAAAGGGAACAACGTATGTTGTTATGTGGTTTGACCGATAAAGATCTTCGTAGAATATGTAGGAACACATATGAGCATCCAGGTTCTGCTATTGGTTATTGACCGGAGACGTGTCTCGGCCATTTCTACATAGTTCTCAAACCCGTAGGGTCCGCACGCTTAAAGTTCTGTGACGATCGGTATTATGAGTTTTCGTGTTTTGATGTACCGAAGGTAGTTCGGAGTCCCGGATATGATCACGGACATGAGGAGGAGTCTCGAAATGGTCGAGACGTAAAGGTCGATATATTGGATGACTATGTTCGGACACCAGAAGTGTTGCGGGAGGTTTCGGACATTTACCGGAGTACCGGGGGGTTACCGGAACCCCCCGGGGAGTATATTGGGCCTAATGGGCCCTAGTGGGAGAAGAGGAGGGGCGGCCAGGGCCGTGTGCGGTGCCCCCCTCCACCATAATCCACCTCGGTAATATCATAGCGGTGCTTAGGCGAAGCCCTGCGTCGGTAGCATCATCATCACCATCACCAGGCCGTCGTGCTGAAGTAGCTCGTCCCGGAAGCTCTACTGGATCATGAGTTCGCGGGACGTCACCGAGCTGAACATGTGCTGAACGCGGAGGTGCCGTACATTCTGTGCTGAGGATCGGTCAATCGTGAAGACGTACGACTACATCAACCGCGTTGTTATAACGCTTCCGCTTACGGTCTATGAGGGTACGTAGACGACACTCTCCCCTCTCGTTGCTATGCATCACCATGATCTTGCGTGTGCGTAGGATTTTTTTTTGAAATTACTACGTTCCCCAACAAGATGCAGGAGTCAAAAAAATGAAACACGACACTGAGGTAACCACGAAGGAATTGGAGATTTTGCAGGCAGAAATTTGTGCTATCTAAATCCGGCCAATCCTATTTTCTGAAGAGATTATAGTTCAAATGGTAAGTTCTGTTGATGCGTGTCCATGATGTATGAGCTTTATTTGTCCAGTGTATGTAATTTGCTGTTTGTGTACGCTTTATTATCACTGGTGCCAAACTATAATGCCCAGTGGGTATATTCGGCTGTAATTTCTTTATTGTATAGTGGAGGATTATTCTACGTTTCTACGCCTTAGTCTTTTTATTGTATAGTGTATGTTTTTTAGAGGCGATAGTATAGAGTAGGATAATTCTTGAATATGCTATATCGTTGAAACGGGGGCCAACATGCCCAAACATTTCCTGGACGCCATACAAACGAACAAACATGTGTAGTCAAAGCGGGCCTTAATTGGGTTGGTCAAAATAATATTAAGTGGATCCCAAATGATGTGTCCCTCCGTAAAAATGGCTCTTAGCAGGCCGTTAACAGGCCAAAAGCTCTATAGGGCCGTATAAATGGAAATGGCCCGCGGTTCTCTAGCAGGCCGAAATTCATGTCAATTTTGTCTCAACCCTTTTAATTTATTACTATAAAAAAGACACATCCGTGACATTTTGGGCCGAACGAAAAAATTTCTGTCATACTTATGACACTTCTATGACAATAATTGTGAGAAAACCCAGTATCATCACAGATGTGGTGGGTCCTACTTCTATGACAAAAAATCATGACAGAAAATGGGCTTTTCGTCCTGGGCGGGCCGGAGACGCAGCTGCATTACATTCTTTGGGCCGTCCATCATGGAAAAAACCGTGGTAGAAGCGAGGGCTAGGAAAATATCGGGAGTTCCCGGTTACGGTGGCTGGTCGGGGGCCGAGCGATGCGCATTTCTCTCGTACGTACGCGCGTGTGTGTGAGGCGTTGTGCTCTATCTGAACCTGAGCGAGGCGTTGGGCTCTAACTGAACCCGAGCGATTGCACTGCACACTACACGTTACTGAACCTGAGCGGTCGATCGATGGCTGTTAATCGAACCCGATCGGCGATTCTTCGCTATCGCTGCTAATCAGAGCCGATCGATGCTGCCTCGGATGAACACCGGCGTTGTTGGGGGTTTGGATGAACAGTTCTGGTGGGGTTGGATGAACAGGAACCCGTGGTAGTAGAGGCCGTTGCCATGGATAAACAATACTCGATCGATCAAGCGGTGGATGAACAGGACCCGTGGAGGCTAGATGAACAGGACCCCGTGGAGGGCTGGATGAACAGGACCCCGTGGAGGGCTGGTTGAACAGTAGCCGGTGGAGGGCTGGATGAACAGTAGCCCGTGGAGGGGTGGTTGAACAGGACCCTCGTGGAGAGGGCTGGTTGAACAGTAGCCGGTGCAGGAGCGCGCTGTGGAGGCTAGATGAACATGAGCCCGTTGATGAATAGTCGCAGGCGGAGGCTGTAGGAGGTCGACGGTGGATGAACAGTAGCCCGTGGAGGCTGGAGGAGGTCGACGGTGGAGATGAACAGTATCCCGTGGAGTCTCGTTTTGCGGTACGCCACACCTCTCCCGATGAACAGTACCCCCGTTTCGACCGTAGTTCTCCAACACAAGTCCGTTTCCTCCGTTTTGCGGTACGCCACACCCCTCCCGATCAACAGGACCCCGTTTCGAATGTAGGAGGTCCGTTTCCTCCGTTTTGCGGTATGCCAGACCCCTCCCGATGAATAGGATCCCATTTCCACCATGGTCGGTCGAACACAAGGGTGTTTCCTCCGTTCTACGGTATGCCAGGCCTCGTTTCCATCGCCTGTTCCATCCAAGCCAGTTGGCTCCCGATGAACAGCACGCGTTCCGTTGCCTCCCGATGAACACGACGCATTCCGTTGCCTCCCCATGAACACGAGATGATGCACTTTCTCCGTTCTGACCCAGCCACAAACATGTACACGAGCCCTGGCTATACGTATGCGCGAGTAGGCGTTCGAGACCCCGCCCGTATGTACGTACGTGGCCGTATTTACTTTCTTGCACCCTGGCCGTTGTACGTATGTTGGGGAACGTAGTAATTTCAAAATTTTCCTACGCACACGCAAGATCATGGTGATGCATAGCAACGAGAGGGGAGAGTGTTGTCCACGTACCGTCATAGACCGAAAGAGGAAGCGTTAGCACAACACGGTTTATGTAGTCGTACGTCTTCACGATCTGACCGATCCAAGTACTGAACGTACGACACCTCCGAGTTCAGCACACGTTCAGCTTGATGATGTATCGCGAACTCCGATCCAGCAGAGCTTCACAGGAGAGTTCCGTCAGCACGACGGCGTGATGACGGTGATGATGTTGCTACCGACGCAGGGCTTCACCGAAGCACCGCTACGATATGACCGAGGTGGAATATGGTGGAGGGGGGCATGTAAGTGCATCTAGTGCCCCTTAGTGATTTTGGTGTATTGAAGACTTATAGGTTAAGGGACTAATGTGTTTATGAGTGTACACAGGTCTATAAGTCTATGAGGAGTTTGATATTTACAGAGAAAGTCGGCCCATAAAAATGAAGTTCTTCGACTGAAGACTTTGATATTCTGAGGACTTTCTGAAGACTTTGAAAGTGAAGAAATTGGTGTGACCTTGAAGACTTGGTATTCATTTGAGGAACATGAAGCGTGAAGACTTTTGTTTTCGTAGTTTCATTTTTCTCTTTCTTGAGTCATAGGAAACACCGTCTTTGTTAAAGGGGTCGAGGAAATACTAAGGAAAAATTTCCATGTGATGATCAACTCAAAATCCTACACCTACCAATCCCTTGAGTGAAGCCATTGGAAATCTCATACAGTTCATCAATTTCTTGATGGATGAGACGAAGTTCTTACGTCGCCGAGGAATTTGTTCGACCGAGGAGTTAGGAATTCGCCAGTCTGGATTGCCTACACATGAGGAACCATGATAGCAATGAGGAATTTGAGAGTCAAATTTCCGGCCGTTCTTGTCTTCTTGCGCACTGTCCCAAAATATCTTATCCACCTAACGGTCATATCATTGAAGGGCATTTATGTCTTATCATGTCGGGCTGCTCCCTAGGCTATAAATAGCCGCCCCTACAACCACTAGCTGGTTGGCTGCTCCGACAGAACTTGACACTTGTCATTTAAGAGCAACCCATCCTCCGAGGACTTTGAGCGAAAATCATCGAGTGAGGAAAAACCCAAAAACCAAACCCCTACAAACCGAAAGTGATTGAGCATCACTGAAGAGATTGATCCTGCGTGGATCGGCGCTTGTTACCTTTGAAGACTGTGCTTCTTCCAGACGGTTAGGCGTCATGGTCTAGAGCATCCAAGAGGAATTGTGGATCGCCGAGTGACCGAGTCTTTGAAGGTTTGGAAGTCGCTCAAGACTTACCACGAGTGATTGGGCGAGGTCATGTGACCTTAGTTCAAGGATAATCTGGTGAGGACTTGGTGTCTGAGCTGCGTGCTCAGCGATCGGGTGTCCTCGAGTTTAAATACTCAGCCGCTCCAACCAGACGTATAACCGAGACAGCAGTTGGAACTGGTCTACCAAATCATTGTCTTCACCAACCTAATCGGTTCTATTTCCTCAACCCTTTCATTTACTCATTCTTTGTGTTGAGTGTTCATTCATATCTGTGTTTGAAGACTTTGATCAAGACGTTCTCAATTTCCTCGCTCAATTTCTTCATCTGTTTGTCTTCATCTTGTGTTATCATGTGTTTACGCTTTACGTACTCTGTGATTGTCTTCATTTCATCATGATGACCATGCCCGCATCTTGTTATGCTTACTTCGAGTACTTATTCCGCTGCAAGTAGTTCTTCGCTTAGGAATTTCCTCACCAGCAAATTCCTCGATGAAGAATTCATAAAATCGCCTATTCACCCCCTCTAGTCGATATAACGCTTTCAATTGGTATCAGAGCAAGGTACTCCCTTGTTCTGTGTGATTTTGGTTTAACCACCTGGAGTTTTAGTTATGTCGACCGCAGGTATGATCAAGGTCTCAGTTGGGTGTCCTACCTTTGATGGGACGGACTACCCCTATTGGAAGAACAAGATGCGAATGCATCTTGAGGCAATTGACAACGATCTCTGGTATGTTGTGGAAAATGGTGTTCCCTCAGTCACACCTTCTCTGAATGCTGCCGATGTGAAGAGATTCAAGAAACTCGATTCTCAAGCGAAGAATATCATATGTGGCCATCTGAGCAAAGGACAATATGGAAGAGTGAGTGCTTTGGAAACTGCTAAGATCATCTGGGACAGGCAGTCCAAAGTAAATGAAGGAGTCTCAACTCAGCGTGACTCTCGAGTTGATGTTCTTCGCAATCTCTTCAACCGCTTCAAAAGACTCGACAACGAAAATGTTCAACAAACCTTCGATCGCCTCACTGACATCTCAAATGAGCTTCTAGCGCTTGGTGCCACTGACATCACCGACCATGAGGTGGTGAAGAAATTGTTGAGATCGCTTGATTCCTCATTTGACACTCTGGCACTAATGATACAAGAGCGTGCTGACTACAAGTCACTTGATCCAGCTGATATCCTCAAGAGGCTAAATACTCATGAGTTCCAGCTTCTTTGAAAAGAGAGATCTCTATGGTTCTAGCTATGGAAAATCACGTGCCACAAGGCCAAGGCTGTGTCTCGAATCTGATTGTGAAGACTCTGGTAGTAGCCTTGGAGATCCTGAAGAATTGAGCCAGGAGCTAGCACTGCTCGTGAAGAAATTCCAGAAGTTCTCAAGACGTGGTCGCTTTGGAAAATCCTCAAGGAGCGGTGATTGTCACTACATTCAAGATTGTCCTCAGTGGGAAAAGGAATTAAAGAAGAAGAAATACAAGGATTACAGTTCTGATGACGCTAAGAAGAAGAAGAAATCGTCGAAATCTTCATCATCAAAATCCTCAAAGCCTTCTTCTCACAAGAAGAGCAGCTCCAAGAAGGCTCGGGCATTCATTGGCAAGGAAATGGACTCAAGCTGAATCGAGGAACATGAGGAAGAGGGGCATCGGAAGAATCTGAGTGCGGTGTGGCGAGTCTAGCTCTCGCTCTCGTTTTCGTCGACAAGTCCATCTTCAACTCAAGAAAATGACCTCACAAACAAAGCTGATGAAGATAGTGATGACTACGCTCCCACCTATTGCTTCATGGCAAAGGGTGCCAAGGTACTCAAATATACCTCCTCTCGAATCTAGTGAAAATGAATCGATGAAGATCTAAAGCCCAGCTACTCAAAACTTGCTAAGATTGCTGTAAAACAACAAAGGGCTTTTGAAAAGGTTCAAAACATGCTAGATAAAAGTGATGATATGTTGGGTGAAGAAATGGATCGCACTAAAGCCCCGATCGAAAATCTTGAGACTTGATCTAGGCTTGATATCTTCAAGGTCATCATAACACTCTCTTATCGATCATGAGAAACTTTCTTATGAATTTCTTCAAAGAAAGCAAGATCTTGAGAAGCTAAGAGTGAGTTATGAAGATCTTCGAAGGAGCGCGATTCATTACTTTCTCAACAAATCAGCGCTTCTCGTAGAATTTGTTCCTTCATGCTTAAAGTGCATTGAGCGTGAATCGCTAATTCTTCACTGAATGTTCAAATGCTTCAACTGTTACAAATTCTTCACCTGCCTCTGCTATCACTAATTCCTCATCGAGGACATTGCTAGTATCACGACGATGCAGGGCTGAAGGAATTGTACATGACAGCATGTACAAAAGCCTCAAAGGGCATCGACTCTTTGTGATGTGCTTAAAAGCAGATCCTCAACAGGAACCCTAGGAAAGAGGGTATTGCCTTTGAGAGGAAACTCAATGCTGATGGAACATATTGGAAGCCTAAGCAGTACCCCAAAACCTCATGGTGCTGCAAAGGGACCTCCAGTTGATCCATCTAACTTATCTGGCTTTACATGCGAATCTCCTCATTCTTCTGATGAGTCATTTGATTCCAACTATAAACTGTTCAAAAATCAGAATGGTGAAGTATTTGCTAGATATGTTGTCACTAACTACAGGAACGGTTCCCCTATGAAGAAAATATGGGTTCCCAAGAAGTGCCTTGAAAGTCTTCAGGTGAATGTCCTCATGACACCACCTGTGAAGAATAGGAACCCTAGATCAAACTCTTCATATGGATCAAAGTCCTCATACGGACCAAATTCCTCAAATGGATCAAAGTCCTCATATGATTATCATCATGCTAACTACTCTGTTTCGCAGGGTAGAGCTAAGGGCTATGAATATGTGCATTATTCTTCAAACCAATATGTTCATAAGTCCTCGAAGAATTTCTCTGCTTATTCATATGCTTACCCTAACCCCTCTTATGTGAAGCGAAATGGATTGGCCTCTATGCCACCATTCTCATATGGAGCTCGTAGAGTGATGAACTCTTTGCCACCCCTTCAGATGTGGGTGGTGAAGAAAAGGAACTAATCTCTTCTGCAGGGTCAGGTCTCCAGACGTGCTTTAACGTCTGAAGAATTTGCTGGGGGCCTGACAAAAATGCCTGAAAGGACGTAGGATTATCTGTTATACTGCCTGATGAAATTCATCTGATGAACTTGATATCATATTCTTCACTAATGAAGTATATGAGATCGTAAGTTGCACTAATTCATCTACAGGATGATCAACCCAAAGCCAATGAGTGGGTCCTCGATAGTGGATGTACAAATCACATGAATAGTGACAAGAATCTATTGATGGATACTCCCTTATCACCGTCACATCTGAAGCATATCATCTTTGCTGACAAAGGCAAAATTCAGGTATTGGGTCTTGGTAAGGTTGCGATCTCTAAGGACATACACATGGACAAACTCATGCTTGTTGAGTCCCTAGGATACAACTTCATGTCAGTCTCAATGCTTTGTGATCTTGATATGGTTGTTGTCTTTGGCAAGTATCGTTGTGTTGTGATCACGGAAGCTGACAATTCCAAAGTCTTCGAAGGCTTTAGGAGAGGAGACTTGTATATTGTTGATTTCTCTACAGGACCACGACCAGCCGTGTGTCTACTTGCAAAAGCTTCAGAAGGCTGGCTATGGCATCGATGACTTGGTCACGCAGGCATGAGGAATTTGCACATGCTTGCGAAGAAGAAGCATGTCATTGGCATTGAAAATGTCGAATTCCTCAAGGATCACTTGTGTGGAGCCTGTGAAGCTGGAAAAATGACCAAGGCAGGGCATCCAACGAAGACTATCATGACCACTACTCGTCCATTCGAATTGCTTCACATGGACCTCTTTGGTCCTAATCATTACTCAATAGTCACTAATGATGCATCTCTATATGGTTTTGTTATTGTTGATGATTACTCTCGTTACACATGGGTACACATTGTTACTTACAAAGTGCAGGAAGTCTTCAAACGATTTTCCTCAAGGGCTTCAACTAACTTTGGTGTGAAGATCAGACACATCAGGAGTGACAATGGAACTGAGTTCAAGAATTCTGGTCTTGATGCCTATCTTGATGAACTTGGTATTACTCATGAGTTATCTGCTCCCTATACTCCTTAGCAAAATGGCGTCGTGGAGCGCAAGAACAGAACTCTTGTTGAGATGGCTCACACTATGCTTGATGAATACAAAACGCCTAGTCGTTTTTGGATTGATGCAATTGATACCGCGTGACACATCATCAACAGAGTATATCTTCACAAATTCTTCAAGAAGACTGCCTATGAACTCCTCAACGACAAGAAACCCAATGTGAGTTATTTCAAAGTCTTGATTGCTAAATGCTGGATTCGAGATCCTCATCACAATTCTAAATTTGCACCAAAAGCACATGAAGGTTCTATGCTTGGTTACGGAAAGGACTCGACACCTCTGAGTCTTCAACATCGCTCTTCACAAGATTGTTGATCTTGTAGATGTGCGGTTCGATGAAACTAATGGCTCACAAAGAGAGCACCTACCTTCCGTGTTAGATGAACCAGCTCCTGAGGAATCTATCAAGTTCAAGGCAACTGAGGACGCCATTCCTACTGTAGAATCTGCTGAAGAATTCATTCTGTCGCGAAGAACGTCGAGTGATGCACTGAAGATAATCTTGAAGACAATCGGTCTTTGAAAATGCTGATCAAATTCCTCGGCGACAACCAGCTCATCCTCGCGTTGCAAAAGAAGTGCAAGTTGACAAGATCATCGATGACATTGAAGCGCCAGTCCTCTCACACGCTCAAAAGCTTCACATTTATCTAACTTTTGTGGGCACTATGCTTTTGTCTCTATCACAGAACCTACTAAGGTAGATGAAGCATTTACGGAGCCCGAGTGGATTCAGGCCATGCAAGAAGAATTACATCGATTCGAGCTCAACAATGTCTCGAACCGGTCAAACGTCCAGATCCTCGCAAGCATAATATCATTGGCACAAAGTGGATCTACCGCAACAAGCAAGATGAAAATGGCCTTGTGGTGAGGAATAAGGCACGACTTGTAGCTCAAGGCTACACACAGGTTGAAGGAATTGATTTCGATGAAACTTTTGCACTGTTGCTAGACTTGAGGCTATTCATATACTACTTGCTTATGCTAACCATCATAATATCACTTTATATCAAATGGATGTGAAAAGTGCATTCCTCAATGGTAAGCTTGAGGAAGAAGTATATGTTGCTCAACCCCCAGGTTTTGAAGATCCAAAGAATCCCGACAAAGTCTTCAGACTCAACAAGGCCCTCTATGGTCTCAAACAGGCCCCACGGGCGTGGTATGATACATTGAAGGAATTCTTCATGAAGAATGGCTTCACACCCGGTTCACTTGAACCTACTCTCTTTACTAAATCATATGATGGTGGACTATTTGTGTGCCAAATATATGTTGATGATATTATCTTTGGCTGCACTGACCAATGTTATAGTGATGAATTTGCCTATATGATGAGTGAAGAATATCAAATGTCTATGATGGGATAATTGAAATTCTTCTTAGGTCTTCAAATTCGTCAACACAATGGCATATTCATATCTTAGGAGAAATACCTCAAAGATGTCCTGAAGAAATTCGGCATGCAAGATTGCAAAGGCGTCAAAATTCCTATGCCCACAAATGGCCATCTATGCACTGATGAAAATGGTATTGACTTCGATCACAAGGTATACCGCTCCATGATTGGTTCTTTATTGTACTTATGTGCATCTAGGCCAGATATAATGCTTAGTGTTTGCATGTGTGCCCGATTTCAAGCTACACCGAAGGAATCACACCATAAGGCTGTGAAGCATATTCTTGATATCTAGCTCACACACCAACACTAGGATTATGGTACCCCAAGGGCTCTACTTTTGATCTCATTGGATATTCGACTCGACTATCTGGTGATCGTGTGGACCGCAAGTCAACATCTGGTATTTGTCATTTCCTCGGACGATCTTTGGTGCATTGGTCCTCGAAGAAACAGAACTGCGTATCACCGCTCTCTGCGGAAGCTGAATACATTGCTGCTGGCTCTTGTTGTGCTCAATTGTTGTGGATGAAGCAAACTCTTAAGGACTACGGTATCAACGTGAATAATGTGCCTCTCTACTGTGACATTGAGAGTGCCATCAAGATTGCTCACAACCCAGATCAGCACTTGAAGACAAAGCACATTCAAATTCGTCATCATTTTCTTCGTGATCATGTGTTGAAGGGCGACATCTCCATCGAGCATGTGAAGACTGAAAAACAACTAGCCGATATCTTCACAAAGCCCTTGGATGAGAAGAGATTTAGCAAGTTGCGGTGTGAGCTAAATATCTTAGAATCTTCGAATGTTCTTTGAAAAGGACACACATCCTGACACTTATGCAAAATTGATGACTTAGATGTGCAACACATGAAGAAACGTTTTTCTTCAATCAATGAAGAAATAACACTCTAAGTGTGAAGAAATTAGTGAAGAATTTGATTCTCGAAACCCTCGACAATTGTGCGCGGTGTCTGAAATCATCATTCTTATCTGATGGGTCACGCCACCACCAAAGTTGAAAATCTTCAATTTGAGTTTTTCCTCGGTTTTGAAATTCTTCAGTTTTCAAATTCTTCAACTTTGCAAAATCTTCACTGTTTCCGTCGTTTTTCTTCATTGGCTATATATATATATATATATATATATATATATATATATATTGGGTTTATGTCCTCTACAGCACTCACTTATGGCTATTTCTTAAAGTCGCTTTTTCTGCTAAGTGAATGTGATCGGACCCTTCCCCCTCTATGCTATACTCAACCCAATCTATTCACAAATTCTTCATGTGCCTTCTATTTGAAACTTGTTCAAAATCTTCACTGTGTCCTTGTCAGCTGAAGAAATTGCGAACGGAACTTTAAAACTAATCTTATCCAAACTTTCGTTTTTGCCGCTCAAACCGTTCCGCATCCCATGGTAGATTTATCTATTCACCCACGATCCAACACAATCTCCACTTCTCAGTATGTGGGTGACACATGTCAAGCGAATGAGAAGGGTTAGGGGCACGTTCGTCCCAAGTCTTCGGGCGAACAGTTTTTCACCGTGGCTATATATACCCCTCTCCCTTCCTCACTTCCTTTACTCCGCCGACCGCTCTCTCTCTCTCGAGCTTCTCAAACCCTAAGCGCCGCCGCTTCTCCATCGTCGCCCGGTGAGGAAGAGCTTCACTGCCTCGACCTCGTCGCCGTCGTACTCGCGCCGACCACGGAAATCTTCACTCCGCCGCCGCCGTAGCTGTCTTCCTCCGCCGAGTTAGGGCGTGGAAGATCTAACCTGACGAACTTCCCATCTGTTCTTCTCGGTTAAATCGTGTTCTTCATTCGGGTAATTAAAAGTTACTTTTATTACTCGCTTTGATTCTCAAACCTTCCTGAAAATCTTCAAAGGTGTTTATTCTTCAAATCTTCACACATATGAACACCTCAAACAAAACATGCTCTTGATTCGTTTCTCTAAGCAATGATTTTCTTCAACATTCCTCAATTGTGTGGATCCTCGATCTATACAACTCTGGAACCTAAGACAAAGATCGCTTAGTGAAATTCTTCAAGGCTCATCTGGTCAAATTCCTCAAACTAGTTCTTTTTGAAAAACCTTACGAGAACGCATATGACCTCTCCAAATTCCTCGCAACTATACTCTGTTCACGGTACTCATGTCCGCCGCTGAATCACTAGGTTCTCATCAACTTAACTCATTTGCAGCGTTCCTCGAAGAAAAGTTGCATACTTCTTGAGAAAATTCGATTGTTCAAATTCCTCAATTTGAAGAATATGGCGAAGGAAAGAAGCCACGAGAAAGGAGGAAAGAGGCTGAGGTCATGACTGCGTTTGAGATTCTGAGGAAATATATGCTGATTATTGCACCTGATGAAGCGAGTTCGGCAAAGAGAACAAAAATCAGCGCAAGGTGCGCATTCAAAGGATTGAACGGAGATGGGCAAGGGAATGGAGGGAGTACAGATATGTTACTCCAAAGTACATGAAGAAATTCGCTCTCAATCCCCCATGCCCAAGAGCTCCATTGGCACCTGGTCAAGAAGCTGACCCCACCAGCATCAAGCGTGGTGAGGACTTTCCTGAAGAATGGGCCAAGCGCCAAGCCAAATTGGCAAGACAAGCCAGCGAGGCAAAGTGAGGAAATTTAATGTGGACTCTGCTCTGCTGCTGCCATCGAGGCCTCTGTCAAGCCAAGAAAATCTATGGCAAAGAAGCCGCACACAAGCCAAGTGCTTCACCAGCAGTGCCCTCACGGCCAAGTTCTCACCAGTGCCCTCACGGCCAATTCCTCATGCTGCTCCAGCTCCTCCCAAATCCTCGGCTCCTACAAAGTCCTCGGCAGCTCCTCCCAAGTCCTCGGCAGTTCGACAAAGTCCTCGGCACTGTGCATCGGCCCGTACCAAAGGACTGCAGGCATCTCCATCGCCTCTGGTGTTTGACAAGTTCCTCACCTGCACCAAACTCTTCATCTGGCCCGACTCTGCTGAAGACTAAGGCCACAATGGACGAGGTCCTCGGCCAAGTCCCAAGAAGAAACAGGTCGCCTTCCAAGAGCCACACGAAGATGATGAGGCTAATGATGATGAACTTGCGGAAATCATCGAGACCGCCAAGAAAGGGCATAGAGCCAAAGGCACACCTGTGCTTCTGCTCGTTGGATCAAGAGCGATCCTCGACTACATTGATCTACGCACAAGGACCCAAACACTCCTATGCCTGAATTCAAGTGACACCGCCAAAGTCACATGCTGACTCATTTCATCCAAGAGAAGAAATGGAAATTTGATCTGACGGAGAGATCAAGAAATCGCGATCTGAAAAGGAGAAACTGCTGAAGAAAAACGTTGTCAAGATGACAAGCTGAAGAACTTATCAAGATGCGGTGACATCAAAGCCCTCGGCGACAAATTTGACTCCTATTATGCTGATTGGCAAGGAGCCAAAGTCAGATTCGTCAACCTGATGAAGAAGTTCACCAATGTTGCAGCCCCAACGCAACAAGAAATTCCTCAGTGGAGCCTCGGCTCAGCAGACTAAAGAACATGCCAAGCACCGTGATGAAGTTCGAAGGCTGAAGACAATGCTAGTTCGGGCTGATGATCCCATTCCAGCCACCAAGAAATTGCGGGGCATCCACTAGTGGTGCGCTGAAGAAACTGAACAAGTCAGAAAATCAGATGCATCGATTCTTTGAGGAAAATCAACCAGATTCCTCGGCTCCTCCTGCGCCAATAACAACTCCAATTCTTCCATCTGCATCTGATGTGAAGAAGACCAAGGCTGCAGAACGAGCTGCAGTGAAGAAAAGGAAAGCATCTGCTGCTTCAAATTCTTCGGCCCCGAAGAAAATGAAGCCAATGACCAGCTCTTTTGAAAATCCTATTGATGTTGTTCCAATTTCCTCAATTCCATCAAAGGACCTTGTTCCTTTTGGTGAAGACTATGAGATCCCAAGCGGATCTGATGAAGAAAATCAGTCTGCTGCTTCGTCAGAGCCGATTGATGAAGAAATTTAAGTGGAAGCAATCCCTTCAACCCCAATCATTTCCTCGCCTATGTGTCAGTTCACAGCTGAAGAGGCCGGTGTTTAGGAAATTGAAGAAGATGTGGACATTGGAAGCACAACGCCAGTAATGAACGATGACTTTTGGGAAAGTCAGCATCCAAATTCTCCACTCTTCACCCCAATCCAACAGATTCCTCAGTCCCCTGCTCCAACAGTACAAATGGGCTCTAAAGAAACTCATCCCACTTCATCATACATGAAGAAATTCCAGCCACTAGTCTTGATGAACTCTTCTTCTTGATCCTCGATCGCACATGTAGAGGAACCAGAAATTCCTCGGCTGAAGAACACGAGATTGCGATTCCAGAGGTCGTGATGCAACTCACTGACACTCCTCTGCCAAAGCCAAAGAATCCTTTCTCAACAAAGCAAAAGTTCAAGGCTGAAGATTTCTTCGGCGAGCACGTATTCTTCACTGATTACAATCCATATGATTCTACTCGCATAAGGAAGAGGCGTTTCTGGACTGCCAGTCAAGCCAATTTCTATTCCTCGGTATTGTTCAACAAAGACAAAGTCTTTGATCATGCACATATTCCTCATGTGCACATGGAATCTCTGCCAGGCTTCGAGCCAGTCCTCAGTGTTCTTCATGATGCAGGACTTCTGAATTTCTGCACTGATATTTGTGATTGGAATGAAGAACTCATTCTTCAATTCTATGCGACGCTGCACATCACCAGAGATGCTGAAGATGTGAACTCATGGGTGTTAGACTGGATGTCTGAAAACACTCACTACAAGGCACCAGCAACTGAATTTCTTCGTGCCCTACCACTCAGTCCTCCACTTGATGGTGCTCGTTGTATCTACAACGAACCAGAGCTTTCAAATCACTACATGCAAGTACTGATGAAGCCTTTGAAGCCAGGGCAGGCCCCAAGAACCAAATTCCTCGTCAAGGAATTATTGTATGTGCCTCAGACTGTCTATCATATTCTGACGAAGACAATGAGTCCTATCAAAGGCCATGACTCAAATGATGAAGAAGTCGTTGGCATCATGAAGAATATGCTTTTCAATATCATTCATGGCGTTCCCGTCAACTTCCATGATTTCTTCATGAGGACTCTGGCAAATATTGCTATGTCACCTTTTGAGCTGAAGCCTTATGCACCATGGATTATGAGGTTCATCAGGACAAGGTCTTCACTCAATTACAAGGTTGATACTCTAAACCAATGCAGCTACTTGCCTCCAATTGAAGTCCTCAAACGGACATTTTTCTCAGCTGATGACAAGGGCAAGGCAACTGATGTGATAGATGAAGGCATTCGTCCATTGGATGGTCAATTTCGCAAAGCTGCATCCTACTCCACCAATGATGACTCTGCCACACATGACTCTACCGCAAATACCTCAGCCAAGCAAAGTCCTCACGCCACAGCACCCAGGGTGATGACTGATCGTGAGTTACTCCTCAGTCTTCATCAGAAGGTTGATCGCAATCATAAATGGGTCAAGCGTCAGTTTGGTTCAATTCTTCACAACATGACCTCTACACACAATGCAGTGAAGAAAAACCACTACTACCTCCATGAAACCTTCAAACGCACCTGGGCTGTTCTTTCTAATGTCTACAGCGGAAGAACTGAAGACAATGGGTCTCAAGGAAGAATTTGACTGGTCTGCACCTCCTC
Source organism: Aegilops longissima (assembly GCA_021605205.1). NCBI lineage: Eukaryota > Viridiplantae > Streptophyta > Magnoliopsida > Poales > Poaceae > Aegilops > Aegilops longissima. The sequence goes on from CM038676.1 coordinate 200,261,888, forward strand.
CGAAGAAATACAAGAAGGTCAAAGTTCCTTCCTTGGTGGCCAGCTCCTATTCTTCATCGCGAGACACTGATGAAAATGAAGACTTGGACGACACTGCGGCAGGCCCTACTACGACAACCGACCCCAACAAAGCTGGCGCTCCTTCATCAACTTGAAATTCTTCAGGGGCGTTAGTCCTCAGTTTCAATCCTTTTGGTCATTTGATGACAAAGGGGGAGAAATTTGAGTTAGTCTTCAAGCGGGTCTATTATATGGGCAATTTTTGTTAAGTTACAACTCTCGTTCTTCTGAAACCTTTATTAGATCGAGTTGTAATCTTAAACCTGATGGTGCTTTGATACTTTTGATGCACTATGCTCTGATACTCTTGATGCGTTATTTTGCATGCTTGTTCCTCATTAATGTTATTGCACGCATGCTGAATTTCATCAAGCACCATATTTCATCATGCATTTCAAATTCTTCATATTATATGTCAAATGCGTGTATGAATTTCAAGATATAGGGGGAGATCTCCATGATTCAACTCTTCAAATGTGCATTGCCTCAAAAGCAAATTCCTCACTATGCACATTTCCTCGAGTGGAGCCTCGGCTCAGCGACTAAAGAACATGCCGCACGTGATGAAGTTCGAGCTCTTGAAGACAATGCTAGTTCGGGCTGATGATCCCATTCCAGCCGGTGAAGAAATTGCGGGGCATCCACTAGTGGTGCGCTGAAGAAGCTGAACAAGTCGAGAAAGCTGCATCGATTGCGCTGAGGAAAATCAACCAGATTCCTCGGCTCCTCCTGCGCCAATAACAACTCAATTCTTCCATCGCATCGATGTGAAGAAGACCAAAGGCTGCGAGCGAGCTGCGTGAAGAAAAGAAAGCATCTGCTGCTTCAAATTCTTGACCCGAAGAAAATGAACAATGACCAGCTCTTTTGAAAATCCTATTGATGTTGTTCCAATTTCCTCAATTCCATCAAAGGACCTTGTTCCTTTTGGTGAAGACTATGAGATCCCAAGCGGATCGATGAAGAAAATCGATCTGCTGCTCGTCGAGGCGATTGATGAAGAAATTTAAGTGGAAGCAATCCCTTCAACCCCAATCATTTCCTCGCCTATGTCGAGTTCACGGTGAAGAGGCGGTGTTTAGGAAATTGAAGAAGATGTGGACATTGGAAGCTGCGCTGATAATGAGCGATGACTTTTGGGAAAGTCGGCATCCAAATTCTCCTCTTCACCCCAATCCAGCAGATTCCTCGGTCCCTGCTCCAGCAGTACAAATGGGCTCTAAGAAACTCATCCCACTTCATCTGACATGAAGAAATTCCAGCCACTAGTCTTGATGAACCTCTTCTTCGATCCTCGGTGCACATGTAGAGGAACAGAAATTCCTCGGCTGAAGAACCGAGATTGCGATTCGAGGTCGTGATGCAACTCACGACACTCCTTGCCAAAGCCAAAGAATCCTTTCTCAACAAAGCAAAAGTTCAAGGCTGAAGATTTCTTGGCGAAACCGTATTCTTCACTGATTACAATCCATATGATTCTACTCGCATAAGGAAGAGGCGTTTCGGACTGCCGGTCAAGCCAATTTCTATTCCTCGGTATTGTTCAACAAAGACAAAGTCTTTGATCATGCATATTCCTCATGTGCACATGGAATCTCTGCCGGGCTTGAGCAGTCCTCGGTGTTCTTCATGATGCGGGACTTCGAATTTCTGCTCTGATATTTGTGATTGGAATGAAGAACTCATTCTTCAATTCTATCTGACGCTGCACATCACGGAGATCTGAAGATGTGAACTCATGGGTGTTAGGCTGGATGTGCGAAAACACTCACTACAAGGCACCACAACTGAATTTCTTCGTGCCCTACCACTCAGTCCTCCACTTGATGGTGCTCGTTGTATCTACACGAACGAGCTTTCAAATCACTACATGCAAGTCTTGATGAAGCCTTTGAAGCGAGGCAGGCCCCAAGAACCAAATTCCTCGTCAAGGAATTTTGTATGTGCCTCGGATGTCTATCATATTACAGCGAAGACAATGAGTCCTATCAAAGGCCATGACTCAAATGATGAAGAAGTCGTTGGCATCATGAAGAATATGCTTTTCAATATCATTCATGGCGTTCCGTCAACTTCCATGATTTCTTCATGAGGACTCGGCAAATATTGCTATGTCACCTTTTGAGCTGAAGCCTTATGCACCATGGATTATGAGGTTCATCGGGACAAGGTCTTCACTCAATTACAAGGTTGATACTCTAAACCAATGCAGCTACTTGCCTCCAATTGAAGTCCTCAAGCGGACATTTTCTCGGTGATGACAAGGGCAAGGCAACTGATGTGATAGATGAAGGCATTAGTCCATTGGATGGTCAATTTCAAAGCTGCATCCTACTCCACCAATGATGACTCGCCACACATGACTCTACCATAAATACCTCGGCCAAGCAAAGTCCTCACGCCACGGCACCGGGTGATGGTGATCGTGAGTTACTCCTCGTCTTCATCGGAAGGTTGATCGCAATCATAAATGGGTCAAGCGTCGGTTTGGTTCAATTCTTCACAACATGACCTCTACACACAATGCGGTGAAGAAAAACCACTACTACCTCCATGAAACCTTCAAGCGCTTTGGGCTGTTCTTTCTAATGTCTCGCTGGAAGAACTGAAGACAATGGGTCTCAAGGAAGAATTTGACTGAGTCGCACCTCCTCAGAAGAAATACAAGAAGGTCAAGTTCCTTCCTTGGTGGCCAGCTCCTATTCTTCATCGCGAGACAGATGAAAATGAAGACTTGGGCGACACTGGCGAGGCCCTACTCGACAACCGACCCCAACAAAGTGGCGCTCCTTCATCAACGAAATTCTTGAGCGTTAGTCCTCGGTTTCAATCCTTTTGGTCATTTGATGACAAAGGGGAGAAATTTGAGTTAGTCTTCAAGCGGGTCTATTATATGGGCAATTTTGTTAAGTTACAACTCTCGTTCTTACGAAACCTTTATTAGATCGAGTTGTAATCTTAAACCTGATGGTGCTTTGATACTTTTGATGCACTATGCTCGATACTCTTGATGCGTTATTTTGCATGCTTGTTCCTCATTAATGTTATTGCCGCATGCTGAATTTCATCAAGCACCATATTTCATCATGCATTTCAAATTCTTCATATTATATGTCAAATCGTGTATGAATTTCAAGATATAGGGAGATCTCCATGATTCAACTCTTCAAATGTGCCTTGCCTCAAAAGCAAATTCCTCACTATGCACATCTTGGGGAGTTCTTCTATATCTTGCAATCAAATTCCTCAATATCAGTATTTACACTTCATATGTTCATCCCGTTGAAAACTTAACCTATATTGTCATCAATCACCAAAAGGGGAGATTGTAAGTGCATCTAATGCCCTTAGTGATTTTGGTGTATTGAAGACTTATAGGTTAAGGGACTAATGTGTTTATGAGTGTACACAGGTCTATAAGTCTATGAGGAGTTTGATATTTACGAGAAAGTCGACCCTAAAATGAAGTTCTTATTTGAAGACTTTGATATTACGAAGACTTTAGAAGACTATGAAAGTGAAGAAATTGGTGTGACCTTGAAGACTTGGTATTCATTTGAGGAACATGAAGCGTGAAGACTTTTGTTTTCGTAGTTTCATTTTCTCTTTCTTGAGTCATAGGAAACACCGTCTTGTTAAAGGGGTAGAAATACTAAGTAAAAATTTCCATGTGATGCTCAACTCAAAATCCTACACCTACCAATCCCTTGAGTGAAGCCATTGGAAATCTCATACGATTCGATCAATTTCTTCAATGGAGAGCAAGTTCTTACAGTCATTGAGAATTTGTTACGGGAGAATTAGAATTCGCGGTCTGGATTGCCTACGATGAGAACATGATAGACGAGGAATTTGAGAGTCAAATTTCCATTTATTCTTGTGATCTTGGCATGCTGTCCCAAAATATCTTATCCACCTAACGGTCATATCATTGAAGGAATTTATGTCTTATCATGTCGGGCTGCTCCCTAGGCTATAAATAGCCTCCCCTACAACCACTAGCTGGTTGGCTGCTCAGAAGAACTTGACACTTGTCATTTAGAGCAACCCATCCTCGTGGACTTTGGCGAAAATCATCGAGTGAGGAAAACCCAAAACCAAACCCTACAAACCCAAAGTGATTGAGCATCACTGAAGAGATTGATCCTGCGTGGACCGGCCTTGTTACCTTTGAAGATGTGCTTCTTCCGGATGGTTAGGCGTCATGGTCTAGAGCATCAAGAGGAATTGTGGATCGCGAGTGACCAAGTCTGTGAAGGTTTGGAAGTCGCTGAAGACTTACCGAGTGATTGGGCAGTGCATGTGACCTTAGTTCAAGGAGAATCGGTGAGGACTTGGTGTCTGAGCTGCGTGCTCAGCTTTGGGTGTCGATCTGTGTGTCCTCGAGTTTAAATACTCGGCCGCTCCAACAGACGTACAAGCGAGGGCAGTGGTTGGAACTGGTCTACCAAATCATTGTCTTCACCAACCTAACTGGTTCTATTTCCTCAACCCTTTCATTTCCTCATTCTGTGTTGAGTGTTCATTCATATCTATGTTTGAAGACTTTGGTGAAGACTTTCTCAATTTCCTCAGTTCAATTTCTTGATCTGTTTGTCTTCATCTTGTGTTATCCTGTGTTTACGCTTTACGTACTCTGTGATTGTCTTCATTTCATCATGATGACCATGCCGCATTTTGTTATGCTTACTTCGAGTACTTATTCAGCTGCAAGTAGTTCTTAACTTAGGAATTTCCTCACTGCAAATTCCTCGTGAAGAATTCATAAAATCACCTATTCACCCCCCTCTAGTCGATATACTTTGAGGGCACCGCTGCAGTGGGAGAGATCAGCAGATCAACTTGTGTGTCTAGAGGTGCCCATTCCCCATATATAAAGGAGCAAGGGGAGGCGGCCAGCCAAGGAGGCGCGCCAGGGAGTCCTACTCCCACGGAGTAGGACTCCTCCTTTTCCTTGTAGGAGTAGGAGAAGGGAAGGAAGGTAGAGAGAGTAGAAGGAAAAGGGCGCCGCCCCTCCCTCCTTGTCCAATTCGGACTAGAGAGGGAGGCGCGCTCCCAACGCCCTCCTCTTCTCCCACTAAGGCCCATAGGCCCAATATACTCCCGGGGTTCGGTAACTCCCGGTACTCCGTAGATGTCAAAGCTCGAAACACTTACGGTGTCCGAACATAGTCGTCAATATATCAATCTTTACGTCTCGACCATTTGAGACTCCTCGTCATGTCGATTGATCATATTCGGGACTCCGAACTACCTTGATACATCAAAACACAAAAACTCATAATACGGATTGTCGAGTTGCACTAGAGTAAGGTACCCTAGTATCCGAACTTCGTGCCAGGAGATTCTGACACCCAGCGGAAGGGCTTGCCTAGTGACCGCCAAGGTCCTCCGTGGCTCCTTTGGAGCCATTCAAGAACAAAGTGTCCAAGGCCCGGCAGAGGAGCTTGGGAAGGCCCTCAAGGCACGAAGGAAACAAGACCCGGCAGAGGAGCTTGCCGGGAAGGCTGGTGAAAGGCGAGGAGTAACTCACGATCGATCATCACCACAGGTGCGATAGCTTGAGGACTTTGCTTGGTGGGGTATTTTGGCTGAGTCATGTGTGGCGAGTCATCATTGGTGGAGTAGGATGTCGCTTTGCGAAACTGTCCATCCAATGGGCGAATGCCTTCATCGATCACAGCGATAGCCTTGCCCTTGTCATCATCTCGAGGTAAATGTCCGTTTGAGGACTTCAATCGGAGGCAAGTAGCTGCAGTGGTTCAAAGTATCGACCTTGTAATTGGTGAAGACCTTGTCTGATGAGTCTCATAATCCAAGGCGCATAAGGCTTCAGCTCAAATGGTGACATAGCTATGTTTGCGAGTCCTCATGAAGAAATCATGGAAGTTGGCGAGAATGCATGGATGATGTTGAAAAGCATATTCTTCATGATGCCAGCGACTTCTTCATCGTTAAGTCGTGGCCTTTGATAGGACTCATTGTCTTCGTTAGAATCCGATAGACAGTCCGAGGCACATATAATAATTCCTTGACGAGGAATTTGGTTCTTGGGGCCTGCCTTGGCTTCAAAGGCTTCATCGGCACTTGCATATAGTGATTTGAAAGTTCGGTTCGTTGTGAATCTGACGTGCACCATCAAGTGGAGGACTGAGTGGTAGGACACGAAGCAATTCATTCTTTGGTGCCTTGTAGTGAGTATTTTCAGTCATCAATCTAAGACCCATGAGTTCACATCTTGACGTCTCCGGTGATGTGCAGCGTTGCATAAAACTGAAGAATTAGTTCTTCATTCCATCCACGAATATCGGTGCAGAAATTTAGAAGTCTGCGTCGTGAAGAACACCGAGGACTGGCTCAAAGCACAGCAGCGATTCCATGTCCACATGAGGAATATGAGCATGATCGAAGATTTTATCCTTGTTGAAAAGCACCGAGGAATAGAAGTTGGCTTGGTGGCAGTCGAAACGCCTCTTCCTAATCGAGCGAGAATCATATGGATTATAGTCGATGAAGAACACGTGCTCGGCAAAGAAATCTTCAGCCTTGAACTTTTGCTTGCTTGAAAGCGGATTCTTTTGCTTGGGCAGAGGGGTGTCGATGAGTTGCATCACCACCTCGGGGAATCGCAAGTTCAGGTTCTTGGTGAGAATTTCTTGTTCCTCCACAGATCGATCGAGGATCGTGCAGCAGTTTCATCAGCACTAGTGGCTGGAATTTCTTCATGCAGAACCCGATGGGTTGAGTTTCTTGAGTCCATTTGGACTGTTTGTGTAGGGGCCGAGGAATCTGTTGGGCGGGGTGAAGAGAGGAGTATTGGGATCAGACTTTCCCAAAGTCATCATTTATCACCGGTGTGGTGCATCCAATATCCACATCTTCATCTTCAATTTCCTCAACACCAGCCTCTTGGTGTGAACCGAGGCATAGGTGAGAAATGGCTGGGGTTGAAGGATTGCATCCACTTCAATTTCTTCATCAATCTGCTCGAGGAAGCGGCGAATGATGTTCTTCATCGATCCGATTGGGATCTCATAGTCTTCTCCAAAGGAACAACGTCCTTTGATGGTATGGAGAAATTGGACAGCATCAATTGGATTTTCGTATGAGCTGGTCATAGGCCTCATTTTCTTCGCGGCGAAGAATTACGGCGCAGGTGATGCTTTCCTTTTCTTCACAGCAGCTCGTTCTGCAGCCTTGGTTTTCTTCACATCGGCGGATGGAAGAATTGGAGTTGGAGTTGGCGCGGGAGGAGCTGAGGAATGTGTTTCAGTTTCTTGAGTGCAAGCGATCAGATTGCCTGTCTTGGCGATTTCTTGAGCGCACCACTAGTGGGTGCCACAGCAATTTCTTCGGTGGTGGAATGGGATCATCAGCCACGGAACTAACATTTTCATCAGCAGGCTGAACGTCATCAGTGGTCTTGGCATGTTCTTCGATCGGTTGGGCTGAGGCTTCACTGAGGAATTTCATGTTGCCTTTGGGGCTGCAACATTTGTGAATTCTTCGTCGAGTTCAAAATCGACCTTGGCTCCTTGCCAATCAGCATAATATGAATCGAAGTTTTGCTGAGGTCTTGAATTTCAGTCTGGACCTTGAGAAGCTCCTCGGTGTCATCTTGACAACGTTTTTCTTGGTATTTCTCCTTCTGTATTGAGCCTTTTGATTTCCTTGCCTTCTCAAACTTCCATTTTCTTCAGCGATGAAGTGAGTCAACATATGACTTTGTCCGGTGTCGGATGAAGGTCGGGCATAGGGGTATTGGGATCCTTGTGCGAGAGATCAATATAGTCGAGGACTTTCTTGGATCAACAGCGATGGCACAGATGTACCTTTGGCTCTAGCGGCCTTTTCTTGACGGTCTCGATGATTTCCATAAGTTCATCATCGGATGCTTCATCATCGAAGGCACATGGAATGCAACCTGTTTCTTCCTTGGCTAGGCCGAGGACCTCGTCCAATTGTTGCTTTGGTCTTGGTGAGTCGGGCGATTGAAGAAATGGGAGCGGTGAGGAACTTGCGAGAAGCGCTGAGGCAATTGAAACCAGCAGTCCTTTGACATGTAGCAGTGCACAGGAACTGAAGACTTTGTGAGCTGTTGAGGACTTTGGTGGAGCAGCGGTGTGAGAATTTGCTTGGAGGGTGCTTCTTTGAGGAACTTGGCCGTGAGGCGCGCAGATGGTGAAGCACTTGGCTTATGAGCAGGCTTCTTTGCATGGATTTCCTCGGTTTGACCGAGACCTCGATGGCGATGCTGGCGAGAATCCTCATTGAATTTCTTCACTGCCTCCTTTGCTTGCTTTGCCAATTTTGCTTGACGTTTAGCCCATTCATCGGAAAGTCCTCACCTCGTTTGATGCTTGTGGGATCAGCTACTTGGCAGGTGCCAAAGGAGCTCTTGGGCATGGAGGATTAAGGCGAATTTCTTCATGTACTTAGGAGTTACATATCTATTCCCTCCATTCCCGTGCCCATCTCCGTTCAATCTTACGAATCGCACCTTGCGTTGATTTTTGTTTTCTTCATCCGGTGTGCGATGAGTCAGCATAGATTTCCTCGGGGATTTCAAGCAGCATCATAACCTCGGTTTCTTTCCTCCTTTACGTGGCTTCTTACCGTCTGCCATGTTCTTGAGCTTGAGAATTTGAACAATTGAGTTCTCTGAAGAAGTATGCAGTTTTTCTTGAGGAACGCTGCAAATGAGTTAAGTTGATGAGAACCTAGGGATTCAGAGCGGACATGTGTACCTGTGAACAGAATATAGTTGCGAGGAATTTGGAGAGGTCATATGCGTTCTCGGAAGGTTTTAAAAAAAACAGGTTTTGAGGATTTTGACGGATGAGCCTTGAAGAATTTCACTAAGCGTTCTTTGTCTTAGGTTCGAGTTGTATAGATCGAGGATCCACACAATTGAGGAATCTTGAAGAAAATCATTGCTTAGAGAAGCGAATCAAGAGATTTGAGGTGTTCATATGTGTGAAGATTTGAAGAATAAACACCTTTGAAGATTTTCAAGAGGTTTGAGAATCAAAGCGAGTAATAAAAGTAACTTTTAATTACCCAAGTGAAGAACACGACGAACTGAGAAGAACAGTTGGGAAGTTCGTTCGTTCAGATCTTCCACGCCCTAACTTGGCGAGGAAGACAGCTACGGCGGTGGAGTGAGGATTTCAGCGGTCGGTAGCGAATACGTCGGCGACAAGGTCGGCGGTGAAGCTTTTCCTCACCGGTGACGATGAAGTAGCGGCGCTAGGGTTTGAGGAGCTCGGCGGGAGAGAGATGTCGGCGAGTAAAGAGGAAGGAAGAGGGTATTTATAGACACGGTGAAAAACGGTTCGCCCGAAGATTTAGGACGAACATGCCCCTGACCATTTCCTTCTCACGACATGTGTCACCCACGTACTGTGTAGTGGAGATCGTGTATGATCGTGGGTGAATAGAATAATGCATCGTGGGATGCGGAATGGTTTAATGGCAAAAGCGAAGGTTTGGATAAGATCAGTTTAAAGTTCGTTGCAATTTCTTCAGTATCAAGGACCACGGTGAAGATTTTGAGCGAGTTTCAAAATAGAGCAGCACATGAAGAATTTGTGAATGGATTGGGTTGAGTATAGCATAGAGGGGAAGGTCCGATCACATTCACTTAGCAAAAGCGACTTGAAGAAATAGCCATAAGTGAATCTTTGTAGAGGACATAAACATATATATATATATATATATATATATATATATATATATATATATATATATATATATATATATATATATATATATATATATATATATATATATATATATATATATATGAAGAAAGGCGCGGAAGCAGTGAAGATTTTGCAAAGTTGAAGAATTTGAAAAAGCGAAGAATTTCAAAACGAGGAAAAACTCAAATTGAAGATTTTCAACTTTGGTGGTGGCGTGATCCACCATATAAGAAAGATGATTTCGACACTGCGTACAATTGTCGTGGGTTTACGAGAATCAAATTCTTCATTAATTTCTTCACACTAAGAGTGTTATTCTTCATTGATTGAAGAAAACGTTTCTTCATGTGTTGCACATCTAAGTCATCAATTTTGCATAAGTGTTAGGATGTGTGTCTTTTTCAAAGAACGTTCGAAGATTCTAAGATATTTAGCTCACACGCAACTTGCTAAATCTCTTCTCATCCAAGGGCTTAGTGAAGATATCAGCTAGCTGTTCTTGATCTTCACGTGCTTTCGATGGAGATGTCGCCCTTCAACACATGATCACGAAGAAAATGATGGCGAATTTGAATGTGCTTTGTCTTGAGTGCTGAACTGGGTTGTGAGCAATCTTGATGGCACTCTCATTGTCACAATAGAGAGGCACATTCTTCACGTTGATGCCGTAGTCCTTGAGAGTTTGCTTTATCCATAGCAATTGAGCACAACACGAGCCAGCAGCAATGTATTCAGCTTCCGATGAGCGGTGATCATGATTCTGTTTCTTCGAGGACCAACGGACCAAAGATCGTCAGGAAATGACAAGTACCGGATGTTGACTTGCGGTCCACACGATCACCAACATAGTCGAGTCGAATATCCAATGAGATCAAAAGTAGAGCCCTTGGGGTACCATAATCCTAGTGTTGGTGTGTGAGCTAGATATCGAAGAATATGCTTCACAACCTTATGGTGTGATTCCTTGGTGTAGCTTGAAATCGGGCACACATGCAAACACTAAGCATTATATCTGGCCTAGATGCACATAAGTACAATAAAGAACCAATCATGGGCGGTATACCTTGTGATCAAAGTCAATACCATTTTCATCGATTGCATAGATGGCCATTTGTGGGCATAGGAATTTTGACACCTTTGCAATCTTGCATGCGAATTTCTTGAGGACATCTTTGAGGTATTTCTCCTGAGATATGAATATGCCATTGTGTTGTTGACGAATTTGAAGACCTAAGAAGAATTTCAACTCTCCCATCATAGACATTTGATATTCTTCACTCATCATGTAGGCAAATTCATCACTATAACGTTGGTCGATCAGCCAAAGATAATATCATCAACATATATTTGGCACACAAAAAGTTCACCATCATAAGATTTAGTAAAGAGAGTAGGATCGAGTGAACCGGGTGTGAAGCCATTCTTCACAAAGAATTCCTTCAATGTATCATACCACGCCTTGAGGGGCTTGCTTGAGGCCATAGAGGGCCTTATTGAGTCTGAAGACTTTGTCGAGATTCTTTGGATCTTCAAAACACAGGGGTTGAGCAACATATACTTCTTCCTCAAGCTTACCATTGAGGAATGCACTTTTCACATCCATTTGATATAAAGTGATATTGTGATGGTTAGCATAGGCGAGTAATATCTGAATAGACTCAAGTCTAGCAACAGTGCAAAAGTTTCATCAAATCAATTCCTTCAACTGCGTGTAGCCTTGAGCTACTAGTCGTGCCTTATTCCTCACCACAAGACCATTTTCATCTTGCTTGTTGCGATAGATCCACTTTGTGCCAATGATATTATGCTTGCGAGGATTTGGACGTTTGACCAGTTCCCGACATTGTTGAGCTCGAGTGATGTAATTCTTCTTGCATGGCCTGAATCCACTCCGGCTCGAAATGCTTCATCTACCTTAGTGGGCTCTGTGATAGAGACAAAAGCATAGTGCCCACAAAAGTTAGATAAATGTGAAGCTTTTGGCGTGTGAGAGGACTGGCGCTTTAATGTCATCGATGATCTTCTCCACTTGCACTTCTTTTGCAGCGAGGATGAGCTGGTTGTCGTCGAGGAATTTGATCATTTTCCTCGGCACCATTTTCTTGACATTATCTTTAGGTGCATCAGCTCTATGTTCTTGGCGTCTGAGGAATGAATTCTTGCAGTTTCTTGATGGGAATGACATCCTCGGTTGCCTTGAACCTGATAGAATCCTCGGTGATGGTTCAATCTAACACGAAGGTAGGTGCTCTCTTTGCGAGCCATTAGTTTCATCGAACCGCACATCTCTGATGTCAACAATCTTGTGTAGAGTGATGTTGAAGACTACTGTAGGTGTCTGAGTCCTTTCGTAACCAAGCATAAAACCTTCATGTGCTTTGGTGCAAATTTAGAGTTGTGATGAGGATCTCTAATCCAGCATTTAGCATCGAAGACTTTGAAATAACTTACATTAGGTTTCTTGTCAGTGAGGAGTTCATAGGCAGTCTTCTTGAAGAATTTGTGAAGATATACTCTGTTGATGATGTGGCACGCGGTGTCGATTGCTTCAATCCAGAAACGACTAGGCGTTTTGTATTCATCAAGCATAGTGCGAGCCATCTCAACCAGAGTTCTGTTCTTGCGCTCCACGCGCCATTTCTTTGAGGAGTATAAGGAGCAGATAACTCATGAGTAATACCAAGTTCATCAAGATAGTCATCAAGACCGAATTCTTGAACTCAGTTCCATTGTCACTCTGATGTGCTTGATCTTCACACCAAAGTTAGTTGAAGCCCTCGAGGAAAATCGTTTGAAGACTTCCGCACTTGATTTTTGTAAGTAACAATGTGTACCCATGTATAGAGAGAGTAATCATCAACAATAACAAAGCCATATAGAGATGCATCATTAACGACGGTTGAGTAATGATTGGGACCAAAGAGGTCCATGTGAAGCAATTCGAAGGACGAGTAGTGGTCATGATAGTCTTATTTGGATGCTTGGCCTTGGTCATTTTCCAGCTTCACAGGCTCCGCATAAGTGATCCTTGAGGAATTTGACATTCTCAATGCCAATGACATGCTTCTTCTTTGCAAGCGTGTACAAATTCCTCATGCACCGGGAGCCTTGGAAGCTTTTGCAAGTAGACACACGGCTGGTTGTGGTCTGTGGAGAAGTCAACAATATACAAGTCTCCTCTCCTAAAGCCTTGAAGACTTTGGAATTGTCACTTCCATAATCACAACACAACGATACTTGCCAAAGATAACAACCATATCAAGATCACAAAGCATTGAGATGACATGAGGTTGTATCCTAAGGACTCAACAAGCATGACTTTGTCCATGTGCATGTCCTTAGAGATAGCAACCTTACCAAGACCCAATACGACTTTTGCCTTTGTCGGCCAAAAGATGATATGCTTGAGATGTGGCGGTGATAAGGGAGCATCCATCAATAGATTCTTATCACCAGTCATGTGATTTGTACATCCACTATCGAGAACCCACTCAGTGGCTTTGGGTTGATCATCCTGCAGATGAATTAGTACAACTTACGATCTCATATACTTCATCAGTGAAGAATATGATATCAATTTCATCGAATAATTTCATCGATCGATGATAACAGATAAGCGGTATGAGGGCGTGTGAAATGAAGGTTCATTTCATCATGATTAGCCTGCGTCCTTTCGAGCATTTTATCGGGCCCCAGCAAATTCTTGAGACGTTAAGGCGCGTCCGGAGACCTGACCCTGAGAAGAGATTAGTTCTTTTCTTCACCACCCACATCTGAAGGGGTGGCAAAGAGTTCATCACTCTGCGAGCACCATACGAGAATGGTGGCATGGAAGCCAAACCATTTCGTTTCACATAAGAGGGTTAGGGTAAGCATATGAATAAGTAGAAATTCTTGAGGACATATGAACATATTGGTTTGAAGAATAATGCACATATTCATAGCCCTTAGCTCTACCTGCGAAAGCAGAGTTGTTAGCGCGATGATAATCATATGAGGACTTTGATCCTTTTGAGAATTTGATCCACGTGAGAATTTGGTCCGTATGAGGACTTGGATCCATATGAAGAATTTGGTCCATATGAAGAATTTGATCTGGGGTTCCTATTCTTCCTTTGGTGGTGTCATGAGGACATTCACTGAAGACTTTCAAGGCACTTCTTGGGAACCCAGATTTTCTTCATAGGGAACCGTTCCTCGATTAGTGCCAACATATCTAGCAAATACTTCACCATTCTGATTTTTGAACAGTTTATAGTTGAGTCAAATGACTCATCGGCGAGAATGAGGAAATTCGCATGTAAAGCCAGATAAGGTAGATGGATCAACTGGAGGTCCCTTTGCAGCAACCCATGAGGTTTTGGGATCTTTTCGGGCTTCGGTATGTTCCATCGACATTTAGTTTCCTCTCAAAGCAATACCCTCTTTCCTAGGGTTCTGTTGAGGATCTGCTTTTAAGCACATCACAAAAGTCGATGCCCTTTGAGGCTTTTGTACATACTGTCATGTACAATTCCTTCAACCCTGCATCGTCGGTGATACTAGCAATGTCCTCGGATGAGGAATTAGTGATAGCAGAGGCAGGTGAAGAATTTATAACAGTTGAAGCATTTGAACATTCGGTGAAGAATTAGCAGTTTCACGTTCAATGCACTTTAAGCATGGAGGAACAAATTCTTCTTGAGAAGCGCTGATTTGTTGAGCAAGTAATGAATCGCGCTCCTTCTGAAGATCTTCATAACTCACTCTTAGCTTCTCAAGGTCTTGCTTTCTTTGAAGAAATTCATAATAAAGTTTCTCATGATCAGATAGGAGAGTGTTATGATGACCTTGAAGGCTGTCAAGCCTAGACTGAAGTCTCTGAAGATTTTCAGTCAGGGCTTTAGTGCGATCCATTTCTTCACCCAACGTATCATCACTTTTGTTGTTTTATAGCAATCTTAGCAAGTTTAGAGTACCTGGGCTTGAGATCCTCATCAGATTCATTTTCACTAGATTCAGAGGAGGTGAAATTCAGTACCTTGGCACCTTTTGCCATGAAGCAATAGGTGGGGCGTAGTCATCATTATCCTCATCGGGCTTGTCGGTGAGTCGGTTTCTTGATGTTGAAGATGGACTTGCTAACAAAAGCGATGGCGAGAGCCGACTAGCCACACCAGATTCGGATTCTTGGACTCCTCCTCTTCCTCATGTTCCTCAATTCAGCTTGAGTCCATTTCCTTGCCAATGAATGCGAGCCTTTTTGGAGCTGCTCTTCTTGTGAGAAGAAGGCTTTGAGGATTTTGATGATGAAGATTTCGATGATTTCTTTTTCTTCTTAGCGTCATCGTAATTGTAATCCTTGTGTTTCTTCTTCTTTAATTCCTTTTCCCACGAGGACAATCTTGGATATAGTGACCAGGTTTCTTGCATTTGTGACAAAGTCTTCTCTTATAGTCACTAGATGAGGAATCACTGCTTCTTGAGGATTTTCCAGCGACCACGTCTTGAGAATTTCTGGAATTTCTTCACGGCGATGCTAGCTCCTGGCCTAATTCTTGAGGATCTCCAAGGCTACTACGAGTCTTCACACTCAGATTCGGACACAGCCTTGGCCTTGAGAGCACGTTTTTCCATAGCGAGAACCATAGAGATCTCTCTTTTGACAAGCTGGAACTTCGTGAGTATTTAGCCTTCGAGGATATCGGTAGGATCAAGAGACTTGTAGTCAGCTCGTTCTTGTATCATCGGTGCAGTTATCAAATGAGGAATCAAGCGATCTTAACAATTTCTTCACCACCTCATGGTCGGTGATGTCGGTGGCACCAAGTGCTTGAAGCTCATTTGAGATGTCGGTGAAGCGATCGAAGGTTTGTTGAACATTTTAGTTGTCGAGTCTTTTGAAGCGGTTGAAGAGATTCGAAGAACATCAACTCGAGAGTCACGCTGAGTTGAGACACCTTCATTACTTTGGACAGCCTGTCCCGGATGAGCTTAGCGATTCCAAAGCACTCACTCTTCCATATTGACCTTTGCTCGAGATGGCCACATATGATATTCTTAAGCTTGAGAATCGAGTTGCTTGAATCTCTTCACATCAGCAGCATTCAGAGAAGGTGTGACAGAGGAACACCATTTTCCACAACATACCGAGATCGTTGTCAATTGCTTCAAGATGCATTAGCATCTTGTTCTTCGATGAGGGTAGTCCGTCCCATCGAAGGTAGGACACCCTGCTGAGACCTTGATCATACCTGCGGTCGACATAACTAAAACTCCGGTGGTTAAACCAAAATCACATAGAACAAGGGTACCTTGCTCGATACCAATTGAAAGTCGTTATATCGACTAGAGGGGGTGAATAGGCGATTTTATGAATTCTTCACTTTGAGGAATTTGCGGTGAGGAAATTCCTTAGCGAAGAACTACTTGCAGAATAAGTACTCAGAAGTAAGCATAATAGAATACACGCATAGTCATCATGATGAAATGAAGACAATCCTGAATCTGAAAGCGTAATCACGAGGATAACACAAGATGAAGACAAACAGGTGAAGAAATTGAGGCGAGGAAATTGAGAAAGTCTTGATCAAAGTCTTCAAACACAGATATGAACAAACACTCAACACAGTAATGAGGAAATGAAAGGGTTGAGGAAATAGAACCAGTTAGGTTGGTGAAGACAATGATTTGGTAGACCAGTTCCAAGCTCTTGTCTCGGTTATGCGTCTGTTGGAAGCGGCTGAGTATTTAAACTCGAGGACACACAGTCCGGACACCCGATTCTTGACACGCAGCTCGGGACACAAGTCCTCACCGTTTCTCCTTGAACTAAGGTCACACGGACCTCGTCCAATCACTCGTGGTAAGTCTTGAGCGACTTCCAAACCTTCACAGACTTGGTCACTCGGCGATCCACAATTCCTCTTGGATGCTCTAGACCATGGCCTAACCGTCTGGAAGAAGCACAGTCTTCAAAGGTAACAAGCGTCGGATCCACAGGATCAATTTCTTGATGATGCTCAATCACTTTGGGTTTATGGGGTTTGGTTTTTGGTTTTCCTCACTCGATGATTTTCTCTCAAAGTCCTCGGAGGATGGGTTGCTCTCAAATGACAAGTGTCAAGTTCTCTCGAGCAGCCAACCAGCTAGTGGTTGTAGGGGTGGCTATTTATAGCCTAGGGAGCAGCCGACATGATAAGACATAAATGCCCTTCAATGATATGACCGTTAGGTGGATAAGATATTTTGGGACAGGTGGCGCGCAGCACTGACAGCGATCGGAAATTTGAATATCAAATTCCTCGGGGCTATCATGTTCCTCCTTGTGTAGGCATTCCGCCTTGGCGAATTCCTAACTCCTCGGTCGAACAAATTCCTCGGCGACCGGAAGAATCGTCTCATCCTTTGAAGAAATTGGTGAACTGTATGAGATTTCAAAGGCTTCACTCGAAGGGATTGGTAGGTGTAGGATTTTGAGTTGAGCATCACATGGAAATTTTTCCTTAGTATTTCCTCGACCCCCTTTAATCATGCGGTGTTTCCTATGACTCAAGAAAGAGAAAATGAAACTACGAAAACAAAAGTCTTCACGCTTCATGTTCCTCAAATGAATACCAAGTCTTCAGAGGTCACACCAATTTCTTCACTTTCAAAGTCTTGAGATATCAAAGTCTTGATCGAAGAACTTCATTTTAGGGTCGACTTTCTCTGTAAATATCAAACTCCTCATAGACTTATAGACCTGTGTACACTCACAAACGCATTAGTTACTTAACCTATAAGTCTTCAATACACCAAAATCACTATGGGGCACTAGATGCACTTACACTATGTTTCTATGCCTTTTATTATATAGTGTGTGTTTTTAGAGGCGACAGTATAGATTAGGATAATTCTTGAATATGCTATATCATTGAAACGGGGGCCAACACGCCCAAACATTTCCTGGACGCCATACAAACGAACAAACATGTGCAGTAAAAGCGGGCCTTAATTGGGCTGGTCAAAATAATATTAAGTGGATCCCAAATGGGCCCACCGTAACGGCTCTTAGAGGGTCGTCAACAGGCCTAAAGCTCGATAGGGCCGTATAAATGGAAATGGCCTATGGGCCTTTAGCAGGCCAAATAAATGTCAATTTTGTCTCGGCCCTTTTACTTTCACGGAGCGATAAGAGGCGAAAGTGTTATGGGCGAGGAGGCCCAATTTGCAAACTAGGCTTTTAACATGCGAAAGTCGCGTTGAGCTGAAATGATACCTCGGAACATGGGCCCCTAATGGACCTAAAGTCAAAGGCCCAAGCTGTTGTGCGGGCCTTAACGAACCGAGAGACAAAATAGGCTAAGAGTTGGTCCATTTACCGAATGGGCGAGGACAGACCCTAAGGTCTGTGGGCTAGAATTGGCCCAACTGCAGAATGGGCTGAGAAAAGGCCAAAAGACGTTCCGGGTCATTAACGGGCTGGAACTGACGATGGGCTGCTAACAGGCCGAAAGAAGCTCGGGCCGCAATTGGGCCCAAAAACATAGCGGGCCGTTAACAGGCTTAAATTGACGATGGGCTGGAAATTGTCGAATCTAGAATGGGCATTTGATGGGTCGAGTCTGTGTAACTTGTATGGGCCGTACTTGTAAATGGGCCTGACTCAAGTAGGCCGCTAATGGGCCGGCCCGCTTATTTTGACAGGCCCGGCCTTTTCACCAGAATGGGCCTCTGTTGGGTCGTTCCACGTGTCGACGTATCATAGGCGCCTCTTTTCCAATGAGTGGATGACATCTGTCCTAGTGGTGATCCAACACGTGTTTCCTCCAGCCAATGAGAATTTTACACGTGGAAAATCCCCATTGGTCGATGCATTAACGAGGTTATCGGATCCAAAAGCTGGAACCGATAAGCTTAACGGCGGACCGTTCTGATCGATGCCGCGTGTCGGTCACCCTTGACGAAAGCACTTCTATGGCCGCGTTTTATCGTCATGAAGTGGACACTTCGTGATGATAATTTTCGTAATGTCATGGAACACTTCTAGACAACACAGGTATGATTATCTTGATTCTGTCATAAAATCGTCATGGATGTACATGCATGACAGAAAACGTGACCTACTGTGACAAACACATATCATCACGGAAGTGTATTTTTTTGTAGTGTATGGCCAGTAAGAGGACGAAAGTGTTGTGGGCCAGAGGAGGCTGTCGGTGTCAAAACCGGCGGATCTCGGGTATGGGGTCCCGAACTGTGCGTCTAGGGTCGATGGTAACAGGAGACGGGGGACATGATGTTTACCCAGGTTTGGGCCCTCTTGATGGAGGTAATACCCTACTTCCTGCTTGATTGATCTTGATGAATATGAGAATTACAAGAGTTGATTTACCATGAGATCGTAATTGCTAAACCCTAGATGTCTAGCCTGTATGATTATGATTGCCCCTACGGACTAAACCCTCCGGTTTATATAGACACCAGAGGGGCCTAGGGTTGTACAGAGTCGATTTACAATGGAAGGAATCTACATATCCGAATGCCAAGCTTGCCATCCACGCAAAGGAGAGTCCCATCCTGACACGGGAAGAAGTCTTCTGTCTTGTATCTTCATAGCTCATTAGTCCGGCCCATGTTACATAGTCCGGACGCCCGAGGACCCCTTAATCCAGGACTCCCTCAGTAGCCCCTGAACCAGGCTTCAATGACGATGTGTCCGGCGTGCAGATTGTCTTCGGCATTGCAAGGTGGGTTCCTCCTCTGAATACTCCAAAACAGCCTCCGAACACAGAAAGCGTGTCCAGCTCTGCAAAACAAGTACCACACACACACGCACAGAGAGTATAGTATCTCACGAGTCCAATCTCCTGACAACTTTTACAGCGTGACATCACGTCGCTGCCCGGTCATTATTTTGAACCATTTTTAGCCTCCCGCTCCATGTTTCAAGATGCAGTTTTATTGGCACATCTTGTCAAAGCAGAGATCGTGTCCCTTATTGCGGGATTCTCATTAATACGGGCGTGGGTAATCCAACCGCCCTATTGGCACGACTCCTTAGGAATAGGCAATTTTTAAGGCCCATGAGGAGGCGTTCGATATTCATCGCCTTTATAAAGGGGCACAGACCCGTCTTTCTCCTCTACGCCTTCCTCTTTCTCAACTTTTCCAACCTGGAGCTCCAGCACCCAGGTTTCAACGTTGATCGCTCCAATCCTCCCGGTCATGTCCAGACCCAGCCTTCAAGGCCGGTGGGTGGCCTCCTCCGTCACAGGGGAGGATATCGCGAAGCTCCAGGCGGCAAGGTACCTGACCGCAGAAATCCTCCACGGGATCCCCGCTAAGGGACAAGTTATTCCTGCACCCAGATCCGGCGAGAGGGTCGTATTTGTCTCCCACTTCCTCCGGGGGCTGGGGTTCGCTCTCTGCCCCTTCGTTCGTGGCCTCATGTTTTATTACGGGCTAGATTTTCACGATCCTCTTCTGAAGACGAAGGGGAAGAAAAAGTTGATATCCCTTCTCCCCATGGGAAGAAAAGGGCCGCCTCTGAAGATTTGAAAGTGGAGGCTCCCAAGAGAGGGAAGATGTCCCTGTCGGACGGTTCGGGTTCGGAAGACGACGTTGCTGCAAAGTTCCTCCGTAAGGACAAGCCTTTCTCTGAACCGTAAGTGAACAAGGATATTCTAGACATATCCCGTTCTCTTCAGGTCATAAGGGTAACATCTTAAATATATGTTTTCAGTCCGACCTGCGGTCTTCCTCAGCAGTCTTCCTCCGCGGGTGACCTGCTTCCGGAGATGATGGAAAGCGAGATGCCTCCACATGCTTCCTCGCCCCTTAGGGTGGACGACTTCAAGGTTTCATCCCGAAGGGTCTCCCCCGATCATCAAGTGGTGCGGGGGGAAATGGAGACAGCGCCTGAAGGTGATACTTCGGTCGTCGAGGGTCTGGGGTGTACAACCCCTACAGGGACCGATAATAAAGGCCCCGGACTATCCGTTTTGCAGCCGAAGACGACTCTAGGGTCGAGTAAACATATCCCTTCGAAGGGAGTTTGTATTCCTGCAGTCGCTTCCAGGAGTCCGGAGGCGCCGGATGCATTAATGGGCATGTTGCAGAATGCGTCCATCTCAGAGGAACATCGTACCTTAATGTGTATGGTAGTTGAGAGGATTCTGTCCGCAAGAAGCGGTTTGAATGAAGCCTTCACGAGCCTACTAAGAGGCTTTGAGGTATGCAATGTAATATCTTAACCACTCTTTACATGCAGAATGGGCCTGTGTATAGATAGTAGCCCGTGAGACTCTGGTCGGCTTCCACAGGGAGGTGACCAGAGGATCAAAAAGATATGTTCATGAAATGATATGATTGATTTGAAACGAAGTTGCGGATTTAAAGCAAAAACTTGAGTCAGCGGATGAGGGCATTACTCTTATTAACAGGTGGCTCGATGAGGCACAAGGTATGTTTTGGGACAGTCAGCTTATGCATGTATACTAATATGAGCAAGAAGCTGAAAATTGTATGCCGGGACATGCATAATTGCAGATGGTGCTGCTGCGGTTGAGACCCTTCGGGCTGAACTTGCCTGGGCCAAGGAGCAAGCCAGAGTGAGCAGTGCGGCTGCCAAAAAGGCAGCTGCTGATTTAGAGGCCGAACAGGCCACTCGGCGCCAGTGCGAGGAGAGAATATCTACCATGGCGCGAGAGCTAAAGGATGCCACTATTCGATGCAAATCACTCGAAAAGGATAACAAAGCCAATATGGCCGATCTCGACAAGGCCTTACAAGAGGCGCGAGAGGCACGATCCGAGTCAAGAGCGGCTCGGGAGGAGATTCGGCAAGCTGGGGAGATAGCGGCTGGTAAGACCTTTCTTTTACAGACTAAATTCGGCGATCCGAAGTATGCCCCGCTTAATCAAATGTGGAGTTCTCAAGACTCATTTCTGGACCTGCCGAAGAGTGTCGCGGATGCGGTGCACTTTTACCAAGTGCAAGACGGATGTAAAGTGGAGAAGCTTTTCTGGTCATAGTTCGATGGGCTGAAGCGTCCATCATTGCTGAACGATCAAATGGCCCAGTGGGCCAAGCTCCAAAAGGTGTCCGGAGCTGCCATGAAGGAGGTCGTGGTCCGGTTGTGGCCAACTGAGCCAATTCCGAACAGTTATTTAGGTTTGGTGCGGCGACTTGTTGATGCAGTGCTGCGTATCGACACCGTTAAGCGGTCGGCGTGCATTAAAGGTGCACGGATGGCCTTTGCACACGTCAAGACGTATTGGGAAAAAATGAAGGCCACCGATGTTGCAGCAAACAGTCCACCCGAGGGCAAGGACCATCGCACGCTGGAGCAATATTTTTAGGATGTCCTAGAGGGCGCCCGCTTGATAGAGGGTCAATGCTTTATAGATATTGTGTTCGAGTGAATGTATCGGATTTGTGTTAACAATATTATGATATATTAAGGTTGTGTTATATTTATGCCTTTTGCCTGAGAGGCATTTCCTCCTTTGCGGCCGTTTCTTTTGTTTATAATCTGAAGGTTTGCCAGTCGTCGGCTTCAGTCCCCTCGCATATAATGTGGGGGTGTTCGGAATAGCAACTGACTACACTTGACCCAACGTCTTGGTCCGTGAAGGAGGTGTCAGTGCGGCGAACTAGGCAATCGGACTATAGGGCTTTAACACATTCACTTAGCCATAGGAGTTTGACGGTGGGTCTATGATATAGCCCCTTGTATGTACGCGGTTTATCCGAATAAGGCTGCGCTACATAGGTGACCGGAAAGTGGTCCTTCGTGTTATACGGAAGAAATCGCAAAAGATTTTAATAAGTCGTCGAGTGGTTGACCAGCTCTCACCGCATCATGACAATCAGTTTTCGGCTTTCTCTACTAAGGTGCTTAACCAGGTGAACCGGATACACAATCCCAGAAGTTCTCCCTTTACAACCCTAGCCGATAGAGTGGAACGTAAGGTAGTAAGCACAGGAGCCGGGCAACCCAACTATTGACCAAAGACATGATTCGGAGCTGATGCATATAATGCCAAAAATCGTGACGCCGAAGTATGTTGTAGAGCTGTTCGGACTTGTTGGCAATTTAATATGTTGCCGTGTCGAGCCCCTGGCGATTAGTGCCGAGGTGTATATGTGAAACCACCGAAAAGGTAAAATACAGTTCTGTGAGGAAAAGTAAGTACTAAAGATGGATTATGTCCACTAGAATCTGATTGATACGTCGAATGCAATCTTACAGATTATAACACCTCTGCCCAGGTCATTTTACATGCCAGGGGTCGAAGGCAGAGGAAAAAGGCTATATCCAGGTTTTAAATAGAGTGTTTGGTCTACAAAAAATCATTTGGACCTCCTGTCGCACGTCTGCGTTGCCTTTGCCTTAGCGAAGAAGATTCCTTAAAAGGAGCAATCTTTGGTTGCCTGGACGCAACTGGGCTCTGAAAGAGTCCTTGCAGGTCCATAAAACGAACAGGCTTTGGTTCATCTGTGACAAGAGATAAGAAATAGTTTAAAAAGAAAGGAGAAAAGTTGTAAGAAGACTAACTGTGCTGTAGGCCTGTCCGTATTGTGCCTCCGCCGACGACCAAGGTATTTTGAGTTCGTAATTATGCATGCGCGATGTTAGCTTCGCGGGCATATGCGGCGAACGACGGAGGCAGAACTGCTAATCCAGCTCTAAAATTGGTCGGTCTTGTGTAGTAGAGGCCGGTGGCTTAATGGCCGATGAGGTATGCGGTTTAAAGAGGCCGCTTTGTACTTCGGCTGAGATGGCCATGGTATACTCTTCGGAATAGAGGGGGTGCTCTATGTTTCCATTGATCATTCTGACGCCTCGTGGACCGGGCATCTTAAGCTTTAGATAAGCGTAGTGTGGAACCGCATTGAAACGAGCAAGAGCGCTCCGCCCAAGCAGTGCATGATATCCACTACAGAACAGAACAATATAGAAGATCAAGGCTTCGCTTCAGAAGTTGTCCGGTGAACCGAAGATGACTTCCAGTGTAATTCAGCCAGTACAGTGAGCTTCTTTGCCAGGTATTACACCTTTGAAGGTAGTTGTACTGGGCTTCATCCTCGAGGGATCAATGCCCATTTTTCAAGAAGTGTCTTGATAGAGCAAATTAAGGCTATTGCCGCCATCCAGAAGGACTCGTGTGAGATGGAATCCCTCAATGGTTGGGTCGAGGACCAGAGCTGCCAAACCTTTGTGACGGATACGTGTTGGGTGGTCATTGCGATCAAAAGTGATCGGACTGGCTGCCCATGGGTTAACTTTTGGGACGGCCGGCTTTATGGCGTAGTCGTCTCGTGGTATGTGCTTGCGCTCCCTCGTAGGGATATGCGTCATAGATATCATCTTTACTGTTTTTACTTCGGGGGGAATTGCTTTTGTCCCCCGGTGCTTGGCTGGCGAGTCTCGTCGTCTTCGCTGTCACTAGGCGGCCCCTTCCCTTTGTGTTCGGCGTTGAGCTTGCCTGCTTGTTTGAAGACCCAACAATTTCTGTTGGTATGGTTGGCGCGTTTGTCAGGGCTGCCGTGAATTTGACAGGGCTGATCCAGTATTCTGTCTAAACTGGATGAGCCATCTTTGTTTTCCTTCAATGGCTTCTTCCGTTGACCGGATTTGGAACCACTAAATCTGGTGTTGACCGCCTTGTCTTGGGTTCCTGCATTATTGCTTCGATGCTTGTTTTTATTGTGTCGGGGCTCGCCATTGCCGTCCCTGAGCTCAGAGGTGCCAGGATCGCTGGTGCTATTGTTTCGTCGAGCCAGCCAGCTATCTTCTCCCGCGCAAAAGCGGGCCATCAGTGCGGTAAGGGCTGCCATAGATTTTGGTTTTTCTTGGCCGAGGTGACGGGCCAGCCACTCATCCCGGACGCTATGCTTAAAGGCTGCTAGGGCTTCAGCGTCCAGACAGTCGACGATTTGGTTCTTTTTATTTAAGAACCTAGTCAAGAGCTTCCTAGCTGACTCTCCGAGCTGTTGAACTATGTGACTTAGGTCATCGGCATCCGGAGGTCGAACGTATGTACCTTGGAAGTTGTCGCGGAAGGCTTCCTCCAAGTCCTACCAGCTGCTAATAGAGTTTTCAGGAATGCTGTTCAATGAGTGCCAAGCTGGTCCTTTGAGTTTTAGCGGGAGGTATTTGATGGCGTGAAGATCATCACCGCGGGCCATGTGAATATGGAGAAGGAAATCCTCAATCCATACCACGGGATCTGTTGTTCTATCATATGATTCGATATTTACGGGTTTAAAGCCTTCTAGAAATTCATGCTCCATTACTTCATAAGTGAAGCAGAGGGGGTGTGCGGCGCCTCTAAATCGGGCCAAGTCACGACGTAGCTTAGATGGAGTCCGTATGCGGTTTTCGGCCCGGACGTGATTATGCTTGTCACGTCCGGCTAGATAGCGTAAATCGCAGCGTCGAACACGCCCGCGATCCGTGGGTGATCTGGGCTGACCTGCTCTCTCATCCGAGTCTGCTGCGGTCATATGTATATCCCTGAGCTGTTATATCTCTACCTTTACGGCGAGGAAGTATGGGCTGGTGCTCGGCTTGAGTTGTTGTTTTTTCCTAGCCACGAGGTGGTCGGACAGCCACATTACGCACTGATGGCGTGGGCTCGAGGGCCTCGTCGTCAAATTGGGGTAGCAGTTTACGCTTCGGGTAACTTTTGGTTGGGTGCTCGAGGCCGTATTCATCGGCTGCCAGGACATTAGTCCATCTATCGTTGAGCAGATCTTGATCAGCTTGAAGCTGTTGCTGCTTCTTTTTCAGGCTCCTTGCAGTGGCAATTAGCCGGCGCTTAAAGCGCTCCTGCTCTTGCGTGGCCGTGCTCTCCGCCGCCGCGGTTCTTTCTTTCCGCTCATTCCCATGACGCTGTCGAGCTCGTGGGACGTCTCCAACGTCCACGAAGATCACATTGATTGGCTCCGCCAAACACGGCGGTTGCCGAGCGAGGACCTCGTGAAGACCCGCCTCGGCGCGGGCGGAGATTCGCCCGGCGCCCGGAGGAGGCGGCGGGTCATCTTCCGCTCGCACTGCCTGCGCGGACTCGGCCTGCCGGCGAGCGGGTTCTTCCGCTCGTTCCTCGACTTCTGCCATCTTCAGCCGCATCACATAACCCCAACACGGTGATGCTGCTGTCGGCCTTCGTCACTCTATGCGAAGGCTTTCTTGGCGTCCTCCCCACCCTCGAGCTCTGGGGGGAGTTCTTTCAGTGCAAGCTCGACACTGTCTCTGCGGGCGTGCCCGCCTATGATGCCTTCGCCATGGCGGAGAACGACCGACAACAACCCTTTTCCGCCTATCCGCTGATCCGATCGGTGAAGCTTTGGCGGCGATCGTACTTTTACGTGAAGAGCGTCGCTGCGCAAGGCGACTACCTCAACCTGCCGGCTTACGTAGCCGGCCCACCGCCTGCGAGGCCGGCGTCTTGGTCCTTCCGAGCCCGGTCGCTCACCTTGGCCGGTAACACCGCCGCCACCCGGCTCCGGGTGATGGTCCAGTCGGAGGCTTGGTGAAGGTCGACTTGGTGGCCGCCGTGGAGCGCCGGGTGCTTCCGCTCAAAGCGGCTGCACATGATCGCCAAATGGCGGCCGCCGACCCATGCGGCTGAGCACCGGAGAGATGCCTCATGACGAGTTATCTTACATGGTGAACTATATCTCCAGCGCAAACTCTCCGTGGAGTGGCAGTATCACAAAGCGCCATATTCTCGGGCCAACCCGCGCTGTGGTGAGTTTTCCTTATTCTTTTCTTCTTTTCTTGCCGTGTTCGATAGCCGACTCTTGACTAACGGCTTTGTCTTTGGGCAGAGCCCTCTTCTTGACCGGCGCCCATGAGCGGGGCGGAGAGCCGATTCTGACCGACGCGCCGTGGATGACCCGGCGACCGGATCTGGGGCGGCGCCATGGATAACGCCCGTAATCGCAGCAGCGGAGAAGGCGAGCGGCCTCGACCTTACGGCCGGCTTCGAGGACTGGCCGGAGGAGGACGAAGCCGAAATCGTCCTGCGCTGCCAGCCGGCGGCCGATCGCCATGGCGCAGGGCCTTCCGCCGCGCCAACTGCCCGGGGCAGCGTGCAGAAGCGTCGGGCCCGCCGGGTCTCTTTGGCAGCCGGCCGAAGAAACCCAAGAGCTCCGCGGCGGCGACCAAGCAAGACGAGGCGACTGCGAAAGCGGCCCGCTTCCGCAAGGCGGTGAAGCAGCCACAAGCGTTCTCGGCGTAAGTGTCGCGTGTCTTGTATTTTTGTTGTCTTACTTGGTTGAGGCTCATCGAGCCGTCTTCTTAACTTGTTGAATAGGCGCGCTTTCCCTTGGCGGGTTGGCGCCGCCTCCATAGTCGCGCCCGACGGGAGGTCTTGAGCTCCCGCCGAGTGGACCCCAGCGCCCGACCTCATGGAGGCAAATAGGCAGAAGCAGCGGGAGGAGCGGGAAGCGGCGGGCGGAGAGCGCCAGAGGCGGGCGGAGAAGTCGGCCGGGCGCATGCCGCCATGGCCAAGGCCCGAGCGGAGGCAGCGGCCGCGGGGAGAGAGGCGGAGGCTTCGCGTAATCAGCCTCCGCAGCTCGTCATTCCCCTTCGCGCCGTGGCTCCTGATGTCCCCGTACCTCCGTCGGAGGAACCCGACCGCGACCATCCGGTGATGGAGAGGATGGAGGACGACTGGAGCGGGCCAAGGCGGCCGACCTGCTGGGGCACCTGGGCAGCCGGCCGGGGGTGAGTCGGCGGCGGGGGCGGATCTCGTGGTGCAGTCGGTGCCTCGCCGGCGCGTGGGAGAGACGTCCTTGGCCTTGGCCGCCAAGGGTTCTGGCGCGGATCGGCGGCACAGGACTGGGCGGCCAGCGCCGACACCTCTGAGTGGACGCACAACGGCGGGATGTCCAAGCTGAACAGGGCGGCACAGGAGGTCTAACGCCGGCTTCAGGCTCAGGCCGGCTTGCTGCAACGATACACCCAGGAGTTCCTCGCTTCTGGCAGTCGTCCGGGTGAGTCTTAAGCTTTGATCGATTTCTTTTTGATTTCTTCCGTAGTAGCGTCAGTACCTGCTGGAGTCTGATCCACGAGTTTGGTCGGCTGCTTTGGCGGTGACTTGAAACTCTTAGCAGCTTTGATAGCCATCTTGTTCTTATGCACTCCATCTAACTTTCAGGAGTACCACAATCTTCGCGCGGTCGCCTTCAACTCCCAGGCCCAGGAGCTGAGCGAAGGCCACCGATCGGCAGAATAGCCGAGTAGAACTTGGTTTCTTCTATCTCAAGTGGGGGTCGTCAGCGCCACCGGGTGTAGTCCCAGATTCGGGCGGCTCTTTGAGCAGCCGGGTCGGATCTTCCCCACGACTTTCCTTACTGCATTTTCCTTTCTCTTCATGCTTGCAGGAGCTAACGCCGACTTGAGGGTAGCTAGGCGAGGCCCAGACAGCTCTTCGCGCCAAGGAACTTGAGCTCGCCGCCTTGGCCCAGGAACGCGACCGCCTGGCCAAGAGGCTGGCCGACCAGGAGGAGAGCCACCAGGCGGCCCTGAAGAAGGCGCAGGATAACGAGGCCGCCCTTAAGGCCGAGTTCGAGATCGAGGCAGCGGGCTGGGCTGAAGCAAGGCGTAGCCGGCGAGGATTCTGGTAGGGTGGAGGATCGATCGGCGGTGAGCCGCCTTCCCCTTCCCACTCCTTTGCTTGCTCCTTGCCCTCTTGTTTATCTTCTGAGTTTTGTGCCGTTTTCTTATTCTTCACGCAGACTATTTCCCGGCTACTCCGTTGCCGCCATAGCTCATCGAGGCCCACCGCGAGCCGCCCGGCAAGCGAGGGTTACAATCGCGCCAGAGCCTTGACCGGACGCTCGAGGAGCAGCTCTTGGCGATCCGGGCTCGGCTGCGCGGCTCACCGCATGCTCCGCCGGCTCCAGCGTGCCGGTGCGCAAGTGTTGGCCGCTCTCTGGCCGGGCGAGGTGATCCCCCGCACCCCCAATCGGACTGGCGACTGGCTGGAGGTCGCGGTTGGCCGCTTCGAGGCCTGGAAGGCCTCCGCTGCTCGGTCCGGCGCCGGGCGGGCGCTGGAGTTCGTCCGGGCTTGGTATCCTGGGTTGAACCTGCGCTAGCTGAGCACTTGGAGGCAGGAGTCTGACAAGGAGCTGGTGGCGGTGCGGCCGGCTATCATCCAGCGTGCCTCGGCTATCGCCGAGTACACCGACACCAGCTTCTTCGCTCCTGAAGTGAACGACAGCGGAGTCGCCGAGCCGGATGAATGGTTCGGGCTGAACCCGGCAGAAGGCGAGGACTCGGCAGAGGAGATCGCTTCTAGCGATGAGGCCGAAGACGACGAGGAGGAGGGCGGCGAAGACGCCGCGGCAGACAGCGAAGCGACCAGCCAGCTTTAGCCTGATCGTGCCTCTAGCAACGAGGCACGTGCGAGCGCGCCGCCTGCCAGAGGTGAAGATCAGGCCGAGACTCGCCAGCCGGCCACTCCTCCATCCCGCACTGCCGCCTCCGCCGACCTGCCCGACTCGCCTGTTGCTCCGCTGGCTTGATATGCTTTTGCTCTTTGAACAAATTTAATTAACTTTGCGCAGTTCCACCCACTGGGGGTGTATTCAGACTATGTTGGATGCCGGCCTTTCAAAGGCTTTTGTGTAAATATAATTATGCATGTGTTTGGCTTCCATTCGAGTTTGCTTTTCATCCTTAGGTCGTTTCCTTTGCTGCCTTCCCTTGATTGCCACCTTCCTAGCCGAACAGCTGCTCTTGATGCATGGCTGGGGAGAACAACTGTTCGTGGGAAGGCAAGTATAAAACTTTGTTGGATTGTGGCAGGGTTGAATGGAAGCCGGCCGGCCGGCTACTCTTGTAGCTGGTCGGCAATGGCAGGAAGCCGGCTTTTGTTATATAAGTTTGTTAGTCCTTAACCGTTTTTCGTGTGGGCATCCTTTCCTTCCTTTGACTCTTGCCAGCCGGATAGTCGGTTCTTCGAGCTGCGGCTTTTGGCAAGAGAGGGCTTGGGTGTCGGCACACTACTTGTCTGACTGCAGGTGGAACTTAAATATAACTCAAGGCGGCCAGTCCCCGGGCCGACTAGTCAAACCCGGTGCCGAACGAAAAAAGGTGAAATGACAAAATCATAGGCATGATACTCGTCATTCATAGATAAAAGGTGGCAGTCCCCGAGTGCTCCTCGGGGAGCCCATTGTCTCATACTTAGTACAAAAGGTAGTGTGATACATACTGCATTTTAACTGTAATATCTTCGGAGGAGGTTGGCGTTCCATGGTCGTTCCGACTCCTTGCCGGAATCATCTCTCTTTCGTGCCTTCGGCTTCTGTGCATCGATTAGGTAGTAGGAGTCGTTTCCCAATGCTCTGTTGACGACGAAGGGACCTTCCCAAGGGGCGAGAGCTTGTGTTGGCGGCTGTTAGCTAGATCGGCGGAGCACAAATCGCCCTCTTGAAAGGATATTGGCTTGACCTTCCGGCTATGGTAGCGGCGCAAACCCTGCTGGTAGATGGCGACCAGGTGAGGGCTAACAACCGGCTTTCTTCCGAAGAGGTCGACGCCGTCTTCTCGTGCTTCTTTGGCCTCTGCTTCCGTGTACATGGTCACCCAAAGGCGAGTCGAACTCGATGTCGGTTGGGATGACAGCCTCGGCGCCATATACAAGGAAGAAAGGGTGAAGCCGGTTGACTTGTTTGGGGTAGTCGCAGACTCGAGAGGACGGCGGCAGCTCGTCGAGCCAACAGCCGGCCGAAGCGCTCGATGGCACGACCAGCCGGGCTTGATGCCGGAAAGGATGAGGCCGTTAGCTCGCTCAACTTGGCCGTTTGACTGCGGGTGGGCAACGGATGCTAGGTCCAGTCGGATGCCCTGCGTCGCGCAGAAACGTGCCAATGCTCCTTTGGCAAAATTGGTGCCGTTGTCGGTGATGATGCTGTGTGGCACGCCGTACCGAGTTGTGATGTCTGCGATGAATGTCACGGCAGTCGGCCCATTCAGCTTCTTGATCGACTTCGCTTCGATCCATTTGGTGAATTTATCCACGGCGACAAGCAAGTGTGTCATGCCGCCGCGTGCCGTCTTGAATGGGCCCACCATGTCCAATCCCCAGACGGCAAAAGGCCAGGTGAGGGGGATGGTCTTGAGTTCTTAAGCCGGCAGGTGTTGCTTGGAGCTGAAGACTTGGCAGCCTTTTCAGTGTTTGACCAACTCCTTGGCATCGTCCAAGGCAGTCGGCCAAAAGAAACAATGGCGGAAAGCTTTGGCAACGAGGGATCTTGAGGCTGCGTGGTGGCCGCATTCGCCTTGGTGAATATCTTTGAGGATTGCTATGCCCTTCTCTGGCTCGACGCAGCGCTGGAAGACTCCAGTGACACTGCACCTGACGAGCTCTCTGTTGGCAATTGTATATGCGCCGGCTCGGCGTTGGACTTGTCTTGTCGTGATCTCGTCAGCCGGCAGTTCTCTATTTATCAGGATGTTGAGGATGGGCTGAGCCCATGATGGAGCTGTGACTTCTTCTAGATTCAACACGGCTACTGCAACCAGGGCGGGTGGGCTGGGTGGTGAAGAGCTGGAGCTGGCCACCGCCTATGGCGTTGAACCAGTCCCCGGGCCGACTACCGTAGTCCCCGGGCCGGGTTCTGAAGTCCCCGGGCCGGGTGCGACTATGGTAGTCCCCGAGCCGCCTATCGAAGTCCCCGGGCCGCCTGCTTGGCTCCCCAAGCCGGATCCGGCTGCGTCGGGGTTAGGCGGCACGAAGATGGAGTCGGATTCTGGAGACGGCTTGAGGAGGCGTTGGAGAGAGACGCCGGTTGGTATAGCTTGTCGGGTTGAGCCTATCCGTGCCAGGGCATCTGCTTGCTCGTTGTCGGCCCATGGAGGAACTCGCATCCTTCAAAGTACCTGCTGATTTGCTGAAGAAGGAAACGATAGCTCGCCATGTTTGCGTCCTTGGCGTCCCAGTCACCAGATGACTGCTGGACCACCAAATCCGAGTCGCCATAGCACAGGATCCGGCGGATGCCGAGCTCTTTGGCTAGCCGGAGTCCGTGTATGAGCGCCTCATACTCGGCCACGTTGTTAGAGGCAGCAAAGTGAATCTGCAGCGTGTATTTGAGTTTGTCGCCTTTGGGAGAGGTGAGGACGATGTCGGCTCCCAAGCCGGTGCGCATCTTGGACCCGTCGAAGTGCATTCGCCAATGAGTGGAGTCGGGAGCCGGCGGCAGGTACTGGGTCTCGGCCCAGTTGACGAGGAAGTCGGCTAATGCTTGCGACTTGATGGCGGTGCGAGGTTGGTAGAAGATCATGTAGGGGGCCAGCTCAATGGCCCATTTTGCCACCTGGCCGGATGCGTCCCGGCTGCCTATGATCTCGGCGAGCGGGACGGTGCATACGACCGTGATGGAGTGCTCTTGAAAGTAGGGCTTCAGCTTCTTGGCGGTGAAGTACACGTCGTAGCACATCTTCTGGTAATGCGGGTAGTTTTGCTTTGAGGCGGATAGTACTTCGCTTCAGTAGTAGACCGGCCTCTGGACCGGCTGAGCTCGGCCCTCTTCTGGGCGTTGGACTACAATGACGGTGCTGACCACCCGGCTGGTGGCGGTGATATAAAGGAGCATGGGCTCTTTCTCTGTCGGCGCCACCAGGACAGGCGGCGTGGCAAGCATCTTCTTTAGCTCGTGGAAGGCTTGGTCGGCTTGATCGTTCCACTCAAAATGAGTGCTTTTCTTCATGAGTCGGTAGAGGGGGAGTGCCTTTTCTCCCAGCCGGCTGATGAAGCGGTTCGAGGCCAGCACCCGTAAACTTACGGGCGTCCACGCGGCTTGGTGGGAATCTCCATTCTCTCAATGGCCTTGATCTTCACAGGGTTGCATTCAATGCCGCGTTCAGAGACCAGGAAGCCTAGGAGCTGGCCGGCTGGGACTCCGAACACGCATTTCTCGGGGTTGAGCTTGATCTGAAACCGGCGCAGGTTCTCAAAGGTTTCCTTGAGGTCTTCCAGCAAGGTGTTGCGCCTCTCCGTCTTCACCATGATATCGTCTACATAGACGTGGGCATTTCTGCCGAGTTGCTTGAGGAGGCATTTCTGCATGCAACGCTGAAAGGTGGCACCGGCATTTCTCAAGCCGAATGTCATCGTCAGGTAGCAGAAAGCTCCGAATGGCATGATGAAGGCGGTCTTCAGGCGGTCGGCCGGGTCCAACTTTATCTGGTGGTAGCCAGATTAGGCATCCAAGAAACTCAACAGCTCGCACCCGGCTATGGAGTCTATTACTTGATCAATCCTTGGTAAGGCAAAGGGATCTTTGGGGCAGGCTTTGTTGAGGCTCGTGTAATCTATACACATGCGCCACTTGTTATTCTTCTTCAGCACGAGGACCGGGTTGGCGAGCCACTCCGGGAAGAAAACCTCCATGATGAAGCCGGCTGCCAAGAGCCGGGATATCTCTTCTCCCACGATCCTTCTCTTCTCTTCTGACAGTCGGCGGAGGGGCTGCTTGACTGGCTTGGCGTCTGCTCGGACGTGTAGCCTGTGCTCGGCGAAATCCTTCCGAACACTCGGCATGTCCTTGGGGGACCATGCGAAGATGTCCTGATTCTCACGGAGGAAATCGACGAGCTCGCCTTCCTATTTACTGTCCAGGTTTGCCCCGATGACGGCAAACCTTTCCGGGTGCTCTAGGTCCGGGGTATCTTCTTTGTTTCCTTAGCCGCCTGGAAGGAACCTTGGGCATCACACTCTTTGGGGTCGGGAGACAGGGCAGGCTGCTTGCCGGCCATGGCCACGACCCGGTCCAACATCTTCTTCTCTTTGGTGACTACGAGGGACTCGGCCAGCCGGCTGTTGGCTGCAGCGCACTCGGAGGTCTTATTGTAGTCGCCGGCTATGGTAATGATGCCCTTGGTACTCGGCATCTTCATCTTGAGGTAGGCGTAGTGGGGTACAGCCATGAACTAGGCCAGAGCAGGCCGGCCAAGTAGCGCATGGTAAGGGCTCTCGAGGTCCACCACTTCAAACTAGATTGCTTCTCGGCGGAAGTGATCCTTGTCTCCGAAGAGAACATCTATCTTGATCTTGCCGATGGGTGAACAGGACAGGCCGGGTACAGTGCCATGGAACACGGTCTGGCTTGGCATGAGGTGCTTGGCCTTGATGTTCAACTTCTCCATGGTATCTCGGTACAGGATGTTGATGTTGCTCCCGCCATCTATCAGTATGCGGGAGAATCGGGCAGCAAGCCTGTCCGTTGCTAGGGTCGCTTCCAAAACCAAGGCATAGGAGCCCGGGGACGGCATCACCTCTGGGTGGTCGGCCCGGCTCCAACTGATAGGCCGCCCTGACCAGTGCATGAATTCGGGGTTGTTGGAAGCAACTGCATTGACTTCTTGGTGCTGTCGGCGCCGGCTGCGCCGGTCTTCCGGCTGGCTCGTGAAAACGGCGTAGGCGGCGTGCTCGTTGGGGAACTCGTCTTGGACGGTTCCGACTACTGTTCGAGCGGCCGGCTGTTGGGGAGCCGAAGGCGGCCGTCCAGTAGGTGGAGGCGGCACCAGCCCTTCGCCTTTGGTGATTCGGGTGAGCCAGTGGCACTTTCGGGTTGTATGGTTGGATGGCTTCGCGCCGCTGTGGAACTTGCATGGGGCGTCAAGGGCTTGCTCGTAGGAGAAAGCCGGCTGACAAGCCGGCCTGCCGCCCTTCGGCTTCTTGGGCGCGGGCCATTCTTCAGCTTGCTCGTCTTCGACGGTGGCCACCTGCCGACTGGCGGGAGGCGGCATTGGGCCCTTGCGCTTGTTGTCGTGCTGGTACGGGCGTCGGCTAGAGTCGCTGGCCGGCGTTTCGGGAGCCGGGTTGAGTACCTTCCCGGCGGCGTCAACCCGGAGCTCGGTCTTCATTGAGGAGTCAGAGGTTGCGTACTTCTCGGCGATGACGAGTAGCTCGTCGAGGGTAGCCGGCTCATCACAGAGGAGCTTGTGCTTAAGGAGGGTGCCTTCTCGGCACCCGGCAGTGAAGTACTCTATCGCTTGAACCTCGTGCAGCCCCTCGCAGGAGTTGCGGAGCTCGGCCCAGCGCGTGAGGTAGTCGCGAGTCGACTCGGTGGGTCCTTATGCGCTGGGAGAGTTGCTGGGCTTGGGAGCCCGCTTGTAGGTGCTGGTGAAGTTGCGGATGAAGGCTTCGGTGAAGTCTAGCCAGTTGTTGATGCTGTACGGCTTGAGGCTGTTGAGCCAGGTTCGCACCGTGCCTTGAAGCATGAGGGGCACATATTTCACGGCAACGCGCCTGTTGCCGTTCGCTATGCTGACGGTGGTTGAGTAGTCGATCAGCCAATCTTCCGGCTTCACGGAGCCGTTATACTTGGGCGTATCTCTCGGGAGAGAGAACCCTTTGGGGAAGGGCTCGTCGCAAATGCGGGGGCCGAAGCAAGGCAGCCCGACATCATCTTCTTCTTCTAACGCCAGGGATCGCGCAAGGCGGTCGATCCTGTGGCGGGCGTCGTTTTCGCCGACTCCTTCGCGGCGTCCAAGTCGGCCGCTGAGAGTCGGATGCATGACAGGCGGCGGGGTGGGATATCTTTCCCCGCGAGGTGGAGGAGGGGCAGATTGCCTCACTGTTCCACGGCTCGAGGGCGACCTTCAGCGTCGCGCTCGATGGAGATCCGAGTCCGGCTACGGCTGGCAGACGGCTCCTTCTCTTGCCGCGCGCGGGCGTTGCCCGCAGTCGGCGTGCGTGATGTTGCACCGTGCTCTTGCCGCGGGGGAAGGCTTTCGGCGCGGGTGCTGTCTTCTTGCCGCTCTGCGGCCGCGCCGATTAGTTGCTGGATGTGTCTTGCCATGTAGGGAAGCTCGTCGGGCCCTAGCCCGTTCAGCTCTTCTACGGCCGCCTGGGCGGCACGCAGGTTCTCGAGGGGCGTGGCGTAGACGGGGCGGTCCACGCCCAGCATGTCGGCGATGGCTGCGCCGCGTTTCATGACAATGCCGAGTCGGCTCGGCCCTTCGGGAGGCGGCGTGCCGAAGGCGGTGCGGTCGACTTCGAGCTGGTGGGCCTCGGTGAGGCGTCTCAGGGAGGCTATCCTTCGGCCCTCCGTGTGGAGGGCAAGGCGGCGTGCCTCTAGCGCCTCGGCGTCGGCGTTAGCCGGGAGAGGGGCAGACAGGTCGTGCGGCGCCGCTGGCGGGGCGTCGTGGGCGTTCTCGCCCGAGGGGCCGCCGTGACTGATGAAAAGCACCTCGGTGATGGCGCTGCCACAGCTGTCGGCTTGGGGGAGCGGGTCGTCGAAGATGAAGACGTTGGTGGGGAAGGCGTCGAGCGATGCCGTGTCGGAGTCTACAAGCATCGGGTCAGTGGAGCCAACCGCCTCCAAATCCACAGCGGGCTCGCTGGAGACGTGGAGCTGGTCAAGGAGGCTGACGAGGTGGCTCTCGAGGCAGCCAGTGCCCGCGTCGGACGCGGGCTCGTCGGAGATGCGAGTTTCGCCAAGAAGGTCGGCAAGGCAGCTCGCCAGCGGCAGCGGCACTTACCACTGCCTGGCGGGCAAAAGCGCCATCGGGCGTGCTTGGCTGGCTACGCTTCATGGGGAGAAAACGGTTCCGTCGAGCAGTCTCTGGACGACAGTGCACCTGGCCCCACGGTGGGCGCCAAATGTCGGGTGGTAGGTGCGACATATGCCAACGGGTGGCTAATCATAGTGGGAGCCAATAAGACGTCGTCGTTGCCTGGAAACGGGATGAGGCGAAGACATGCATGCTGGCGAATCTTACCCAGCTTTGGGGCTCTCCGTGGAGATAACACCCCTACTGCTGCTCTGCGGGGTCTCCGCATGATCACTAGATGAACAAGTGCTACAAGAGGCTCCTTGAGCTGTTCGGGGTGAGGAAGGAGAAGGGCACGGCTAGCTCTCCTCTTCCATCTACATGGTGGCTAAAACTATCAGAGTCCAACCCTTTGCATGGGTGCCTTGGGGGGGTTTATATAGGCCTACCCCCCAAGGGTACAATGGTAATCTGGCTAGGTGTGGGCCCTAGCCGTCAGTGTCTTCATCCACCGGATTCTCCGCCGGCCGCTGGGGCCCGCCGACTAGTGGGCCCTGCCGGCTGCCGGCGTCCTGGTCGACAGGCTGGCCCCAATGTTGAGGGCTTTGTCGGGGGCTGGTTACTGTTGCCTCAATCCTGAGGACGAGGGCTTTGTCGGGGTAAGCATGGCTACAGTGCCGCCGCCTTGGCGGCGATCACTGTAGCCTCACTTCGTCTTGTCTCCTTAATGAGGCGCTTCCTTCGAGGGAAGGAACAAGCCGGCTATGGGGAGCCGGCCATATCTCAGGCCGACTGGGGGAGGCCGAGCCGCCTTCGGGCATCTCCGACTGGAGGGACCCGCCACTGCTGGGTAGTCTGAACAACTGTCGTGGGTGGCGTCACGATCAACATGGCTCTGATGCCGCCGGATGGGTGATGGCTGTCCGTACGGCGTACTGTAGCCACGCGTGCTCCGGGATGCGGGGGTGGCAGGCTTTACTGTAGCCACGCCCCGTCTCATCGCCGTTATATGGGTGCAGATTCTGAGGGTGCGACCTTGGCCGCCTGCGGGGTGGCCGGCTCCTTGGAGTCGGCCTTCTCGTGGCCGGTTCCTTGGAGTCGGCCTTCTCGTGGCCGGCTCCTCGGAAGCCGGCCATCTTGAGTCTTGGGGCCAGGCCGCCTCCTGACAGTTGGCCTGAATGACAGCCGGCCGGGGGAAGGCGGCCCAACGTTTTGGATGTCGGATGGCTTGATTGGCTTGTAATTTTTTCAGAAGCCCCAAGGGGGGGCGGCTAGGCTACCCGTGGTCATTTACTCCGACAATGTACATGCATGACATAAAACGTGACCTACTGTGACAAACATGTATCATCACATAAGTGTATTTTTTTTAGTGTCACAACGCAGCAGTGGAGGTAGCACGGCAGGCCGAGGCATCTGCATCGAGAGCCTCCATGAGCTACCACGCCAACTACTATCTAGGCTACTGATTGACTACCAAGTTAGGCCAAAAGCCTAAGCTTGGGGGAATACGTGTTTCCCACTGACATTATATTAATGTCCACTTATTTCATTAGTCGGTGTTCACACATTTTCATTGTATCATCCATGTTTAGATTTATTTTTCTTGCTTTCTTATTGTGTGTTTGAAAAACTTTTGAAAACAAAAAAAATTAGTTGTAGCTAGTTTACTTTCTATGCATGCTTAGTAGTATTATGAAAAGTAAAACCAAAAATATTTCCCTGTTCTTCTTTTGCTTGTTGGGAGCTTTCCCCTGTAAATAGTTTATCTCGTTTTTGCTTTTCCCTTTTATTTGCTTGTTCAAGAAAACCAAAAACTCCAAAACTATTGCAGTGTGTTTCTCTCAATTTATTTTCCTTTTATTCGAGTTGTACCAAGGAGAAGACCATGATGAAAATGGTGAGTGGCTCTCATATGAATAATTGTTCTTCTCCTGTTGAATAAGATGTTTGCAGATTCCAGCTTAGTCCACGGCACTCTTGCACTATTATTATTTTCATATCATTCAGTCGTGCAAGTGAAAGGCAATAATGACGACATTTGATGTACTGGCCATGGCAGAGAGAAACTGGTATGAACTCGACTTGTTTTGTTTGTGTAAATATGTTTAACCTACTATGCATGATTGATACGTCTCCAACGTATCTATAATTTTTGATTGCTCCATGCTATATTATCTACTGTTTTGGACAATATTGGGCTTTATTATCCACTTTTATATTATTTTTGGGACTAACCTATTGACCGGAGGCCCAGCCCAGAATTGCTGGGTTTTTTTTGCCTATTTCAGAGTTTCGCAGAAAAGGAATATCAAACGGAGTCCAAACGGAATGAAACCTTCGGGAACGTGATTTTTAGGAACATTATGATCCGGGAGACTTGGACCCTACATCAAGAAAGAAAGGAGGAAGCCATGAGGTAGGGGGGCGCCCCCCCCCAGGGCGCGCCCTCCACCCTCGTGGCCCCCCTGTTGCTCCACCGACGTACTCCTTCCTCCTATATATACCTACGTACCCCCAAACGATCAGATACGGAGCCAAAAACCTAATTCCACCACCGCAACCTTCTGTACCCACGAGATCCCATCTTGGGGCCTGTTCCGGAGCTCCGCTGGAGGGGGCATCCATCATGGAGGGCTTCTACATCATCACCATAGCCTCCCCGATGAAGTGTGAGTAGTTTACCTCAGACCTTCGGGTCCATAGTTAGTAGCTAGATGGCTTCTTCTCT
This sequence comes from Aegilops longissima, assembly GCA_021605205.1. Lineage (NCBI taxonomy): Eukaryota > Viridiplantae > Streptophyta > Magnoliopsida > Poales > Poaceae > Aegilops > Aegilops longissima. Next base: position 200,300,868 of record CM038676.1, read on the forward strand.
CTTTTTGGATCTCAATACAATGTTCTCCCCCTCTCTCGTGGAGATCTATTCGATGTAATCTTCTTTTTGCGGTGTGTTTTTTGAGATCGATGAATTGTGGGTTTATGATCAAGATTATCTATGAACAATATTTGAATCTTCTCTGAATTCTTTTATGTATGATTGGTTATCTTTGCAAGTCTCTTCAAATTATCAGTTTGGTTTGGCCTACTAGATTGATCTATCTTGCAATGGGAGAAGTGCTTAGCTTTGGGTTCAATCTTGCGGTGTCCTTTCCCAAAGGATGAGGGGCAGCAAGGCACGTATTGTATTGTTGCCATCAAGGATAACAAGATGGGGTTTTATCATATTGCATGAATTTATCCCTCTACATCATGTCATCTTGCTTAAGGCGTTACTCTGTTTTCATGAACTTAATACTCTAGATGCATCTTTGGATAGCGGTCGATGAGTGGAGTAATAGTAGTAGATGCAGGCGAGTCGGTCTACTTGTCTCGGACGTGATGCCTATATACATGATCATACCTAGATATTCTCATAACTATGCTCAATTCTGTCAATTGCTCAACAGTAATTCGTTCACTCACCGTAAAATATTTATGCTCTTGAGAGAAGCCACTAGTGAAACCTATGGCCCCCGGGTCTATCTTCCATCATATTAATCTTCCAACACTTAGTTATTTCCTATGCTTTTTACTTTGCTTTTATTTTACTTTGCATCTTTATCACAAAAATACCAAAAATATTATCCCATCATATCTATCAGATCTCACTCTCGTAAGTGACCGTGAAGGGATTGACAACCCTTATCCCGTTGGTTGCGAGGAGTTATTTGCTTTGTGCAGTCGAGGGACTAGCGTAGCCTCCTCTTTGGATTGATACCTTGGTTCTCAAAAACGGAGGAAATACTTACACTCTTGTGCTGCATCATCCTTTCCTCTTCAAGGAAATCCAACGCAGTGCTCAAGAGGTAGCAAGAAGAATTTACGCACCGTTGCGGGAGTCTCGCAAAGTCAACATACCAAGTACCCATCACAATCCCTTATCTCCCGCATTACATTATTTGCCATTTGCCTCTTGTTTTCCTCTCCCCCACTTCAATCTTGCCGTTTTATTTTGCCCTCTCTTTTCCGTTCGCCTTCTTATTTTTGCACCTCGCTCTCTCTGTCGTTATGTCTGAATTTGGGGAAATTATTGCCGATATGGATAATAATAATATCATAGAAAATTCTGATGCTCCTGCTGAAGAACCCCCTACCTTGCATACAAAAATATTTCGAATTGGTAGTGGTAATATTATTGGAAAAGGAGTTATTCAAGATTTCTTTACTTGTGCTGGTGCTTTGCCTTCTATGGGCGGTTCTATTCTCCATAGAACTAGTAGTCTTGCGGACGCTATTGCCATGCTTATAGTTGAACTTGAAAGGCAATTTATGCACATGCATCCTTGCATACAAAGAATTTTCTTAGAATTCTCTAATATTGAGCATTCTTCTGTTAAGCGTGCCGCCACTATCTTTTTGGCTCATGAGTTTAGATTTATAACAAAAGATGCCAAAGAAATCTTTGCGCATTATAGGGTAGATGCTAGTCATCCTCCCATTGAAGCTATCCTTTTTAATCAAGAAGACATGATGCGTTTACAATCTTTAGATCATATTGCTTATAACAAAAATATTAGGAAAAAGGTTCCCGCCAATGTTCTAGTTGATAAAATTTCCGAGCTTAATGATGATTTTGCTATTCAGAATAATGGATTAGGTTTTCCTCTTGAACAAAGGCTAGTGACTTTTTGCCAAAAGAATGCTCTTAATGATGAATTAGTTGTGCATTATAAAGGGCCTAGGGAGGAACCCATACCTCCCGAGATTGATCTTGGGGACTTTTGTCCCATTAAATTTATCCCCTTTGATTATTTTTGCTTGCCTCAAAGAAAACTTGCTGCTGAACGTAGAGAATATGAGAAGATTTTCATGACTTGCCATACCACTATTATGGCAATACCTAGATCTATCCTTGCTTCTATGCCTAGCTTGTTGGGAGGCAACCCAATTTTATTTTTAGTTTTTTTGCTTTTGCTTCTGTTTAGGAATAAATCTTTGTTCTAGCCTCTGGTTATATGTGTTTTTATGTTTTACTTAGTGTTTGTGCCAAGTTAAACCTATAGGATCTTCTTGGATGATAGTTATTTGATCTTGCTGTAATTTCCAGAAACTTTTTGTTCACGAAAACAATTGATAAAAATCACCAGAACGTGATAAAATAGTGATTCCAATTGCTACTGATCAATAAACAAACTGCCTAGGTCGTCCTATTTTTTCTAATTTTTTGGAGTTCCAGAAGTTTACGTTAGTTACAGATTACTACAGACTGTTCTGTTTTTGACAGATTCTGTTTTTCGTGTGCTGTTTGCTTATTTTGATGAATCTATGGCTAGTAAAATTGTTTCTAAACCATAGAGAAGTTGGAATAAAATAGGTTTAACACCAATATAAATAAAGAATGAGTTCATTACAGTACCTTGAAGTGGTCTTTTGTTTTCGTTCACTAACGGAGCTCACGAGGTTTCTGTTGAGTTTTGTGTTGTGAAGTTTTCAAGTTTTGGGTGAAAGATTTTGATGGATTATGGAACAAGGAGTGGCAAGAGCCTAAGCTTGGGGATTCCCATGGCACCCCCAAGACAATCTAAGTACACCAAAAATCCAAAGCTTGGGGATGCCCCGGAAGGCATCCCCTCTTTCGTCTACTTCCATCGGTAACTTTACTTGGAGCTATATTTTTATTCACCACATGATATGTCTTTTGCTTGGAGCGTCTTGTATGATTTGAGTCTTTGCTTTTTAGTTTACCACAATCATCCTTGCTGTACACACCTTTTGAGAGAGCCATACATGATTTGGAAATTGTCAGAATACTCTATGTGCTTCACTTATATCTTTTGAGTTATATAGTTTTGCTCTAGTGCTTCACTTATATCTTTTAGAGCACGGTGGTGGATTTGTTTTATAGAAACTATTGATCTCTCATGCTTCACTTAGATTATTTTGGGAGTCTTAAATAGCATGGTAATTTTCTTAAATAATCCTAATATGCTAGGTATTCAAGAATAGTAAAAACTTTCTTATGAGTGTGTTGAATACTAAGAGAAGTTTGATGCTTGATGGTTGTTTTGAGATATGGAGGTACTAATATCAAAGTCGTGCTAGTTGAGTAGTTGTGAATTTGAGAAATTCTTGTGTTAAAGTTTGCAGGTCCCGTAGCATGCACGTATGGTAAACGTTATGTAACAAATTTGAAACATGAGGTGTTCTTTGACTGTCCTCCTTATGAGTGGCGGTCGGGGACGAGCGATGATCTTTTCCTACCAATCTATCCCCCTAGGAGCATATGCGCAGTGCTTTGGTTTTTGATGACTTGTAGATTTTTGCAATAAGTATGTGATTTCTTTATGACTAATGTTGAGTCCATGGATTATCGCACTCTCACCCTTCCATCATTGCTAGCCTCTTGATTGCCGTGCATTGCCCTTTCTCACATTGAGAGTCGGTGCAAACTTCGCCGGTGCATCCAAACCCCGTGATATGATACGCTCTTTCACACATAAACCTCCTTATATCTTCCTCAAAACAGCCACCATAACTTCCAATTATGGCATTTCCATAGCCATTCCGAGATATATTGCCATGCAACTTTCCACCATTCCGTTTATCATGACACATTCATCATTGTCATATTGCTTAGCATGATCATGTAGTTGACATAGTGTTTGTGGCAAAGCCACCGTTCATAATTCTTTCATACATGTCACTCTGGGTTCATTGCATATCCCGGTACACCGCCGGAGGCATCCATATAGAGTCATACTTTGTTCTAGTATCGAGTTGTAAATCATTGAGTTGTAAATAAATAGAAGTGTGATGATCATCATTTTCTAGAGCATTGTCCCAAGTGAGGAATAAAAGAAAGAAAGGCCATAAAAAAGAGAAGGCATGAAATAAATGAGGGAAAAAGAGAGAAGGGACAATGCTACTATCCTTTGCCACACTTGTGCTTCAAAGTAGCACCATAATCTTCATGATAGAGAGTCTCTTGTTTTGTCACTTTCATATACTAGTGGGAATTTTTCATTATAGAACTTGGCTTGTATATTCCAACAATGGGCCTCCTCAAGTTCCCTAGGTCTTCATGAGCAAGCAAGTTGGATGCACACCCACTTAGTTTCTTTTGTTGAGCTTTCATACATTTATAGCTCTAGTGCATCCGTTGCATGGCAATCCCTACTCCTCGCATTAACATCAATCGATCGGCATCTCCATAGCCAATTGATTAGCCTCACTGATGTGAGACCTTCTCCTTTTTTGTCTTCTCCACATAACCCCCATCATCATATTCTATTCCACCCATAGTGCTATGTCCATGGCTCGCGCTCATATATTGCGTGAAAGTTTATAGGTTTGAGATTACTAAAGTATGAAACAATTGCTTGCCTTGTCATCGGGGTTGTGCATGATGAGAGCATTCTTGTGTGATGAAAATGGAGCATGACTAAACTATACGATTTTGTAGGGATGAACTTTCTTTGGCCATGTTATTTTGAGAGGACATAATTGCTTAGTTAGTATGCTTGAAGTATTATCATTTTTATGTCAATATGAACTTTTATCTTGAATCTTTCGGATCTGAATATTCATACCACAATTAAGAAAAATTACATTGAAATTATGCCAAGTAGGACTCCGCATCAAAAATTATCTTTTTTATCATTTACCTACTCGAGGACGAGCATGAATTAAGCTTGGGGATGCCTGATACGTCTCCAACGTATCTATATTTTTATTGCTCCATGCTATATTATCTACTGTTTTGGACAATATTGATCTTTATTATCCACTTTTATATTATTTTTGGGACCAACCTATTAACCGGAGGCCCAGCCCAGAATTGTTGTTTTTGCCTATTTCAGAGTTTCGCAGAAAAGGAATATCAAACGGATTCCAAACGGAATGAAACCTTCGGGAACGTGATTTTTAGGAAGATTATGATCCGGGAGACTTGGACCCTACGTCAAGAAAGAAAGGAGGAAGCCACGAGGTAGGGGGCGCGCCCACCCCCCAGGGCACGCCCTCCACCCTCGTGGGCCCCCTGTTGCTCCACCGACGTACTCCTTCCTCCTATATATACCTACGTACTCCCAAACGATCAGATACGGAGCCAAAAACCTAATTCCACCGCCGCAACCTTCTGTACCCACAAGATCCCATCTTGGGGCCTGTTTCGTAGCTCCGCTGGAGGGAGCATCCCTCACGGAGGGCTTCTACATCATCACCATAGCCTCTTTGATGAAGTGTGAGTAGTTTACCTCAGACCTTCGGGTCCATAGTTAGTAGCTAGATGGCTTCTTCTCTCTTTTTGGATCTCAATACAATGTTCTCCCCCTCTCTCATGGAGATCTATTCGATATAATCTTCTTTTTTGCAGTGTGTTTGTTGAGACCGATGAATTGTGGGTTTATGATCAAGATTATCTATGAACAATATTTGAATCTTCTCTGAATTCTTTTATGTATGATTGGTTATCTTTGCAAGTCTCTTCGAAATATCAATTTAGTTTGGCCTACTAGATTGATCTTTCTTGCAATGGGAGAAGTGCTTAGCTTTGGGTTCAATCTTGCGGTGTCCTTTCCCAGTGACAGTAGGGGCAGCAAGGCACGTATTGTATTGTTGCCATCGAGGATAACAAGATGGGGTTCTTATCATATTGCATGAATTTATCCCTCTACATCATGTCATCTTGCTTAAGGCGTTACTCTTTTTTCATGAACTTAATACTCTAGATGCATGATGGATAGCGGTCGATGAGTGGAGTAATAGTAGTAGAAGCAGGCAGGAGTCGGTCTACTTGTCTCGGACGTGATGCCTATATGCATGATCATACCTAGATATTCTCAAAGCTATGCTTAATTCTGTCGATTGCTCGACAGTAATTCGTTCACCCACCGTAAAATATTTATGCTCTTGAGAGAATCCACTAGTGAAACCTATGGCCCCCGGGTCTATCTTCATCATATTAATCTTCCAACACTTAGTTATTTCCTTTGCTTTTTTACTTTGCTTTTATTTTACTTTGCATCTTTATCACAAAAATACCAAAAATATTATCCTATCATATCTATCAGATCTCACTCTCGTAAGTGACCGTGAAGGGATTGACAACCCCTTATCGCGTTGGTTGCGAGGAGTTATTTACTTTGTGTAGGTACGAGGGACTAGCGCGTAGCCCCCTAATGGATTGATACCTTGGTTCTCAAAAACTGAGGGAAATACTTACGCTACTGTGCTGCATCATCCTTTCCTCTTCAAGGAAATCCAACGCAGTGCTCAAGAGGTAGCAATGATTCATCCCATTATGATTAAACTTGTTTGCAATGACAATTAGAGATTATAGTTTCTCATGCCATGCATAAGTAGCTGGGAGTGGATAATGATTTATCTTGGATATCAACATTGCGCTAGAATGATTGTGATATAGTATGCTGATATCGTATCCTCCTCTGAATGTTCGAGTGGCTTGACTTGGCACATGTTCATGCATGTAGTTGAACCAAAACCAACATAGCCTCTATGATATTTATGTTCATGGTATTCATATCCTACTCATGCTAGTGTCCAATGTTACTTATGCATGTTTATGACCGTTGTTGCTCTCTAGCTGGCCGCTTCTCAATCTAATTGCTAGCCTTTGCCTGTACTAAGTGGGAATTCTACTTGTACATCAAAAACCTTGAACCCAAAAGTTATTCCAGATGAGTTCACCGTACCTACCTATATGCGTATTACCCTGTCGTCCTAATTAAATTTCCATGTGCCACCTCTAAAAACTTCTAAATAAATATCCTTTTTGTGTGCCTGGATCGTTCATGGAATGACAGGAGGTGGTCGGTATCTTCCATGCTAAGCAGGATATTCTCAGGTCGGGTGTTTATTCATTTGCCATCGCACGAGAAAAGGGCGGTAATAGGGATGCCCATTCCCAAACTGCAAACAGAAAAAGCTTACAAATAATCAAACAAAAACTCCCAATGGAGTTAAAACCTTTACTTTTATCGCTTGGGAACCGCCACTAGCATGATTAGCATGGAAGATATTGATAACTGATAGTCGTGAAGTAAATGAGAAGGGTGCATGTCTCAATATATCATTTTCCTCTGTTTTAAAAACTTGAGCTCTGGCACCTCTGCAAATTACTTCTTCCCTCTGCGAAGGGACTATCTATTTACTTTTCTGTTGTGTCATCACCTTCTAAAACAAGTGCTAGAACCTGATACACAGTTGTCATGACTTATGCATTGTGTGTACCTAATGTTGGGTGCATCAATACTGGATCTTTTCTACCATGAATTACAATGTTTACTCGCTGCTTGAACTTTGGAGGTGCTGTGCATTTATGTTTTCCGGTCTCAGAAAGGGCTGGCGAGATACCACTGTTGTCATATTATATCATGGTTGTTTTGACAATGTGTTGCCGTTTGAGATATCTTATTATTGCTCGCTAGCTGATTATGTCATTGATATGAGTCATTTAATATTTTAGAGTTATTGTCGGCATGGTCAGTTACAATGTTGGCTAAAAACCTGGGTACTATTTAAGCTTATTTATGCAAACAAGAGCAGAAGAGTTCATAAAAGTTTTTCTTTTTCATTTCAGATTATCAACTGAATTTCTTGTGGACAAGCAAAGGTTTAAGCTTTGGAGAGTTGATACGTCTCCAATGTATCTACTTTTCCTAATGCTTTTCCTCTTGTTTTGGACTCTAATTTGCATGATTTGAATGAAACTAACCCCGGACTGACGTTGTTTTTAGCAGAACTACCATGGTGTTGTTTTTGTGCAGAAATAAAAGTTCTCGGAATGGAACGAAACTTTGCGAGGAATTTTTATATAATAAATAAGAAAATCTGGAGCGAAGACCTACCGGAGAGGGGCACCTGGGTGGGCACAACCCACCAGGGCGTGCCCCCCTCTCCTAGCGCGCCCAGGTGGGCTGTCCCCACCTGGTGGCCCCGCAGACCCTGAAACCGACGCTATAAAATCACATTATTCTAGAAACAAATCAGGGAGAAAGAATTATTGCGATCCACGAGACGGAGCCGACGTCACTACTACCTCTTGAGCATGTGTTGGTTTTCCCTTGAAGAGGAAAGGGTGATGCAACAAAGTAGCATAAGTATTTCCCTTATTTTTGAGAGCCAAGGTATCAATCCAGTAGGAGACAACGCACAAGTCACCTAGTACCTGCACAAACAATCAAGAACCTTGCAACCAACGTGATAAAGGGGTTGTCAATCCCTTCACGGTCACTCACAAAAGTGAGATCTAATAAAGATAGTAAAGTAAATATTTTTGGTATTTTTGTTGTATAGATTGGAAAGTAAAAATTGCAAAATAGTAAACGAGATGTGATGTAAATAAAAGAGATGAAATATAATAAGAAAGAGACTCCGGGGCCATAGGTTTCACTAGTGGCTTCTCTCAAGATAACATGTATTACGGTGGGTGAACAAATTACTGCGGAGCAATTGATATAAAATCGCATAGTTATGAAGATATCTAAGGCAATGAGCATTAATATAGGCATCACGTCTGTGTCAAGTAGACCGAAACGATTCTGCATCTACTACTATTACTCCACACATCGACCGCTATCCAGCATGCATCTAGAGTATTAAGTTCATAAGAACAGAGTAACACATTAAGCAAGATGACATGATGTAGAGGGATAAACTCAAGCAATATGATATAAACCCCATCTTTTTATCCTCGATGGCAACAATACAATACGTGCCTTGCTGCCCCTACTATCACTGGGAAAGGACACCGCAGATTGAACCCAAAGCTAAGCACCTCTCCCAATGCAAGAAAGATCAATCTAGTAGGCCAAACTAAACTGATAATTCGAAGAGACTTGCAAAGATTTCAAATCATGAATATAAGAATTCAGAGAAGAACCAAATAATATTCATAGATAATCTTGTTCATAAATCCACAATTCATCGGATCTCGGCAAACACACCGCAAAAGAGTATTACATTGAATAGATCTCCAAGAACATCGAGGAGAACTTTGTATTGAGAATCAAAGAGAGAGAAGCAGCCATCTAGCTAATAACTATGGACCCGAAGGTCTGTGGTAAACTACTCACGCTTCATCCCTCCGATATCGATTCCCCCTCCGGCAGATCGCCGGAAAAGGCCCCAAGATGGGATCTTACGGGTACAGAAGGTTGCGGCGGTGGAAAAGTGGTTTCGTGGCTCTCTCTGATGTTTCTAGGGTATAAGAGTATATATAGGCGAAAGAAGTACGTCGGTGGAGCTACGAGGGGCTAACGAGGGTGGGGGGCGCGCCCTCCTGCCTCGTGGCCGTCTCGTGGAGTTCCAGACTTCAACTCCAAGTCTTCTGGATTGCTTTCGGTCCAAGAAAGATCATCGCGAAGGTTTCATTCCGTTTGGTGTTCCTTTTCTGAGAAACTCTAAAATAGGCAAATAAACAAAAACTGGCACTGGGCCTCCGGTTAATAGGTTAGTCCCAAAAATAATATAAAAGAGCATATTAAAGCCCATTAAACATCCAAAACAGATAATATAATAACATGGAACAATCAAAATTATAGATACGTTGGAGACGCATCAAGCATCCCCAAGCTTAATTCCTGCTCGCCCTCGAGTAGGTAAACGATAAAAACAGAATTTTTTATGTGGAATGCTACCTATCATAATTATCAATGTAATTTTATTTATTGTGGCATGAATGTTCAGATCCGAAAGATTCAAAACAAAAGTTTAATATTGACATAAAAATAATAATACTTCAAGCATACTAATAAAGCAATCATGTCTTCTCAAATTAACATGGCCAAAGAAAGCTATCCCTACAAAATCATATAGTCTGGCTATGCTCTATCTTCATCACACAAAAGATTTAAATCATGCACAACCCCCATGAGAAGCCAAGCAATTGTTTCATACTTTTGATTTTCTCAAACTTTTTCAATCTTCACGCAATACATGAGCATGAGCCATGGACATGGCACTATAGGTGGAATAGAATCGTGGTTGTGGAGAAGACAAAAAAGGAGAAGATAGTCTCACATTAACTAGGCATATCGATGGCTATGGAGATGCCCATCAATAGATATCAATGTGAGTGAGTAGGGATTGCCATGCAATGGATGCACTAGAGCTATAAGTGTATGAAAGCTCAAAAAGAAACTAAGTGGGTGTGCATCCAACTCGCTTGCTCACAAAGACCTAGGGAACTTTGAGGAAGCCCATCATTGGAATATACAAGCCAAGTTCTATAATTAAAGATTCCCACTAGTATATGAAAGTGACAACATAGGAGACTCTCTATCATGAAGATCATGGTGCTACTTTAAAGCACAAGTGTGGAAAAAGGATAGTAGCATTGCCCCTTCTCACTTTTTCTCTCATTTTTATTATTATTATTTGGGCCTTTTCTCCTCTCTCTTTTTATGGCCTCTTTATTTATTTATTTATTATTTTTCGTCCGGAGTCTCATCCCGACTTGTGGGGGAATCATAGTCTCCATCATCCTTTCCTCACATGGGACAATGCTCTAATAATGAAGATCATCACACTTTTATTTACTTACAACTCAAGAATTACAACTCAATACTTAGAACAAAATATGACTCTATGTGAATGCCTCCGGCGGTGTACCGGGATGTGCAATGAATCAAGAGTGACATGTATGAAAAAATTATGAAGGTGGCTTTGCCACAAATACGATGTCAACTACATGATCATGCAAATCAATATCACAATGATGAAGCATGTTATAATAAACGGAACGGTGGAAAGTTGCATGGAAATATATCTCGGAATGGCTATGGAAATGCCATAATAGGTAGGTATGGTGGTTGTTTTGAGGAAGGTAATGGTGGGTGTTATGGTACCGGCGAAAGTTGTGCGGTACTAGAGAGGCTAGCAACGGTGGAAGCGTGAGAGTGCGTATAATCCATGGACTCAACATTAGTCATAAAGAACTCACATACTTATTGCAAAAATCTATTAGTTATTGAAACAAAGTACTACGCGCATGCTCCTAGGGGGGTAGATTGGTAGGAAAATACCATCGCTCGTCCCTGACCGCCACTCATAAGGAAGACAATCAAAAAAATAAATCATGCTCCAACTTCATCACATAACGGTTCACCATACGTGCATGCTACAGGAATCACAAACTTTAACACAAGTATCTCTCAAATTCACAACTACTCAACTAGCATGACTCTAATATCACCATCTTCATATATCAAAACAATCATAAGGAATCAAACTTCTCATAGTATTCAATGCACTTTATATGAAAGTTTTTATTATACCCATCTTGGATGCCCATCGTATTAGGACTAATTTTATAGCAAAAGAAAATTACCATGCTGTTCTAAAAGTCTATCAAAATAATATATGTGAAGCATGAGAGATCAATAATTTCTATAAAATAAAACCATCATCGTGCTCTAAAAAGATATAAGTGAAGCACTAGAGCAAAATTATCTAGCTCAAAATATATAAGTGAAGCACATAGAGTATTCTAATAAATTCTGATTCATGTGTGTCTCTCCCAAAAGGTGTGTATAGCAAGGATGATTGTGGTAAACTAAAAAGCAAAGACTCAAATCATACAATACGCTCCATGCAAAATGCATATCATGTGGTGAATAAAAATATAGCCTCAAGTAAAGGTACCGATAAACGAAGACGAAAGAGGGGATGCCTTTCGGGGCATCCCCAAGCTTAGGCTTTTGGTTGTCCTAGAATTTACCTTGGGGTGCCTTGGGCATCCCCAAGTTTAGGCTCTTGCCACTCTGTAACATCCCAAATTTTTAATTTGGCATGTTATACATAGGTCATCCATGCATATCATATTTTATTGCATTTTCATTTGCAATCCTCGAAATCCTAAGCAACTCAAGGACCCTCGGAGAGAGTTGGGGATTTTCCGATTTTCATATTTGAATTTTATCAAATAATGAAGACGAGGATTTTGGATTTTATTATTTTTCTCTCCGGAAAATATTTCATGTTTAAATAATAAATGAGAGGAGATAATATGACTTCTCCAAAAATAATTGAAATATCGGAGGAAAATGTTAAAATCATTATTTGGATTTTATTTTATTTATTTGGAATTTTATTTGCCCTAGAGAAAAAATTGCATGATTTAAAAATTGCATTTTAGGGGCCAAGAAAAGTTCATCTTGTTCTAAATATTTTATTTAGATGGAGAAAACTTGTTTTGGTATTTTAGATTTTTATTTATTTTTCTAGGAATTTTATAAATTCTGGTGAACGTTTAAAAAGGACCAGCCCGATCGGGCCAAGGGCCACCCAAGGCCCAGCCCGGCCTTGAAAGCCGCCGCCTTCCTTCGTCGCCGCCAAGCGTCTCACCCAGACGCCGCGCCCGCCGCCGCCTTGCCCCTTCCCAAGTCGGACACCCCCAACCTATATAGCCACCGCCCCCCCTCTAAACCACCACCGCCACCACCGCCCCGGGCCGGAGCCGCCCCAAGCCCGAGCCGCCGCCGCCTTTAGCCGCCGCCACTACCGCCGCCTCCCGCACCCGCCGCCACCCGCGCCCGCCGAGCCCAGCTGAGCCGCCCGCCCGCCGGACGACCTCGCCGGAGGTAGCCCCTCGTCGCCGGTTTTTTTTGAAAACCCTTCGGTTTTTTTAAAAAAATAACCCTAGCCCGTTTTTTTATATAAATCGGTTTTATTTCTCCGGTTTATTTGTTTTGCGAGCGTTCGCTCATTCGTTCGTTTTTTCGAACGTGTTCGTCGTTTAGTTTCTGCTAACGAACGTTCGTTCGTTTAGCCGTTCGTCGTTTTCTTTTATCAGATTTATTCCGCGATTTTTCCAATCGCGATTTCTGATCCGATGTTCGAATTAGTATAACTTTTCGCTCGTTTATCGGAATCAGGCGATTCAAGCGCCTGGAGTTTCATCCCGAAACCCTCTTTCCGAATAGCCAACTCAAACAAGTTTTTGCCTCTGTAAAATTTGACCCTAGTTCAGATTAGTAAACGGATCTTGTTTCTTTCGCCGTTTGAGTTTCGTTGCTCTGTTTGGTTTGATTTTTATTGTGAACCGGAGTTCTTAAGTTGAACTCTCCGGTCAACCTCTTTTAGTTGAAGTTTCGTTTGTGCATCTTTGCTTGTTGCTTATGTATGTATTGTTTGCTTGCGATAGAATTCCCGGAGTGCGAAGCGTGTTACTACGAGTCTATAGGATTCACGGATCGTCATCAAGGCAAGTAACACTTGATCATATTTCCTTTCATACCCAGTTTTTATGCATTAGTTCAACCCTCAAACATTGCATGGTTAGGATGCCATTAATTTGTGGGTTGGGAAGTAGATGATGAGGTAGGAACCTATTGCCCTGTTACTATCAAACCCTTGGGAGTTACTTCTACGTGTTGCTTATATTACTATGCTATGCTCGTAGACGTGGTTTGGGTTTGAGAGATATTCATGACAGATGTGAGATTGTTAATTAATGGTTTACTTTAAGGTGTCAACTTAAATACACATCTGGGTGGATTGAGGCACCTGGGGAACCCAGTGTTGTCTGTTTTATTTTGGAAATCCGGCACCGTGTGATCTTCCTATGGACCGCCACCAGGCTCAAAGGGAACTGAGATTATTCATGCTAGAAACTTCCGTGTGCAGCCACAAGCTATTATGGGCTCTAGCATAGTTGAGTAAGTTACGTGAAGCTCTTGAAGAGGTAGATCAGCAGTAGTGGGTTTTGTAGGTTTGGTATGGTCTACCCGAGTAGAGAGTTAATGTTTACGAAAGATCGTGTCTCGGTCATCCGTTTCTCAAACACCATGTAGTGCGAGAAATCAACGGAGGCGATCGAGTCTTGTGGGGAAAAGTGTGTAAACCTCTGCAGAGTGTACAATCTAATCATGGTTAGCCGTGTCCCCGGTTATGGACAATTCTGAGTATCTAGTACTTGAGTAATTACATGTATCTCATCATCTAAATTAATATTGTCGGGTTGTTAATTACTTTAATTGGGATTGAGTTGGGGTTATACCTTCTCAATGATGTTTCAACCACCATGATAGTTAAATTAAAATTTATTCCTTTGATGTAGGGAAAATTGGCTTTCCATAAATGTAACCGTCAGAGAGCTTTCCACCAACCAAACATGCATGTAGTGTTAGCATTATTCTGTTATTGCTCTATTGTGTTACATTGCCAGCATATTCCATGTGCTGACCCGTTCTCGGGCTGCAACGTATTATGTTGCAGACTTTTCAGACGAGGAGTAAGGTCCGATAGGTCGTTGCCGTGCAGCTCAGCTATGCCGTTGGAGTTGATGGACTCACTTTATCTTCCAAGCCTTCCGATGTTATCGTATTAGATGGCCTTAAGCCATATTATTGTAATAAGTTCTCTTTTGAGACATTCGATGTAATAAGGGTGTGATTGCTACTCTGTTATAAATCCTTTGAGTACTGCGTGTATCAGCATTACCGATCCAGGGATGACACGGAAGCACAGAGACTTGACCATCTGAGGTCGGTTCGCTACAAGATGGTATCAAAGCACACACTGAGTGTAGGACACGACCACTAAGATAAAACCATAGGTCACTCTTCTCTACTCATTTCTGACTCCTCTCCATTTTCCACTCTTTAGGATGACGGAGATGAAGTACAAGTTTGCACAACCAGATGAAGACACACCTTTTGGACGTCACTTGAAGGAAGTCACTAGGTACCTGAATATTGGAATACCAAGCTTCACCGGGACGTACAACGCCACTTTACCAGAAGAAGAGTGCTGGAAGATTCAAGCACTAGTTCCCGGAAGGACGTTTGCGCCAATCACGGAGCCCATAGTGTGTGTTTTCAATGCACCAACATGGAGTTTGGGAAAGAGTATGGCAGCTCACCTTACCATGGGACGCATTGGTGAAGTCTACAATAGGGAGCTTAAAGACACCATATATCAAATATGTGGGCGCCGAGACGAGCAATGGGAAGTAATCAGCACCAAGAAGGCTAGATCCATTGCAGCTTACATCCAGGAGTTAAACTAGCACATTCGACGGCAGGAGAACCAGATGTGCACAGACATGATGGATTTGAAGAAGGCAAAAAATAGGATCATCGAGCTGGAGGAAGAACTCAAGTTTACACGCGATGGATATGAGGAAGAAATCAAGACCCTACTGGAGAAGAATGACGACCTAGTCAAGAAGATCGGAGTCTTCATGGGAGGACCAGCACCGGAAGAAGAGGAAGAAGATCCCACTTGTCCGGACAACTACATCATCATCGACGACACCGACTCTGATCCAAGTGATGATGACTATGAAGACGAAGCTGGAGCAGACATCATGGTGTCTTCCACCGATCAAAATTTCTAGATGACCACCATATAATAGTAGTATTTTCCCCCATGTAACTAGTAGTACTTGAGCACTTATGCGATAGTCCTAGACCGTTTTGTATGCCCTTGCTTGATTGAATGAATGTGTGTGTTTGCCTCATGTGCATATGGGTAGTGTTTTCTCGCTAGACCTCTTTCTATTCTAATCTCTTCCATCTAAACCCTCAGATGCCTCCGAGACGTGACCCCGGTTTTGTTTTCCCATCGGAGCTCACCCAGTTGATCCAGCAACAGCATGCCTTGATGCAGTTGCTAGTTCAGAATCAGGGCAAAAACAACAACAACAACAACAATAACCTGCCGCCAGTGGACAATTTAGCCCGTTTCCTGAGGCTACAATCGCCGGTGTTTTCTAGTAGCACCGAGCCAATAGTTGCTGATGATTGGCTACGCCGTATTGGAAGGGAGTTAATGTAACGCCCCGGATTCGATGCGCCAGGTGTCTGCCAGTGTTTCACCGTCGTTGCCATGTCATGTGCTTGCGTTTTGCACTTTGCCATGTCATCATATACATTTCATATCATGTCATCATGTGCATCGCATTGGCATACGTGTTTGTCTCATGCATCCGAGCATTTTCCCCGTTGTCCGTTTTGCAATCCGGCACTCCTATGTCTCCCGGCGCCCCCTTTTACCTATTTTCGTGTGCGGGTGTTAAACTTTCTCGGAATGGCCCGAGGTTTGTCAAGCGGCCTTGGTATAGCACCGGTAGACCGCATGTCAAGTTTCGTGCCATTTGGAGGTCGTTTGGTACTCCAACGGTTAACCGGGTAACCGCAAAGCCTCTTTGGTGTGCAGCCCAACACCCCTTTCAAAGTGGCCCAAAACCCACCAAACTCCCCTCCATGTTCTCGGTCGTTCGATCACGATCGCGTGGCGGAAAACCGCACCTCATTTGGACTCTCCTAGCTCCCTCTACCTATAAAACTAGACCTCACCCGAAATTTTCGGGTCATTCTACCCTAACCCTAGCAAAATCGCCCTCCGCCGCCGCCGGACACGTCCGATCTGGACCGGACGCGTCCGCCCGCCGCCTGCAGCCAATCGGCACGCAGCGCACGCGTGCCGACGCCGTCCCTCCGCCGCCGCAGCCCGCGGAGCCCATCCGGGCCAGCAGCCCATCCCACTCACTTCCGCCGCCCGCCCGTAGCGCCGCCGCCCGCCTCCAGCGGCTCCGCCGCCGGCGACCCGCCGCCCTCGCCGGCCGACTCCGCCGCCGTGTCCGCCGCCTCTGCCGGCCCGCCCGTCGCCGCCCCCCTCACATGGCGGCCTCGCCGCCCGGCGCCGCAGCCCTCGTCGCCGGAGCCTGCCGGCGACCCGCCGCCCTCGCCGGCCGCTCCTCCGGCCGCGCCGCTCCCTCCGGCCTTCCTCGCCCCGCCGTCTGCCGCGCCTCCCGCCGCCGCCCTCGCCCGGCCGCCCGGCCCTCGCCCGACCTGCCCGCCCGGCGCCGCATCCGCCACCTTCTTCTTCTTCCCCGACGAACCTCGGACCCCGCCGCGCCTCCGTTGACTTCTCCCCGAGGTCCAATTCCACTAAGTCCCCGTGCCTGTAGATATTTTGTTGCATTTTTGTTGCATCATAACTCTCTGCATATAGCTCCGTTTCGTGCGTATAATATGTCAAAATGTTCGCCTCGAAGAGTAGATCATTTCATCTCATTGCATCATTTTCATTTGAGCTCATCTTGATGCCCTAAATGCTGTTAGAAGAGTGCTATGTGATGTTAGTTTCAGATTCTTATCAGAACATGCACTTTTGTCATTTTTGCCATGATTGATGTGTGCACCCTATGAATTTGAGTCCTACATGTGTTTTGCAATATGCCATGCCATCTTTTCAGGGGTGTATGCCATGTATTTTTGTGATCTATGTGGTGACTAGCACAATCATGCAAACTAGGCTTCCTGATGTTGCTGATTTCAGCCCTGTTTTGCTGATATTTTTAAGCCATGTAAACTTGATGCTACAGAGAGATCCATGCATATTTTGAGATACTTCAGTAAGGATGTTTTGTTATACATGTCTTTCTCTATCCATCCATGCCCTTGTTTGCAATTATGGAGTGCCATAGCTTGAGTCAATCGAGCTCTACTTTTGCTATAAAATGTTCCTGGCAGATTGTTTACAGGTTATTCAATTTTGCCAAGGTTGTTGTAGTTGATCCAAGTATGTTATGATGTTGTTATTGCCATGTATAGCTTCTATTCCATGTCTTATTACTGTTGATTGCCTTGCCATGCCATGTATTGCTCTGTGGTGAGTGGTTCAAGCTCACCAACATGCCTACTTATTGTTGTTTCTGCCATGTATGAATCTGTAATATAACTTGCCATGTTTACATGGGTGCCATCATATTTTCTGATCCTTTTTGGCTCATGGTCAGTAAAGGACTTTTGTTCTATGCTTTGAGTAGATTCATGCCATGCCTTTGTTTGCCATGATAAGTTTCTGTAACATGTTGTTTGATAGCTCTAAACATTGCAACCTGATGTTATTTCTGCCAATGCCTGAAACGGTTATTATTTGCAATTTTGCCATGTCATTTTGAGCATGTTCTAGTGATTTCTGGAGATAGCTCAGTGTTCATGTTTTGTCATACTTTACCTGTACATCATGCCCATGCCTTTTGTTTTCTTGTTGAGGTCCTGTAGCATGTTGTTTTGGTGCTTGCAATGTGCCTAGTTGCTGTTTTGGACAGATTGTTGCTATGACTTGTATAGGGTGTATGTGTTGAACCGTTGCTCCGTTTTGAGTGTGCTCTATATGAAACTTGCTTGTTTTTGCATGTAGCTTCATATTATCATGTTGCATCCTTGTTTTGAGGTGTTTGCTTGATGTTTGTATGCATTTTGCATCAATGCCATGTTTATCTTGTTTTGCTCATATCTTCTAGGCCGTAGCTCCGAATTAAATGAACTTTATATGTAACTTGACTAGAATTTCGTGTAGATCATCGTGGTGAATCTTAACTTGCTGTTTAACCACTTGAACATAAGGTTTATTCAGATCTGGACCAATTTCGAAATTTGCATATGAGGACTTACCGGAATTGTTATATGTTGTTCCCGGCCTCATTTAAACTTGCTTTGATGTGTTGCTCTTGTTTGCATCATCTCTTGCCATGAGTAGATTCATGTAGCTTTGTCATGCATCATGCTTGTTGTGCATCATGCCATGTTCATGTGTGGTGTGTTTACTATGTTGTGTGCTTCTTCTTGTTAGTTCCTGTTTCGTTGCGATCGTGAGGATTCGTTCGTCTACGCTTGGTTCGGCTTCTTCCGTTCGTCTTCTTCATGGACTCGTTCTTCTTCCTTGCGGGATTTCAGGCAAGATGACCGCTACCCTGGATCTCACTACTATCATTGCTATGCTAGTTGCTTCGTTCTATCGCTATGCTGCGCTACCTATTACCGGTTTATCAAGCCATCCCAAATTGCCATGTCAGACTCTAACCATTGTCACCCTTCCTAGCAAACCATTGTTTGGCTATGTTACCGCTTTGCTCAGCCCCTCTTATAGCGTTGTTAGTTGCAGGTGAAGATGAAGTTTGTTCCTTGTTGGAACATGGAGATGTTGTTCCTTGTTGGAACATGTTTACTTGTTGGGATATCACAATATATCTTATTTAATTAATGCATCTATATACTTGGTAAAGGGTGGAAGGCTCAGCCTTATGCAGGTGTTTTGTTCCACTCTTGCCGCCCTAGTTTCCGTCATATCGGTATTATGTTCCCGGATTTCGCGTCCCTAACGCGGTCGGGTGATTATGGGACCCCTTGACAGTTCGCTTTGAATAAGACTTTTCCAAAGAAGGCCCAACATTGGTTTTACCATTTGCCTCACCTATGCCCTTTTCCCTTGGGTTTCGGAGCCCGAGGGTCATCTTTATTTTAGCCCCGGGCGCTTCTCCTTCGAGTGCTGGTCCAAACCGAAGCGATGTCCGGCGCCTCGGCAATCGGGGTTTATGCCAACCCGACGTCTGGCTCATCCGGTGTGCCACGAGACCGAGATATGTGCAGCTCCTATCAGGATTTGTCGGTACATCCGGCGGCTTTGCTGGTCTTGTTTTATTCTTGTCGAAATGTCTTGTAGCCGGATTCCGAGACTGATCGGGTCTTCCGGGAGAAGGAATATCCTTCATTGATCGCGAGAGCTTATCATGGGCTAAGTTGGGACACCCTGCAGGGTTTGAACTTTCAAAGCCGTGCCCGCGGTTATGTGGCAGATGGGAATTTGTTAATATCCGGTTGTAGTAAACTTGAAGCAAACTCTTCTAAAATACACCAACCGTAGCGTAACGTGAGTGTCTCTTTTCGGGGTTGATCGAGAGGAGAACACGGTTTCTGGGTTATGTTTGACGTAAGTAGGAGTTCAGGATCACTTCTTGATCATTACTAGTTGACGACCGTTCCTTTGTTTCTCTTCTCGCTCTCATTTGCGTATGTTAGCCACCATACATGCTTAGTCGCTGCTGCAACCTCACCACTTTACCCCTTCCTTTTTCCTTTAAGTTTTGCTAGTCTTGATTCCCATGGTAATGGGATTGCTGAGTCCTCATGGCTCACAGATTACTACACCACCAGTTGCAGGTACAGGTTTGCGATGATCATGACGTGAGCGCGATGTTTGCTTGTATTGGAGTTCTTCTTCTGCTCCTTCTTCGATCAGGGGATAGGTTCCAGGTCGGCAGCCTGGGCTAGCAGGGTGGATATCGTTTGAGCTTCTGTTTATGTTTCATCCGTAGTCGGATGTTGATCTCTTGTATATGATGTTGATGTATTCTTGTGGCATTGTATGCCTTAGGTATGTATCCCCACTATTATGTAATGTTGATGTAATGATATCCACCTTGCAAAAGCATCTCAATATGCGGGTCTATCCTTGGTGGGACCGTCGAGTTCCTTTTGGATAGGGTCGCATATTGGGCGTGACAGTTAACCACCGCAGGATGCACGGATGCTGAAAGGGTGCGCTTTGCCGCACATCAATTGGATGGACCAACAGCCGCATGGTGGGATAATTACACGACTACTTTTCCTATAGCCAATGTCACTTGGGACCAGTTCCAACAAGCTTTTCGCACGCCCATGTTTCAACCGGAGCCATGCAGATAAAGAAGCGTGAGTTTCACAACTTACGCTAGGGGAACCGTCTTGTGGCCCGATGACGTGGATGAGTTTAGCAAGTTATCACGCTATGCCCACGATGATGTGGCCACAGATGCATGAAGCAAGAGAAGTTTATGGAAGGGCTGAATGATGAGATGAGTATGCAGTTGATGGTGGCAACTTTCAACAACTACCGAGTTGGTAGATAAGGCCCTAATGATTGAAGGAAGCAACAACAGATTGAGAAGCGTAAAAGGAAGTATGGACAAGGAAGTATAACTCAGAACTCACCGAAGCCTCGCTAACCCGAACTCGGGAGGACTTGTTCATAACCATGGAGGACATAACCATCTTTGGAGGAGGATCGCATAATCAAAATGGTGCGAAGAACGGAATGGGAATGGAGTCAACAATAATCAGAATCGCTCTAACCCAGCTACACCCGCCAAGAGGGACTTAAGCCAAGTTATTTGCTTCAAGTGCGGGAAGACAAGGCACTATGCTAATGACTGCCCTGAAGGAAATAATGGAAACGGAAATGGAAGCGCTGGGAAGAAGCCCAATCCATTCAACAAAGGACAAGTGAACCACGTTAACGTGGAGGAAGTTGAAGAGCAGCCGGACGCGGTAATAGGTAAGTTTTTGGTTCAGTCATTTACCGCTATTGTTCTTTTCTATACTGGTGCATCGCATTCATACATATCAAGGGGATTTGTGGAAAAGTTTAAGTTACCAACCCAAACCCTTAGGACCCCTCTTCTAGTGAGCTCGCCTGGAGCAGAGTACATGGCTAGCAGATGGTGCCCCCAGATACCCCTAATCATTGGCACGCATGTTTTTCCGTCTGACCTAATTATCTTGGAGTCGCAAGGATTGGATGTGATATTAGGTATGGACAGGATGTCAAAGTTTGGAGGAAGTATTGACTGTGCTATCAAGTCAATTTATCTTACCACCCCAGAGGGAAAAAGGATTAAGTATGTATCTAGGCATGTGCCTAGAAGGAGCCGGAAGAGTTATGCCAATATCCTTGAAAGCAAAGGATTGCCAAAGGAGTTAGTTGCAGAGATCATGGAACTTCGGTTGGTGATTGTTCCAAGAGGTTTTCTTGCAACAATGGAGGTTCAGTCGACGTTATTGAACAAGATTCGAGAAGCTCAGAAGGAGGACAAAGAGATTGCTGAGATAAGAGAGAAGATGGGCGAAGGAAAAGCCAAAGGTTTTCGCGAGGATGAGCACGATACCTTGTGGTTTGAGGACCGGATTTATGTGCCCAACAATTCGGAGATCAGGAAGTTAATACTTCAGGAGGCCCATGACCCACCATACTCGATTCACCCCGGGAACACCAAGATGTATTTGGATTTGAAGGAACGTTTCTGGTGGACTGGTATGAAGAAGGATATCGCCGAGTATGTAGCCGTTTGTGATGTATGTCAGAGAGTGAAGGCAGAGCATCAAAAGCCAGCAGGACTGTTGCAGCCTATGCCAATACCCGAATGGAAGTGGGACAAACTTGGCATTGACTTTATTACCAGATTACCCAGAACCAAGGCAGGATATGATTCAATATGGGTAGTTGTGGATCGTTTGACCAAAGTAGATCACTTCATCCCAGTGAAAACAACTTATACAAGTGCCAAGTTGGCCAAGATATATATGACCAGGATCGTATGTTTGCATGGAGTTCCGAGGAGCATCGTATCAGATAGAGGAACACAGTTTACTTCAAAGTTTTGGCATCAGCTACACCAGACTTTGGGTACCAGATTGGAGTTTAGTACCGTGTTCCACCCACAGAGGGATGGACAGACAGAGAGGGTCAACCAGATTCTGGAGGACATGTTGAGAGCCTGTGCGCTAGATTATGGATCTAGTTGGGATGACAATTTGCCGTACGCAGAGTTCTCATACAACAACAGCTACCAGGCCAGTTTGAAGATGGCACCGTTCGAAGCTCTGTATGGACGCAGATGTAGAACACCATTGATGTGGGATGAGGATGGAGATCGTCAGTTGTTTGGACCAGATTTGATCAAGGAATCAGAGGAGAAGGTTAAACTGATCAGAGACAGACTAAAGATTGCTCAGTCTAGACAGAAGAGTTACGCAGATTCAAAACACAAGGAAGTAACCTATGAAATTAGAGACAGAGCCTATCTGCGAGTATCACCCTTGAGGGTAAACGTTTTGGAGTAAAGGAAAGTTAGCCCCAAGATTTGTAGGACCGTATCGTGTTTTGGAGCGGATGGGAGAAGTTGCCTACAAGCTGGAGTTACTGAAGGATTGTCGGGAGTTCACGATGTGTTCCACGTATCACAGGTGAAGAAGTGCCACGCTGAGATGGCCGATATACCGTTAAAGGATACAAAGCCCCTAGAGGCGTCTGAGTTGGATAGTAATCGACTTATGAGGAGAAGCGGTAAAGATTCTTGATTTCGACGATCGAGTCACTCACAGCAAGGTTATCAAGTTTTTAAAGTTCGATTGGAGCCACCATACCGAGGAGGAACCCACACAGGGCGAGAAGATGATATTCGCAAGGACCATCCGCACCTATTTTCTAGTTAACCCGAATCTCGAGGGCGAGATTCATCTTAAGGGGGGTAGGTTTGTAACATCCCAACTTTTTAATTTGGCATGTTATACATAGGTCATCCATGCATATCATATTTTATTGCATTTTCGTTTGCAATCCTCGAAATCCTAAGCAACTCAAGGACCCTCAGACAGAGTTGGGGATTTTCCGATTTTCATATTTGAATTTTATCAAATAATGAAGACGAGGATTTTGGATTTTATAATTTTTCTCTCCGGAAAATATTTCATGTTTAAATAATAAATGAGAGGAGATAATATGACTTCTCCAAAAATAATTGAAATATCGGAGGAAAAATGTTAAAATAATTATTTGGATTTTATTTTATTTATTTGGAATTTTATTTGCCCTAGAGAAAATTTGCATGATTTAAAAATTGCATTTTAGGGGCCAAGAAAAGTTCATCTTGTTCTAAATATTTTATTTAGGCGGAGAAAACTTGTTTTGGTATTTTTAGATTTTATTTATTTTATAGGATTTTTATAAATTCTGGCGTAACGTTTAAAAAGGACCCCACTTGATCGGGCCAAGGGCCCACCAGCAGGCCGGCCCAACCGCCCGAGCAGCCGCCGCCTTCCGTCGTCGCCGCCGCGTCCGACCCGGACTCCGCCGCCCGCCTTGCCCCTTCCCAAGTCGGACACCCCAACCTATATATAGCCGCACCCCTCTAAACCACCACCGCCACCACCGCGCCCGGGCAGGAGCCATCCAGAGCCCGAGCCGCCCGCCGCCAGTCGCCGCCGCCGCCACCACCCACCCCCGCCACCCGCGCCCCTCGCCCGAGCTCACGGAGCCGCCCGCCCATTGGGCGACCTCGCGGAGGTAGCCCCTCGTCGCCGTTTTTTTTTGAAAACCCTTGGGTTTTTTTATAAAAAACCCTAGCCCGTTTTTTATATAAATCGGTTTTATTTCTCCGGTTTATTTGTTTTGCGAGCGTTCGCTCGTTCGTTCGTTTTTTCGAACGTGTTCATCATTTAGTTTCTGCTAACGAACGTTCGTTCGTTTAGCCGTTCGTCGTTTTCTTTTATCGGATTTATTCCGTGATTTTTCCAATCGCGATTTCTGATCCGATGTTCGAATTAGTATAACTTTTCGCTCGTTTATCGGAATCGGGCGATTCAAGCGCCTGGAGTTTCATCTCGAAACCCTCTTTCCGAATAGCCAACTCAAACGAGTTTTTGCCTCTGTAAAATTTGACCCTAGTTCAGATTAGTAAACAGATCTTGTTTCATTCGCCGTTTGAGTTTCGTTACTCCGTTTGGTTTGATTTTTCTTGTGAACCGGAGTTCTTAAGTTGAACTCTCCGGTCAACCTCTTGCAGTTGAAGTTTCGTTTGTGCATCTTTGCTTGTTGCTTATGTATGTATTGTTTGCTTGCGATAGAATTCCCGGAGTGCGAAGCGTGTTACTACGAGTCTCTAGTATTCACGGATCGTCGGCAAGGCAAGTAACACTTGATCATATTTCCTTTCATACCCAGTTTTTATGCATTAGTTCAACCCTCAAACATTGCATGGTTAGGATGTCATTAATTTGTGGGTTGGGAAGTAGATGATGAGGTAGGAACCTATTGCCCTGTTACTATCAAACCCTTGGGAGTTACTTCTACGTGTTGCTTATATTGCTATGCTATGCTCGTAGACGTGGTTTGGGTTTGAGAGATATTCATGACAGATGTGAGATTGTTAATTAATGGTTTACTTTAAGGTGGCAACTTAAATACACATCTGGGTGGATTGAGGCACCTGGGCAACCCAGTGTTGTCTGTTTTATTTTTGGAAATCCCGGGGTACCCGTGTGATCTTCCTATGGACCGCCACCCAGGCTCAAAGGGAACTGAGATTATTCATGCTAGAAACTTATGTGTGTAGCCACAAGCTATTATGGGCTCTAGCATAGTTGAGTAAGTTACGTGAAGCTCTTGAAGAGGTAGATCAGCAGGTAGTGGGTTTTGTAGGTTTGGTATGGTCTACCGGAGTAGAGAGTTAATGTTTCTGAAAGACTGTCTCGGTCATCCGTTTCTCAAACACCATGTAGTGCGAGAAATCAACGGAGGCGATCAAGTCTTGTGGGGAAAAGTGCGCAAACCTCTGCAGAGTGTACAATCTAATCATGGTTAGCCGTGTCCCCGGTTATGGACAATTCTAAGTATCTAGTACTTGAGTAATTACATGTATCTCATCACTCTAAATTAATATTGTCGGGTTGTTAATTACTTTAATTGGGATTGAGTTGGGGTTATACCTTCTCAATGATGTTTCAACCACCATGATAGTTAAATTAAAATTTATTCCTTTGATGTAGGGAAAAATTGGCTTTCCGCAAACTGTAACCGTAGAGCTTTCCACCAACCAAACATGCATGTAGTGTTAGCATTATTCTGTTATTGATCTATTGTGTTACATTGCCAGCATATTCCATGTGCTGACCCGTTCTCGGGCTGCAACGTATTATGTTGCAGACTTTTCAGACGAGGAGTAAGGTTCGATAGGTCATTGCCGTGCAGCTCAGCTATGCCGTTGGAGTTGATGGACTCACTTTATCTTCCAAGCCTTCCGTTGTTATCGTATTAGATGGCCTTAAGCCATATTATTGTAATAAGTTCTCTTTTGAGACATTCGATGTAATAAGGGTGTGATTGCTACTCTGTTATAAATCCTTCGAGTACTGTGTGTCAGCATTACCGATCCAGGGATGACACGGAAGCACAGAGACTTGACCATCTGAGGTCGGGTCGCTACACACTCCTTATTACAAAATCCATCAAATCTTTACCCAAGAACTTGAAAACTTCCCAACACAAAACTTCAACAGAAAATCTCATGAGCTCCGTCAGTATAAGAAAATAAACCACAACTTTAAGGTACTTTAATGAACTCATTATTTATTTATATTGGTGTTAAACCTACTGTATTCCAACTTCTCTATGGTTCATACCCCCCGATACTACTCATAGATTCATCAAAATAAGCAAACAACACACGAAAAACAGAATCTGTCAAAACAGAACAGTGTGTAGCAATATGATTTGTTCGAATACTTCTGGAACTCCAAAATTCTGAAAAACTAGAAAACCTGGATAATTTGTATATTGATCTTCTTCAAAACGAATTAGCATTTTATCACGTTCTGGTGAATTTTAATAATTATTTTCGTGAGCACAAAGTTTCTGTCTTTTTCAGCAAGATCAAACAACTATCACCCAAGAAGATCCTATTGGTTCTACTTGTCAGAAACACTAACTAAAACATAAAACCACATCTAAACAGAAGCTAGATGAATTATCTATTACTAAACAGGAGCAAAAATCAAAGAACAAAAAGGAAATTGGGTTGCCTCCCAACAAGCGCTATCGTTTAACGCCCCTAGCTAGGCATTGATAATTTTAATGATGCTCACATGAAAGATAGTAATTGAAACACAAAGAGAGGATCATAAAGTATGTGAAAACACATCTAAGTCTAACATACTTCCTATGCATAGGCATCTTATAGGCAAACAAATTATCAAGACAAGCAAAAACTAGCATATGCAAGGAAGAAGAAAGAAACAAAAGCAATCTCAACATGACGAGAGGTAATTTAGTAACATGAAAATTTCTACAACCATATTTTCCTCTCTCGTAATAATTACATGTAGGATCATAAGCAAATTCAACAATATAGCTATCACAAAACATATTCTTAACACGATCCACATGTATGCAAAGTTGACACTCTTCCAAAATAGTGGGATTAACATTAACTAAAGTCATGACCTCTCCAAACCCTCTTTTATCAAAAACTTCATAAGATTGAACATTCTCCAAATATGTGGGATCTAAAGTTGGCACTCTTCCAAACCCACTTTCAATATTATTTCAAACATTATTATCAATCTCATATTCATCATGGGGCTTAAATAAATTTTCAAGATCATAAGAAGAATCACCCCAATCATGATCATTGCAACAAGTAGTGGACATAGCAAAACTAGCATCCCCAAGCTTAGGGTTTTGCATGTTATTAGCACAATTGAAATTAATAGAATTTATAATAACATCATTGCAATCATGCTTTTTATTCAAAGATCTATCATGAATCACTTTATAAAGCACTTCATCACAATTTCCAGATTCACAGATTTCAAGCAAAACTCCATAAAGATAATCTAGTGCACTCAACTCAGTAGCAATAGGTTCATCATAATTGGATCTCTTAAAAAGATTAGCAAGTGGATGGGGATCCATAAACTCTTAGCAAGCGAAGATGCAAGCAAAAGGAAGGCACATGGTAACACAAGATTGAACGAAAGAAGGGCGAAGAAAAGGCAAAGGTTTTCAAAAATTGTTTTAGAAGTGGGGGAGAGGAAAACGAGAGGCGAATGACAAATAATGTAATGCGAGGGAGAAGAGTTTATGATGGGTACTTGGTATGTCTTGACTTGGTGTAGATCTCCCCGGCAACGGCGCCAGAAATCCTTCTTGCTACCTCTTGAGCATGCGTTGGTTTTCCCTTGAAGAGGAAAGGGTGATGCAGCAAAGTAGCGTAAGTATTTCCCTCAGTTTTGAGAACCAAGGTATGAATCCAGTAGGAGACAATACACAAGTCACCTAGTACCTGCATAAACAATCAAGAACCTTGCAACCAACGCGATAAAGGGGTTGTCAATCCCTTCACGGTCACTCACAAAAGTGAGATCTAATAAAGATAGTAAAGTAAATATTTTTGGTATTTTTGTTGTATAGATTGGAAAGTAAAGATTGCAAAATAGTAAACGAGATATGATGTAAATAAAAGAGATCCAATATAATTAGAAAGAGACACGGGGGCCATAGGTTTCACTAGTGGCTTCTCCCAAGGTAGCATGTATTACGGTGGGTGAACAAAATACTGCCGAGCAATTGATAGAAAAGCGCATAGTTATGAAGATATCTAAGGCAATGATCATGAATATAGGCATCACGTCCGTGTCAAGTAGACCGAAACGATTCTGCATCTACTACTATTACTCCACACATCGACCGTTATCCAGCATGCATCTAGAGTATTAAGTTCATAAGAACAGAGTAACGCATTAAGCAAGATGACATGATGTAGAGGGATAAACTCAAGCAATATGATATAAACCCCATCTTTTTATCCTCGATGGAAACAATACAATACGTGCCTTGCTGCCCCTACTGTCACTGGGAAAGGACACCGCAGATTGAACCCAAAGCTAAGCAGCAAAGATATCAAATCATGCATATAAGAATTTAAAGAAGAACCAAATAATATTCATAGATAATCTTGTTCATAAATCCACAATTCATCGGATCTCGGCAAACACACCGCAAAAGAGTATTACATCGAATAGATCTCCAAGAACATCGAGGAGAACTTTGTATTGAGAATCAAAGAGAGAGAAGAAGCCATCTAGCTAATAACTATGGACCCGAAGGTCTGTGGTAAACTACTCACGCTTCATCGGAGAGGCAATGGTGTTGATGTAGAAGCCCTCCATGATCGATTCCCCCTCCGGTAGATCACCGGAAAAGGCCCCAAGATGGGATCTCACGGGTACAGAAGGTTGCGGCGGTGGAAAAGTGGTTTCGTGGCTCTCTCTGATGTTTCTAGGGTATAAGAGTATATATAGGCGAAAGAAGTACGTCGGTTGAGCTACGAGGGGCCCACGAGGGTGGGGGCGCGCCTACCCCCCTGGGAGCGTCCTCCTGCCTCGTGGCCGCCTCGTGGAGTTCCAGACTTCAACTCCAAGTCTTCTGGATTGCTTTCGGTCCAAGAAAGATCATCGCGAAGGTTTCATTCCGTTTGGACTCTATTTGGTATTCCTTTTCTGGGAAACTTTAAAATAGGCAAAAAAACAGAAACTGGCACTGGGCCTCCAGTTAATAGGTTAGTCCCAAAAATAATAAAAGAGCATATTAAAGCCCATTAAACATCCAAAACAGATAATATAATAGCATGGAACAATCAAAAATTATAGATACGTTGGAGACATATCAGTCAGCTCATGTTCTTCGTCGGAAGGCCAGATCTGGAGTCCGTTTGGGGCTCCGGAGAGGGGGATCTTCATTCTTCATCATCACCAACCCTTCTCCAGCACCACTTCAATGATGCTCCCCACCGGGAGTGAGTAATTCCTTCGTAGGCTCGCTGGTCGGTGAGGAGTTGGATGAGATTTATCATGTAATCGAGTTAGTTTTGTTAGGTCTTGATCCCTAGTATCCACTGTGTTCTAAGATTGATGTTGCTATGACTTTGCCATGCTTAATGCTTGCACTTTGGGCCTGGGTGCCATGATTTCAGATCTGAAACGTTTATGTTATCATCATTATATCCATGTTCTAGATCCGATCTTGCAAGTTATAGTCACCTACTACGTGTTGTGATCCGGCAACCCCGGAGTGACGGCAACCGGGACCACTACCGGTGATGACCGTAGTTTGAGGAGTTCATGTATTCACTATGTGTTAATGCTTTGTTCCGGTTCTCTATTAAAAGGAGGCCTTAATATCCCTTAGTTTCCAATAGGACCCCGCTGCCACGGGAGGGTAGGACAAAAGATGTCATGCAAGTTCTTTCCATAAGCACGTATGACTATTCACGGAATACATGCCTACATTATATTGATGAACTAGAGCTAGTGCCATATCGCCCTAGGTTATAACTGTCTCATGATGAATATCATCCAATAAGTCACCGATCCAATGCCTACGAATTTATCCTATATTGTTCTTGCTAAGTTACTACTGCTATCTTACTGTTACACTTGCTACAAAATTAGTTCAGGGTTGCCGTTACTATTGTTGCTGCTACTACTATCAAAACTATCATACTACTTTGCTACTGATCACTTTGCTACAGATAATTAATCTCCAGGTGTGGTTGAATTGACAACTCAGCTGCTAACACCTTCGAATATTATTTGGCTCCCCTTTTGTTGAATCTATAAATTTGGGTTGAATATTCTACCCTCGAAAACTGTTGCAATCCCCTATACTTGTGGGTTATCACATATGCTCCACTTGAATAGTGCTGGAGTCGCTTAGCCATTGCACCTTGTAGGGACGAGGATGCTTCTTCTTGACCAATTGCAGCTTGGAACATAGCTCTTCACTTGAAAACTTACTTCGTCGATGATGACTTTCACGGAACGCCCGTTGATGCCTGCCTTGGTGTGGAAGATGTGGCACCATTGGTCTTCTTCTTGGTGGTGTTGGAGCGTCAAGACCTTGGAGACCACGAGAGAGGGACTTGAATCATTGTCACAAAACACTTGATCATCTTCATCGTCGTTCACGCGCCGGTGCATGGCCACGTGCTCAAGGGCTTCCATTTCTTCTTCACTCATCGAGTCGTATGTGCCATCATCGTTGAAGATCATGGTTCTCTTGTTGGTGCATTCGAAGGACTTGTGCCCTCGGCCACCATAAGTGAAGCACTTGAGAGAACTTGTCTTGACGGGGTCATTCGGTGGCGCCATAGATGAGGGAGTCTTGGATCTGTAGGTGCTTGCCGGAGGACGAGTCGAGGAAGGCGTAGCTTGCTTGGAACTTGACTTGTCGCTGGTACTTGGTGATGCTCTGGTTGAGGTAGGAGTTGCCGAAGTCGCGGGAGCTTGAGAGTAGGAACCGTAGGTCTTGGACGAGTACTTGGCATATTTGAAGTCATCTTGCACTTGTTGCTCGGCCTTGGTCGCTTGATGAACTAGCACGAGAAGGTTTGAGTATGGTTGGAAGTGGGCAATCTGCTTGATTGGGTGGTTGAGGCCATTCAAGAAGCATGCCATTGTTTGCTTGTCGTCTTCCTTGACATTGGATCGTATCATGGCAATCTCCATTTCTTGGTAGTATTCTTCCACCGTCTTCGTGCCTTGCTTGAGAAGTTGCAACTTCTTGAAGAGATCACGGGTGTAGTGTGTAGGCACGAAGCGAGCTCTCAAGACATCCTTCATTTCCGTCCAAGTTGTGATTGGTGGTTCACCTCTTGTATGTCGTTGCTCGATCACTTGTTCCCATCAAATGAGGACGTAGTCTTGAAACTCGAGGGAGGCCTTGGCGATCTTCTTTTCCTCGTCGTAGTTGTGAAGGCAGAATATCCTGTCCACCTTCAAAGCCCATGAGAGATATTCTTCGGGATCATTGCTTCCGGATAACTTGGGCATGGTGAACTTGAGCTTGCCGTAGCGGAGTTCTTCATCATAGTGGCGGTTTTGATGTCGCTCTTGCCGTGGAGGAAGGTCCTCAAACGCTCGTTCCTCAAGATGTCGCTCTTGGTGTGGAGGAGGGTATTGAAGCACTTGTTCCACTTGGTGTCGTTCTTGTCGTGAAGGAGGATGAGGAATATGCGCTTGGTTTCACCTTTCTTGTTGTTCTTCACGACACGCGGCTTCTTCTTGTATCTCCTAACGAGGAGCTTCCTCTTTGTCATGTACTTGCCGACTACGTTGGGCAACGACACGAGTGGACTCTCGGAGTGCGTCTTGGGCCGCTTGAGCTTGAACTTCACGCCGTAGTTGTTGTCATTGAAATGCTTCGGTGTCTTGCTCCTCTTGGTGTTGGCGCGCCCGCTCTTCTCTTGTTGTCGTTGGCGTTGCCTTTCTTGTGCTTCAACAAAGGTAGCTTGATTGTGGTGATGTCGATTTTCTTGTGCTCGAAGTTGGTCTTGAGGATCGATGCCGCAAAGAGTATTGTGGTTTGCTTGACGGTCTTGCCGCTCAGCTCGTCGGAGAGTGTTTGTTTTGGGGTACTTGAGCTGGAGATGGTCTCGTCGGAGTGTCGACTCGAGTGACTCCTCAGTAGGATGATGAGTTAGAAGAGCGGTTGACCAACAAAGCACGAATATCATCCATTCTTGCATTGCTCTCTTGTTTTTGTTCGTCAGGCTTGTTGTCGAAGTAGTCTCTTGTACGTTGCTCGGAGAGGCGTAAGTCGGTGGCGAGATGGTCGATGCGGTCGCTCATTGCTTGTTGTTCTTGATGCAAAGCTCGTTGGTCACCAAAGAGGTGGCTCTTGGTGACGTAGGAGATCATGTCGCCGTCTTGCTCAATGAAGAGTGGATTGGTAGAAGAACTCAGCCTATCCATCATATGAAAGTGGAGGTGAGTAGGAAAATGAGAGAACAAAACCAAAGTTACCTTTTCCGAAGATTGTGAATGAAACAAGTACGACCCCACGTGATGCTATAATAGGACAATTAGTACTGGGTATTGTTTCTCACACCTACAAGTAAAAGGCTTATGGAGTAGCTCGGTTAGGATGGTGGAAAAGATTTCAAGAAAATGTTAGTCAAGATATCGATATGGTTGAGAAAGTTCACAAAATTGCAAGTAAAGCAAATAGATCAAAGCCAAGAATACCACTAGGAACACACACACACGGAAGATAGATGGGATCCGCACAACCAAGGGGTGAGCTGAAAATGTGTAACCACGAAAAATGCTCTTGTTGTGCGAATGCTAGAGAGACCGTAGCTCGATTGCTCAAATGGGCAAATTACGCTTATGCACCAACCTATGAGAGAAACGTGTCGTCTTCAACCCCAACTATGCTATGTATGTAGTGACCAAGGTGAAATGCTGATGCTCAATGATACTGCTTACAAGCTCTTTGTTTCTCCTCTTTTGCTTAAAAGCTTTCTTTTTTTTCTATGCTTGATGCTCGAGCCAAATATGATATGAGACAAGTATGTAAGATATGCATGGGAGAGACTTAGGGCACAATGATGATAGCAAGATCACTACGGTGCACAATAGCATGGACTGGCAATTCTCAACTCGCTAGTCTCGATGGGTAAGTGACGCAAAGTGGCTCGGGTTATCAATGCAAAAGCAAGGGTATGAAGTAAGTGTCGTCGAGGTTACCGTCCTTTCTTACGGTTAGCGATGTCAACGGTGAAGATCGTCGGCGAAGATGACTCCGAGGCGATGATGAATGGCGGTGATGTCGAAGTCACACATTCCTAAGTAGCCAAAACACCTTAGGAAACGGAAACCGCAACTCAAAATCGGTCAAATGCGGAAGGTGGGTGCTTGTATGATGAATTTTTTGATGGAGGCTCATGGTGGTGTTAATGATATATGTGGAGGGGGGATGCCAAGAGCTTCCAAACAAGCTAAAGAACACGAAAAACAGACTTCGGGGGTGGAAGTCATGGCCAATATGGTGTTGTTGGTGGGCTGATTCGGGGGGGTGCGGGCACCCGGGGGTGGAAGGTGCGGGTGCCCGGGGTGGTCAGCGGGAATTGGCTGGGGGTGTGGGTACCCGGAAGTTCGTGGTGCGGGCACCCGGTGGTGGCCTATTTGGGCGGAAAATTTTGGGGAAAAGCAAAATTCGAAGGATTTCGTGGTGGGAAGGGTGGGGATTGATGAGTAGGGGCTAGATCCACTTGCCAAACAAAAAATCCTTGGACCGAAACAACCAAATATGACAAGATCTAACAAATTGCAAGAAAAAAAATTGGGGGCTATTTTTGTGGGGATTTTCGAATTTGGACGAAAAACAACAAAATCAAGCTAGCAAATGGGGGGATGGGACTCCAAGATGTGAATCAACCTTGCCATGATACCAAGATGTTGTAGGGTGAAACCCTAGAGGGGGTCTTTTCACACTTGGAGGGGGAAAAGAGCAAGAACACACAAGAACACAAGAGGAAATCACTCAAACAATACTCAATTACACATCCACTAAGATAGCATCACAAGATCCACATGTTCAAAAACACAATAATAGGAAAGATACAATGATAAAGTTCATCCCACTCCTTAGAGATGAGGTCTTGATGGTGGTAGTCTACTCCAAGGTGGAGGTCTTGATTACCCAAGTGGATCCTCTCCTAGCAGGCCTTGATCTCCAAAGGAGGTGGGGGGAAGAGCAAAGCTCACAAATGTCTCATTTAAATATTTTCTATCCCCCTAATGAGCTAGGTGGGGGTACTTATAGTTTAGAGACGAAATAAGAGGGGGGAGAGGGATACAAGGGCAAAAACCCAAAGAGGCACGCATGCCTTTAGAGGGGTCCGGGCACCCGGACCGGACAGGGACCTGGCGGAGGAGGGACCGGGCACCCGGGGGTCCCAGGCCCGGGCACCCGGGGGTCCTAGGCCCAGGCACCCGGGGGGGCTGGGGGCTGGGCACCTGGGGGTCCAATGCCCGGGAACCCGGGCGGGGGCTGGTGGCTGGCGCGAGAGGGGCCGGGCACCCGAGGTTGAGGGCCCGGGCACCCAGGGCTAGCTGGGGCGATGCCCAGGTCCTGGCCGGGCACCAGAGGTGACCAGAGGGCCGGTCCAGGGCACGGCCTAAGGCCCGGGCACCCGGGGGCAGCGGGCGCTGGGCGCCCGGAGTGTCCAGCGCCTCTTCTCCTTGGTGCTTCCCATGGCTTTCTTCCTCCTTCTTCTCCTTGGGTACTTGGGTCTCCATCTTGGCCTCATCACGGTCATTTTATTCATACCTAAAAATGCACAGTACTTCTATTTGAGGTAGGACCCAACTCTCGTGTGAATTTGAATGGAGCTCGAAGAGGAAGGAGTTCACCTCATTCTCGATGACGCGTGCCCATGCTCTTGTCATTGGTCCTCTCGGTGCTTGCAGTGGTGATGTAGTGTCCGAGTGGGTGGTCGAGGGATTCTCCGCATCAAAAGGATTTGGGGTGTGTATGGGGGGTCCAAGGTATTGTTTGAAGACATGCCGCGGGTACTGAAAATTTTACTAGGCGGGAGTAAAATGGTGAGGCTACCAAAAATTTGGATCAAGGGATTGAAGTAGAGCGGGGCAAGAGTAAAATGTGGGGCTACTGAAAATTGGGATCTACTGATTGAAGTAGAGCGGGAGTAAGAGACATCGCACACGGTCCAGACATACTAATCGTGTGCTATCAAACAGAAAAACCATCTACGCGGACATGGGTAGATATTTTCGAGACTACGAGGGAGTAGATATTTTTGAGAGGGGGAGGGAAGCCTCGTGGAGCCCAATCTACTGTGATCATGTGGGTGACAGGGGCAGGGCGCGGCACATGGGTAGTCCTAGGGAACTGTGTCTGTTTCGTACCCGATTGCAGACGGTTGTTGTGTCCGACTCGTCTGTTGTTTATAAATTTGGCCAAAAAACGCGGGAAAGGGCCAGAGCACGAACACACTTGCATGTGGACCAAATATATGTATGAAAAGGGTGGTTCCATGTTCAAATACCCAATGCACAACTTTGATGTGGCACCTGTCGCACAAAGCGCATGTTATTATTGCTAGCCCCCCAACACACACACTTCATGTTGCCGGGAGGGGAATCCTAGCTATGAACGCATGCCCCCAAATAGCTAGATCTGACATCTCACCATACCATAACACAAAACTGAAAGAAGTACATCAACCCCCCCCCCCTTTGCTTCCGATTAAATGTGGACCGTGTGCGGGCCCACAGATGTGTTCTTCTGGCATTAGATGGGTGACACCACTTACCAACCACACATGTGGGTGGCCCGATGTGTGTGTGTGTGTGCGTGCGTGCGTGTGTGTCTGTGTGCATGTGTCCATGTGTGTGTGTGAAAACAATGTGCTATGATATTTAAATAACCATATCACAAATTTGATGTGGCACATGTGCATTGCAAATTAACCGGGCATCCCCCCCCCCCCACACACACACACACAGTTTGAGTCGGTGGGAGGGGGCATCTCACCAAGGCATATTGTAAGACTTGTCAGATTGCGGGTTCCGGCAGACCCTTGAGGTTCGAACACTGGGGTGCGCGCGGAATCTCGCCCCTACCTACCTGCACCCCGCCGCCTCGCTAGGATCTAAACTACGAAAGGAACAGCACAAGAGACACATGGTTTATACTAGTTCGGGCCACCATTGTGGTGTAATACCCTACTCTAGTTTGTGGTGTGGTGGATTGCCTCTTGGGCTGATGGTGATGAACAATACAAGGAAGAACAGCCTCGTGAGGGTCTGTTCTTGCCAGGGGGGATGAACTGCTTGGAGGAGTTCAGTCCCTCTCACTCTGCTGGTTCCAGATCCTAGATCCCTCGACCCTGTGGGTGGCTAGTCCTATTTATAGGCAAAGGCCCTGGGCCTCTTCCCAAATATTGAGCGGGAAGGGCGCCAACAATTGGCCATTTTGAAGGGGAACATCTGGTACACTTATCCTGACTAAAGTTGGTCCTCGCCTGTCAAAGGCTCTGGTAGTGACGCCGGCTTGGGCTCCACAATGACGTCCTCCCTGCCGTTGGATTGGTCTTGGTCTTGTTGCACTGAAATGGACACCTTTGCTTGATGCTCTCGCCTGCGCTTGCTCCCTTTGCACCAAAGGGGAAAGGAGGACACTGCGCGGGCTGGCGCCTGCCTGGCGCCCTTGGTTGTCATTGCTTGCGTCATGGGCGCCACGTGAGGTACCCCGCCTTGATCTCTTCGCCTCCTCGCGAGCCAGCCTGACGAGGCCGTGCCTGAGGAAGCTCCCTGGCGTCCGCCCCGCGAGGCTTGGCCCCTCGCAAGGGTCTTGAGCTCGTGTTGATGAAGATGGGCCGTGTTGGGCCCCCCTTTGAGCCACGCCGCAGGCCGCAGGCAGGCAAGTCTGGGGACCCCCATTCCCAGAACACCGACAGTAGCCCCCGGGCCCAAGGCGCGCCCGGACTTGGCTGAGCAGAGAGGCGAAGGGGCAAGTGCGAAGCGCCGCGAGCCCTAACAGCCTGCGGCCTTGGGCGCCGCGTGGCGGTTGATTGGACGTGGGCGACAGTGTTCCCCCATTCCTCCTTATTTTGTGCCATGCTAGGCGGACTCGTCGCCGCACACAGCTGCTCCCCTTTTCGCTGCTCGACCGTCCCCCACTCTTCCTCCTCTCGAACTCCAGCTTCTGCTCCCAATCCAATCTCAAACCTTCACCCCCCCCCCTTCCGTTGCCATGGCTCCGACGAAGAAGGGAAGAGGGAAGAAACCCATGCCTCCGCCTCGCTCGCCGTCGTCGGCGGCCCCCTCCGTCGATCGGTCAATCATAATCAATTGAGAGGGCCTGGGAAAGGTCAGCTTGGCTTTGGCCACCATCTTCAACGAATGCGGGCGGACGACGGCCTGGCCCGCGTCCCACTTCGCCATCGACAGGATAATCACTGAGGTCCTGTATTTTGCCGACGCCCTGTGGGCGGGGCTGGTTCCCCCCTTCTCTGATTTCTTCAATGCTGTGCTCTCCCACTATCAGATCCATATGATGCACTTGGGCCCGGAATCCATCACTCTTCTTGCGGTCTTTGCCTTTGTTTGCGAAGCGATGATGGGCATCCTTCCCTCAGTTGCCTTGCTGCGCCACTTCTTCTCTCTGCGTCTTGTTGACCTCACCCAATGTTCAAGGTGTGTGAGCTTCATTGCTGCATCTGAAACAACGGCTTCAGGGATCAACTTCAGCCTTCCTCCGCCCGCGCCTGGGTTCCGCGAGCGGTGGCTTTACGTGGACGTGGGGGTGCCCAGCCCCCTGTTGTCGGAGCCAACATCACCCGCTGTCCCCAATTCAGGCTGGGGCAAGGAGACGCTCACGAGCCCCCGGCTCGCCTTCGTCTGGCGTCGCTTCGCGTTCCTGAGGGCGCTCGAGGTGACGGCGCCCAAGGTGGTGGAGTTCCTGTTATGCCGCATTGCCCCTCTCCAGCGCCATTCCCGCCGGATGTGGGCCTTCAGCTGGCGTGAAGACCGTATGAGGCTCCAGGAAGAGGACCTGACGCCTGGAGCGCTGAGGAAGGTGCTCTTGGTCTTGACTGGGGAGCCCAACCCTGGCAGCATCCGGCAAGGGGGTGCTTTGCTGTACTTTTGCTCAAGCGGGGGTGACTTTGCGGGCAGATGCCCACCGATGAATGGGGCTACGCCTCGCAGGGCCTCATGGGGTCTCGCGAGAACCCGGTGCTGGTGACTGCCCTTCCAGTCGGCCATGGCGGCTCTTCCTCGAGTGGCGGAGCAGGGAGGCACGAGCCGCTGGAGGCCGAGGGGGCCTCCGCAGGGGTGACAGTGCCAGGCGACGCTCTTGAGGGAGCAGCTCCTGAGGCCCAGGCTGCCATGGCTGGGGGTGGCGAGCAGCTGCCCGTAGTGCCTGCGGCTGAGGCCCCTGGGGCCCCAGTTACTCTTCTTGGTGAGGTGACCGGCGGCGTGCATTAGGTGGACGCACCCGATGCGGGTCGTCTTGACGCTCCTTCCTCGTTGCAGGCTGACCCCTGCGCTCAACTCTTGGGTCGCTTCCGCGTGGACTTTGAGGCTCTCCAGAAGAGAAGGGAGGCCTTGGGTGACGATTACCCATGTCGCCTGCTGAAGCGCAGGAAGTACTTCGCCACCGACGAGTAAGCTTTCCCCTTTTCTAGCTCCTGATCTTTCTGTTGCTTTTACTGATCCTTCCTCTGCAGGGCCCTTCCTGCGGAGCTCACGGAGATGGCTGAGGAGCCATCCCCCTTGGCTTCGCCCTCTCCACCGTCTTCGAGCACCCCGAGCAGTAGAGCCCTCGTGGTGAGGCCGGCCGGAGAGACGAGCCATCCTGAGGCGCACCGCGTTCCCGCGCGCCTCGCGACCCTCCTTCGCGAGCCTTCTCGTGGCATAGCCAGCCTGCCGTTGGCTTCTCGTCTGGTCGTCGACCGTGATTGGCTGAGGCATTCCCTGCGCTCTTCTTTGGGGGATGGGCTGGCTCCTGGTCGGGCTTCTGGCGAGGCGTGCCCGGCCGTGGCGAGGGCGCCAGCCCCCAGCCCCCTGCCCGGAGGGGGAGTGCTGATTCGTGGCCCTCGGCACTCGCCTGGGGTGGATGATGGTGTGGAAGACGTACCTGAGCGCTCCCGGGAGCGTCGCGCTTTGCCAAGGGTTTCTTCAGAGGGCGGCTGATGCGGTGAGCCTGCTTGGTGAAGAGCTCGCCGAAGAAAACGCGCGCCTCGAGGCCGAGGGCCTGCGCCTGGCCGCAGAGAGGCGCGAGCTGAAGGCGGCTGTCGCCCTTGCTCGCCATCAGCATGATCTTGACGATGAGGAGGCCAAGGCGTAGCTGGCGGCCTCTCGGGAGGTCCGTTCTCGGGCCGTTGAAGAGGCTCGGGAAGCTGACCGGCGGCGAGAGGCGGCGGAGGAGTGGGCGCGGGAACTCCTGGCCCGATGCTGCTCACTGGAGGAGCAGGTGGAGCTGCGCGAGACGGCCCTTGCGTCGATGAGGGTGGCCTCAGGCGACCCAGCAGAGCTCCAGAAGCGGGAGGAGGTGCTGACGCTGGAAGCCGCCGAACGCGCACGTGGGTACGAACGCCTGGAAACAAGGGAGCGCCTGGTGACGAGGGCGGAGGATGATGTCGCTACGCGGGAGGCCCGTATCTTGGAGGAGGTCGGGCGTCGGGTGGCGACGGCGCGCTTGAACCTCAAGCGCGAGTTCGAGGAAAGGCTGGGGTTGATCCGGGCTGAGGCCGAAGGCAGGACTGCTGCCTTGAGGGCCAAGCAGGAGGAAGCGACGCGGCGGGCCGACGCTTTCCGGGCCGCCCTTGAGGTGGCGCAGGAGGAGTTAACTACCTCCCGTGCCGAGGTGCTTCTTCTTCGCCAACGGGTGGACGAGTCTCGCGCGACAGAATGCGGACGAGATACGCCAGCGGCGGATCCTGGAGCATGAGCACGGCCCCATGCTCACCACGCTCCGGGAGAGAGCCAATATAGCCTTGGGTAACATCTGCGAGGCGGCTGTTCGCGAGCCGCACGCAGTTAACTACGCCGGCAACCTTCAGTTCTTCACCGACGTGGTGACTCGGCTTGAGGCGCGGTCGGTCAGAGACAACAGGTTGGTGGAGGAGAGGAGCCGCGCCCTGCTCGGGCGCTCCTTTTCTCGCGTCTTCAGCCATCTCCGGGATATGGACCCCCACTTCGACTTCGACGCTGCCATCGCCCCAGTACCCCAGGCCATCCGGGACGACCTGGTGCACTGGGTGGAGGACAACGTGGATGCCCTTGTCAGGGCCTTCGCTTCAGACAACGATGGCGTGATCGTGGCCGCCGATGAAGGCGGCGCGGTGAACGGCCCTGACGCCGCTGGTGACGACGCAGAGAGCGACGGCGAGGCCAGCGACGCCAGCGACAATTCAGGAGGTGCCCCTGAGGATGCATTGGAAGATTTATCCGGCTGACTGCACACCGTTCCTGTTTCCTGCACGAATAGAGCTCAGGTTTTGCCCTGACGGTTGTGAGAGCATTTTGGGAGGGGGAGCCCCTCATGTAAAACTGGTGTTCTGCGTATTAGTAGATGCTATATCACCCGTACGCCTGTGCCAAGTGGCTGGCTAGTTTACCTTTGTCCCGCGCGGGCCCCGATATAGCATGTGGAGGGCTGTGGCGTCTCGAGTGTCTTCCGATTGAACCCGTAGGATCTGCAGTAAAAGCCTCCTCAGAGGATGCGGCGGCGGCAGTCTGGGCTGCACGCAAGCTAGGCCCAACTCGGCTCGGGAGGGGCTCACGAGGGGAGGCAGCTGAGGCAAAGTGGTGACCGGAACGCGAGAGATTGCTCGAACGAGACTAAACACCCCCTTCCCCAAACACACACAAATCTCAAATTCGAATCCAACTTAAATCCAGCGGGGGAAAGTGATAACCAAAGGGAAAAGAAATGAAAGCAAACCAAAAAAAGGCCGCGTCCGGCACCTAGTCTAGTCTTGGACGTCTTCTCACCAGCACGGAGCTAAGTGCTGCCACTGGGCGTGGGAGGGAGCCCCAGGGCCTGAGGCCGGCACCCCTGAAACTCCGGGGCGTGTACAGCCCCACTCATTATTACGTGAGAGTGTCACGGGCGGCGAGCTTCACGAGCACTGGGCCTTCTTCACAGTACCGCCTTGCTTCATATCGCCAGACGAGGGCCCCGCCTTGCGCCGCACTCTAGTGCCATCAACGACGACCGGAAACCAGGACGCCGCCGATGGGGTAGAGCGGTCGCCAGCGGTTCCCCCGACGACCACGGGTCCTCCGCCAGGGACAGGCCCTGAGGCACCTCCCCAGCAGAGGGCCTACCTCCTGAGAACGCCTTGCTCCGAACGCCGCGGTGGTGATGCCGGATCTCGGCCCCTCTCCTGCAGCCCCCGACGCCCTCCTCCCGAGGGGTAGGAGACTACGGGAGCGGGGCAGCCGCTCGCTGTCGCGACATGCACCTCCTGCAATTCATGATTAACGTATGCCTGCTCCTGAGGAATTAGTGGTACCCGATAATCGTCGCTTCCAGCATGGCCGGTGGGGCCTTCACGAGGCTCTCGGAAGAGCTCAGCTTCTGTCGCCTCGTCCCCCTGGCCTGGGCTGAGGAGCGAGCCTTATTCGCCTTCTTGCTGGTGCCCTTGGTCCATCATGTGGGGCACGTATTCTTCTGGGGCCGTCATCCCGAAGGCCGCGCCATAGTGCTCCGCGTGCCATGCGGTTCTGCTTGAAGCGCCCACCCGGGGGTGGTAGCGCGGCGGCCCGCTGGGGCCGTGGGTCACGGCGAGTCCTTCTTCGCTGGCCGGGAGCGGAGGCAGCGCTGCCGCTGGCCCGGTGGTGATAGCTTCGCTGGCGTTGGAGTAGCCTTGGAGCCCGCGGCCACGGTTGGAGCCCTCGCGCGGGCCGCCCTGGACCTGAGGTAGGAGCTGGGTGCAGAAGGGGTGAGCCCCCGAGGCGGCAAAGCCCAGGAGCTCTGCCACCCGCTCTAGCAGCGCGTTGCGGCCGCCTTCCAGCAGCCTGCACTGCAGTAGCTCCTGGGCCACCATGAGTGCGGCCATCGAGTTCGCCTGCTCCCGGCGGGTGTACGGCGCCGCAGCCGCGGCGTGGTTGGAGGCCCTCGCTGCCGACCGCGCCTGCCGTGGCGTGAGAGTCGTCGGCCTGTCCGCGTCGCCCGCGGCCCGCAGCGCTCTGCGGACCGTGAGCTGCCTGGGGCATGGGGTCGCCCGAGGCGAGCGGCTCTGCGTGGGCGGGCCAAGCCGCCCAGGGACCGGGGTTGCCCGCCTGGTCGCCGGACATGATGAGGACGATACGACGGGACACGAAGTGGCAGGAGGTGGATCCCGGCGCACCCCTACCTGGCGCGCCAAATGTCGGATTGCGGGTTCCGGCAGACCCTTGAGGTTCGAACACTGGGGTGCGCGCAAAATCTCGACCCCTACCTACCTGCACCCCGCCGCCTCGCTAGGATCTGAACTACGAAAGGAACAACACAAGAGACACAGGGTTTATACTAGTTCGGGCCACCATTGTGGTGCAATACCCTACTCTAGTTTGTGGTGTGGTGGATTGCCTCTTGGGCTGATGGTGATGAACAATACAAGGAAGAACAGCCTCGCGAGGGTCTGTTCTTGACCGGGGGGATGAACTTCTTGGAGGAGTTCAGTCCCTCTCTCTCTCTGCTGGTTCCAGATCCCAGATCCCTCGACCCTGTGGGTGGCTAGTCCTATTTATAGGCAAAGGCCCTGGGCCTCTTCCCAAATATTGAGCGGGAAGGGCACCAACAATTGGCCATTTTGAAGGGGAACATCTGGTACACTTATCCTGACTAAAGTTGTTCCTCGCCTGTCAAAGGCTCTGGTGGTGACGCCGGCTTGGGCTCCACAATGACGTCCTCCCTTCCGTTGGACTGGTCTTGGTCTTGTTGCACCGAAATGGACACCTTTGCTTGATGCTCTCGCATGCGCTTGCTCCCTTTGCACCAAAGGGGAAAGGAGGACACTGCGTGGGCTGGCGCCCGCCTGGCGCCCTTGATCGTCATTGCTTGCGTCATGGGCACCTCGTGAGGTACCCCGCCTTGATCTCTCCGCCTCCTCGCGAGCCAGCCTGACGAGGCCGTGCCTGAGGAAGCTCCCTGGCGTCCGCCCCGCGAGGCTTGGCCCCTCGCGAGGGTCTTGAGCTCGTGTTGATGAAGATGGGCTGTGTTGGGCCCCCCTTTGAGCCACGCCGCAGGCCGCAGGCAGGCAAGTCTGGGGACCCCCGTTCCCAGAACGCCGACAAGACTGATCAAGAAGAATCACCACCTTGGTCGTATAACCTCTATTGTTTGTTGGGACAAAGTCATGCATTGACGTTCCACACGCGGCCCCACAAAATAGGCTAGCTTTTCGCCGATAACCACGCGAGGGAGTGCCTGAAGAAAACCACTGTGTGCATGTGTGGCACAAACATATGTATGAAGTGTCATGTGGTGTTTGAATATACCCAATGCACAACTTTGATTCATGTGTATGCGAGCCCTCAAACTTAGGTCTCGAATCTCACCATGATCGACATACGACTATACGGTAATGCGAACCATGAGAAGAAGAATCCACCATGGTAACCTCTCTCACGTTGTTGGTCGAAGTGATGGAGAGGTCCACGCGGGCCCACGAATATATAGGCCATCGATGATAACCAAGCGAGGGAGAGTGTCCAAAGACAACCACTGCACGTATGTGCCCCAAATGTATGTTTGGACATACGTGATGCATGCATATATGTTTGAATACCAAAAGCACAACATTTTGATGTGGTGCATGCATTCGTCGAAAAAAGCGCAGTCCCCACACAGATCTGGTTCACGATGCGTCGCGTGCTCCGTCCTCCCCCCCACCACCACTTTGACCCAGTGGGAGGGATTCGTGCATACACA
This sequence comes from Aegilops longissima, assembly GCA_021605205.1. Classification (NCBI taxonomy): domain Eukaryota; kingdom Viridiplantae; phylum Streptophyta; class Magnoliopsida; order Poales; family Poaceae; genus Aegilops; species Aegilops longissima. Next base: position 200,344,610 of record CM038676.1, read on the forward strand.
TGCGCGTGAAGTATAGTTGCATGTACCAAACCATATAAGACGAGCCAAAGTTTAATCCCCTCCTAATTATAAGTGAAATTAACCTCTATCGTTGTCGGTTGAAGTGATTGACCAAGCCGGCACACACAGATGGACGAAGCATCTCGCCGATAACCCCATGAGTGAGTGCTAGAGGACAACCGTCATCACTTGCTTGTGGGCCAAACACATATGTATGGAGATGTGTGGATGTGATGTTTGAATACCTCATGTATATGCAGAACATTGATATGGCACCTGCCTCAGAAACCTTTAAGTCCCCCATAGACGAACCGAGGTTCATGACGTGTATACATACTCCCCCTCCGCTCTTCGACGCGTAATATATACTCCTACGTACGTACCGTAACACAACCCGAAAATAATCCTCCTTGTTCATCAAATTACCTTTCTCGTTGTGTCATATATTAGATGGACGATGACTCGCGGGCCCATGGAGGGAAGAGTCGTAGGCGAATGAGTGACAACCATTGTATGCACGTGGCCCAATGTGTTGGTGATGTTTTTAATACCCAATATGCGCTACTTCTTTGCGGCACCTGCCTCGGAAACCGAAAAGTCCCACACGAAGCGAGATCGATTCATGTCGTGTGTGTAGGATATATGTGCTGCCCCGGCCCCCTCCTCCCCTCTTCGACGTGTACTGTATACTCCTACCGCAACACAACCCAAAAAGAAACTTCCTTGCTCGGTCAAAGTGATGGAGGACAACCTCGCGGGCCCATGGATGGAAGCATCGCATGTGAGTGAGTGTCCTATATGACGTGTAGTATTGCCCCGGCCACCCTCTTCAACGCGTACTATATATACTCCTACCGTACGTATAACAAAAACCAAAAAATGAACATCCTTGTTGGTCAAATTAACCTCTCTCATTGTATGTCATAGTGCTGGACGGCGACCTCGCGGGCCCACACGAGTGAGTGTTCTAGGACCACCGCGTGCATGTGGCCCAAAGATGCATGTCAAAGTTTTTCTGCAGCAAACATGCGACCAAAGGAGTTTAGTGTTGAAAATTGAAAAAAAAATATAACATATATTCATTTTTTATACATTGATTGATTTCCCAGGGATTTAAATGTGCAAAATCAAATTTGATCTACATGAGACCCGTGATAGTGCACGAAAATGAATTGCAAAATCATATGTGTACGTGTCCCTGGGTGCATGTTTAGTCCCCATGCAAGAAATTTCTAACATCTAGAAGCTTGATTTTAAAATCCAATAAATCCAAAACTATATTGAAATTCATGAAACTTATTGTGGTGTCATATGGACACCATTAGACCGTGATATATTTAAAAAAAATTGAGACAAGTTTTGATATAATCTTCTTACATACAGGAAATTATAAATAATTATCAACCAATATCGCATATGAACTCTTTATTCGGACCATGGGCGTTAGACCAAAAATGTAAGTGACGTGCTTCGGTTAAGCAATAAAGCGGCATAATTAATCATCAAAAAGGAAAAATCAATATAATACATGCCACGCACACGTCCCGTGTGCCGTACGAGCATGCATGAGTTGACAAGACGCATGCTAGCAGGCAGACCGGGAGGCCGAGGCATGTGTGTGTTTGCTACGCACTCACCATGCGGGGCGTGCTAGTAGCTGTGTGAAATGACGGTAGGCGTGCCAGTAGTCCGCCACGTAGGCTCACCGGGAGGCGAGCGAGCCCTTTGACCGCCGCCCACCTTGCTCCCACTACTCCATATTAATGGCGCGCCCGCCTTGCTCCTTGAAATGATGGTATAGGAATACCAGAATTCCGCCGTGGAGGCTCACCGGGAAGCGAGACAACCTTTGACCGCCGCGTGCCTCGCTCCCACTGGTCTGTATTAATGGCGCTCCCAAGCGGCTGCACCCCCCATCCTCACCACACACACAATCCTCTCTCTCCGCCCGCATCCTCGACGCCGCTCTTAGTCCTCAAAGCCGGCACCCCCCATCCTCGCCACAACACAATCATCTCTCTCCGCCCGCATCTTCGATGCTAGTCTCAGTCCTCAAAGCCGGCACTCCCATCCTCGCCACACACACAATCCTCTCTCTCTCCGCCCGCATCCTCGACGCCGCTCTCAGTCCTTAAAGCCTTTAGTGTATGAGGATGCTGCCGAAGCGCCCCATCGGAGGGAGTGGCGACGTTGGGGCTGCTGAAGCATCGAAGCACGGCGTGAATATGGAGACAGAGGTTTCCATCGCCGCCGACGAGGAGGAGAACGAGGCTGTCAACAAGTGGAGGCGGGTCAAGAAAGAACCGCAAGCGACTCCAGCAGGCCTAGACTACATCAGCAGCCTCCCTGATGATATGTTGACAGTCATCATATCCCTCCTCCTAATCAAATGTGGGGCAAGGACAACCGCCCTTTCCGGGTGGTGGCGCCCCCTATGGCTCTCCAACCCTGTCGACCTCCTCGACGCCCGCGAGCTCTGCCATGGCTATCGCAAAAGTTTCGATGCGTTCTCCCAGATCCTTGGCAGTCACCATGGCCCAATCAGAGGCCTTATCACAGGCAAGTTCCGTTCCAATGGCAAGGGACGAGCCAAGCTTGACGAGTGGTTCCAATCCCCCACCCTAGATCAGCTCGAGGAGCTCGGTTTTAATGATGGGCATATGCGCTCACTGCCAACGTCTGTGCTCCGCTTCGCGCCCACGTTGCGCCTCGCCAAGTTCATGAACTACCATCCCCCCTTAATGATGCGCCCGCTCTTTGTCTACCACAACTGAAGCACCTCGAGCTTGTCGTCGTCTGCATCCCAAAGGATGACATGGGCGCCGCTCATGGCTGTATCTTGCTCGAGTTCCTTCATCTTCAGGCGATGAATTGGTCAAGTACCTTCCACATCACCTCCAGGACTCTTCGGACTATTTATGTGTGTTGCGGGTGCTGCAACAAGAGATCACAAAAGGTGGACCACAATATGGTCATTGAGGACACACCTTCAGTTGAGAGATTACTTGTAGTTGATCAACAAGGTCCAACAAGAATCAATGTCATTTTTGCGCCGAAATTGACAGTGATGGGTTACTCATCTATCAAATACTACTACTTTCAGGTACAGCAGTCGCCTTATACCTCTCCTTCTTGATATCAACATTATTTCTAGTTCTGAAGATGTATGTTCGTCTGTCATCCAGCAAAGCTTCACCTAGATTCTGGGCACAGTGAAGGTCTTGGCACTAGAATCAGTCGGCCCCAACCTAGACCAAGTTGTCAGTTTCCTGAGATGCTTTTCGTGCCTGAAGAAGCTGTATATCGAGGTGATGTTCCTTTCCTGATAAATGTTAACCATAAGGGAGTTCAAGTTTTTGCAACTTTTCCCAAGTTTACAATGACAATGTACTATGATTTCTGAAGGAATTTTGGAGGATTTCAGGACATACACCCCCTCCCACCCCATATTAGTTGCTTGATTCATATGGTTACAATCCATAAGCATTTCTCCTTTGGAATCATCTGTACTAGTTTTCTTAGGTAATTTTTCATCCAATCCAACCTCTTGTGAAGAAGGCTACATTGTTATAGATCATAATCAAATGCCCATGTTAATCATGTCAGATCGAAGATGGCACATTGGTGCATTTTACAAATCCTGCAAACCAAATAGGCGTGTAGTAGTGTTTAAAACTACATATAGGCACTAACACGTTCTCTTCTTTTGCAGATAATAATAGGCCTGGAGGTGGATAATGTTTATAATGACAATCACATCAAATGCCTGGATCTGCATCTCTCAAATATTACTTTGAACTCCTATCAAGAGACCTTGCCAGAGATTACATTCGCCAGGTTCTTTCTTGCTAGAGCAAGGATGCTGACGGTACTGAGGTTGAACACGCATTTAATTAGGAAAGATGAATGGTTTGTTGATCCGAGCCGGCAGGTACTGCAGAATGGAAGAGGCTCCAAAAAAGCTAAACTTCGTATTGGAAGAGCATATGACAGAGTAATTGGAAGTCATTGTGTCAAACCCATACATGACTTGTCAGCGGTTGATCCCTTTGCAGAAATGACGAGGTTTGCAATGTTTGAATTTGGGCATTGTAATCTTTGAATTTGAACCTTGCAATATTTATGGTATTTGTTATATAACATAATTGGATGTTTAATTTGGTATTGCAATCATGTCATGTTACAAGTATATATATATATATATATATATATATATATATATATATATATATATATATATATATATATATATATATATATATATATATGTTGTTCTTCTATACACGAGCATAGATGTTTTGCGCATGTAGCATATAACATCGCACACGGACCACACTAGGTAACCCGTCGGCGATGAATTCATCAATCGCAAACGGTTTTATACCAGCAAGCGTTTACCCACAACACACACGGCTTATTCCATCACAAACAACTCGGATGGATCAACTGTATGCCATGTATCGCACACGCAACTCTAATCTGATTCGTGCTTGATGTCTCAGACATCGCTCGCATAGTTCATCTTATTTGCCACGTATCACTGTGCTGGCCTCTGCTTGCGTGCCTTGGCAAGCTATGCTCACCGTTAGGCGCCACAGCGCTGTGCTCACCGTTAGGTGCCGCGGCGCGCTCTGCTCGTGTCCGTCGGCGTGCTCGGCTTGTGGACAGCTTTTCCTTGCATGTTCAACTGCTATATGCATATATATGGTTGCTCGCCGTTGAGGAGATCACGGAGTGCTCTGCTCCCATCCCTCCGAGCGCGTCTGCAGCGGTTGGGCCTGCGCACGATCACTTCAGGGGCCCCATATGCATGCGGTTGCACCATGCGCGTCACCACGTGATGTAGTTACGTGCGGCACGATGGAGTTACGCGTTGCAAAATAGAACTGCCATCCGGGCGTCCCGATATTCCAGGTCGTCCGGCTTCCCCTTTAATTCCCGCGGCCACTATAACCGTGCCCCACAACACAACAAGCAAACCCACGACAACACGTAGAGAGGGGATGACTAGCAGCACTCCAATGGAGTTCGGCGAGCATAAAGTGGAGACCCACGCGAGGGAGACGGATCTCTTGGTGGTGTACACCATCAACCCGGCCGTGGTGGACGACTACATCAACACCCTTGAGCAGTTGCTTGCTCGAGACAAGTACAAGGTGGTTGGCATCAACCTCCAGTACACCGGCGGTCGTCCCAACATAGATCAGAAGGTTGTCGTTGCCCAGTGTTGTGTGCGCCATCATGTCCTCATCTACCACTAGTGCATGGCCACAGAGCCTTGCGACCGTTTCACCAGGTTTTTCAATAGCACCGACTACAAGTTCCCTATGGTGGAAACCACCAACGATGTAAAAGCGGTCAGGGTTATGGGCTTGGCCTGCAAGAAGCTTGCCAAAATTCGTGAGCACTACAGGGTCTGGGGCAGCACGAAGAATGACTCCCTGGTTGAACATGCCCCGGCCATCATCGACCCATAATACCAAAAGATGAAGGAGGATGCCAACAGAACACATCTCGTATCCTGGAACGGGGCTTGGATGCGGCAACTAGATGAACCTCACCTCAGGTTCACGGCCAAGAGCGTGTACACATGCTACGAGATGCACAGGCGGATCGTTGACATGAGGAAGTGCCTCGTTACCGAGATCGACGAGGCTGGATCGAGCCACAAGCAGAGCAGTAACGACAAGCGACCCAAGAAGTAGATTATGATCAGATGATCGTTTATCATAGTTAATCATGCATGTAATACATAGTTGACTTTGGTGTGTGGAAATGTCATGTGTGCAGTAGCCACCGATGTAATTATGCATGTAATAGTTTACTTTGGTGTGTGCAAATGTCATGTGTGTAGTAGCCACCTATGTAATTGGATGTTTAATTTGGTTATGCAACCATGTCCTTATAAGTGTGTGTGTGTGTGTGTGTGTGTGTGTGTGTGTGTATGTTGTTGTTCTGTATGAATCCCAACGCACAACACACACATCTTATTAGAAGCAATCGTCTGTGTTATTATCGGTCTTCGCACACATTTCTGATTACAGACTTGTTTGCCGCGTATCACACACATCTGGTTAAATTGAACCTTTTTGTTATTTTGGCTCAACGCAAACAGTTCATCCGAGTGAACCGTAGGACGTCTATCACACACACCTTGATCTGCCTGGCCGTTTCTTTTGTGTTGCCTAATCACAAACAGTTCATCCAAGTGAACCGTATGCTGCAGATCGCACACACCTTCATCTGGCTGCCTGTTTCTGTTCTTCTGCCTCATCGCAAACAGTTCATTGAACATAACAGTATGCCCTTCATCGCACACGCAACTAAATTTTGAACCGTGTTTGATGCATCCATCATCGCAAACGTTTTGCATCTTTTTTGACGGGTTTTTTTACATCACCGTTTGCGATTATTGCATCGCACATAGTTTCGTCGAAGGGTCTCTGATCGTAGTGTCGCGTTAGCAGCATCCTGCAGTAGTGGGTGCAGGTATTAAATAAGAATTAAATTAGTATGTTCACAACACTAAGCTCGCCCCCTTCATCGTAGATAAGCTTACTCAGCATTACAACCTTACTGTCGTTCACCAAAAAGTTTAGGTATCATTCTCGTGATTCTAGAGTCTCATTTTGCCTTTATGATAGAACCTTTAGTATTCCTTAGAAGAATTCTGTGATGCATGCAAAATTCCTTATTGGGGCTCATTAGATGAACTACCAAAATCTGAGTATGAAATGTTCCTGAGCAGCCTATGTTGTGGTGAGGATAGGGGGGTTGCACAAGCTAGAATAAAAAGTATGCAATTTCCCTCCATCCCTTACTTTGCACTCTTTAATCGCAAATAAACAAGACTGCAGCACACTTTGTGCCCCAGATTTGAACCCTGCACATACTACTTTAACATGCATTAAATGTTATAATCTGGGAGCAATTGTTGCATGGATCCTGCAACGTAATGCTGATAGTGGTCATTTATATGGAGGAATTTATTCCTCTCGCTTAGCTGCAAGGCTAAGAGTTTCACCTTTGCCTAATGATACCATTTTACCCACTAGATATTTAGACTTTGATGCGATGCAGTGTCATAAGTTCATTAAGTATGGAGCCACAAATTACAATTGTAACTTGATGTTCGCTACAAAAACTTATTGTACCTATTATTTTTCCAGCACCTGCTATCCTTGATTATAAGGGGAAAGGAATGTACTACATTTATGAGAGAGATGCACGTGAGTACAACGCAATAGTGGAAGGTGCCCATCGAGCTGAGGAGGCCGCTCCCAAAGCCTCCACGAGGTATCGTTTTGACTATTATCCAAGCCAGGGATGGTGATTACCAAGCTAGGCAAAAGCCTAAGCTTGGGGGAGTACGTATTTCTCACCAACATTACTTTCACGTTCATACATTTCATTCTAGTTGTCGGTGTTCACACCATTTCATTGTATAATCCATGTTAGTTTTATTTTCTTGCTTTCTTCTTCTGTGTTTGAAAAACTTTATAAAAAATCCAAAAATATTTCACACTTCTTTTTTATTTTTCTTTCTGGTTCAAATTAGTTGTAGTATTAAAAGAAACCCAAAAAGATTTCTCGTTTCTTCTTTTGCTTGTTGGGAGCTTTCCTGTGTAAATATTTTTTTCTCGTTTTTGCTTCTCCTTCTTTAATTTGCTTCTTTCAAGAAAAAACTAAAAACTCCAAAAATATTTCACTGTTTTTCTCTGAAATTCTTTTCTTTTGTTGAGTGGTACTAAGGAGAAGACCACGAATAAAATGTTGAGTGGCTCTCATACGCATTATCGTTGATCTAACAAAGAGCCCATACTATTTTGTCTTCTCCTTTAAATAAAATGTTTGTAGATTCCAGCTTAGTCCATGGCACTCTTGCACTATTATTATTTTCATAGCATTCGGTCGTGCAAGTGAAAGGCAGTAATGAAGATATATGATGAAGTGACTAAGGCAAGGAAAGGCGGGTATGAACTCAACTTGTTTTGTTTTTGTAAATATGTTTAACTTAGTATCCATGATTCATCATATTATGATTAAACATGTTTATGATGACAATTAGAGATTATAGTTGCTCATGCCCTGCTTAAGTAGTTAGGAGTGGATAATGATTTATTTTAGATGTCAAGATGCATTAAAATGGTTGTGATGTAGTATGATGATATGGTATCCTCCTCTGAATGTTTCAAGTGGCTTGACTTGGCACATGTTCACGCATGTAGTTGATTCTAAACCAACATAGACTCCACAATATTTATGTTCATGGTGTTTATATCCTACTCATGCTAGTACTCAATGTTAATTATTCATAATGCATGATCATGACCGTTTTCTCTTTGTAGTTGGTTGCTTCTCAACCTAATTGCTAGCACGCACCTATACTAAGTGGGAATACTTCTTGTGCATCCAAATCCTTAAACCAAAGTTATTCCAGATGAGTCCACTATATCTACCTATGTGCGGTATTACTCTACCGTTCTAACTAAATTTGCATGTGCCACCTCTAAAAATTCAAATGAACAACTTTCTTGTGTGTATGTACCGCTCATGGAACGATAGGGGTGGTCAGTATCTTCTATGCTAAGCGGGTTATTCTCATGATGAATATTAATTCACTCGTCCTTGCGCGAGAGGGACCAGTAATCGGGATGCCTAATCCCATGATAAAAATTGCAAATAAATAAACCAAACTCCCCCGAACTGTTGTTGGTATGGAGGGCACCCGAGGATTCGGCTAGCCATGACTTGTGTTTGCTGGTGGAGGGGGAGTAAACTTTACTTTTACTGCTTGGGAACGCCACTAATTTGTTTAGCATGGAAGATATTGAAAAATCTTGGTCATAAGGTTGACAGGAAAGGTATACCTCCCAAAATTATATTTATCTTTGATTTAAGATTGAGATCTGGCACCTCTGCAAATCCCTGCTTCCCTTTGTGAAGGGTCTATCTATTTTATTTTATGTTATTTTACTTTTATTATTGAGTCATCACCTTCTCAAACAAGCACCATTCCTGAGAGCAATATTGTCATCCTCATGCATGGTGTATAGTTAAGGTTGTGTGCATCATGGGATCTCTTCTACCATGAATTACAATGTTTAGTCGCAGCTTGAACTTTGGAGGTGCTTTGCGTTTATGTTTTGCGGTCTCAAAAAGGGCTAGCGAGATACCATTATTGTCATATTATATCATGACTGTTTTGACAAAGTGTTGGCATTTGAGATATTTTATTATTGCTCGCTAGTTGATTATGCCATTGATATGAGTAAATATAATTTCTAAGAGTTATCATCTGCATGGTTAGTCATGATCTTTGCTGAAAATCTGGGTAGTATTTAAGCATATAAATTTACACAAGAACTAAGGAGTTCATAAAAGTTTTTCTTTATCACTTTTAGTTTGTCAAATGAATTGCTTGAGGACAAGCAATGGGTTAAGCTTGGGGGAGTTGATACGTCTCCGTCGTATCTACTTTTCCTAACGCTTTTGCTCTTGTTTTGGACTCTAATTTGCCTGATTTGAATGAAACTAACCCGGACTGACGATGTTTTCAGCACAACTACCAAATCTGAGTATGAAATGTTCCTAAGCAGCCTCTGCTGTGGTGAGGATAGGGGGTTGCACAAGCTAGAATAAAAAGTATGCAATTTCCCTCCATCCCTTACTTTGCACCCTTTAATGGCAAATGCATCATAGGTAAACAAGACTGCAGCACACTTTGTGCCCCAGATTTGAACCTTACACATGCTACTTTAACATGCATTATATGTTATAATCTGGGAGCAGTTGTTGCATGGAGGCTACAACGTAATGCTGATAGTGGTCATTTATGTGGAAGAATTTATGCCTCCTGCTTAGCTGCAAGGCTAAGAGTTTCACAATATTTATGCTCATGGTGTTTATATCCTACTCATGCTAGTACTCAATGTTAATTATTCATAATGCATGATCATGACTGTTCGCTCTGTAGTTGCTTGCTTCTCAACCTAATTGCTAGCACACGCTTGTACTAAGCGGGAATACTGCTTGTGCATCCAAATCCTTAAACCAAAGTTATTCCAGATGAGTCCACTATATCTACCTATGTGCGGTATTACTCTACCGTTCTAAGTAAATTTGCATGTGCCACCTCTAAAAATTCAAATGAACATCTAATTTGTGTGTCTGTACCACTCATGGAGCGATAGGGGGTGGTCGGTATCTTCTATGCTAAGCGGGTTATTCTCATGATGAGTATTAATTCACTCGTCCTTGCACGAGAGGGGCTGGTAATTGGGATGCCCAGTCCCATGATAAAAAATTGCAAATAATTAAACAAAACTCCCCCGAACTGTTTTTGGTATGGAGGGCACCCGAGGATTCGGCTAGCCATGGCTTGTGGTTGCTCGTGGAGGGGGAGTAAACTTTACTTTTACTGCTTGGGAACACCGCTAATTTGTTTAGCATGGAAGATATTGAAAACTCTTGGTCATAAGGTTGAAAGGAAAGGTATACCTCCCAAAATTATATTTATCTCTGATTTAAGATTGAGCTCTGGCACCTCTGCAAATCCCTGCTTCCCTCTGTGAAGGGTCTATCTATTTATTTTTATGTTATTTTACTTTTATTATTGAGTCATCACCTTCTCAAACAAGCACCAATCCTGAGAGCAATATTGTCATCCTCATGCATTGTGTATAGTTAATGTTGTGTGCATCATGATGGGATCTCTTCTACCATGAATTACAATGTTTAGTCGCTGCTTGAACTTTGGAGGTGCTTTGCATTTATGTTTTGCGGTCTCAGAAAAGGCTAGCGTGATACCATTATTGTCATATTATATCATGATTGTTTTGACAAAGTGTTGGCATTTGAGATATTTTATTATTGCTCGCTAGTTGATTATGCCATTGATATGAGTAAATATAACTTCTAAGAGTTATCATCTGCATGGTTAGTCATGATCTTTGCTGAAAATCTGGGTAGTATTTAATCATATATATGAACACAAGAACTAAGGAGTTCGTAAAAGTTTTACTTTATCACTTTTAGTTTGTCAACTGAATTGCTTGAGGACAAGCAATGGGTTAAGCTTGGGGGAGTTGATACGTCTCCGCCGTATCTACTTTTCCTAGCGCTTTTGCTCTTGTTTTGGACTCTAATTTGCATGATTTGAATGAAACTAACCCGGACTGACACTATTTTCAGCACGACTACCATGGTGTTGTTTTTGTGCAAAAATAAAAGTTCTCGGAATTGGACGAAACTTTTTGTAGAATTATTTTGGAATAAAAGAAAAATACTAGAACCAAGACCCACTAGAGGGGGGCCCAGCTGCCCACCAGGCACCAGGGCGCGCCACCCCCCCTGTCGCGCCCTAGTGGGTAGTGGGGCCCACAAGGCTCCGCTGACCCTTATCTCGGTCCTATAAATTCCTATTTCCTGAGAAAAAATAGGAGAGGAAGTTTCATCGCGTTTTACGATATGGAGCCGCCGCCACCTCCTGTTCTTCATCGGGAAGTCATATTTAGAGTCTGTTTGGGGCTCCGAAGATGGGGATCTTCCGTCTTCGTCATCATCAACCATCCTCCATCACCAATTTCATGATGCTCACCACCGGGAGTGAGTAATTCCTTCGTAGTCTTGCTGGACGGTGATGGTTTGGATGAGATTCATCATGTAATCGAGTTAGTTTTGTTAGGGCTTGATCCCTAGTATCCACTATGTTCTGAGATTGATGTTGCTATGACTTTGCTATGCTTAATGCTTGCCACTAGGGCCTGGTGTATACTACACAACTTGTTCTTGTAGACTCGTGTTGGGCCTCCAAGCGCAGAGTTTTGTAGGACAGTAGCAAATTTCTCTCGAGTGGATGACCTAAGGTTTATCAATCCGTGGGAGGCCTGGGATGAAGATGGTTTCTTCAAACAACCCTACAACCAAATAATAAAAAGTCTCTTGTGTCCCCAACACACCAAATACAATGGTAAATTGTATAGGTGCACTAGTTCAGTGAAGAGATGGTGATACAAGTGTAGTAATGATAGTAGATATTGATTTTTTTAATAGGAACAATAAAAAACAGCAAGGTAGCAATTGATAAAAACGGAGCACAAACGGTATTGAAATGCTTGAAAATGAGGCATAGGGTCCGTACTTTCACTACTGCAATCTCTCAATAATGCTAATATCATTGGATCATATAACCATCCCTCAACGTGCGATGAAGAATCACTCCAAAGTTCCTATGTAGCAGAGAACATAAGAATAAATTGTTGTTAGGGTACGAAACCACCTCGAAGCTATTCTTTCCAATCAATCTATCCAAGAGTTCGTACTAAAATAACACCAAGTTACCCTTTCCGATCGATCTATCAAGAGTTCATACTAAGATAACACCAAATATTTTCAGATTCATAATACTCAATCCAACGCAAAGAACCTCAAAGAGTGCCCAAAGATTTCTACCGGAGAAACAAAGACAAGAATGTGCATCAAACCCTATGCATAGATCACCCCAATGTCACCTCGAGAATCCGCGAGTTGAGTGCCAAAACATATATCAAGTGAATCAATATGGCACCCCATTGTCACCACGGGTATTCATAGCAAGACATACATAAAGTGTTCTCAAATCCATAAAAGTATTCAATCCGATAAGAACGAAATCTCGAAGGGAAAGCTCAATTCACAACAAGATAGAGAGGGGAGAACACCATATGATCCAACTAAATTAACAAATCCCGCGATACATTAAGATCGTGACATCTCAAGAACACGAGAGAGAGAGAGAGAGAGAGAGATTAAGCACATAGCTACTGGTACAAACCCTCAGCCCCAAGGGTGGACTACTCCCTCCTCATCATGGTGCCCACCGGGATGATGAAGATGGCCACTGGTGATGATTTCCCCCTCCGGTAGGGTGTCGGAACAGGGTCTAGATTGGTTTTTTGTGGCTACAGAGACTTGTGGCGGTGGAACTTCTGATCTATCGACTCCCCTAGGATTTTTGTAATATTTGGGAATTTATAGGGCGAAGAGGCGGTGCGGGAGGGCACCGAGGTGGGCACAACAAACCAGGGCGCGCCCACGTGGGTTGTGCCCCCCTCGGGGCACCCCTCTGGTACTTCTTTGGCCCAAGTTGTGTCTTCTGGTCCGTAAAAATTCTCCAAAAAGTTTCGTTGTGTTTGGACTCCGTTTTGTATTAATTTTCTGCGATGTAAAAAACAAGCAAAAAACAACAACTTGCACTGGGCACTATGTCAATAGGTTAGTCCCAAAAATGATATAAAGTTGCTATAAAATTATTGTAAAACATCCAAGAATGATAATATATTAGCATGAATACTTCATAAATTATAGATATGTTGGAGACGTATCAGCATCCCCAAGCTTAATTCCCGCTCGTCCTCGAGTACGTAAATGATAAAAGAAATAATTTATGAAGTGTGAATGCTAGCAAAGTGCATAAGTTTGATCAATGATAATTTCAATCACTTTTCCTAGCATCATAACATCAATTCTTTCTCATAAACTTATCATGTTAAAGTAGCAATCAATTCACATGTTAAGGTTCAAACAATGAATTCTCTTGAAACTCAACAACCTATGTTCTCAGTCACCAAGCAATTGCAATTCAACTTATTCAACAAAATCTAAGTAAGCGCTCCACATACTAAATCATCATATAGTCTTCTATGATTGCCAGTACTCAAAGCATATTCTTATAACAAATGGCATGCATCGAACACAAAGAAAGATAGGGGCTTAATGTTTTGCCTCCCGACTCATTTATCATAGAGATAATTGTCAACAATAATAATTCATGGTCAAATATATTTGACTGGTCATATGTGCCTAGACCTTTCCCCACCACATGATGCTTGCCAACTAGAGAATAATTGAGGTTGAAATGAGAATGCATTCTATTCACTCCTGCATAAAAGTAAATACTAAAAAGTAAAAGATACACCCTTCGCAGAGGGAAGCAGTGGTTGTCATGCGCTTTTTATTTGGATGCGCAAGCTCTTAATGCAAAGGAACATCATGTTATATTGCCCCTTATGATAGCGATCTTTATTATGCAGTCCGTCGCTTTTATTAGTTTGCCATCACAGGTTCGTACAATGCTCAGTTTTCCCTTACAATAAAAGATCAAACATATTTAGGAGCAATTTTTATTGCTTTATGCACCGATGACTGATACGTTTCCAGCGTATCTATAATTTTTTATTGTTCCATGCTATATTATATTCTGTTTTAGATGTTTATTGGGCTTTATTATACACTTTTATATTATTTTTGGGACTAACCTATTAACCGGAGGCCAAGCCCAAATTGCTGTTTTTTTTTACTATTTCAGTGTTTCAAAGGAAAAGGATATCAAACGGAGTCCAAACGGAATGAAACCTTCGGGAACATGATTTTCGGAACAAACGTGATCCAGAGGACTTGGAGTCTACGTAAAGCAATCAACGCGGAGAGCACGAGGCAGGGGCGCGCCCACCTCCCCCTACTCCTCACATTAACATCAATCGATGGGCATCTCCCTAGCTCGTTGATTAGCCGTGTTGATGTGAGACTTTCTCCTTTTTTGTCTTCTCCACATAACCCCCATCATCATATTGTATTCCACCCATAGTGCTATATCCATGGCTCACGCTCATGTATTGCGTGAAAGTTGAAAAAAAGTTTGAGATTACTAAAGTATGAAATAATTATTTGGCTTGTCATCGGGGTTGTGCATGATGAGAGCATTCTTGTGTGACGAAAATGGAGCATGACCAAACTATATCATTTTGTAGGGATGAACTTTCTTTAGCCATGTTATTTTGAGAAGACATAATTGCTTAGGTAGTATGCTTGAAGTATTATTACTTTTATGTCAACATTAAACTTTTATCTTGAATCTTTCGGATCTGAATATTCATACCACAATTAAGAGGGTTACATTGAAAACTATGTTAAGTAGCATTCCACATCCAAAATTTTGTTTTTATCATTTACTTGCTCGAGGACGAGCAGGAATTAAGCTTGGGGATGCTTGATACGTCTCCAGCATATCTATAATTTTTTATTGTTCCATGCTATATTATATTCTGTTTTGGATGTTTATTGGGCTTTATTATACACTTTTATATTACTTTTGGGACTAACCTATTAACCGCAGGCCCAGCCCAAATTGCTGTTTTTTTTGCCTATTTCAGTGTTTCGAAGGAAATGGATATCAAATGGAGTCCAAACGGAATGAAACCTTCGGGAACGTGATTTTCGGAACAAACGTGATCCAGAGGACTTGGAGTATACGTAAAGCAATCAATGAGGAGAGCACGAGGAAGGGGGCGCGCCCACCTCCCCCAGGCGCGCCCTCCACCCTCGTGGGCCCCTCGTTGCTCCACCGACGTAATTATAACTCCTATATATAACCATGTACCCTGGAAACATCATATACAGAGCCAAAACCCTATTTCCACCGCCGCAACCTTCTGTACCCATGAGATCCCATCTTGGGGCCTTTTCCGGTGCTCCGCCAGAGGGGGCATTGATCGCGGAGGGCTTCTACATCAACACCATAGCCTCTCCGATGATGTGTGAGTAGTTTACCTCAGACCTTCGGGTCCATAGTTATTAGCTAGATGGCTTCTTCTCTCTCTTTGGATCTCAATACAAAGTTCTCCTCGATCTTCTTGGAGATCTATTCGATGTAATATTCTTTTGCGGCGTGTTTGTCGAGATCCGATGAATTGTGGGTTTATGATCAAGTTTATCTATGAACAATATTTGAATCTCCTCTGAATTCTTTTATGTATGATTGGTTATCTTTGCAAGTCTCTTCGAATTATCAGTTTGGTTTGGCCTACTAGATTGATCTTTCTTGCAATGGGAGAAGTTCTTATCTTTGGGTTCAATCTTGCGGTGTCCTTTCCCAGTGACAGCAAGGACAGCAAGCACTTATTGTATTGTTGCCATCGAGGATAAAAAGATGGGGTTTATATCATATTGCATGAGTTTATCCCTCTACATCATGTCATCTTGTTTAAAGCATTACTCTGTTCTTATGAACTTAATACTCTAGATGCATGTTGGATAGCGGTCGATGTGTG
Organism: Aegilops longissima; assembly: GCA_021605205.1. Classification (NCBI taxonomy): domain Eukaryota; kingdom Viridiplantae; phylum Streptophyta; class Magnoliopsida; order Poales; family Poaceae; genus Aegilops; species Aegilops longissima. Next base: position 200,360,698 of record CM038676.1, read on the forward strand.
GAGTAATAGTAGTAGATGCAGAATCGTTTCGGTCTACTTGTCGCGGACGTGATGCCTATATACATGATCATACCTAGATATTCTCATAACTATGCTCAATTCTATCTTCTTTTTTGCAGGGATATGCTCAATTCTATCAATTGCTCGACAGTAATTCGTTTACCCACCGTAATACCTATGCTATCTTGAGAGAAGCCACTAGTGAAACCTATGGCCCCCGGGTCTATTTTCCATCATATTAATCTTCCAACACTTAGCTATTTTTATTACCGTTTATTTTACTTTGCATATTTATTTCTCTTTATCATAAAAATACCAAAAATATTATCTTATCATATCTATCAGATCTCACTCTCGTAAGTGACCGTGAAGGGATTGACAACCCCTTTATCGTGTTGGTTGCGAGGTTCTTATTTGTTTGTGTAGGTGCATGGGACTCGAGCGTGGTCTCCTACTGGATTGATACCTTGGTTCTCAAAAACTGAGGGAAATACTTACGCTACTTTACTGCATCACCCTTTCCTCTTCAAGGGAAAACCAACGCAATGCTCAAGGGGTAGCGAGGAGGATTTCTGGCGCCATTGCCGGGGAGGTCTACGCACAAGTCAAGACATACTATGTACGAATCACAAACTCTTGTCCCTCGCATTACATTATTTGCCATTTGCCTCTCGTTTTCCTCTCCCCCACTTCACCCTTGCCGTTTTATTCGCCCTCTCTTTTCCGTTCGCCTCTTTTTCGCTTGCTTCTTGTTTGCTTGTGTATTGGATTGCTTGCTTGTCACGATGGCACAAGATAATACTAAATTGTGTGACTTTACCAATACCAACAACAGTTATTTTCTTAGCACTCCGATTGCTCCTCTTACCGATGTTGAATCTTGCGAAATTAATGCTGCTTTGTTGAATCTTATCATGAAAGATCAATTCGCCGGCCTTCCTAGTGAAGATGCAGCTACCCATCTAAATAGCTTCGTTGATTTGTGTGATATGCAAAATAAGAAAGATGTGGACAATGATATTGTTAAATTGAAGCTTGGTTTTCGTCTTTGCCTAAAAATAGTATTGATTCATGGAATAAGTGCAAAGATGCTTTTATCTCTAAGTATTTTCCTCCCGCTAAAATCATCTCTCTTAGAAATGATATCATGAATTTTAAGAAACTTGATCATGAACATGTTGCACAAGCTTGGGAGAGGATGAAATTAATGATACGTAATTGCCCTACACATGGTTTGAATATTAGGATGATTATACAAAAAAATTATGCCAGATTGAATTTTGCTTCTAGAAATCTTTTAGATTCGGCCACGGGAGGCACTTTTATGGAAATCACTTTAGGAGAAGCTACTAAACTCCTAGATAATATTATGGTTAATTATTCTCAATGGCACGCCAAAAGATCTACTAATAAAAAAGTGCATGCGATAAAAGAAATTAATGTTTTGAGTGGAAAGATGGATGAACTTATGAAATTATTTGCTACTAAAAGTGTTTCTTCTGATCCTAATTATATGCCTTTGTCTACTTTGCTTTAGAATAATAATGAATCTATGGATGTGAATTTTGTTGGTAGGAATAATTTTGGTAACAACGCGTATAGAGGAAACTTTAATCCTAGGCCGTTCCCTAGTAATTCCTCTAATAATTATGGTAATTCCTACAACAATTCTTATGGAAATTTTAATAAGATGCCCTCTAAATTTGAGACTAGTCTTAAGGAGTTTATGAATTCGCAAAATAATTTCAACGCTTTGCTTGAAGAAAAATTGCTTAAGGTTGATGAATTGGCTAGGAACATTGATAGAATTTCTCTTGATGTTGATACTTTGAAACTTAGATCTATTCCACATAAGCATGATATCAGTGAGTCTCTCAAAGCTATGAGAATGTCCATTGATGAGTGCAAAGAAAGAACAGCTAGGATGCGTGCTAAGAAAGATTGCTTTGTGAAAGCGTGTTCTTCTAATTTTTATGAGAATAAACTAGAAGGCGTCCCAAAAATTCGGAATTTTTAGATCTTGATGCAAAAATTGGTAAAAGTGGGATTGAAGAGGTCAAAACTTTAGATGTCAATGAACCCACTATTTTGGATTTCAAGGAATTTAATTATGATAATTTCTCTTTGATAGATTGTATTTCCTTGTTGCAATCCGTGCTAAATTCTCCTCATACTTATAGTCAAAATAAAGCTTTCATTAAACATATCGTTGATGCTTTGATGCAATCTTATGAAGAAAAACTTGAGTTGGAAGTTTCTATCCCTACAAAACTTTATGATGAGTGGGAACCTACTATTAAAATTATAATTAAAGATCATGAATGCTATGCTTTGTGTGATTTGGGTGCTAGTGTTACCATGATCCCAAAAACTTTGTGTGATTTGCTAGGATTCCGTGAATTTGATGATTGTTCTGTAAAACTTGCACCTTGCGGATTCCACTATTAAGAAACCCATGGGAAGATTAATGATGTTCTTATTGTTTAAAATAGGAACTATGTGCCCGTAGATTTCATTGTTCTTGACATAGATTGCAATCCTTCATGTCTGATTATTCTTGGTAGACCTTTCCTCGGAACGATTGGTGCAATTATTGATATGAAGGAAGGGAATATTAGATTCCAATTTCCGTTAAGGAAAGACATGGAACACTTTCCTAGAAATAAAATAAAATTACCTTACGAATCTAATATGAGATCCACTTATGGATTGCCTACTAAAGATGGCAATACCTAGATCTATCCTTGTTTTTATGCGTAGCTAGGGGCGTTAAACGATAGCGCTTGTTGGGAGGAAACCCAATTTTATTTTAGTTTTTTGCTTTTTGCTTCCGTTTAGGAATAAATATTTGATCTATCCTCTGTTTAGATTTGTTTTTGTGTTTTAATTAGTGTTTGTGCCAATTGAAACCTATAGGACCTTCTTGGATGATAGTTATTTGATCTTGCTGAAAATTTCAGAAACTTTCTGTTCACGAAAACAATTGTTAAAAATCACCAGAACGTGATAAAATACTGATTCCGATTGCAGAAGATCAATAAGAAAATTATTTAGGTCTTCCAATTTTTCTAGAATTTTTTGAGTTCCAGAAGTTTGCATTAGTTACAGATTACTACAGACTGTTCTGTTTTTGACAGATTCTGTTTTTCGTGTGTTGTTTGCTTATTTTGATGAATCTATGGCTAGTAAAATAGTTTATAAACCATAGAGAAGTTGGAATACAGTAATTTTAACACCAATATAAATAAAGAATGTGTTCAATACAGTACCTTGCAGTGGTGTTTTGTTTTCTTTCGCTAACGGAGCTCACGAGATTTTCTGTCGAGTTTTGTGTTGTGAAGTTTTCAAGTTTTGGGTAAATATTTGATGGATTATGGAACAAGGAGTGGCAATAGACTAAGCTTGGGTATGCCCATGGAACCCCAAGGTAATCTAAGGAGACCAAAAAGCCAAAGCTTGGGGATGCCCCGGAAGGCATCTCCTCTTTCGTCTTCGTCCATTGGTAACTTTACTTGGAGCTATATTTTTATTCACCACATGATATGTGTTTTGCTTGGAGTGTCTTGTATGATTTGAGTCTTTGATTTTTAGTTTACCAAAATCATCCTTGCTGTGCACACCTTTTGAGATACACACACATGATTCAGAATTTATTAGAATACTCTGTGTGCTTCACTTATATCTTTTGAGCTATATAGTGTTTGCTCTAGTGCTTCTCTTATATCTTTTAGAGCACGGTGGTGGATTTGTTTTATAGAAATTATTGTTCTCTCATGCTTCACTTATATTATTTTGAGAGTCCTATAAAAAAGCATGGCAATTTGCTTTAATTGTGAAATTAGTCTTAATATGCTAGGTATTCAAGATTAGTAAAAACTTTCTTATGAGTGTGTTGAATACTAAGAGAAGTTTGATGCTTGATGATTGTTTTGAGATATGGAGGTAGTGATATTAAAGTTGTGCTAGTTGAGTAGTTGTGAATTTGGGAAATACTTTTGTTGAAGTTTGCAAGTCCCGTAGCATGCACGTATGGTAAACGTTGTGTAACAAATTTGAAACATGAGGTGTTCTTTGATTATCCTCCTTATGAGTGGCGGTCGGGGACGAGCGATGGTCTTTTCCTACCAATCTATCCCCGTAGGAGCATGCGCGTAGTGCTTGGTTTTTTATGACTTGTAGATTTTTGCAATAAGTATGTGAGTTCTTTTATGACTAATGTTGAGTCCATGGATTATACGCACTCTTACCCTTCCATCATTGCTAGCCTCTTGATGCTGCATTGCCCTTTCTCACCTTGAGAGTTGGTGCAAACTTCGCCGGTGCATCCAAACCCCGTGATACGATACACTCTATCACACATAAGCCTCCTTATATCTTCCTCAAAACAGCCACCATACCTACCTATTATGGCATTTCCATAGCCATTCCGAGATATATTGCCATGCAACTTTCCACCGTTTCGTTTATCATGACACGTTCATCATTGTCATATTGCCTTGCATGATCATGTAGTTGACATCGTATTTGTGGCAAAGCCACCGTGCATATTATTTCATACATGTCACTCTTGATTCATTGCCTCTCCCAGTACACCGCCGGAGGCATTCATATAGAGTCATACTTTGTTCTAGTATCGAGTTGTAATCATTGAGTTGTAAATAAATAGAAGAGTGATGATCATCTTTCATAGAGCATTGTCCCAAAAAAAGAAAAAGAAAAGAGAAAGGCCAAAAGAAAAAAATAAAGGCCCAAAAAAAGAAAATAAAATAAAAAGGGGCAATGCTACTATCTTTTTCCATACTTGTCCTTCAAAGTAGCACCATGATCCTTATGATAGATAGTCTCTTGTTTTGTCACTTTCATATACTAGTGGGAATTTTTCGTTATAGAACTTGGCTTGTATATTCCAACAATGGGCTTCCTCAAATGCCCTAGGTCTTCGTGAGCAAGCAAGTTGGATGCACACCCACTTAGTTTCTTTTGTTGAGCTTTCATACATTTATAGCTCTAGTGCATCCGTTGCATGGCAATCCCTATTCCTCACATTAACATCAATTGATGGGCATCTCCCTAGCTCGTTGATTAGCCGCGTTGATGTGAGACTTTCTCCTTTTTTGTCTTATCCACATAACCCCCGTCATCATATTCTATTCCACCCATAGTGCTATATCCATGGCTCACGCTCATGTATTGCGTGAAAGTTGAAAAATGTTCGAGATTACTAAAGTATGAAACAATTGCTTGGCTTGTCATCGGGGTTGTGCATGATGAGAGCATTCTTGTGTGACGAAAATGGAGCATGACCAAACTATATGATTTTGTAGGGATGAACTTTCTTTAGCCATGTTATTTTGACAAGACATAATTTCTTAGTTAGTATGCTTGAAGTATTATTACTTTTATGTCAACATTAAACTTTGATCTTGAATCTTTCGGATCTGAATGTTCATACCACAATTAAGAGGGTTACATTGAAAACTATGTTAAGTAGCATTCCACATCCAAAATTTTGTTTTTATCATTTACCTACTCGAGGACGAGCAGGAATTAAGCTTGGGGATGCTTGATACGTCTCCAACGTATCTATAATTTTTTATTGTTCCATGCTATATTATATTCTGTTTTGGATGTTTATTGGGCTTTATTTTACATTTTTATATTATTTTTGGGACTAACCTATTAACCGGAGGCCCAGCCCAAATTGTTGTTTTTTTGCCTGTTTTAGTGTTTCGAAGAAAAAGGATATCAAACGGAGTCCAAACGGAATGAAACCTTTGGGAACGTGAATTTCGGAACAAACGTGATCCAGAGGACTTGGAGTCTACGTAAAGCAATCAACGAGGAGAGCACGAGGCAGGGGGCGCGCCCACCTCCCCCAAGCGCGCCCTCCACCCTCGTGGGCCCTCGTTGCTTCACCGACTTACTTCTTCCTCCTATATATACCCATGTACCCTGGAAACATCATATACAGAGCCAAAACCTATTTCCACCGCTGCAACCTTCTGTACCCGTGAGATCCCATCTTGGGGCCTTTTCCGGCGCTCCGCCGGAGGGGGCATTGATCATGGAAGGCTTCTACATCAACACCATAGCCTCTCCGATGATGTGTGAGTAGTTTACCTCAGACCTTCAGGTCCATAGTTATTAGCTAGATGGCTTCTTCTCTCTCTTTGGATCTCAATACAAAGTTCTCCTCGATCTTCTAGGAGATCTATTCGATGTAATCTTCTTTTGCGGTGTGCTTGCCGAGATCCGATGAATTGTGGGTTTATGATAAAGTTTATCTATGAACAATATTTGAATCTCCTCTGAATTCTTTTATGTATGATTGGTTATCTTTGCAAGTCTCTTCGAATTATCAGTTTGGTTTGGCCTACTATATTGATCTTTCTTGCAATGGGAGAAGTGCTTAGCTTTGGGTTCAATCTGTCGGCGTTGTGGGAACGGGGGTCCCCAGACATGCCTGCCTGCGGCCCACAGCGTGGCCAAGCAGCAGGCCATACGGCCCATCTTCGTCAACAAGGCACCCAAGACCCTCACGAGGGTCCAAGCCTCGCGAGGTGGACGACGCAAGACCTCCTATGGAGTGGCCTAGCCAGGTAGGCTCACGAGGAGCGGAGATATCAAGGCAATACAAACCTCACGAGGCTCTCGTGACGTGAGCCATGACGAACGGCGGGTGCCAGGCGGGCGCCGGTGCACGCAACGTCCTTGTTTCCTCTTTGGTGCTAAGGAGGCCAGTGCAGGCGAAGAGTACTGAGGCATCAGGCAAAGGTTGCCATATTGGTGCAACGATACCAAGACCAGGAGAACGGCAAGGCGGAGGTCATCGTGGAGCCCAAGACGGCGTCCCCCCAGAGCTTTTCGCAGGCGAAGACCGCTTTTGTCAGGATAGCTTGTACTAGCTGTCCCCCTTCAAATTTGCCCGCCGTTGTTGGCTTCCTTCCCGCTCGATATTTGGGAAGAGGACCAGGGCCTTTATAAATAGGACTAGCCACCACAGTAGGAGGCAACTGTTCCGGAACTGGTTCAGATCATCCTCAACTACACAAGCACAAGAACACCTCAACCTGAGGAGGCTGTTCTTCCCTTGTACTGTTCATCATCAGCCCAAGAGGCAATCCACCACCACCGCACTGGAATCGGGTATTACACCACAACGGTGGCCCGAACTAGTTTAAACCCCGTGTCCTTCTGTGTTGCGAGTTCGTCCAGTTCATCCGCGATATCTTAGGGAGCTAGAGCGTAGATCGGTAGGAGGGAGAGACTTCGCGCGCACCCTAGTGTTTGAACCTTAAGGGTTTGCCGGAACCCCACCTCCGACATTTGGCGCGCCAGGTAGGGGTGCACCGGAGCTTCTCCTTCGCCAATCAGCTCTCCGACGCTCACCGGCCACGATGTCTGGCGACCCAAGGGCCGGCTCCGATCGCTGGGCAGCCTGGCCAGCCCGGGCAGCGCCGCCTGCCCATGAAGGTCTCGACCCCGCACTCCAAGCGGCACGAGCGCCACCAAGCTCCGCCGGGCGCGAACAGCGCGGCCAGGTGTCATCCACCCTCACCCCGCGGCAAGTACGAGCTGCGGCAAGAGCGGCGAGTCATGCTGCAGCAATTGCGCCGCACTCACGACGGGAGCAAGCAAACATGCGGGCGGCACTCACGGTGGCAAGGGAGCTGCTGCGATGCAGGCTGATGGAGAGTGGCCGGACACGCTGCTTGAGCGTGTTGCTGAGCTGCTGGACACAACGGCGTCGGGAGCACCACCCTTCTGCTATCGACTTCCTCCCCAGGCCACTGCAGGGCCGCGCGGCGAACCTCACCACATCCGCGCGCCATCAACTACGCCCGGGGGCTTCATCAACATCAGCACGGCCGGCGGCGTAGGGGGCTCCAACTCCCCCATGCCGCCCTCGACAAGCACGAGCGCAAGCGTCGCCCCCCATGGTCCCGGTTGGATGTCGTATTGTCATCCCCAGGACGCCATCATGCGCGGAGCACCATGGAGTGTGGGGCACCACGGTGAGGTGTTCGGGGTGACGGCCCCCGAAGCCTACGTGCCCCGCATGATGGACCAAGGGTACGTACCAGAGGACGACCTCGGCTCATTCATTGGAGAAGATTGGGGAGAGGGGGCGCTAGGAGCCGAAGCCTTCCAAGAACCAACGGAGAACCATAACGATCGCGCCAGCAGCGGCAACTACAGGGTACCGCTAGTCTCTCAGGAACAGGCTTATGCTAACCATGGACTACAGATGAACAAGGTTGCAGCGTCGATCGACGACACAGGCACGGCGGCACCCGTTCCAACAAGGGAGACACGCTGGGGGCCACCGAGAGGGAGCCAGGAGCAAGGCCCCTCCCTGCGGCGCGCGACGCCTGACGACACCCGGAGGTAGGCCCTCTGCCGGGGAGGCCTCGACAACCCTTCCCCCGACAGAGGACCTGTGGTCGCCGAGGGAACCGCTGGCGTCCTCTTTCCCTCCTCTGTGTCGTCCTGGTGACCGGTCGGCTCAGAGGAGGTCGAGGGTGGCGCAAGGCGGGGCCCTCGTCTGGCGATATGAAGCAAGGCCGGTACCTATGAAGAAGGCCCAGTGCCTGTGAAGCTCGCCGCCCGTGACACTCTCACGTAATAATGAGTTGGGGCTGTACACACCCCGGAGTCTCAGGGGTGCCGGCCTCAGGCCCTGGGGCTCCCTCCCACGCCTAGTGGCAGCACTTAGCCCCGCGTTGGTGAGAAGACTTGAAGACCAGAAGACTAGACTAGGTGTCGGACCCGGCCTTTTGCTTTGGATCTCTCTCTTTCTGTAGCTTTGCCTTCTGGATTTGGATTTGAGTTGAAGCTGAGTTTTATTGAAGGGCGCGGGGGGAGCCTTTTCTCATTTGAGCAATTCCTTGCCTTATGGATCTCGTTTTGTCTGGGACTCATGTCCGTCGCATTTCCCTCATGAGCCCCTCGCGAGCGGGACTACGCGAAGCACGCGCACGCCAAGCATGCGCTAACACTACAACTGGTGCTCACCTCTCGTGGGGCCCCTTCCGACGGGGCGACGAGCTCCGCAAGGTTCTCAGGAACTCGACACATCGCAGCCCAGCCCAAAGCTGGCGCTGACTAAGGTAAACCAAGGCAGAAAACTCGCATCAGGATTCACAAGTTCACAAGGACACAAGCTCACATCGCATGGGAAGTAAAAGCTGCAATTTGCTTACATGAGGGGCTCCCCTCTCAAAACGCTCTTACAAGTTTCCAAGGGCCACACCCGAGTTTTTGCGCAGGAAGAAATGACAAGAAAACAAGGGATTAGCCAGAGATGTCGCTCGCTGTGTCGCCCGCGGACGCGTCACTCGCGTCGTCGTCGTCTTCATTGGCCTCATCGCCGCCATCGGCGACGCCCCCCTCGGCATCGTCGACCACGTCGCCTTCGTCTGCGACGACCACCACCGCATCATCCTCCGAAGCGAAGGCCCTGACCAACGCGTCCACATTGTCATCAACCCAGCGCGCTAGGTCGCCCCGGACAGTCGTGGGTATGGGGGCAATGGCGGCATCAAAGTCAAAGTTGGGGTCGGCATTCAGGAGGTGGCTAAAGACATGTGACAAAGCGCGCTCGAGCAAGCCATGCCCCCTTTCCTCCACAAGCTGGCGAGCTCTGGCAGATTGAGCCTCCAGGCGCGTCACCACCTCGGTGAAGAAGGTCAGGTGGCTGGCATAGTCATTTGAGTGAGGGGTCGGCGCCTCCACGTCGCAGATGTGGCCCTGTTCCAGAGATCCTGAAGCATAAGGGCATGCTTGCGCTCCAGCGTTCGACGTTGGAGCACCTCCTCCGTGTTCTGCCTCACGACGGCTTCTGCGTCATCAACCCGCCTCCGGAGGGAACGCAGCTCGGCACGGGCGGAGGCCAAGTCCGACTGCGCCATGACCAGGGCGGCGGCCATGGCTTCCGCGCGCCTCTCATCCTCGTCCAACCTGGGCCTGAGGTCAGCGGCCCCGCCCTCATCTTCCACGCCCGTGAGCTTCAGCTTCAGGTCGTACCTGCCCTCCAGGTCCGCGTGAACATTGGCCACCCGGCGGTTCATCTCCTCCTCAACTCCAGCCTTGCGAGCCCCAACGGCATCTTCCTCTTGGGCAACTTGACGCTCCCTCATCTCTAGTTGCTCAATCTCGCGGCTACGCTCCATGGCCTCCAAGGCCAGCGCCTCCTCACGCTTCCGAACATCCTCTTCCTCCGCGGGCGTCCCCCTCAGCGATGCAAGAGCGGCCCTGCGCGCCTCCACCTACTGCCCAAGAGACGCGCTCCAGGCCTAGAGCTCCCACGCGCGTTTCTCCGCAGCCTCGCGGTGGCGATCAGCCTCGCGAGCCTCTTCCAAGGCTCGAGAGCGGGCTTCATGGGAGACCTTGAGAGACACCTCGGCCTTGGCGTTCTCAAGGTCATGCTGATAGCGGCCGAGGTTGATGGCCACCTTCAGCTTGCGCCGCTCCTCCGCCAACCGGAGACCTTCAGCCTCAAGACGCGAATCGACGCTCGCGAGCTCTTCACCAAGTCGGCTCATCGCGTTCATCGCCTCCTGGAAGATCTCATGGCGAATCACGCTCCGCGCGCGCTCAAGCTCGAACGCCCGGCCCTCTTCGTCCTCCACCTCGGGGGCTGCGGGCGGGGCACCAAGCGGCGCGCCACCCCTCGGCAGGGGGCTAGGGGCTGGCGCCTCACCCAACACCAGCCCGTCCTCGCGTGAAGCCCAAGCCGGCTGGGGCTCGCTGCTTGAAGAGGAGCCGAGGATCGAAGCCAACCAGTTGCCGTCAAAGACCAGCGGAGGAGTCTTGAGCATGCCTGCCAGGCCCCACGCCAGACCAAGGAGGAGGGGCGACAAGGCTGCAGGTTCAGCGTGCCAGGAAGGCAGGAGTGCCCATTCGACCAGCCCTGTTCCGGGGGCAACCAGCGGACTCGGAGCGCTCGTGGCCGGTGGAAGAGTTAAGGAAGAAGGAGGCCGTTTCTCAGGAGGCGCGGCCGCCTCGACGGAAGGAGCCCTGAAGAACTGACGTCAGGAGACGAAAAACAACACAGAAGGAGCCACAGCGGTACGATACTTACACGTCAACGGCGATGTACTTCCTCCGCTTCAGCGGTCCAAAGATGTTGTTGCCGGTGGGAGATCCTTTCCTCTTGCGGAGCTCCTCGAAGTCCACACAAAGACGACCGAAACACTGGACGTGACATCCGGTGCACAGCAGGGCCGAAGAAGAGCTCAGAAGAATATCTTCAGGGGTGCCCGGTCGCGGCAAACAACCAGGCACCGTTTCACCACGACCTCCCGAGGCTCCTGGAGCCTTGGCCTCGGGAGTCGCATGCAGCGTCTCCTCAACAACTGACGCCTCAGGAGGTGAGTGGCAGGCTCCTGAGGACGATGCCCCAGAATCACCACTCAGCACGTGCTCCTCAGCACTCGAGTCACCGGCCTCCGTCGGAGCTCGCCCCCCTGCACCATCACTTGGGGCGAGCTCAGCATCAGGGGCAAGGAAGGGAACCACAACGACAGGGTTCTCACGAGGCCCCTCCAGGCCGTCTGGCCGCGGCCCCCATTTGTCGAAGAGAGGCATGTTCTTTACAAATTCATCCTTGTTCTTGTAGCGGTACAATAAACAGTTCTTCCCAGGCAGTTCGGCCGATAGAAAGACAACCATCAGGACCTTGAGCACTGTTCGCCGCGTCCCAAGGAGGAGCCCGGACTCCTGAAACCTCATGCGGTCCTGGCTGCTGATCAAGGTCCACATTGGGTGAGAATGGCGTTGAAGCGGAGTGACCCGGCGTTGGACGAATTCCTTCACCACCATCGGTGCAATTACACCGCGATCTTTCAGCAACCTCAACCTGAGCCAGATGTGGGCAAGGTCGGGGCTCGCGAGCTGCTGATGGCTCCAGACGGAGTTAGGAAGCAGGCCCCGACGGAGCCTAAAGCAGAGGACTGAGCACACCGGCATCGACGAACACCCATCGTATCCAGAATTCACTCATGGATGGAGGAAGCTCGAACTCGATCCCCTCGCCCGCTGTCGCAGCCACGGCCTGGAAGCTCACGCACCCCGAGCATTGTTGAGGGTCGGCCAGATGCAATGAGAATAAGTGACGGAGGAGGGCCACCGAAGGAGCGATGCCCACCATGGCTTCGCACACGAAGGCGAAGATAGCAAGAAGAGTCACAGACTGAGGGTCGAGATGCAGCATGTGGATCTGATAATGCTCAAGCACCGCATTGAAGAAGGCGGAGAAGGGAGGAATCAGGCCCGCCCAGAGGGCATCTATGAAGATTGGGACATCAGTGGCCGTCTGAGCCGTGCGAGTACGAGACGCGGGCCAGGCCACCGTCTCCCCCCACTCATTAAAGCTGGAAGCAAGCATCGGGCACACCTTGTCCATGGCCTCGTAGCTGAGCACCCGAGACCGGCCGAGCGCTGGCGCAAAGGACGAAGGCGCAGCTGGCAGAGACAGAGGTCTTTTCCCCTTCTCATCTTGTTTCAGCGCCATGGCGGTGGAGCAGGCGGAGCGCAAGTCAGATTTGAAAAGAGAAGCAGAGCCACAAGGAAGCAGGGGAATTGGGGAAGCAAGGCGCAGGAGGCAGAGGAATAACTGTGTAGGCCACAGGGGCCGCATAGCCAGGCGGATTCGAAGGCAGCATTGGGAAGCGGAGACGCCCACGTCCAATCAACCGCCATGCGTCGACCGAAGCCGCGGGCTTTTGGGGCCCGCGGTGCTCTGAACTTGACCCTTGGCTTGCCGCGAAGCCAAGCCCGAGCGCACCTTGGGCCCGGGGACTACTATCGGCGTTCTGGGAACGGGGGTCCCTAGACTTGCCTGCCTGTGGCCCACAGCGTGGCCAAGCAGCAGGCCGTACGGCCCATCTTCGTCAACAAGGCACCCAAGACCGTCGCGAGGGTCCAAGCCTCGCGAGGCGGACGTCACAAGACCTCCTCTGGAGTGGCCTAGCCAGGCAGGCTCACGAGGAGCGGAGATATCAAGGCAAGGCAAACCTCACAAGGCTCTCGTGACGTGAGCCATGACGAACGGTACCAGGCGGGCGCCGATGCGTGAGCGTCCTTATTTCCTCTTTGGTGCTAAGGAGGTCAGCGCAAGCGAAGAGTACTGAGGCATCAGGCAAAGGTTGCCATATTGGTGCAACGAGACCAAGACCAGGAGAACGGCAAGGCGGTGGTCATCATGGAGCCCAAGACGGCGTCACCCCAGAGCTTTTCGCAGGCGAAGACCGCTTTTGTCAGGATAGCTTGTACTAGTTGTCCCCCTTCAAATTTTCCCGCCGTTGTTGGCTCCCTTCCCGCTCGATATTTGGGAAGAGGACCAGGGCCTTGATAAAAAGGACTAGCCACCACAGTAGGAGGCAACTGATCCGGAACTGGTTCAGATCATCCTCAACTACACAAGCACAAGAACACCTCAACCTCAGGAGGCTGTTCTTCCCTTGTACTGTTCATCATCAGCCCAAGAGGCAATCCACCACCACCACACTGGAGTAGGGTATTACACAACAACGGTGGCCCAAACCAGTATAAACGCCGTGTCCTTCTGCGTTGCGAGTTCGTCGAGTTCATCCGCGAGATCTTAGCGAGCTAGAGCGTAGATCGGTAGGAGGGAGAGACTTCGCGCGCAACCCAGTGTTCGAACCTTAAGGGTTTGCCAGAACCCCACATGCGACACAATCTTGCGGTGTCCTTTCCCAGTGACAGCAGGGGCAGCAAGGCACGTATTGTATTGTTGCCATCGAGGATAAAAAGATGGGGTTTATATCGTATTGCACGAGTTTATCCCTCTACATCATGTCATCTTGCTTAAAGCATTACTCTGTTCTTATGAACTTAATACTCTAGATGCATGCTAGATAGCGGTCGATGTGTGGAGTAATAGTAGTAGATGCAGAATTGTTTTGGTCTACTTGTCGCGGACGTGATCCCCATATACATGATCATACCTCGATATTCTCATAACTATGCTCAATTCTATCAATTGCTCGACAGTAATTCGTTTACCCACTGTAATACTTATGCTATCTTGAGAGAAGCCACTAGTGAAACCTATGGCCCCCGGGTCTATTTTCCATCATACTAATCTTCCAACACTTAGCTATTTTTATTACCGTTTATTTTACTTTGCATCTTTATTTCTCTTTATCATAAAAATACCAAAAATATTATCTTATCATATCTATCAGATCTCACTCTCGTAAGTCACCGTGAAGGGATTGACAACCCCTTTATCGTGTTGGTTGCGAGGTTCTTATTTGTTTGTGTAGGTGCGTGGGACTCGAGCGTGGTCTCCTACTGGATTAATACCTTCGTTCTAAAAAACTGAGGAAAATACTTACGCTACTTTACTGCATCACCCTTTCCTCTTCAAAGGAAAACCAACGCAGTGCTTAAGAGTTAGCAATGACAACTTACTTGAAGGATCTTATTCAGTCCATAAGTAGGTATGGTGGACACTCATGGCAATAAACTGGGTTTAAGGGTTTTCGGATGCACAAGTAGATCTCTACTTAATACGAATTTTTGGCTAGCAAAAGATCCTAGGCAAACACCACATGTTGGAGGATCCATGACAATATAACTTCTATGCAAATATACACAACCATAAGTCATTACGTTCTCTTCCTTGTCCAACTTCAACTAATTTGCTCAAGTTTGAAAATAATTAATGGGTATTCACAATCATAGAAGATGTCCAAGATAATATATTTGTATGTGAATTCTCTACCTTATACTAATCATTCATGAATTGCTTGTATGACCAATATTGTGATTGTCAAGCTTCAAAAGATTTAACTTTCTAAACCCAATGTGAAGCTACTACTAGGCATATAATTTCAACTTTATGATATTCAATTCATTCAACAATCTACTCTTAGGATATAAGTGAAGCACGAGAGTAAATGACAAAACTACTCCAAAAAGATATAAGTGAAGATCAAACGAGTAGTTAAGTGAATGGGTAGCTAATTGAGGACTCTCTCTTATTTAAGAACTTTCAAATCTAAGTATTTTATTAAAATAGCAAGAAAAACAAAATAAAATGTCATTCCAACAATAGCACATATCATGTGAAGAAGCAAAAACTTAGGCTCAACTGATAATAACCGAGAATTGTTGATGAAGAAAGGTGGGATGCCTATCGGGGCATCAACAAGCTTGGATGCTTGATATTTCTTGAAATATTAATTTGGGATGCCTTGGTCATCCACAATCTTTAGCTTTTGTGTCTCCTTAATTCCTTTATATCACGGTTTTCCTAAATCTCAAAAACTTCATCCACACAAAACTCAACAAGAACTCGTGAGGTAAGTTAGTATAAATCAATGCAATAACCTTATCATTATCTACTGTAGCAAGTTACTAAAATTATTATTTAACATTGCATACTAAATGCCTCTGCATATTTAATACTCCTATCCTCAAATAGAATCATTAAACAAGCAAACATATGCAAACAATGCAAACATAACAACAATCTGCCAAAACAGGACAGTCTGTAAAGAATGCAAGAGGATTCATACTTCTCTAACTCCAAAAATTATGAAAAATTACCATACTATATAAATTTTATCATATTTACTTTGCACAAAAATCAACATTTTATCACATTCTGACTTTTTTCAAGAATTTTCGCACTAGCGTGCAACTTTCTGTTTTCAAACAAACACATGTAGACTTGCAAAATAAGCATGTCAAAGGCTATACTTGACATTTTTATTGAAGTAAAAGATACAAATCATTATTCTAAATAATAGAAAGCAATTCCTAACAAAATAAAATGAAGCTCCAAGCAAAACTCATATCATGTGATGAATGAAAATATAGCTTCAAGTAAGGTTACCGATAATGTTGGAGACGAAAGAGGGGATGCCTTCCGGGGCATCCCCAAGCTTAGTTGCTTGGATATTCCTTGAATATTACCTTGGGGATCCCTAGGGCATCCCCAAGCTTAGGTTATTGTCACTCCTTATTCTCCTCATATAGATATCTCACCCAAAACTTGAAAACTTCAATCACACAGAACGTAACGGAACTTTGTGAGATGGGTTAGTATGATAAAGACAAATCATTCACTTTGGTAATGTCAAAGACAAGATTCATATTTGTTCTTACATAATTCCTACTGTACCTTATCATTTCCATAATTTATATTGAGCAATATAATCCATAGAAACTAGAAATCAAGCAAACTATGCATTGAAAACAGAATCTGTCAAAAACAGAACAG
The DNA here is from genome assembly GCA_021605205.1 of Aegilops longissima. Classification (NCBI taxonomy): domain Eukaryota; kingdom Viridiplantae; phylum Streptophyta; class Magnoliopsida; order Poales; family Poaceae; genus Aegilops; species Aegilops longissima. The sequence goes on from CM038676.1 coordinate 200,376,953, forward strand.
ACTGTAGTAATCTGAACTTTGACATACTTATGTAACTCCAAAAATTCTAAAATTTTAGGAAAACATAGATAATTTGTATAGAAATTATTTGTAAAAAATTCAGAATTTTTTCGACGCCCCGGTGAATTTAAACAATTATGTTACTGGAAGCAAAAGTTTCTATTTTTGCACATAATCAAGTCAACTATCACCAAACATAATCCCAAAGGCTTTACTTGGCACGTTATTGAAACAAAACCTATAAAACATGATTAATACAGTAGCCTAATCATGTCAACGCACAAAAACATTAGGTAAAAGTGTTGGGTTGTCTCCCAATAAGCGCTTTTCTTTAATGCCTTTTAGCTAGGCATGATGATTTCAATGATGCTCGCATAAAACTAAAGAAACGAAACATGAAAAAGAGCATCATGAATCACATGGCAAGCACATTTAAGCCTAACATACTCCCTATGCATAGGATTTGTAAGCAAACAAATTATGGGAACAAGAATCAACTAGCATAGGAAGGCAAAACAAACATAACTTCAAGATTTTCAACACATAGAGAGGAAACTTGATATTATTGCAACATGTAAAAGCATATGTTCCTATCTCATTATAATTTTCAGTAGCATCATGAATGAATTCAACAATATAACTATCATATAAAGCATTATTTTCATGATCCATAAGCATAGAAATTTTACTACTCTCCACATAAGAAAATTTATTCTCATGAATAGTAGTGGGAGCAACCTCAACAAAATAACTATCATGTGATTGAAAATTAAAATCATGATGAAAAGTTTCGTGGTTATAATTATTATGTATAGCATACATGTCATCACCATAATCATCATAGATAGCAACTTTGTTGTCATAGTCAATTGAAGCCTCTTCCAAAATAGTGAATTCATCATTAAATAAAGTCATGACCTCTCCAAATCCACTTTCATAATTATTACAATAAGATTCAACACCCTCCAATATAGTGGGATCAATAGTCCCTAGAGTTGACACTCTTCCAAACCCACTTTCATCAATATAATCATCATAAATAGGAGGCATGCTTTCATCATAATAAATTTTCTCATCAAAACTTGGCGGAGTAAAAATATCATCTTCATCAAATATAGGATCCCCAAGCTTGTAGCTTTGCATATCATTAACATCATGGATATTCAAAGAATTCATACTAATAACATTGCAGTCATGCTCATTATTTATGCCAAACATTTTATTGAATTCTTATTCTATCAATTGAGCACAATTTTCCTTTCCATCATTTTCACGGAAGACATTGTAAAGATGAATAATATGATGCAACCTTAATTCCATTTTTAGTTTTGTTTTATAAACCAAACTAGTGATAAAACAAAAAAAATAAAAGATTCCATTGCAACATCTAAAGATATACCTTCAAGCACTCACCTCCCCGGCAACGGTGCCAGAAAAGAGTTCGATGTCTACTACACAACTTGTTCTTGTAGACTCGTGTTGGGCCTCCAAGCGCAGAGTTTTGTCGGATGCTACTTCTTGAGCTTGCGTTGGTTTTTCCCTTGAAGAGGAAAGGGTGATGCAGCAAAGTAGTGATAAGTACTCAGTTTGAGAACCAAGGTATCAATCCAGTAGGATACAACACACAAGTCACCGAATACCTGCACAAACAATCAAACAACTTGCACCCAACGCGATAAAGGGGTTTTCAATCCCTTCACGGTCACTCGCAAAAGTGAGATCTGATAGAGATAGATAATCGGTAAAGTAAATATTGTTGGTATTTTTGGTTTATAGATCGGAAAGTAAAAGATTGCAAAAAGAGTAGATCGAAAACTAAAATTGTAGATCGTAAACTTATATGATGGAAAATAGAAACTTATATGATGGAAAATAGACCCGGGGGCCATAGGTTTCACTAGAGGCTTCTCTCAAGATAGAACATATTACGGTGGGTGAACAAATTACTGCCGAGCAATTGATAGAAAAGCGCAAAGTTATGACGATATCTAAGGCAATGATCATGAATATAGGCATCGCATCCGTGTCAAGTAGACCGAAACGATTCTGCATCTACTACTATTACTCCACACATCGACCGCTATCCAGCATGCATCTAGAGTATTAAGTTCTTAAAGAACGGAGTAACGCATTAAGCAAGTTGACATGATGTAGAGGAATTAACTCAAGCAATATGATGAAAACCCCATCTTTTTATCCTTGATGGCAACAATACAATACGTGCCTTGCTGCCCCTACTGTCACTGGGAAAGGACACCACAAGATTGAACCCAAAGCCAAGCACTTCTCCCATTGCAAGAAAAACTAATCTAATTGGCCAAACAGAACCGATAGTTTGAAGAGAATTACAAAGATATCAAAAGATGCATAAAAGAATTCAGAGGAGATTCAAATAATATTCATAGATAAGTTGATCATAAATCCACAATTCATCAGATCTCGGCAAACACACCACAAAAAAGTATTACATCGAATAGATCTCCAAGAACATCGAGGAGAACATGGTATTGAGAATCAAAGAGAGAGAAGAAGCCATCTAGCTACTAGCTATGGACCCATAGGTCTGTGGTAAAATACTCACGCTTCATCGGAAGGGCAATAGAGTTGATGTAGAAGCCCTCCGTGATCGAATCCCCCTCTGGTTGGGTGCCGAAAAAGGTCCCTAGAAGGGATCTCACGGGTACAAAAGGTTGCGGTGGTGGAAAAGTGTTTTCGTGGCTTGTTCTGTTGGTTGCACACCCACTTAGTTTCTTTTTGAGCTTTCATAAACATATATCTCTAGTGCATCTGTTGCATGGCAATCCCTACCCACTCACATTGATATCTATTAATGGGCATCTCCATAGCCCGTTGATACGCCTAGTTGATGTGAGACTATCTCCTTCTTTTTGTCTTCTCCACAACCGACGTCTATTCCACCTATAGTGCTATGTCCATGGCTCACGCTCATGTATTGCGTGAAAGTTGAAAAAATTTGAGAACATCAAAAGTATGAAACAATTGCTTGGCTTGTCACTGGGGTTGTGCATGATTAAAATATTTTGCGTGATGAAGATGGAGTATAACCAGACTATATGCTTTTGTAGGGATAAGCTTTCTTTGGCCATGTTATTTTGAGAAGACATGACTGCCTTGTTAGTATGCTTGAAGTATTATTGTTTTTTATGTCAATATTAAACTTTTGTTTTGAATCATACGGATCTGAACATTAATTGCCACAATAAAAGAAATTACAGGGATAAATATGTTAGGTAGCGTTCCACATCAAAATTTCGTTTTTTATCATTTACCTACTCGAGGACGAGCAGGAATTAAGCTTGGGGATGCCTAATACGTCTCCAACGTATCTATAATTTTTGATTGTTACATGCTATTATATTATCAGTTTTGGATGTTTTATATGCAATAATATGCTATTTTATATTATTTCTGGGACTAACCTATTAACCTAGAGCCTAGTGTGAGTTCCTGTTTTCCCTTGTTTTAGAGTTTCGCAGAAAAGGAATACCAAATGGAGTCCAAACGGAATAAAACTTTAGCGATGATTTTTCTTGGACCAGAAGACATCCAGAGGACTTGGAATGCAAGTCAGAGAAGCCACGAGGCGGCCACAAGGACGGAGGGCGCGCCAAGGGGGGTAGGGCACGCCCCCACCCTTGTGGGCCCCTCCTGACTCCATCGACCTAGTTTCTTCGCTTATATATTCTCATATATCCCAAAACCAACAGAGAGAGCCACGAAAACACTTTTCCACCACCACAACCTTCTATACCCATGAGATCCCATCTAGGGGCCTTTTCCGGCGTCCTGCCGGAGGGGAATTCGATCACGAAGGGCTTCTACATCAACACCATTGCCCTTCTGATGAAGCATGAGTAGTTTACCACAGACCTACGGGTCCATAGCTAGTAGCTAGATGGCTTATTCTCTCTCTCTTTGTTTCTCAATACCATGTTCTCCTCGATGTTATTGGATATCTATTCGATGTAATACTTTTTTGCGGTGTGTTTGCCGAGATCCGATGAATTGTGGATTTATGATTACCTTATCTATGAATATTTGAATCTTCTTTGAATTCTTATATGCATGGTTTGATATCTTTGCAAGCCTCTTCGAACTATCGATTTGGTTTGGCCAACTAGATTGGTTTTTCTTGCAATGGGAGAAGTGCTTAGCTTTGGGTTCAATCTTGCGGTGTCCTTTCCAAGTGATAGTAAGGGCAGCAAGGCACGTATTGTATTGTTGCCATCGAGGATAAAAAGATGGGGTTTTCATCATACTGCTTGAGTTAATTCCTCTACATCATGTCATCTTTCTTAAAGTGTTACTCCGTTCTTTATGAACTGAATAATCTACATGCATGCTGGATAGCAGTCGATGTGTGGAGTAATCACTACAAAAAAAAGACACATCCGTGACATTTTGGGCCGAACGAGTTTTTTTTCTGTTATACATATGACACTTCTATGACGATAATTGTGACAAAACCCGGTATCATCATAGATGTGGTGGGCTCCTACTTCTATGACAAAAAATCATGACAGAGAATGGGCTTTTCGTCCTGGGCGGGCCGGAGACGCAGCTGCATGACATTCTTTGGGCCGTCCATGACGGAAAAACCATGGTAGAAGCGAGGGGAGGAAAATTTCAGGGAGTTCCCGGTTACGGTGGGAGGTCGGGGGCCGGGCGATGCGCTGCTTTCTCTCGACACGTCTGCTGCGTGTGTGCGAGGCATTGGATCTAGCTGAACCCGAGCGAGGCGTTGGGCTCTAATCGAACCCGGCGATTGACTGCGAGCTACGTTCTATCGAACCCGGCGATAAGCCGATCGATGCTGCCTCTGGGATGAGCAGTGAGTGTTGCCGGGGGTTGGATGAGCAGGGCGGTGGCGTTGCCTCTGGATGAACAAGACCCCGTGGTGTGGTGGAGGGTTGGATGAACAGTTGGCGGTGGAGGGGTGCCCGTGGAGGGGTGGTTGAACAGGATCCTGTGGTGTGGAGGGCTGGATGAGCAGAGGCGATGGAGGGTGGTTGAACGAGGCGGTGGAGTAAGCGCGTGGAGGCTGGATGAACAGAGCCCGTGGAGGCTGGAGGAGGTCGACGGTGGAGATGAACAGTATCCCGTGGAGTCCGTTTTGCGATCGCCACACCCTCTCGATGAACAGGACCCCGTTTGACCGTGGCGCTCCAACACAAGTCCATTTAAATGCATTTTGCGGTACGCCACACCCCTCCACCCCCGTTTCGACCGTAGGCGGTCCGTTTCCTCTGTTTTGCGGTACGCCACACCCCTCCCGATCAACAGGACCCCCGTTTCGACCGTAGGAGGTCCGTTTCCTCCGTTTTGCGGTACGCCACACCCCTCCCGATCAACAGGACCCCGTTCCGAACGTAGGAGGTCTGTTTCCTCCGTTGTGCGGTATGCCAGGCCTCATTTCCATCGCCTGTTCCGTCCAAGCCCTCCCGATGAACACGACCACGCATTCCGCCGACCCAGCCGGTTGGCTCCCATGCATTCCGTTGCCTCCCGATGAACATGCATTCCATTGCCTCCCCATGAACACGACACACTCGGTTGCCTCCCCATGAACACGACGACGACACTGTTTCTCCTTTCCGACCCAGCCATGTACATGAGCCCTGGCCGTACGTATGCGCGAGTAGGCGTTCGTGACCCCGCCCGTATGTACACATACGTGGCCGTATTTTCTTTTTTTCACCCTGGCCATTGTACGTACGTGTACATGCTACGTGCGCGCCTCTACTACGACACGTGCACGCCTCTACAACGACCAGTATGTACGTACACGTTCGCGACCAGAATGACAACCCTACGTACGCTTCGATCAGGTGGGTCCCGACTGTCAGGCACTTCCTTGCGTGCGAAGATGTAGCTGCTGGGTCCCAGCAGTCAGGGGACGAATCATTTTTTTGCCCGGACGCACTTCCTTGCGTGCGAAGATGTAGCTGGCGGGTCCCAGCAGTCAGGGGGGCGAATCGTTTTTTTCGGACGCACTTCCTTGCGTGCGAAGGTGTAGCTGGTGGGTCCCAGCAGTCAGGGGGGAAACATTTTTTTTGCAAAATACGGTGGCCCGTCCGGTGGGTCCTCGCTGTCAGGTGGACGAATAATTATTTTGCGCGTAATAAGGAGGCACTTCCTTGCTGCGGCCATGGACCCAGTATCGAGATCTCCACGACAACTCTTCCGATGGAAGTCGGTCGTTGACCACATTGACCACGCCGCGCCGAGAGCACCACGACGGTGGACGACGGCGAGGCCTAGGAAGGGGACGACACGGAGGCAGGGAAGACTCGGCAGTTGTTTCTCACGCGGAGGGGAGTACGACTGTATGAGGGTTTACTGGTTCGTCTGCCGACGCCGGAGAATAACAGCAGGTGTGGGTGAGTAGAGGGATGGCTAGGCCAGCGATGGGAGTACGATGGAGAGGTGAGGCTGCTGGCAGCAGATAGCCGCCACGGGAGGAGGAGCGAGCAGTCCCACGGCACTTGCTTGAGCGGCCGGAGCAGAAGAGCAGAGATTGAAGAAGACGACGGCCGTTGGATGGCCATCCAACGATCCTTGCTTGTCGTCAACCTTTTTTAGGAAGGCCTCAAATCTGTGGAAAACAGCATACAACCCATCTGCCATTATTTCTAATAATTTACAGCCCATTTGCTAATTCTTAAGGTTTTTTTTGGAGCCCATATTCTTTTTGTTAGCATTGCAGCCCATATTGTGGCCACGGTTAAAAAATTATAGGAAATTTTGCATATTTCAGTGCGGTCCGAACTGTTTTTAATCCCGAAATTTTGACTCACATTCAAACGGATTTTAAAAATAAATGTATATCAATATAAAATCCAACAAATTCTCCACGCATAAAAATTGATGTAATTTAAAATCTCGAAATAAAAAAAAGATATTTGAAACTAATTGTCGGTTTGGTGTGTTTTAAAAATGTACAGCCCATTTCTCATTACTGATGGGCAATTTTCTCGGCCAGCCGAATAAAGCTCTCCTCGTCTTGAAAGATTTGCAGCCCAACAGGCCTGACAAAGCGACTTACTTGGCAAATCACAAAAAAACTGGCTGTGGCCGTGGACCCAGTGTCGGCCTCTCCACGTCAAGATACTCTTCCGATGGAATGTCGTTGACCACATTGACCACGCCACCGAGAGCACCAAGGTGGTGGACGACGGCGAGGCCTAGGAAGGGGACGACGCGGAGCCAGGGAAGACGCGGCAGTGGATGCCCACGCGGAGAGGAGTACGAGGGTTCACTGGTTCGGCTGTGGTGTGAGGCTGCCGTCGCCGCAGGGCCTGGCTAGTGGTGTGAGTAGTAGGGGGCGATGAGGCCTCAACGGCAGCACAACCAGCCACTGGAGGCAGGAGCAGGCGGTCTCCCTGGCGCTGGTTTGGGTGGCTGGTGCAAGAAGAGCAGCGTTTGAAGAAGAAGCAGGACCGTTCGATTCAAATCCAACGGTTACTGCTGCTAGAATCGTTTGTTGACTAAGTTGACAAGCCCTGCGTACGCGTCAACGTAGTAGGCCCACAGGTCAGCCTTCCAACTGGTGCACCCCAGATGTCAGTGGGAGGAATCATTTTTTTCGCGTAATACGGGGGCAGTTGATTGCTGCGGCCAGGCCGGCGGAGGGAGTAGGGTGGGCCAGGGAAGCCTGCGCGACATCACAGCGGGCCACAAGAGGAGGGAGCAGACAGTCCCGCCGGCGCTAGTTTAGGCGGCTGGAGCAGGAAGATCGGAGATTGAAGAAGCACGTCGGCCGTTGGATGGACATCCAACAGTCACTGCTGCTAGAATCGTGTGTTCACTGACAAAGCCTTGCATAAACAAGTCAGCCATTTGCTATTATTTTTATAATTTTTACTCATTTTCTAATTCATATGGAATTTATTGCAGCCCGTTTTCCATTTTTAGAATTGCTGGCCATTTTCTGGTCAGTTCCAGGGTCAAAAAATTAACTAAATATGTGGGAAATTTTGAAAATTCGCAAATTTTTGCCGAGGAACGAAATATTCTTAATCCAAAAATTAATAGCCATAATTTAAAAATAAATTAGTACTATGTCATGTTAAATCCAATGAAATACGTGTAAGATATCAGTGAAGAACAAAAACAAAAAAACTAATATCCCATTTGCTATAATTTTTTTGGAATTTTCAGCCCCTTTTGATATTACTTTTAACAGACATTGACCATACTCTTTGGCCAGGACGGAATGCATCCCTCCTCATCTTGAAAGATTTGCAGCCTAGTAATTCGGAGAAAACAAATAGGCCTAGCTTGGGTATTCTTCAAAAAGAAATACTGGGCTACCTATTTTCCCAAAGAACTGGTGCATGAGCATTTAGCTTTATTTATTTATTTACTTATTTATGTTTAGAGGACCATGAGCATGTACCGGGCGGATTCATGTGAGAGCCTCCCTTCCAGATTAATTATGGGCTTCTCTATTGGGCCTTCATCGATGGGCTGCATCTTATCAACAAGTGGAAAATGTGTTCCGTCATTTAAAAATAGTATGAGCTACGTGCAGTGCAGGGCACTAAAGGATTGAACCGTTAACGAATTCCAAAACATTGTGTTTGTCGTTTTAACAATACATTTATTCAACAATGTATTTAAATATACTACTGATTGTACATTGAAAACAGCAGCGACAACCAGGGCTGGGGTGCAATGAAAGCGATAAGCAGGCGGAAGAGTGAAGACGCAGCTCTCTTCCAAACCAAACATCAGCCATCATTACAAAAGGGCTACCAAAAAAGAACAAGTGTATGCATCAAACTAAATAAAGATCCTACTACACCAAGTGTACGCATCTAACTATCTGGCTCAGTTAGACATTACTATTTATTAAGCTGTGGAGATTGACTGACGGCTTGAACCAGATGGGTGCCTGACGGGGGAAGCTCCAGCCAGCAGGTCAAAGTCTGATACTTGAGACCCTCTCTCCTACTTTGGGCTGCAGAGCGTGGCGGCACATATCAGGGTATGGTGCATGCAGAGACACATGGTACGCTGTGTACACACAGTTTTTCCTGATGAACGAAACCATGCTGCCATCATGATCCTTGCCATCGGTTATCTCCTGGTTAATCGGATAATTCAGTCCGACAAACAGAGAGCGTGCACCAAGGCTACTTACCAGCTTCCAGTCAAAAATTCCTGAAGGCCCAGAGAAGCTGGGATCCTGCTCAAAGACCTTGCAGTGACTGTGATTGTATTCCGCGAAACAACACATCCGGTATGTGCGAACGATCATCAATCTTTCGCCGTCGTCTGATCGAGCCAGGAACCACCTGCAACTGCCATGCCACTTTTCTTTGAAAGGTTCTGGGATTAGGAAGGGTAGGGACACCAGGCAGCCTACAACATCATATCAAGTTGGAGTCTAATAAAAAATGGCTCTTGATTTAGTCAATCTTAAGAACAACATGTTATGAGCATGAATATTTTTTCAGTACATGTTGACAGTAATATAAGCAAGCCATCATGATATCGTAGGAAAGTAACATACTGCTGTAACAGCCGTTTGTAGCGATGACTGGAGTAGGCCAGCAATACATCCAGCCATAGAAGGAGTCGACAGCATAAATGAAGCCCTTGTGTTCAATGGCATCAGAGAACCATGGAGGATGTATGATCCTGCGATGGACGTGCAGATTTATCCACTTACCGCAGTGACTTGTCAGATAGGTGAGACCGCGGTTGAAGAATGCAATTAGCCTGAAGTCTTTATAATTCGCAGATCTTGTGGGCACTTGGCAGATTACAACCTTGAGCAAATCAAACTTGGTATCATGTTGGCTACTGTAAGATTCTGAGTATTCTGGGCCGCGGTGCCAAAGCAGTGCAATGTTAATCGAAGGAAGGGGGATCAATCGCCGGGTGTAGACCTCCACGAGCATCCAGCAGCCGCGACCGTCGACGAGCACCATCCAAGACGTGTTCATGCCGACCCAGTACATATCGTTAATGTTGCTGAGGCTGACGGGGATCGGATCGCAGTGAAGAGGGTTGATGCTCACCACCCTACGATCGTTATGCTGTGTGACACGCCGTTTCTGAAGATCAGGCGACATCAGCAAGCAAGGAGCGGGCTTAAAAAGCTCCGGCCTGAGGGCTTTGAGTAAACGGTACATCCCCGACGAGCACGCGGCGAGCGGCATGGTACTGAGATTGTCCACACGCGAAACAATGAGCTTGATTACCTCTGTGGGGAGCGAATTCCAGCCACTCTTTCGGCGGACGCTGCTCGGTTCTACCATTGTTAGTGCTTGGGTTTCGGACGAGGGGGGAGGCGCCTTAGCGGGGATGGAAGCTTGGACGAGATTATGTGCGGACAAAGATGGAGAAGCGAATATGTTCCGCGAGAAGTGGACAGGTGATGATGACTACAGCACGCCGCTTGACTTACGAGACACATACCAGCAGCATAGGGTCATATCGATGCCAGATAACTTGCTTGAGTGATCATAGTACTGGTACTCCCTACAGTACCTACTACAGTACTATGCCCTAGCTTGCTAGAGTAGAGTAGTAGAGTAGGACTCTGCTCTACTACTAGCACCAGAGTAGTATATTCCAATCTAAAATAGTTACAAACTTCAATGCCCGAGCGTGGAACGACTACGAACCGTGCTCAAAGACCGTGTCTACGTGGTGTTTGGACTTATATGCAAAAAAATAGCAAGATGCCCGTGCATTGCACGACACACCATCATCACCAACTCGGTTTTTTCTCTACTCCTACTCATATAAAAGACTCAGTTGGTGATGATGGAGGCGAGGAGGCGTGTTCAGCCGGGCGTGCAGCGAACAGCGCAACACTATTCGATTTGTTATAAAAAACAAAGAAGAGTAGTAGAGATAGAGGCATAGGGAGGAGCACGAGGTTGTGGGAGATAAGGATGAACGAGGCAAGGCCTTATCTGTAAATGTGGAGAGAGGTGTGGGTATCTTTTGTAAAATTGTCATAGTTGGCTTTCTATCCGTCAGATATAGATCGGACGGTCTATATTACAAGATGGCAGGCATACCATCATCACCAACTCGGTTTTCTATAAGAGTAGATATATATAGATATAGATAGATAGAGACTAGGGAGTACTAGTAAGGACACTATCTACTGCTTTGTGTGCTACTCCTGCGCTCCATTCGGCGGCCGCAACATCCCCTACAGCCACCCCACCTGCGCTCCATTCGGCGGGCGCTGTTGAAATCTGGGGAGCGTACTCTCGCGATTGCTGGCAGCCACGACTTCACCGACGATGACTTCTTCCCCGACCTCGGCAACCTCTTCCTCAACAACATGGGCGACAACCTTAACGCCAACGGTGCTGCTCCCGTTGCACCGTATGTGTTTCTGTCCTTCCTGTTTGAAATCGTGGTAGAATTCATGTTTCTACTCTGTATCCTACTACTATGCTAGTCCACATGATTAGTTTCATCTCTGTTATAGCCGTCATGATTTATTTTGTGCTTATTCGGATTAAATCTCGTAGTAACTTGCTCATATATTCAACTGGCGCAACATCCCCTACAGCCACTCCTATTTCATGGACGGCCTGGTCGACGCCTCCAAGGAGCCCTTCGTCCACTGCTATGAGTGCCCGATGCAGTTTTGTGGCTCGCCGGCGGACATGGTGCATCACCTCACGGATGCATGCAGCGGTCACTGCTGGCCCTTGGTGAAGAACATCAAGTACGACACGTGCTACCGGTTCACCATGCCGGAGTCGCTGGAGGATCACCGCCGCCTGCTAGTCTCGGAGGAGGAGGCAACGTCTTCCTCTTGATCGTGGGCACCGGCGAGGCCCTCGCAGGTCGCCGCCCCGTCTATGTAATGTGTGTCAGGGGCGTTGCCGGTGACGCTGACACTGACACGAGGTAGATGTACGGGTGCGTGGTCACTGTTACTACCCCTCCGGGTCGCATGGGCGGCGACACCGGCCTCATCGGACGGACTTGGACTCTGGGGAGCTGGGACTATCCCGCCAATGTGGACTTGGAAAACCCATGGCATCAGTTCCGTCCTTTACCCGCCGACACGGTGCACAGGGACTCCAAGTAGGTTCACCTGGACATACGCATTATCAAGTGCACTTAGAAAACATGTAGTGTGTGTGTGGGCGCTTATGGCCTGTGTCTTTGCCGCTTTTGATTCTGTAAGCTTGTCGTTAAACTTGAGTGGCTTTCGCCGCAGTCCTTCCTTTGAACTGCTCCTCTCAGTGAGCTGATGTAAGACACTTTGGGTTTCATTTGATAATGGAACCGGGGAGGAGCCTCCCTGTTCTTCTAAAAAAATACGCATTATCAAGTTAAATGTTGATCATTAGTCTTCGCTCAATGTAATCCGCTGTCTAAGCATGTGGAGACTTCCATGCAGGATCTTGCTCTATTGGAGTATCGCGATGAATAAAAGTGTATCCGTTTATGGTTTAGTCTAGAATCTTCCATGTATGAATTTTTACTACAATCTTGGTGAAAGACTTACGATGAACCATTTCTTACATCTCCTCTGCCCCCTTGCAAGTCATCCTGATTTAATCCCTCCGTCTAGGTGTATAAGGGCATGGTTAATATTACTTAATAGTATAGCCAATTGTTGACTATAAGAAACTGCCATGTCATCTGTAGCCAACATGTATAACAATCGATACTCAAAACTAATTCTTAAAGATCATTTCTTGCAAAGCACAATAAGTGTTATTTCTTCACAAGTTTTGGATGCAGGTTGAATAGTTGAACGCTTTTGTTTGCAAAAGATACCTTTTATCTATTTCACCCGGATGTTTGTGAGCTCTAGAGATGAGATAATATCCAAGAAACCTATCGATACCGTTACACATGAGATGACCCCACATCCTTTGTCAAAATAAAAAACTCCCCGATCAATGCATTTCACTCTTGATTGCAACGCACGGGCACCTTACTACTATAGATTATTACGACCAAAATTGAACTAACATTATATATAGTACGATAAATACTGATGCATGTCACCTACAATTATATCATTCAAAACTATGTTCAAATACGAATCCAATGATATAGTTTTTGTTGACATGCACTAACATTTTGTCAATTAAATCTTCACCAAATTCAATGGGGACTAATAAACCACGACCGATGTAGTACAAGTGTAGAGGGCGGCGCTGCACGGAGACTCACCTCTCACCCCGCTTCGTGGCGCTGAAGTAAAGCCATCATATCACAAAACCCAACCACTCCCGAAGAATAAGTGGCCTGGTAAAATAAACGGACAAGCAACCATCACACCCTCCATCTTTTTTGCATTTCATCTCTCTGCATTTACTTTCTCTGGTTCATCTCGACACTTCGATCCCTAGCTACTACTCCTAGGGCCAGTTCTTTTAGCGGCTTCCCAGCTTTTCCCACAAGACTAGTCACAGTGGAGAGTAACAATAAGGCGCCTCACTCATTTATTTGGGCTTTAAACTACTACTCCGTCCTGGTTTATTCCTCACCATTGTAATTTGTGCTAAATTTTGACCAAAGATTTAACTGATAAAATGTTACTCCCTCCGTCTAGGTGTGTAAGTCATCTTACAAAAACCAAATAATCCCAAAACACTTAGGCATGGTGCATTAACTTCTACCTCGTTTCTTGTTTCTTGACATATCAAACAATAAGAGATAAAGAGTGTGCATGCTTTTAATGACTTGAGATATCAAACACGACATGCAGTGGTTAGTTCATTGCATGCAATACTATTAATTAGCAAATAAACATTAATGTTTCTCGTTTTCTCCTCCTCCTTGGTCACGGTGCACAGCCTAAGATGACTTACTCACCTAGACGGATGGAGTAGTGCATGTGGCATGCACTAACATTTCATTAGTTAAATTTATGATCAAAATTTGACACAGATTACAATGGGGACCAATAAACCAGGACGGAGGTAGTAGTTATGGGATTACTAATCTAGAAGCCTAAAAGAACTGGCCCCTGGTACTCCTACTAGTAGTAGTACTCAAGATGGAATTCCAATTGCACGGCACAACTTGTTAGGCAAAAAAATTCGATACAGGGTGTAGGAAGCGGTTTGGGAATTTGCATGCCTTTCCAACCAGTGATATGCTCCGTACAAAGTACGACAGAGAAGGAAGCTAAAAGTAAACAATCAAACAAACATTTTTGCATTTGTTTTGCATTGAATCGTTTCACAAGCTTGACTAGTGTTGTTTTTCTACTTTTACAAAAACCGCATCATAATGTTAAAACGTGCATTTGCACATACATAAGTAATAGTAGTTCTCCCTCCGTCTAGATGTACAAGTCTTCCCTCCTTGGTCACGGTGCACAACCAAAGATGATTATTGACCTGGACGGAGGGAGTAGCACAGTCTGCAAGCATATATCGAGAGAGACGTGTAGTGCGATAGTATATAGTAAAGTTTGTGCTATATGCACGTACTTGCAAAATGCGTACAAATACACAAGGTTTCCAAACTTTCCCTTTTACATACTTAATTAAGGACGCTAAAACTTCTTGAACGTTTGGGATTTATCATTTGCGTCCCAAAACTAATGAGATCGCCTTACGAAACAAAAATTATACTCCTCCTAAATGCCACGGCGCTTGCAGGACCGCTTGCGGCGCGCCACGAGTGCCCTGTTGCGCGGCCGTTTCCCAGCGCGCCGACACAACGCCTCTTCCTCAGCCTCGCAACTCGCGAGGTGCTGATTAATGCTTGCCGGGCGGGCGAGCGATCTCACGGTGTGGTGATCTGGGGCCAACAGGTACTCCGCCTCGCTGGAAGCATGCACCCGGTCCACGTACCGCCAAGCGTAGATGAGGCGCTTGGGCCCGACTGCACTCAGGCCGTCGGCACGGGCGTCCTTCGCCACCCTCACGGCCCTCACACGAGCCTTCTGCCAAAGAGCCAATTGCCTGACTCTCTCGGACGCGACATAGGCCTCCCAGGCAGCTTGTTCCGCGGTGCGCTTCTCTTCCTCGGCCTTCTTCTCCGCCTCTATTTTGGCGCGTCTGCTGGAGGCAAAGCCTCCCACAAGGCGACATCCATTTCTTTCCAAAGCTCCTCAAGGCTGGGGGGGGGGGCTCGACGGGTGGCGCGGCGTTCTCCTTGTAGCGGGGAGCCGACGCGTCCTCCGACGCGCGTGCTGGCGAGATTGGGAACACTGACGCGTCCACCTCGACGCGTCGCGGAGAGGAGCGGAACGCTGACGCGTCCTCCTCGACTAGTGGCGGCGAGGAATGGAACGACGACGTGTGACCGTCCGCGCGGTGCAGCGAGGGGCTCCTAGGGCTTGGGAGGGGCGATGCCATGGTGGTCGACCTGAGAGGGAGGGGGAGGAGATAGCGATGAACGTGAACGTGAGGGGGAGGAGATAGCGATGTCGTGGGAGGCGCAGTATTTATAACGAGCAATGGCACACCTACGTAAGATATGGATGAGCTGCATCGACTTAATCGCAGGTCGGTTGTGTCAGCGACATGTGGGCGAACACTGTTGGGCCCATATGTCGATCCACCCAATGCACCTGCAGCTAAGTAACAGCTACGTGGGCATATTTGTTGGAGTAAATTACGGGGGAGCGAAGGGGTGGAAATATTGCTGTTCACAACGGATTGGACGAGCGTGGGGGGAGGAGAGTCATGCATGCAGATTTTTTCACACGGGGTGGAGTGGTGGGACTGCCGGAGGGAGAAGGAGAGTTTGGCAGGCATATTGTTTCCACACATGGAGAGGAAAAGATTTGGAGACGAACGGGCTTCCTGCAGGTATGGGGAACAGTGCATAATAAGTCATCTTGCAAGCCGGGCTAGGTATAGTCTCAAGTCATTAAAAACATACATGCCCCACACATGTTCATATTTCAAGGTGCACTAAATTATTGCATGTGATGATTAAGGCTGGCCATAATGGTGGTATCTTAGCTGGTATCATGCACACGGAATACTAGCAAACATGCTTGATGTGGCAAAGAATTAAAGAAGAGAGGGGGTTAGAGTAACTAGTGTTCATGCATGCATTGGTAAACACATTTTGTGTGAAGAACGACAGCACTAGTTGAGTACTTTTGCAGACTTCAAAAACTATTCCACCACCTCTACTATCTTGCTAAGAGTAGGTGAAATTTTTGAATCGAGCCCTTTAAACTAGAAGGGAGGTAGTGGTACTCTAATAGCTAACCTTGTTGTGATGACAAGATAGGACATGGCACGCTTTTGGATGGAGGAACTAGTCTGCATTGTGCATTTAAGTTTTGTCTCAAGTCAATGTACCTCTACTTTCACCGGACTTATAGAAAATGTATCAACATTCACAATGTCAAATCAATATTTTTACACTCATTATAAAACGTAGTTCTTATACTCATTATAATCAGTATTGTAGATATTGATATTTCTAGTATAAATTTGGTCGTGGGATTTCATTGATGCCTGTCAAAGCATGGAGGAAGCGGAGCTTAGGGCTTGCATTGCCGGTCTCTACATAGGTATTTCTCTTCATAATCCTATAATTTTAGAGACTGGTTGCGCTTTGGTGGTAGCATCTCTTGCATCGGGGGACTATGACAGGTCTGTTTTGCGTGACCTGAAGATGAAAGTGTTGAGCATCTCGAAGTTGATCAACAATCTTCAATTGTCAAAGATTAGCCATTCGGCCAATAAGGTGGCACACTTAATCGCTAAGTATAGCTTTGACAATAGATTAGATGGTATCCTTGTAAATAACGTACCGCCCTGTGTGGTGAATATTGTATCGAATGAGTGTACTGGTGTGGCTGGTTAATTAATATAAGGTGGTGTTCAAAAGAAAGTATAAATTTGGTCAAACACTTTGCAAACGGTTGACGGGAGTAAAAAGGACCAGAGGGAGTATCATGCATGCAGAGTAGCAAAAAATTGCTCATTTATAGCCGGTCGAAGTCTCAAAGGGCCCGACTGCGTGAGGGAGGCGAAGGTCGTGGGAGGCGCGCGGTTGACGGAATTAAGTGAAGTTACATCCACGCACCGGCATGGCGTGCGAACAAGCAGAAGCTATACCGTCAGGCCTACGATATGGGTCTAGTAGACATGACATCTAGTGGGCCCCGCATAGTTCTCGAGAACTCTTTGAGGGCCTACAGCCGTTTATCCACCGGGCAAGCCAGCAACCCCACGCCGTTCGCACGCCCTACTCGTCCCCGTCTTCTACTACCTTACAACAGTTCGCTCCTAGTCGTCCCGTCCTTTCACATTAGTTCGCTCCCAGTTTTTGCGGGGTACAACAGTTCAACTTCTCCTAACCCTCCTCCAAAATCCATGGCCTCCCAAATCTCCATGGTCGCCGCTGAGTACCAGGTTAGAGCCATCACCGGCGATCAGTTCATCGTCTTCTACACACATGGATCCGCGACGGTGAAAGCATGGCTTGCTCGCTTCCTACGCATGTTCAACAGTTCAACGGATGAGTGGGTCGCTGGGCTAGATGTTGAGTACACCACAGTCCTGGGACGAGAGAAGGATCTAAAGGACGAAGAGAGGAAGAAGCCCGCCGTGATCCAGGTTTGCGTACATAACGTTTGCTTGGTCTACCACATATGCCATGTCGACGTTGAGTGCCAGGATTTTAAGAACTTCCTCAAGGACAAAAGAGTGAAATTCGTTACTATAGGCTTTAAGAACGACAGGGATGTCCTGCGTCGGATAGGTCTCGTTGTAGGCCAGCCCTTTGATCCCGAGAAGGCAAGCCTGGTATCTGATACGTCTCCAACGTATCTATAATTTTTTATTGCTCCATGCTATATTATCTACTGTTTTAGGCAATATTGGGCTTTATTATCCACTTTTATATTATTTTTGGGACTAACCTATTAACCGGAGGCCCAGCCCAGATTTGTTGTTTTATGCCTATTTCAGTGTTTCGAGGAAAAGGAATATCAAACGGAGTCAAAACGGAACGAAATCAACTGGAGAAGTTATTTTTGGAAGGAAAGCCACCAGATAGACTTGGACTCTACGTCAGGAGATACGGGAGGAGCTCACGAGGGTGGGGGGCGCCCCCCCCCCCAGGGCGCGCCCCCTGCCTCGTGGGGCCCCCGTAGCTCCACCGACGTACCCCATGCACCCATATATACCTACGTATCGTAAAACTTCCAGAATAGAAGATAGATCAGGAGTTCCGCCGCCGCAAAACCTCCAGAGCCACCAAAAACCAATTGGGACCCTGTTCCGGCACCCTGCCGTAGGGGGAACCCTCACCGGTGGCCATCTTCATCATCCCGGCGCTCTCCATGACGAGGAGGGAGTAGTTCACCCTCGGGGCTAAGGGTATGTACTAGTAGCTATGTGTTTGATCTCTCTCTCTCTCTCGTGTTCTTGATTTGGCACGATCTTGATGTATCGCGAGCTTTGCTATTATAGTTGGATCTTATGTTTCTTCTCCCCCTCTACTCTCTTGTAATGAATTGAGTTTTCCTTTTGAAATAATCTTATCGGATTGAGTCTTTAAAGATTTGAGAACACTTGATGTATGTCTTGCCGTGTGTATCTGTGGTGATAATGGGATATCACGTGCCACTTGATGTATGTTTTGGTGATCAACTTGCGGGTTCCGCCCATGAACCTATGCATAGGGGTTGGCACACGTTTTCGCCATGATTCTCCGGTAGAAACTTTTGGGCACTCTTTGAGGTTCTATGTGTTGGTTGAATAGATGAATTTGAGATTGTGTGACGCATATCGTATAATCATACCCACGGATACTTGAGGTGACATTGGAGTATCTAGGTGACATTAGGGTTTTGGTTGATTTGTGTCTTAAGGTGTTATTCTAGTACGAACTCTAGGGCTATTTGTGACACTTATAGGAATAGCCCAACGGATTGATTGGAAAGAATAACTTTGAGGTGGTTTCAGACCTACCATAATCTCTTCGCTTGTTCTCCGCTATTAGTGTCTTTGGAGTGACTCTTTGTTGCATGTTGAGGGATAGTTATGTGATCCAATTATGTTATTATTGTTGAGAGAACTTGCACTAGTGAAAGTATGAACCCTAGGCCTTGTTTCCTAGCATTGCAATACCGTTTATGCTCAGTTTTACCATTAGTTACCTTGCTGTTTTTATATTTTCAGACTACAAAAACCTATATCTACCATCCATATTGCACTTGTATCACCATCTCTTCGCCGAACTAGTGCACCTATACAATTTACCGTTGTCTTGGGTGTGTTTGGGACACAAGAGACTCTTTGTTATTTGGTTGCAGGGTTGCTTGAGAGAGACCATCTTCATCCTACGCCTTCCACAGATTGATAAACCTTAGGTCATCCACTTGAGGGAAATTTGCTACTGTCCTACAAACCTCTGCACTTGGAGGCCCAACAACGTCTACAAGAAGAAGGTTGCGTAGTAGACATCAGTGTCCTCCTCTCAACCTTCAATGCTGACCCCGACATCAGCCATGAGTGATCCTTTGTACGCTAAACTGAAGAATCCTCATCACGAGTTTCATCATGCATGGGAGTCAAAGACATTAGATGAAGATCACATCCTGTACGCAGCTTTGGATGCCTACCTTTGTTTAAATATCTACAAGGGTTGGATGAAGAAGCAGAGCCCAGTGTCCGGTTCAAGCAAAGAAGTGTCAGCGACGAGGAAGAGGAAGAGGGACGAGGACGAAGTCGAGGACGTGGATTCGGACTCCGAGTAGGTGGCAGTGCCATCGCTCATGCTGGTTCTACTGTAGTGTCAAGCAGACTAGTTGCTTAGTTTATTTTCAAGGGTGTGTTGTGCTGAGGCCCCAACAGAACTATGTTTAGTATGTTCTTTCTCATTATTTGAACTCTTTAGTACGTACAGTAGTACTAGTACTATGTCTTACTACTGTTCTTCCAGTTGGTACTACTGCTCGTATCTTCGTCTTCCTATTGTACTTAATACGTTCGTACTAGTAGTATAATTTGGGTCAGTCGATTTGTGAAAGAAGTTCGACGGAGCGAAGGACGAAGACGACAGAAGAGGTGGAAGAAGCCCTTCTAGCCATCCATGTTGCATCAAACGGCTCACATGAGTCGACTGACCCAAATTGCTCCTTCAGATTGCAGAATCCACGTGGCATTCAAGGTCTCGAAGGTAGATGCCGCGTCCGCACCCGGTTTGCGGGCTCGACGCGTGCGCGACCCGCTTCCACCGCGACAGCCACCATGCGCGCCTCCTCCGCGCGGGTGGAGACGACAATGACACGCTAGTTCCTCCTCGCCGGAGTGCTGGAGCACGCGCTCGTCCTCCTCTTCGTACGCTGCGTGCATAGACGCGGCTCCACCAGCTGCTCGCGTGCTTGGCAGCGTGGTGACATCGCGAGGAGGGACTACAGACGACGTGAGCGGGCGAGCCTTCGGCTTCATGGCACAGGGATGGCGGCGACACGGCGGTGATGGGCGAGAAATTGTTGGCCGGAGCAGGCGGGCGCCGGCATGCGCAACGGCGGCGGCGGCATATTGATGAGTGTGCGTGTGGGAGCTTACTTTAGTTTTATATAAGGTTGGTCAACATAAAAGAAAACCGTACTAGTACACGTAAACATTAGACTTAGGCAGCGCTTTTATTAGTTAGTACCACAGCCACGATCATGTAATCCTGTGCAAGCGCGTGAACCGCTGGGCCGCCATGGTCGATCGAATGAAAGGCGTCACCATGTCGCTCTCAAGGACATCCACCGAACCTTTTGTGTGTGTGAAAACAATCCTAATATTACTCAACTTTTTTTTCCTGGGAAAGTTCTTGACGCTGCAATATTTCCATATATTTGAATTTAGCTCCATTCGTGTTTATTTGGATTTGGACGCTTTAGGTGCGCCTAGTTTTTTATACTGATTTTGTGTGTGTGACTGAGAGAGAACGTGTGTATGTGTCCATATGTGTGTTGTGGCGGAAGAGCAATGTGGAGACGGTGTGCGTGTGATACAGACATAGAGAGGTGTGAATGTGCAAATGATCATGCATGAGTGAGACATAGACAGATATGCCGATACGTTGTGTATACATGAGAGAACGGTCTTCTAGTTTACTTGTGTGTGTGTGTGTGTGTGAGAGAGAGAGAGAGAGAGAGAGAGAGAGAGAGAGAGAGAGAGGAGCATCCATAACACAATAACCATCTCTCTCGATTCGTCCGTCCCTCGCACGGTCGCATGCAACACAAGCATCAACGCGCACATTTTGACACCCTCACCCAGCCCCTGCCCACCTCAAGGCCCGCACAATCTCTTTGTGAATACCCATTTCTCTCCTTAGGTTTGTTTTCTCTGAATATCTCTCTCTCTCTCTCTCACACACACACACACATACACACACACACACACACGCAGCACAACACACACACAATCCCCCGAGCACACAATTCATCCCCATCCAAGGTTATACGGCGACCACTCTCGCTTGTGCTTCTTTGCACCCCAACATGCACAACACCTCAATCTTCAAAGAGGGCATCGAGCAGATTGAAGACGGCAACCACACTGCGCTAGAGAATGCGGGGTCATTTGGAAGCAGGGTGATGTGACGACGGCTGACTGACTCCTCCCCCCACCCTCTCTGTCTCTCTCTTGCACAAAATTACCAATCCCTCTCTCCCCCACACAAAATTGTCAATCCCTCAACCCACGAGATCCTTCCCCTCTCGTCCATGTTTGTAGCTCTCTCATCAAACATGTTGTCTCTTCTCCTTCCACGTATACAGAATCTGGATGCACACGCATCTCACGTATATTACATGTCTCCATCTTTCTCACAGACCTAACTTCTTCCTCTCTCTTTCTCTCTCTATCTCTCTCCCTCTGTCTCGTTAGGTTTGTCTCCTACTCTCTCGTCCACATATACACAATCTTTCCTGCCCTATCTGCTCCATCTTCAAAAGCCCTCTCTGCATGTTTCATTCACACATTGGGATATGTCAAAATGTTGCTTCTATAATGGCCCTGTTTGGATCATGGGGTTAGAGCTAGTTTGGGTTAGTTGGGGGCTCAAATAACCCAAAAGTATCCAAACAGGGAGGGTTAGAGTGGGTTAGTTCCATCTAACCCAACTATCCCGGTGGAGAGGTGCTTATTTGGGTTAGAGTGGGTTAGAAAATAACTCTCTAACTGTGTTAGAGTATCCAAACAGGGCCAATGGCTGATGTAGAGTTATGGTTGTTTTTGTTGCATCCTACAAAGTAATAACTATGAAATGCATTTAGATTCTCATTTGATTTGGGATTATGTGAGTTTGAGCATGTTGTGAAGTACTATGACCTTGTATACATCTTGGGATTCACAACGATTGTAACTATTGAATTGTATAGACCATTACATTCAAGTCAATAGCCTAATATATTTATTTCACAATTTCAACAAATGATTAGTTCACTACAAACTAAGAAAACAAATGTGTACTCCTCCGCTTTTATTTAAGTCTGCAGATTAGCATTGGTCAAAGTCAAGTTTTGTAAACTCTCAAAAGCTTATAACAAAAATATTAACATATACAATAACAAATAAATACCATTAGATTCATTATTGAATGTACTTTCACATCATACATATTTGTTATGGTAAATGTTTATATTTTTCTATAAACTTGGTCAAACTTTAGGAAGTTTGACTTCGGTCAAACCTAATATGCAGAGTTTACTACTACTACTCGCTAGTTGCTTAGCCGAATCACTCAACACACCACACGGGGAGTCCAGTGTCACAAAATTTTGAGGTCGGCGGGAAAATCTCCCGCGACCTTGATTCGAGCAGTAGGAAGTTACCATCATAGCCTTCGGAACAGTCCTACGGATGACGCTTGGTAGGGGGCTGTTTTTGTAACTTCAGGTTCACCCTACCCAGCCAACCCCACCCCGGAACCCAGAGTAGTACACCTGAATACTCCCCATTTTCTATCCCCACCGCAAAATAGACTTCTCCACGGCACCGCAGCTTTCCTGCTCCTCCCCTTTACATCGGCGCACTTTCGTCCACCGCAGCGCATCTCGCCTCATCGACGACCTCGACGCCAGACCGGAGCCAGTCCACCGTCGTCCGTCGTACACGAGCCTCTTCCCGGCATCGTCTTCCACGGTCTCGGATCTGCTTCCGGAAGCCGACACCAAGCGCAAAGTACCACCGTCGTGGACAATGAACTGACTCCGTTGTCGACCATCACTCACGAGGCCGCCCGACTATCGCTCTCCTCCTCGATTGGTAATGTCTGTATTGAATCACTTAGCGGACATGTGCAGTTCCAATTTTGTTCATACCTACCCTTCAAATTTCCTGGGTGCTATTGTTCCGTAAAAGTAATTGGTTATAGCCTCCATTGTCCAACAGAATATCAGCTTGTAATTGTGTGTCGCTCTCAGATCGCTACTGTGCTTGGTAGGTTTTTCATCCGCAACCAGTAGTGTGGCAAATGATGGAAAGGTTTTAGAACTAGCAAGATGCCCATGCGTTGCACGCATCAAGATGCATTTGTATGAGTAGTTTATATTGTGGGAGAAAAGGATGAACGAGGGAAGGACTTATTTGCAAATCTAGAGAGGGGTATGGGTATCTTTTTGCAAAATTCCCATTTGTTTCCTTCCTGTCTATCAGATATAAATCGGACGGCCTATATTGCAAGAAAAAAAGTATAGAGAAAAAAAGTAGACAGTAAAGGAAGTAGAGATAAATATTAAATATTAAATAAATATAACAGTAGAGAAGAGAGTAAAGATAGCAGAGACGTCGGGAAAGGATCGCGCGCGCTCGGGAAAAAGCGGCCAGGCGTGCGCTAGTTTTGGCGTGCGGCTTCCGGCACACTTTATAAAATCCAACGCCCTCCAACCGCTCGGTGCCTTGCCACCGCTCTCTCCCCGCTCATTTTCGCCTCGCCACCGCTGTGCCACCATGCCACCGCGTCACCGGGAAACTTGGGGATACTGCGGCGTCCGCGCACGCCCCTCCGCCGGCTTCTCCGCCGAGATCCAGTTCCGCGGGATGTGCCTCGGCATCGGAAATTTTGACACCGCCAACGAGGCCGCCCGCGCGTACGACGCGGCGGCGTGGCGCCTCCGGTGGCCTCATAGAACATTGAACTTCCTCAACGTGCCGACGCGGGAACGGGCGCAGGAGCTCGCGCCTCTGCCGCGGCTTAGCACCGACGAAGATCGTCGCGACAACCGGAGGCGGGAGCACCGTCTCGGCATCGCCGAGATGGACGAGGAAGCCATGGCGCTATGGCGCCAACACTTCCCACAGGACATCATCAACGGCGCGAGTTCTACGCGCAAAGGAGGGCGGAGAGGATAAGAGGAGGCGGGCGAGCCGCCTATCGCGAGGACAAGCGTGGCGAAAAGAGGACGCCGGTTTAACATGAGGCTAGGAGCAGCGTCGCCCTAGGAATCCGACGACGGTCGGTATCTTCACGCCTAAAGTCAGACGTCGGAGGAGGACATCACCGAGGAGGAGTCGGACGACGAGGAGTAGTTGAATTATCTTTTTTTATCTATCTATGCTGAGAACTATCCTCTACTCTATCTACTTCTCGATCTCAAGACAATGGCGCTTTTTAAAGCGCCCGCTATGCGATTTTGATGGAGATGCTCTAACATGGCGATTTAGTGCTTTAATGTTGCCCACAAGATGCGCGAGTATTACTAGTAGTATATTTTTCTTGCCATGTTGAGATTTTAAAACCACGAAAAGAACATGCATAGGAGCAATGATGACCAAACACGGATATTCGGGACATCTTCAAGGAGCGTGGCAAGTTAAAGAGGAGCTGCACCGAACCTGTAAAACGAGCTTTGGTAAGTAACACCCTTTCAATTACTTTCGTGTAGCCTCGTGTTCTTCGATGTGTATATGTTGTAGTTTCTGTTTCTCTTAAGTGTGGTGTTCTTCAATGTGTAATAAGAAGAGTCTTAATCATCCTAATGCTTTCGTTTTTATCTTGATGTATGAAGTGGGTGTTATCACCTTGTAGTCTGTTTTTATATTTTGTTTCCTTTTGAATTCACTTCTCCGAGTTCTGTTTATCTGGCTTCTACTAAATGGATCTAGGTAGCTCTGAGTATTGATCTAAAAAAGAAGTAACTTCATGTCAGGATGCAGTTCCTGCGAGGAGGGAAGTATGGTTAACCTCGAGATCATGTTTCCAAAATGAGGCTGGATTACACACAAGGTTCTAGTTCCCCAATGATGCTGGATTAGACACAAGGTGCAAATTCCCGATGATGCTGGATTACACACAAGCCGGTGGAGTCGTCACTGTTCATGTCCTGTGGCATTAGTAAAGGCTGAAAAGCGTGCAGCAGCCCTTGAGAATGTAGCTGAGTTCTGAAGAAGCGAAAAGAGCAATCAGATGCTCTCTTCACCCAACCCAAAGAAGAGATGGAAGAAGCTGAAATAAGCTAGCAGAGGCAGAGCAGGCTAGGCGTCTCCTGCTATCTAAAACTGTTGTCAATACAAAATTTCCTTCATAATAGCTAGGTTCAAATGTTTATCCAACAAGATGCCTGTTGTGATGTCCGTGCATCTACCGATGTGGCACAAAATGTTTTTTGGGTCATGTAATAACAGCAATTACTTTCCAAACAATAATGCAGACAAAGCATTGGACATGGTATAGTTCACGCACAAGCCCGACATTCCAAATTCAACTTCCACATCAAACTCATGTTCACAGATATCTGCACATTTCATACATAATGTCCACAACCATGATTCATTTCAAAGCCAAAAAAAGTGTGAGGAGAGTTATAAATAAAGAAAAACCTCTACTAGTTCCTGCTACCAGTGCGAGCACAACAAGTCAAGACCATGCGTAAATTAATTATATTTTAGTCATTTTTTGTGTTCTAAAAAGCCTGTCGGCTCGCGGAAGGACGTGACGTGTTGCTAGCACACGCGCGGATTCAATGAAGGCAGGGTGGGCAGTCTTATGCTGGTTCCACGCGGCGAGGAGGCGTGCTCAGCCGAGCCTGAAGCGAGTGTGGGCCTCTTGGCCGGCGCGCCGGTTCAATGCCTGCGCTATGAGAGGTCGCATCCGTGTCAGAGCAATCACTCCCTCCAGTCCTTTTTTGTTTGGGTATAACAAAATCTCGTTTTCCATTCACATTTTACAAGTAAAATTCATGGACAAACTTTGACCCAAAGTACGATGGGGACTAGTAAACCAGAATGGAGGTAGTAGTTTTTTTTAATCAAAGAAGGGTTTCCCCTTCCGATTTTCATTACTGAAAACCAGCATCTAAATCTAAACCATAGTATTTTCCCTAGAACTACCAGGTTCAACTTATCGCAACATAAACCCATACAACCTCCATCGAAAAAAAAACCATACAACCATACGCCAAGGAGGTACGTAGTACTATGAATTCCATTTTCGCTCCATACCAATCATTCTGAAAACTACTTACTACTTATAACGCTCCATTGAAAATCGGAACTCTTAACCCCGCTAGAAAAATGATATTTTAAACGTGGCTACTCGATCAGGGCAACCGGCGAGCCACCGCGCTCAAGTCGTTCACCTGTGGTCCCGACCATCAACTCCTACGGATCAAATTATCATGCGAGCTGACTATTCCTACAAAGGTGCTCCACCACGTACCCGGTACCCGCGAATGCAGCAATCATGCACCTAGGGTTTTAGGGTTTATTTGTTAACGTCGCCTTTACGTAACACTCATGTGTGCGAGACAGCGAGAGGCCGACTGCGTGTGTGCGCCTCTTCTCTTTGTATGTACTCCACCGTTTGTCTGGTGTCTAAAAAATTATAATAACTACTAGCAATGTGCCAATGCATTGCCACACGATCAAAGTAGATTATTACATATTCACCGATTTGATAGAAAAAAAGTCTAGTTTTGAAATACGTATATCACTAAAAATATGTTATGTTTCACTCAAAATATATTCCTTTGGCGTTTTTGATGAGATAAGGGAGGAATGTTGTTGGTTTCAAGATTCGAAAGTGGTATTTAAACATATAAGGATGCTAGCCGACCCTCCTCCATGAAGCTCCCCCGATCTCCTCCACTCTGGGCCGTTGGATCTGATCTTTTTCTCTCTTGTGCCATCGGATCTTCACCTTCCGGTAAATTTTGTTTTCACCATGCAATTATTTTCTCGTCCAATGACCGGTGGGCTCGTCTCGGCTGTGTATTGGCTGGGTCAACCGTGCTCAGGTGCGCGAGGTTTTGGCCAATCCACAGCTCGCCCGCCGCATCCAATCCTTGCCCAATCCCACGCCCAGCCACTTTCCCATCCAATCTCCACAGTCGCCACACCCTCCCTCCTCCCGCACGAACCCTAGCAATCGCCAGCCGCCGCCCTCAGTCCTCCCAACCGCATCCATGCTTGCCTCCTCCTCCTCCTCCATCCTCCATTCTCCTGCGTCGATCACGCCCCCTCCCGCATCTCATCCATCTCGCCAGATCCAAGGCATGGGAGCACGTAGGTGAGCTTCTACGGCGGCGGCGGGAGCTTCCAGGCAAAGGGCGACCCCATGGATCCCTGTCCAGCCCTCCTCATCCCGGTTCCCATGGATCTGAGGCTTGCGGGCACGAAGGCGAACTGCCCCAGCGGTGGCGGCAACTACAGGCAAAGGGCAACGGTGGCAACGCTTGATTTGATCTATAGGAGAGGGAGAAGATGAGAGGGAGAGAGAGAAGGAAGGAGTGGAGGAAGAAAGAGAGAGGAAGAGAAGAGGGAGGTGCAGCGTCGGACAGGAGAGGGACACCGGCCGGTGCTGGCGAGGCCGAGCGCGACCTGGCAGTTGGTGGTGGCAACAACTGCATCAAAATCCACCACTCCGAGCTGCTCGAACCGTATGTGTTGGTCGCCCTGCTCTGCCGGCTTCCTTTCCTCCAATCTCTTGTGTTTCCTCTCTTCCTGCTCCTCCCCGTCCGCCTTAATCCAAAAGTATCAATTTCTTGATGCTTCATACACATGTGCAATTCCATAATTATAAGTCCCAGTTTATGCATTTTGAGAACGAAGATAATGACGGGGAGGAGGGCCTGCCTTTTCCTCGGAGAGGAGTTTGACCATCGGAGGTGATGAACCTAACTCAACTTCTTACCAAAGCTTGATTTGTGCTCCTTAATCTTCATGTGAAATTCAGAGTTCTAATCACCATCTTGGTGCTTGCTGGTTTCAGGTTTTGTGAGGGAATGATGCAAAACAGCAGGAAGGAAATAGAGTGGGTCGTGTGTCATCATGCACACAGTCTGCCTTCCATTGGCGTGTGAGTACTTGCACTTCGATCGCCAAATTGTGTGTGCACAGCATTGAATTCAACCGGCTTACAAGTTGAAGAGAAGGTTGTGTATGCTTTTGTGAGCAATACTAAGTAATCTAATGATCTGCTTCTTGCGATCTAAGAAAAATAAATATTCAAGTCATTTCTGATCGAAGGTCTGGGTATCAACTATTTGTGTTTGTGTCTACAAGCTTTTGACTTTCTTGTACTGTCTATTGTTTATTTGCAATATTGGATACTCTTGACATTTTTTGTGAATATTTTTTTGTTTGTCGTGCTCTCAATATACTGCATATTAACTCTATATTGCAGAATTTGTGAGCAATCAGTACTGCACCAGCGGTAATCTACAGAGGAAGGCAAGGATAACTATATTAAACATTTCACAAGATCCTCCCAATTATAGGCACAAACTCCTTTTCAAGATATTACGAGTGTGGTTGACTACCGGAGATTATCAGATGGAAAGAACGTATATCCTCCATCTTTATTTATATGTTTAATTAGATGCACAAGCATACATGATTCTGTGCCATATCGGTTTTCTATCTAGCTGCTGCATTCTTTTCTTTGTATGTGTTGCCATGGTCATTAGTTTAGATTGTGTTAATATTCAGCATACGGGACATAGTTGTGTTCTGTTTTGGCCCATGCTTGCTGCTTGCGTGATTGAACATCCGGTATTCATTTTATCCTTGATCGTGTGTGTGTACATCTACTAAAGTAGTTTTAATTGATATAAAAGTTTTCATGTATTGCAGCAATTTGACTTTAACCAGCCATAGTCTACAAGGAACATTAGGAGTAGACTATAATTTTCCATCTAGATTTTTCTATTCAGAATTGGTTAGCATTATCTCTAGATACAACGATCATATTCAGTAGATAATTTACATGTTGCCGCAAACTGATGTTTTTTAACTATACAGACTGATGGTGATGATATATACTTATATGCATCGATTGATAGCTATTGTTCTCTACCAATGGTATGTTCACAACTGCAACCCATATTCCAACTACGGCCACAGCCGAGACGACATGCATCTGCGGGAAGAATCACTGCGACGGACTGCATCTGACCAGATGATCATTGTGACGGCCACGATGAAGTGCATCTCTCAATTTCGGGATCAGCATGCTGGAAGAATCCCCCTTGCCTGTTAAGTTGCAACGGTGCAACCAAACACCATGGAGGCTTCTGTAGTTAGGGACGGTGAATCTGCATCGATAGTGATGGATGGAAATTGCTCGCCCTCCTTCCTCCATAAACGACGTGGGGACCTTCTATTAGCCTCCCCATCTATCTATCAGGAAGCCCTGACTTTCCCTGCTATTGCTGTCGAAAACACCACCCTTGCAGAACACGAAATGAACTTAAGTATGGCACATGGAGCTTCAGGTAACAAATCTAAAAGACCAAACTTAATCTATGACATGTCTTTTGTCACAACGCCTCTCTCTTATTTTGTATGACCTGCTGCTTGTTCAATGGAGTGTACCAACTACCATGTGCTAGAAGCATCATTATAGATTAATTATGTACCAGATCACTTTGCTTCAGCCTTTTAGAAGCAATTTCTATATTACATACATGTTCGTGCAACACTGGGAAATACATATAGCCGGGAAATGTGTATGAACGAGGAAGGGTTTAATACACCCATAAAGAAAGCAAGTGTTTCTATGTTTGTAAGTCAATTGCTTTTCATTGACCATGAACATATTTAGTTCAGTTACCTGTAGATGAAGGTGCTTACTGATTCACTATTTATGCAGCACTCATCTTTTATACCTGAATGTGAAGATAATTTGAAGCCTCGAATGGGGATGACATTTCAGGACTGAAGGCTGGAGGAGTTCTACAAGTCTTATGCACACCACTCTGGTTTTGGAGTTAGTATTGGACAACAAAAGAAGTTAGAAAATGAGGTCATTCACAATAAAAGGTACTGTACATGTTTGGTAATGATACCTCCGAGATAGTATCATGGGTCAAGCAGCGGTCATTGCCTTGTGTCACCTGATAAGCGTCATTTAATCAACTCAAATCGTTGAGTTAGTGAGAGGGCAAAGAACACATTGTACACATGCAACAGAGCAAGCAGAGCTTATTAATACGAATTCATTAGTTTTACAGAATTTTGAATTTTAACATATAATGAGCCTAGGCAACTCGTCTCCACAAAGGCCCCTCGATTTGCATCGATTTCGTAAGTCGGATGATGGTCAAACTGGTCTTTCTTGCCTTGGTTGACGTTGGATCTTTGCTAGAAATTCCGTTCTTTGTTTTTACCTTCCCGTGAATTCGTTTGGGCAATGACATGTGGGCTCAGCCTTTCGTGCTATTGACTGGGTCAGTTGTTTTTGGGTCGCGGGCGGCCACCCCTGAAGCGCTGCGTGCGCGCGTCGTGGGCGTCTGCGATTTTCCCGCCCTGAGTCATTGACGCTGCGTTTGCTATTCTCTTCTCTGGCTCGGTGGATGGAGCCGCTGCAGGTGGGCCTGTCTTTCCTATGGTCCCACCCGTCCGTCTCCTACTGTGTTTTCTTTCGTGTTCGTTGCGTCAAGCTGTTTCATCGCGTCCCGCGTTTGGAGAGAGGGGCGTGTGTCCTGACCAGGACGTGTCGGCCCCCATGTTGTACTGCGGCCTTTCTTTTTCTGCAGGTCTTCCATGATAGTTGTTGCTTGTTTCTCGTCTGACCGATGGCCCCTATTCGCTTCTGGTCCCGCGCATCAGCATCGCCTGTCATGCATCGGGGTGTAACGCCCCGGATTCGATGCGCCAGGTGTTCGCCAGTTATTCGCCGTCGTTGCCATGTCATTTGCTTGCGTGTTGCACTTTACCATGTCATCATCTGCATTTTTATCATGTCATCATGCGCATTTCATTTTGCATACATGTTCGCCTCATGCATCCGAGCATTTTCCCGTTGTCCGCTTTTGCAATCCGCACTCCTATGTCTCCGGCGCCCCTTTTACCTCTTTTAGGTATGCGGGTGTTAAACTTTCTCGGAATGGCCGAGGTTTGTCAAGCGGCCTTGGTATAGCACCGGTAGACCGCCTGTCAAGTTTCGGATCATTTAGAGGTCGTTTGGTACTCCAACGGTTAACCGGGTAACCGTGAAAGCCTCTTTCTCTTTGCAGCCCAACACCCTTCCAAAGTGGCCCAAAACCCAGCAAACTCCCCTCCATGCTCTCGGTCGTTCGATCACGATCGCGTGGCCGAAAACCGCACCTCATTTGGACTCTCCTAGCTCCCTCTACTATATAAACACCTCCCCCTCCAAAAATCGCAGTCCAATCCCCCCCGAAACCCTAAAATTTCTCCTCTCCGCGCCGGACGTGTCCGCCACCACCGGACACCCAGCGCCGCCCTCAGCCACTCCGGGCGTGCCACGTGGCGCCTCCGTCCTCCCTGCCGCCTGGCCCGCCGCCCGCCCGCCAGGCGCCTCCCACCGGCGACCACGCGCCCGCCGCCGCCTCCGCCCGGCCGCCCGCTGCCGTGGAGCCCTTCGCCCGCCCAGCGGAGCTCCTCGCCGGCCATGAGCTCCGGCAAGCTTGTCTCCGCGCCGCCGCGCCTCCTCGCCGGTTTCCGGCGGATCCGCGAGATCCGCCCGGATCCGTCGCCACGCCGCCCGGCGCCGCCTTTCCCAGCTCCGCCGCCTTTTCCTCTACTCCGCCGAGAGCCGGCCATCTTCGTGAACCGCGCCACGGTTGACTTTCTTTCCCCCCTCCAAATCCCCTAAGTCCTTTTCTGTGTCATGTTTTGTTGCATTTTCATCATGCCATAACTCTCTGCATATAGCTCCGTTTCGTGTGTGTAATATGTCAAATTGTTCGTCTCGACGAGTACATCATTTCATCTCATTGCATCATTTTCATTTGAGTTCATCTTGATGCCCGCAATGCTGTTGGAAGAGTGCTATGTGATGTTAGTTTCAGATTCTTATCAGAACATGCACTTTTGTCATTTTTGCCATGATTGATGTGTGCATCCTATGAACTTGAGTCCTACATGTGTTTTGTAATATGCCATGCCATCTTTACAGGGGTGTATGCCATGTATTTTTGTGATCTCTTTGGTGATTAGCACAAGCATGCAAACTAGGCTTCGTGATGTTGCTGATTTCAGCCCTGTTTTGCTGATATTTTTATGCCATGTTAACTTGATACTACCGAGAGATCCATGCTTATTTTGAGATACTTCAGTAAGGATGTTTTGAACATATGGTTATTCTCTATCCATCCATGCCCTTGTTTGCAATTATGGAGTGCCTTAGCTTGAGTCAATCGAGCTCTACTTTTGCTATAAAATGTTTCCTGGCAGGTTGTTTACATGTTATTCAATTTTGCCAAGGTTGTTGTAGTTGATCCTTGCATGCTATGATGTTGTTCTTGCCATGTATAGCTTATATGCCATGTCTTCTTGCTTTTGGTTGCCTTGCCATGCCATGTATTGCTCTGTGGTGAGTGATTCAAGCTCACCAACATGCCTACTTATTGTTGTTCCTGCCATGTTTAAATCTGTAATATAACTTGCTATGTTTACATGGGTGCCATCATATTTTCTGTGCCCTTTTGGCTCATGGTCAGTAAGGGACTTTTGTTCTATGCATTTAGTAGTATCATGCCATGCCTTTTTTTGCATTTATATGTTCCTGTAACATGTTGTTTGATAGCTCTAAACATTGCAACCTGATGTCATTTCCTGATAAGTCTGAAACTGTTATTATTTGCAATCTTGCCATGTCCTTTTGAGCATGTTCTAGTGATTTCTGGAGATAGCTCAGTGTTCATGTTTTGCCATGCTTTACCTGTACATCATGCCCATGTCTTTTGTTTTCTTGTTGAGGTCCTGTAGCATGTTGTTTAAATGCTTGCATTATGCCTACTTGCTGTTTTGGACAGATTGTTGTCATGTCTTGTATAGGGTGTATGTGTTGAACCGTTGCTCCGTTTTGAGTGTGCTCTATATGAAACTTGCTTGATTTTGCATGTAGTTTCATATTATCATGTTGCATCCATGTTTTGAGGTGTTTGCTTAATGTTTGTATGCATTTTGCATCAATGCCATGTTTAACTTGTTTTGCTCATATCTTCTAGGCCGTAGCCCCGAATTAAATGAACTTTATATGTATCTTGACTAGAATTTCGTGTAGATCATGTTGGTGCATCTTAACTTGCTGTTTAACAACTTGAACATAAGGTTTATTCAGATCTGGACCAATTTCGAAATTTGCATATGAGGACTTACCGAAATTGTTATATGTTGCTTCCGGCCTCATTTAAACTTGCTTTGATGTGTTGCTCTTGTTTGCATCATCTCTTGCCATGAGTAGCTTCATGTAGTTTTGTCATGCATCATGCTTGTTGTGCATCATGTCTTGTCTATGTGTGGTGTGTTTACTATGTGTGTGCTTCTTCTTCTTAGTTCCTGTTTCGTTGCGGTCGTGAGGATTCGTTCGTCTACGCTTGGTTCGTCTTCGTGGCTTCATCTTCTTCATGGACTCGTTCTTCTTCCTTGCGGGATTTTAGGCAAGATGACCGCTACCCTGGATCTCACTACTATCATTCCTATGCTAGTTGTTTCGTTCTATCGCTATGCTGCGCTACCTATCACCTGCTGCTCAAGCCTACCTAATTGCCATGTCAGCCTCTAACCTTTTGCACCCTTCCTAGCAAACCATTGCTTGGCTATGTTACCGCTTTGCTCAGCCCCTCTTATAGCGTTGTTAGTTGCAGGTGAAGATGAAGTTTGTTCCTTGTTGGAACATGGAGATGTTGTTCCTTGTTGGAACATGTTTACTTGTTGGGATATCACAATATATCTTATATTATTTAATGCTAAGGCTCGGCCTTATGCCTGGTGTTTTGTTTCACTCTTGCCGCCCTAGTTTCCGTCATATCGGTATTATGTTCCCGGATTTTGCGTCCCTAACGCGGTCGGGTGATTTATGGGACCCCCTTGACAGTTCGCTTTGAATAAGACTCCTCCAGCAAGGTCCAACATTGGTTTTAACATTTGCCTGACCTATTACCTTTTTCCCTTGGGAGTCGCGCTCTCAAGGGTCATCTTCATTTTAGCCCCCCCGGGCCAATGCTTGTCTAAGTGTTGGTCCAAACTAGAGCCACTTATGTGCCGCCCCTAGGCAACTTGGGGTATCGTCGGTTGCCGTCGTAGTGTTCATCCGGTCGTGGCTCGAGACGAGATACGCGGGCTACTATCGTGGTGTCGGCACGCCGGAGGTCTTGCTGGTCTTGTTTTATTACCGTCGAAATGTCTTGTAGCCAGGATTCCGAGACTGATCGGTCTTCCGGGAGAAGGAATATCCTTCGTTGATCGCGAGAGCTTATCATGGGCTAAGTTGGGACACCCTGCAGGTTTGAACTTTCAAAGCCGTGCCGCGGTTATGTGGCAGATGGGAATTTGTTAATATCCGGTTGTAGTAAACTTGAAGCAAACTCTTCTAAAATACACCAACCGTGTGCGTAAC
Source organism: Aegilops longissima (assembly GCA_021605205.1). NCBI lineage: Eukaryota > Viridiplantae > Streptophyta > Magnoliopsida > Poales > Poaceae > Aegilops > Aegilops longissima. The sequence goes on from CM038676.1 coordinate 200,411,714, forward strand.
CGTGAGTGTCTCTTTTCGGGGTTGATCGAGAGGAGAACACGGTTTCTGGGTTATGTCTGAAGTAAGTAGGAGTTCAGGATCACTTCTTGATCATTACTAGTTGACGACCGCTCCTTTGTTTCTCTTCTCGCTCTCATTTGCGTATGTTAGCCACCATATATGCTTAGCCGCTGCTGCAACCTCACCACTTTACCCCTTCCTTTCCCTTTAAGCTTTGCTAGTCTTGATACCCATGGTAATGGGATTGCTGAGTCCTCGTGACTCACAGATTACTACACCACCAGTTGCAGGTACAGGTTTGCGATGATCATGACGCGAGAGCGATGTTTGCTTGTATTGGAGTTCTTCTTCTGCTTCTTCTTCGATCAGGGGATAGGTTCCAGGTCGGCAGCCTGGGCTAGCAGGGTGGATGTCGTTTGAGCTTCTGTTTATGTTTCATCCGTAGTCGGATGTTGATCTTGTATATGATGTTGATGTATTCTTGTGGCATTTGTGCCTTATGTAGGTACCCCACTATTATGTAATGTTGATGTAATGATATCCACCTTGCAAAAGCGCCCAATATCTGGTCTATCCTTGGTGGGACCGCTCAAGTTCCTTTGGATAGGGTCGCATATTGGGCGTGATAAGTTGGTATCAGAGCCTCGACCGACCCTAGGAGCCCCCTTGATTGATCGTGTAGTTTGGCCGTTGTTGAGTCTAGAAGAAAACTGTTTTCGGAGTCTAGTTATATCGGAGATTAGGAATTTCTTTTTACTCCTCAGCCCCTTCGTCGCTCTGGTGAGGAATCTTGACGTAGGTGTTTTGAACTACTCCTCTTCCCCTTCAAATTTTTCTTTAGGTTCACGCAGTTGGTTTTCCGGTAGTTGTTCCTGAGCTCTTTTTATCCGGTGCATTTCTCGTCAAGTCGACTCGAGCCTCTTCATCTTTGAGTTCAATCCTCAATTGTTTTCTTTTCCCGCCCGCCCACCCTTCTTCTTCTCGGAACCGGAGTCCGTAATCGAGTATCCATCCTACTCGTGCGAAGTCTTTGCTTTCTTTCCTCAATGATTTCAACTGGTGTTTTCTCTTCAAGATATTCGTCGTTTTCCCCTTCCAAGTTGCCTTTGTTTTTTCCCGCCCTCCCACCGTATTCTTCCCGGAGTCTGAGTCTTTATTCGAGCAATCAATTTCATTCGTGCGGAGTATCTTCAGTCTTCCCTCAATTATTTCAACCGGTGAATTCTCGTCTTGTTCGTCATTCTTCATCCCTTTCTTTTTCCGGTGCACTCAATTCAAGTTTTTCGAGTTGATCACATTCTTTTCCTCGGCTCAAATGTTTTCCCCTTGCTCGTTCGCCTCTCGCCAGTTTATCCTTCCGGAGTGCTCAAGTCATCTCAGGAGAATTGTCGATGTTCCAACTAATTCGAGGTTGTCACCTCATTCAAATATTTCAATTACTCCGGTGCATCATCTATCTGTTCAACAATCCTTTCCAACGGTGTTATCTCTTTAGTGGGCCCTAACCCACAGGTCTTTTCCCAGGATCTTACCCGACTCTTCTAATTGCCCGGAGTTATTCTCAAATTCTTTTCGAAATTTGACGTAAGTATGAATTTCATCAGTCAGATGCCTTTTCCAAGATCAATTTCAATTCTTTTCATGGTTGGCTCAACCTCTCTGTTTTTCATTCTCCCGGAGTATCCCAGTAATTTTGGTGGTTTTTTCTCGTCATCATTTGAAGACCGAAGAAGAGAATTTTTCCTCTAAATCTTGTCCGTTCCCCGGAGGTTCGTGGTTCTAGCTTCATGTTATCCTCTCGAATTATTTCAGTTTGTCAGAAATTCTTTTCATCCATCCGGAGTATTTCAGGAGTTGCTTTTCTGTTACAATTATCCGGAGGCCTCCATTTCAGAATATTTCCTCGTCCCAAATTTTCAGCTTCATTCTCTCAATTATTCTATATCCGTGCCCTTTCGTTCATCTCAATATTCTTCCGGTGCTTCGTTCAAGCATTCGTCAATCAGTTCGCGATCTCTTTGTTCTCTTGTCTCAAATTTTCCCTCAAGTATCTTCGTGGTTTATAATTCTTTTCGGCGATTCGTTCTCTTCTCTTCGTTCATTTTCATTTCTAACGGTGGTTCTTTCAAGATTCTTTTTCTTTGTTTATCATATCAATTCATTCGTTCTTTTCAATCCTACCGGTGGTTCATGAAGACTCTCTCCAGTTTTGTGCTATCCCTTTCTCAGTTTGTGATATGTCACTTCTCAATCCTTTTCAAGAAGAATAAGTAGTTTGCAAAAATCCACTGCTTGTCATCAATTTAATTTGATGAAGGATAAGCATACAATAAATCTTATTCTTATTTCCTCGAGGTGTTTCAATCCTTTTCTTTGGAGTTGTTCTTAATGAATAAATTCTAGTTCCAAGTGTTTTCATCTTTTTCTTTTCCGGAGTTCAATCTCCTCAGCCATTTCGTCGGAACCTCCGTCTAAATCAACGCAAGGCTCATCTTATTCTTTCTTCCTTCATTCTATCTCACCATCCTTTTGTTACCGGAGTTCTTCATGGTGGTTGTTCATGAGTTAATTCATTTCTCTCAAGAGTTCATCAAGATTCTTGTTGGTGGAGTTCAAGTATCTTTCCTTCTCGCATCTCGAAGTGCAATTAATTCTCCGTATTCTTTTGAAGTGGAGTTTTGCTTTTCTTCGTTCTTCTCAGCTATTCAATCTTTTCCGCTTGTGGTCGGTTATCACCTTATAATTTTGAGATGTTTTCCATAAGTCCACAACAAGCTTATTCTTTCGTTGTTGATTTTCTCAACAACTCCGTTCAACCCTTCCTTCTAAGTTTCTTTACATTCATTTTTTTTTCAATTCTTCCGGAGGCAATGCATTGTTCATCTCGTCAAGTGTCATTCTATCGTGTGAAGTTCGTGTTCTACTCCTCCATGTTTTAACCGGAGTGCTGCCTAAATCCTTTCAGTCTTATTCATTTCTTATCTCGTTCGAACCGGAGTTGTTTCTGAATCTATCATGTTTCCATGAGCTTTTGATTCTCCTCATTCTCGTCGTTCCTCTCTTCTTCTCAAGTGCTCTCGATTCTTTGCTTATTATATTGAGTTCTTGTTTCACCTCATCCCTTTTCCCTTCCATCTCGGTCCTAAGATCTCGGGACGAGATCTCTTGTTAGTGGAGGAGTGTTGTAACGCCTCGGATTCGATGCGCCAGGTGTTCGCCAGTTATTTGCCGTCGTTGCCATGTCATTTGCTTGCGTGTTGCACTTTTCCATGTCATCATCTGCATTTTTATCATGTCATCATGCGCATTTCATTTTGCATACATGTTCGTCTCATGCATCCGAGCATTTTCCCTGTTATCCGTTTTGCAATCCGGCATTCCTATGTCTCCCGGCGCCCCCTTTTACCTCTTTTCGTGTGCGGGTGTTAAACTTTCTCGGAATGTCCCGAGGTTTGTCAAGCGGCCTTGGTATAGCACCGGTAGACCACCTGTCAAGTTTCGGATCATTTGGAGGTCGTTTGGTACTCCAACGGTTAACTGGGTAACCGTGAAAGCCTCTTTCTCTTTGCAGCCCAACACCCTTCCAAAGTGGCCCAAAACACAGCAAACTCCCCTCCATGCTCTCGGTCGTTCGATCACGATCGCGTGGCCGAAAACCGCACCTCATTTGGACTCTCCTAGCTCCCTCTACCTATATAAACACCTCCCCCTCCAAAAATCGCAGTCCAATCCCCCCCGAAACCCTAAAATTTCTCCTCTCCGCGGACGTGTCCGCCGCCCACGGACACCCACACGCCGCCCAGCCCACTCCGGGCATGCCACGTGGCGCCTCCGTCCTCCCCACCGCTGGCCCGCCGCCCAGCGCCTCCCGCCAAGCGAACGCGCGCCGCCGCGCCTCCGCCCTGGCCGCCGCCGCCCGAGCCCTTCGCCCGCCCCAGCGCTGAGCTCCTCGCCCGGCCATGAGCTCCGGCGAAGCTCGTCTCCGCGCCCGCAAGCCTCCTCGCTGGTTTCCGGCCGGATCCGGCGAGATCCGGCCCGGATCCGTGCGCCGCCGCCGCCGCCGCCCTTCCCCAGCTCCGGCCGCCCCCTTCCTCTACTCCGGCGTCGAGAGCCGGCCATCTTCGTGAACCGCTCCACGGTTGACTTTCTTTCCCCCCTCCAAATCCCCCAAGTCCTTTTCTGTGTCATGTTTTGTTGCATTTTCATCATGCCATAACTCTCTGCATATAGCTCCGTTTCGTGCGTGTAATATGTCAAATTGTTCGTCTCGACGAGTACATCATTTCATCTCATTGCATCATTTTCATTTGAGTTCATCTTGATGCCCGAAATGCTGTTGGAAGAGTGCTATGTGATGTTAGTTTCAGATTCTTATCAGAACATGCACTTTTGTCATTTTTGCCATGATTGATGTGTGCATCCTATGAACTTGAGTTCTACATGTGTTTTGTAATATGCCATGCCATATTTACAGGGGTGTATGCCATGTATTTTTGTGATCTCTTTGGTGACTAGCACAAGCATGCAAACTAGACTTCATGATGTTGCTGATTTCAGCCATGTTTTGCTGATATTTTTATGCCATGTTAACTTGATGCTACCGAGAGATCCATGCTTATTTTGAGATACTTCAGTAAGGATGTTTTGAACATATGGTTATTCTCTATCCATCTATGCCCTTGTTTGCAATTATGGAGTGCCTTAACTTGAGTCAATCGAGCTCTACTTTTGCTATAAAATGTTTCCTGGCAGGTTGTTTACATGTTATTCAATTTTGCCAAGGTTGTTGTAGTTGATCCTTGCATGCTATGATGTTGTTCTTGCCATGTATAGCTTATATGCCATGTCTTCTTGCTTTTGGTTGCCTTGCCATGCCATGTATTGCTCTGTGGTGAGTGATTCAAGCTCACCAACATGCCTACTTATTGTTGTTCCTGCCATGTTTAAATCTGTAATATAACTTGCTATGTTTACATGGGTGCCATCATATTTTCTGTGCCCTTTTGGCTCATGGTCAGTAAGGGACTTTTGTTCTATGCATTTATTAGTATCATGCCATGCCTTTGTTTGCATTTATAAGTTCCTTTAACATGTTGTTTGATAGCTCTAAACATTGCAACCTGATGTCATTTCCTGATAAGTCTGAAACTGTTATTATTTGCAATCTTGCCATGTCCTTTTGAGCATGTTCTAGTGATTTCTGGAGATAGCTCAGTGTTCATGTTTTGCCATGCTTTACCTGTACATCATGCCCATGTCTTTTGTTTTCTTGTTGAGGTCCTGTAGCATGTTGTTTTGATGCTTGCATTATGCCTACTTGCTGTTTTGGACAGATTGTTGTCATGTCTTGTATAGGGTGTATGTGTTGAACCGCTGTCTGCTTTTGAGTGTGCTCTATATGAAACTTGCTTGATTTTGCATGTAGTTTCATATTATCATGTTGCATCCATGTTTTGAGGTGTTTGCTTGATGTTTGTATGCATTTTGCATCAATGCCATGTTTAACTTGTTTTGCTCATATCTTCTAGGCCGTAGCCCCGAATTAAATGAACTTTATATGTAACTTGACTATAATTTCGTGTAGATCATGTTGGTGCATCTTAACTTGCTGTTTAACAACTTGAACATAAGGTTTATTCAGATCTGGACCAATTTCGAAATTTGCATATGAGGACTTACCGGAATTGTTATATGTTGCTTCCGGCCTCATTTAAACTTGCTTTGATGTGTTGCTCTTGTTTGCATCATCTCTTGCCATGAATAGCTTCATGTAGTTTTGTCATGCATCATGCTTGTTGTGCATCATGTCTTGTCTATGTGTGGTGTGTTTACTATGTGTGTGCTTCTTCTTCTTAGTTCTGTTTACGTTGCGGTCGTGAGGATTCGCTCGCTCACGCTTGGTTAAATCTTCGTGGCTTCATCTTCTTCATGGACTCGTTCTTCTTCCTTGCGGGATTTTAGGCAAGATGACCGCTACCCTGAATCTCACTACTATCATTGCTATGCTAGTTGTTTCGTTCTATCGCTATGCTGTGCTACCTATCACATGCTGCTCAAGCCTACCTAATTGCCATGTCAGCCTCTAACCTTTTGCACCCTTCCTAGCAAACCATTGCTTGGCTATGTTACCGCTTTGCTCAGCCCCTCTTAGCGTTGTTAGTTGCAGGTGAAGATGAAGTTTGTTCCTTGTTGGAACATGGAGATGTTGTTCCTTGTTGGAACATGTTTACTTGTTGGGATATCACAATATATCTTATATTATTTAATGCATCTATATACTAGGTAAAGGGTGGAAGGCTCGGCCTTATGCCTGGTGTTTTTTTCCACTCTTGCCGCCCTAGTTTCTGTCATATCGGTATTATGTTCCCGGATTTTGCGTCCCTAACGCGGTCGGGTGATTTATGGGACCCCTTGACAGTTCGCTTTGAATAAGACTCCTCCAAAGAAGGCCCAACATTGGTTTTACCATTTGCCTCGACCTATTACCTTTTTCCCTTGGGAGTCGCGCTCAAGGGTCATCTTCATTTTAGCCCCCCCGGGCCAATGCTTGTCTAAGTGTTGGTCCAAACCAGAGCCACTTGCGGTGCCGCCGCTAGGCAACTTGGGGTATCGTCGGTTGCCGTACGTAGTGTTCATCCGGTCGTGGCCTGAGACGAGATACGTGCGGCTACTATCAGGGTGTCGGCACACCGGGAGGTCTTGCTGGTCTTGTTTTATTACTGTCGAAATGTCTTGTAGCCGGGATTCCGAGACTGATCGGGTCTTCCCGGGGAGAAGGAATATCCTTCGTTGATCGCGAGAGCTTATCATGGGCTAAGTTGGGACACCCCTGCAGGGTTTGAACTTTCGAAAGCCGTGCTCGCGGTTATGTGGCAGATGGGAATTTGTTAATATCCGGTTGTAGTAAACTTGAAGCAAACTCTTCTAAAATACACCAACCATGTGCGTAACCATGAGTGTCTCTTTTCGGGGTTGATCGAGAGGAGAACACGGTTTCTGGGTTATGTCTGACGTAAGTAGGAGTTCAGGATCACTTCTTGATCATTACTAGTTGACGACCGTTCCTTTGTTTCTCTTCTCGCTCTCATTTGCATATGTTAGCCACCATATATGCTTAGCCGCTGCTGCAACCTCACCACTTTACCCCTTCCTTTCCCTTTAAGCTTTGCTAGTCTTGATACCCATGGTAATGGGATTGCTGAGTCCTCGTGACTCACAGATTACTACACCACCAGTTGCAGGTACAGGTTTGCGATGATCATGACGCGAGAGCGATGTTTGCTTGTATTGGAGTTCTTCTTCCGCTTCTTCTTTGATCGGGGATAGGTTCGGTCGGCAGCCCGGCTAGCGAGGTGGATGTCGTTTGAGCTTCGTTTATGTTTCATCCGTAGTCGGATGTTGATCTTGTATATGATGTTGATGTATTCTTGTGGCATTTGTTCCTTATGTAGGTACCCCACTATTATGTAATGTTGATGTAATGATATCCACCTTGCAAAAGCGTTCCAATATGCGGGTCTATCCTTGGTGGGACCGTCGAGTTCCTTTTGGATAGGGTCGCATATTGGGCGTGATACGGGGTCATCAACGTTGAAAAGCGGCTTCCCTGATAGCTCGAGCTCGTTACTGTGGCCGATGTGCGTAGGGGGCAGTGGACATATGTGCACCGTGCGGTGGGCCCGCTTACGCGAGACATGCGCGACTCATTCGTTCGCCGGTGCGTGGCCTGCGGGTTCTCTGCTCTCCCTGACGGTGGGCTATGGACACACGCAGGACGCGTGTCGGGCTTCTGTTCGTGGGTCTCGATGGTGCTCCGTAAGGTTTGCATGTGCCATCGTAGTGGACAGAGGCTCCTTTTCTCTTCGGTTTCCCCTTTCCTTTTCTTTTGGCTCTCTGTGCGTGCTTGCTTCGTCCGTCCGCTGTCTTCCTCCCTGCCGCACTACTACGCCCTCTCCTCGTCGGCTCGCTTCGCCCCCTTCGACCGTGCTGCACTGCGGGCTGTCGTGATGGTCGTGCTTTGCTCCATGGGTGCCACCGGTTGAGGTTCCTCCTGCTCTTCTCGTGTTCTTCCCTTCCATTCTTGCTTCGGTTTTCTAATCTCACCCTCTTCCGTTTCTTTCCTTCGTGCGCAGTTTCATTGGCCTTCATGTTGTCTCCCGCGTAGGAGCTTGGGTGGTTCTGCCCGTGCCGTTGAGGTTAGTGTACGTCTCCTCTACTTCTTTGTGGGTGCTTGTCTGTGAGGTGTTTGATGAAATGCACGCGTGCTCCTCGATGAAATGCATGTGTGCTGCCGTATGTTCTACGCCTCACATTAGCCTCGCGTTAGTTATGCGTGGTCTGCAGTGGTTGTTTCCACGTTTTATATAAAGATGAGGCTGTAGTATTTTCTGTTGCATGTTACGGTTGGGTTATTTTGTTAAGAATCTTATCTGAAACTGTGTGGTCTTTTGTGTTCCAGATTAAAGTTGGTTTGTTTCTTATATAGATCCTATATATGTATTACTGTATGGTCATGAAATTGAGTGCTCTTTTGTATTACGTATTGGAGCTGCTGATGCCTTGATCTTTTGCTCCTCCAAAGGGCATATATAACATCTAGCCTTCAGCAGATGCACTAAAGAAACTACATTTTGCTGCAGGTATGACATATTGTTTCGATGAATAAATAACAGATGCTTTACTATTATAATAATGTCACTACGTGTAGTAATTTGTTGACCCACATAGCTCACTATATTGACTGCAGATAACCCGGAAGCTTTATGAAGTGCTCAGCCTTTAAATCGGAAAAAAAAAAGGGGTTAAAACATACCTCACAATTGGTGGGTTTTATGTAGGCACCATCCTACTTTTTGATTATCAAAGTAGTCCTGCTATTTATAGATGTATCATGTTGGGTAGGGTCCTCTTCAAAGCATGTGTTCTAAACATCGTGGACAGAATTCTTTTAGTGAGTAGAGTCACACTGTGTCAAGTAATTGAGCAATAGCTACAAAATCAACAGTTCTGAGCAGAGAATTCAAATCTAGTCGTAAGCTTAGCTTACTTTTTAACGCAATAGCAAAACCAGAATAGTGACACTTTTCAAAAAAATAAAAATAGAATAAAGGTGAATATGCCATGTCCGTTCTGCACAAATATCTTCAGAAATGAAGTTTGAACAAAGAGATTTCATTTGTCAACTGCTGGTTACAGTAAAGTCCCTATCTAATATCCTACTTGTGTAGCCTTTCCTTTCTCATTACCCTATTATAGTTATATTTGATGTATGATGACCAATGTTTAGGAAGATTGATCTCTTGAAGAATCCAGTAGTAACATCTCTGTATTGTTAGTCTGTTTGCAGTTTTAGCGATTTCTAATGACATGATGCCCATTATGCAAGTATAGTTAGCACATCCACCTCTTACCCGTGCTACTGATTACTAATATTTTTGTTGCTCTGGTGCTATTAATGAACCATAATGTTTACCTTTGAATGCTCAAATCAACCAGGACAAAATTGATGTGCTCTATACATCCACACAAATCACACTTGGCTACTCAGGGTATGGTGCATATTGCCTCTGATTTGTTTATTTCAGTGTGATTTTTATAGAAAGTTTGATTTGCTTATTTTTCACATCTTTAGGGATATGAGGAGAAAGCTCTATTCTTGGCAGTGTTGGCATCATTTCTACAAGTGACATGGTTGATCTTTCCTATGTGGACCGCTGGAATGATATGTACCTAAGGTTGGAGATTCTTAATTAGGAACGAAAAAGATGACAGCCACTTCGTTTTCAGTACAGCAGTTTACTGAATATTTCTAAGGTTTGAACTGCATGATCACAGTGACAATATAACTGAAATTGGAAGAAACTTAAGGCTAAATTCAATCAGTTTTTTTAACCATTTTTAGAATTGTAAGAACAATATCCAGTATGATTCTCTTCACCAAGGAGCTCGAATACTGGTATTGTGGCTTCTTGTGCCAATATTTGATAATCTGCTGCTATCTCCCGAGACAATGCCATTAGTATGTGCATTGGTGATGTTGAGCACAAAGCTGTGTATCCGCCTCCTTTGCTCTAGACTATGTCTCTCCAACCCTGAGCTATCCTTATTATTTTATTACTTGGATATAATATCATGAAGAAGGTGATTGTCCGTTCGTGGTCCCGCACGCACCACGACCGGGGTGATGAGACCTATTGACCGCTAATGAAACCCTTGACACAACTTCTGTTTTTCTTCTCCTATTTTGTAGCGACCCGACCTCGACGGTCAAGCCTTCGTATTCTTGTGCCATCCTCGGATCAAGTATCTTTGCACACACAAGACATTAATGTATATATCAAAGTGCAATCACATGTATAAATAACGTAAAATGATATATACCTCATAATAATCAGCGGAAACAATCAAACGGGTGTGGAGTCCCATCAACGCCATCGGCAGGTTGAGTGTAGACCGTAACCTCAGATCGTAACTCTTACTCGTCGAGGAAATATCTGCAACATGATACGTTGCAGCCGTGTAGGTCAAGACATTGAATGTACCGCAAGATCACAACATGAGAAAACAGAAGATAAAACTATACTATATGCAATATGGCTTTATGGCTCAGATCTGAATTTTGTTTGCGTAAAAGCTGGTTTTATTTTACCTACATCAAAGGAATAAAATGAAGCCTGTACTATGGAGTTTTTTCTGTCATGACATGGTTCCGCCAACCGATGTCTCATAGCCCAAAATCATCATAAGTTGCCCACAATTAAGTTATCAATCCGTGTTGAGAGTTCCAGATAGATCCAAGTCCAGATGCTCAAATTGTCCGTAATCGAGGACACGGCTAATCGATTAGGTTTAAACCCTCTGCAGAGGTTTGTACACTTTACCCGCAAGATTCGATCCCTCTTTTACGTTCTCGCACTTCGGGTGTTTGAGAACAAGATGACCAAACATGGTCTTCCAAGAGTTCCTCGACCACCGTCCGTACTCATCCCATCCTACCGTAGTTCTACATCTGCTAGTACCGTCCCAGCCAGAGTCACAACTAAGGTCAACCAAGCGAGCCCATAATGACTTGCGGTTGCACGTAAGCTTCCGGCATGAAGTATTCTTCCGTCTCTTTGAGTCTGGGTGAAGCTTTCCGCAAGATGTCATGGCGCTTCTCCATGCATCCCGCCAACCACTGGTTTCTCCAGGTGCCCGTCAACCGTCCTTCACCCAAGAGTGTGTATTGAATTCTGTCTTGAGTCTTGAAGTCTTGAGGCCTTGAATAATGCAGTCCTTGCAGATGCCATCATGGAGTTGTCGCCATTGACGAGAGTCTCCATTCTCACACCACTCCGAGCACTCATACCAAACCCCGCCTACTTTAGCATAGCATTAAAATAATTAACGCCCGGGCTTGGTAACAGGGTGATGGGTTCCTACCTCATGCATACTACTCAACTACAAGGATTTCAATAACACTCTTGAGGGGTGGTTGCAAAGGTGCCACTAAATGCAATAAAACATAGGTAAGAAAAGCATGGTCAAAGTGAACTTGCCTTGTTGATTTATCTTGAAAAACTAGGGTTTCAGAGTAGCAATCTTCGCACTCCGGAAATTCTACCGAGGCAAACAATAACTATAATAAGCACATAGCATAATATAACATAACAACGTAACACATCAAAACCAACAAAGCAAAACCCAAAGGAAAACTTAAAGAAAAACAATTCAAAGTTTTCCTACTTCAAATAACAACAAAAATAGTTTTATATAACAAAATTTCTTAACATCACCTAATCATGGTTTTATATTAACTAAACAGAAAATATTTCATTAAGCAACTAGGAGCAAAAAGAATTAAATAAAAATCTATTATGAAACTCCCGGAATAAGCAAAACAAGCTTTAATTCAAATCTGATCTAACTCAATTTTATAAATCCAAACATAGACAAATTATATATTTTTGAAACTACAAGAAAATTGTGATCTAACGCAAAAAGAATCAGCATCATTGGACTTCTAGATCAAAAGTTATAGGCTAAACAAGAACGGAACTAAATCTGTTACGGGAATAAATCTGAAAACGAAAACGGAGTTACCTGTCGTGAGGCAGAGATGGCAGGAAGGAGACGGCGATGTGGAGGGCTGCTCGGCGGGGCGAGGTCGCCAAGCGAGGTGGGGGTGGTGGAGGAGGTCAGGTCGCTTGGGAGGTGGCGCTGGGCGATGGGAGGTTCCAAGAGCTCTGGTGAGCGCCTCTAGGCAGGAAAAGGAGGACGGTGGCGAGAAGGCTACGGGCAGGGAGGCGTGGTGATGGGAAAAATGGAACGAGGAGAGGAGGGGTTTTATAGGCGGTCTCGGGAGGCGCTGGGATGGAAAGACGAGGGAGATCGGGAAGGTGGAGATTTCTGTCTCCATGGACATGGAAAGCTTCAGAACGTGAGAGGAAACAGAGGAAGGAGATGATCTCTTGTTGGGCTAGAATAGGAAAGTGCTTAATGGGCCAGGTTTTTCCTAATAAAACGATTCCATTCCTATTTTTAAAATTAGGAAACTAAAACAATAAAAGGAAATCAAATCAATTCGAATAAAGAGTTTTATATACTAAAATTATCAGAAAAATAAAATGTAGATGATGAGCATTATTCCACGGCAAAAATAAAAACTTAAAAAATGTTTTTCAGAAAATCCCTAAAGGCTTTATTTCTTTTTGCAAATAATTTTTAAATAAAACTTTGGTTTTTCTTGGCTCAATATTTTCAAAAATGCCCCTGATTTTGGAGGGTCATTTTCCTCCGCTCTTTCTTGCTTGCAAGAATTTATTTTTCGGGGTATTTCTCGGGGAAGAAAAATAGAGAAGCAAGTGCAAATATTCGAAAGAATTAAATTGCAAAACTCCGCTCAAATTCTTTATAGTTGAAGAAGTCATGTCATCTTCTCTCATTGATTTTAATAGGATGAATTTGAATTTACCGGAGAAGGGGAAAGTCATTTTATTCCCTCTCATTCAAAAGTTTTTGAAAAGGTTCAAATTTCACTCAAGTTTAATTCACTCAAGCAAACAAACAAACAATTCAATTAATTATATTAACATTCCAAAATTTGGGATGTTACAAACCTACCACACTTAAAATGAATCTCGTCCTCTAGATTCAAGAGGCTAGCAAGAAAAGGTTAGGGTTGGGGTCTTCTAGCAAATGTCTTGGTCGAAGGTCGGGGTGCTACCACACTTAGAAAACAAGGTCATGGTTCCAATAAACTCAGATATTTCCTCCGGAGGGCTGACAATGTATGTCTCTTCACATATCTTACAATAGCTCCTTCATTAAAGCTCTTCATCGTCAAGCATAGAGTTTTCCTCAAAAGCTTGGGTCGGTTCGTCAAAGTTGAAGTTCGTCCGAGACCGGATCTTCTTAGCTGATGGGTCTGTGTCCATTCTAAACAACTATCGAAACACTCATGGTGGTCTACAATTTATGGTTTTCTCCTGCAGAAAACGGGTCTGGGTTGAACCTCACCGTATAACCTCGCTTGGCAACGGTTGCTGTAATGGGGTTCCATCGTCCTACCATTTTATGGTTTTATGGCTTATCGCGTCGACACTCTTCTAAGTTTTTCAAGGCTCTCTGATTTTCCATCAACATATGATAGTTCATGATAGAAGTCTCCGTATGGGGCCAATCCATCCCGCATTTGAACCATTACCACATACGTAAATATCGAATCACGTATTCTAACACTTGGGCATTCTCACCAGCATTACAGAAATTTCTCTTGTTCTCGAACTGAGTTCGATAAATCCATGGTTTCTGCATGCCAAACAAAACATCTATCGTTACTTCACCACTCTCAGTTTTTATGTAACCTCCTACGTAAACGTAGGCTGATTGGATCACGATTCTTCCAAATTTATTCCTTTATCAAGGTTACAACGGTTCCTTCTCAAAATCCTGGGCACATGGGTTATGGCCCACTTCAACACTAGTGCAGCTTTTAACTTATCCTTGGAGTAACTCTATTATTACTCCTCCTTAAATCCAGAGTACTCTGTTTCTTCATACCATCATATCAAAACAAAACTCCAACTTATTTTGTCCAGCTTCCTTCTATGGACCGTCATGGATAACACATTTCTTTCTTCATTGATCCTGTGGCTTTATAGAGTACTATGACCAAAAGAAGTGCACAAGTTTATCCATAAAATCTCATTAATCTCATATCAATCTTTCATTACATCCTTAACCATTTTCAAATCCAAATTCCAAAAGTACTTGTTACAAATGCTGCCACCCACATGATTTGGTATGGTCGACATTACTTCCACTTTATTTATTTATCCTCCTCGGGATTCTTCATCCCACCGGAATTGTGCGACATGAGCCTTGAAATCTTCAATCTTCTGTTTCATCATGGTGGTCTTGAGCTTCACCTTCATCATCTCTGCATGCACTTCGCTTAGGTATTCCTGAGTATAACGGAGTCTTGCTTCAAGTATTTCTCCGATCTGGCGTATGGCTTCCATGGCTGCTTCATGAACGGCATCGAAGAAAGTTGCTTGTGGCACACGTGAGATGAAAAAGTAATGCCCCATCCTCTTTGGGCAAACTCCTTTCAAACGGTGGAGGTGTACCTCCACATACCAAAGTTCCACTCCCTTTTACATGAAGGGGTAGCCTTTGTAGACTACATCTCCTTCAAGGTGAATATGCTTCATCATGTCCTTCAAGATCTTCGGGTAATCATGATCACTTGTCAGGGTCATGATTGTTTCCGGACCTTTAAGGAAAGACTCGTAAAGGGTCGTCATCTGCAGTCGTGAAGCAGAAATGATGCTCAGAATTTAAGGTACTTATCTCCTGGGGCATACATTCATATCATCCAAACTGAACTTCAAACTCAATTTCCAATTTCCTGTTTATGCATCACAACTCACTTTCTTCCATGTTCATCAAGAATATTAATTTCCAAGATAAAATATGGCAACTCCTTAAAGCTTCTCAGCATGTGACATTACAACTTTATTGAGTCATGAACTATTACAAACTCTGAGAAATCCATTACATAACTCAACTCATTGAGCTCATGAAAAGGAAATTTGCTTTCTACTACTCTTATTATCCATATCAAAATTCCAACTACTCAACTCCAGCTTTCATCTTGTCGGGGCATTTAATAGCATAATGTCCTGCTTCCTTGCAGCGAAAGCAAATGACTTCCGACATGTCTCGGGGCTTCTTTGTGATTATGCGGGCTCCTTGGATTCTTGGCTTCTTTTCTGGACATTTACTAGCGTAATGACCTAAATCCTTGCACCTGTAACAAGTGATATGACTTAGGTCCTTCTCTGCAAAAATTGCGTTGTTCTCGGGTTGCTTTCCTTTTCTCTTCCTGGATTTCTCCGTAATGATCAGAGTTTCTATCTCCATAGGGTCAAACTTCACTTCGCTGTCGGAAATATCCTGGATACTCCTTTCTTTCCTTGGTGCAATCTTGTGAAAATGTCCTTCTTCTCCACATGAATAGCAGGCATTGGAGTAAAATCTGTTGAGACCTTCTCCATCCAGGTCTTCAACACTTTCATTTATTACTGGTTCTTCTAGTTCCTCCTTGAGGGCTTCTTTCATTCCCTCTTCCTGCTTCGGAATAGTTCGTTGCACCGTGGAGTGACACTGCACCGGGTAGTGGGTGGTTCCTTCACACAGGAAACAAGTCACCTGACTAGTTGGGCATTCCTCAGCTGGGTGTTCTTCCTCACAATGAGGGCATCCATCCTTGTGTTCCTCCTGGGTGTGTCCTATTTCTCCGCAAATCTTGCAGGCACAAGGTTTACTTTTTGGTGCATCATTGCGTTTCCGGATAAGACGTGATTTCAACAGGGTCTTCTTGAATTCCTCCCAAGTTCTTGCTCCATAAAATCCCTGTATGGCTTGATGCATGTTCCACCAGGTTGCAGCACTTTCTGTAAAGTATTGAAGAGCATATTGAACCTCATACTTCCTTGAAACCAAATTGCTCCCGAAGTGATTTTCCATGTTCTGCATCCATAGCTCTGCCTCGGGCTGAGTCTTTGGTCCAGAGAATATCAGTCCAACTTCATTCATCATCTATGGGGTTCAAGGGTTTTAGGGTGAGATGAGAGAGGTGGGGAGGGATACACACACAATACAACAGTTTTTTTCAAGAAACGAGTTTTACCTTGTGGCTGTCAGAAAAACATCAAACAAATGACAGCTCACAATTCATCGTATCTAACGTAAGTGTATAACAGGGGTTTGGTCTTCTAAAGGTCAAATAATTCTTCAGATCCTTCAAGTCTTCGGAGTCTTCAACTATTGTAGATTCTAATGGAGAAATCCTCTTTACTCTGAAGGGGTCATCAGTTCTCCGATATCAAATCCTTCTTGGAGCGTCTTCAGTTGATCCTCCGGGTGATCAAAGGATAAGGGGTATATTCTAACTATTTGAGGTGAGAGGGTCTATTTGATAAAATCAGGAAAGATGAGAAGTAAGAGTCTTTTTTGTAAATAAAGTTTTTGAGATATCCTGTCCTAGGGGCTTTTCCGGTTTCTAGGGTCACGCCCTGAGTCAACATGTGCTCGATACCATCTCTCAGAGCGACCCGACCTCGACGGTCAAGCCTACGTATTCTTACCATCCTCGACCAGTATCTTTGCACACACAGACATTAATGTATATATCAAAGTGCAATCACATGTATAAATAACGTAAAATGATATATACCTCATAATAATCAGCGGAAACAATCAAACGGGTGTGGAGTCCCATCAACGCCATCGGCAGGTTGAGTGTAGACCGTAACCTCAGATCGTAACTCTTACTCGTCGAGGAAATATCTGCAACATGATACGTTGCAGCCGTGTAGGTCAGACATTGAATGTACCGCAAGATCACAACATGAGAAAACAGAAGATAAAACTATACTATATGCAATATGGCTTTATGGCTCAGATCTGAATTTTGTTTGCGTAAAAGCTGGTTTTATTTTACCTACATCAAAGGAATAAAATGAAGCCTGTACTATGGAGTTTTTTTCTGTCATGACATGGTTCCGCCAACCGATGTCTCATAGCCCAAAATCATCATAAGTTGCCCACAATTAAGTTATCAATCCGTGTTGAGAGTTCCGAGATAGATCCAAGTCCAGATGCTCAAATTGTCCGTAACTGGGGACACGGCTAATCGATTAGGTTTAAACCCTCTGCAGAGGTTTGTACACTTTACCCGCAAGATTCGATCCCTCTATTTACGTTCTCGCACTTCAGGTGTTTGAGAACAAGATGACCAAACATGGTCTTCCAAGAGTTCCTCGACCACCGTCCGTACTCATCCCATCCTACCGTAGTTCTACATCTGCTAGTACCGTCCCCAGCCAGAGTCACAACTAAGGTCAACCAAGCGAGCCCATAATGACTTGCGGTTGCACAGTAAGCTTCCGGGCATGAAGTATTCTTCCGTCTCTTTGAGTCTGGGTGAAGCTTTCCGCAAGATGTCATGGCGCTTCTCCATGCATCCCGCCAACCACTGGTTTCTCCAGGTGCCCGTCAACCGTCCTTCACCCAAAGAGTGTGTATTGAATTCTGTCTTGAGTCTTGAAGTCTTGAGGCCTTGAATAATGCAGTCCTTGCAGATGCCATCATGGAGTTGTCGCCATTGACGAGAGTCTCCATTCTCACACCACTCCCGAGCACTCATACCAAACCCGCCTACTTTAGCATAGCATTAAAATAATTAACGCCCGGGCTTGGTAACAGGGTGATGGGTTCCTACCTCATGCATACTACTCAACTACAAGGATTTCAATAACACTACTGAGGGTGGTTGCAAAGGTGCCACTAAATGCAATAAAACATAGGTAAGAAAAGCATGGTCAAAGTGAACTTGCCTTGTTGACGATCTTCGAAAAACTAGGGTTTCGTAGTAGCAATCTTCGCACTCCGGAAATTCTACCGAGGCAAACAATAACTATAATAAGCACATAGCATAATATAACATAACAACGTAACACACCAAAACCAACAAAGCAAAACCCAAAGGGAAAACTTAAAGAAAAAACAATTCAAAGTTTTCCTACTTCAAATAACAACAAAAATAGTTTTATATAACAAAAATTTCTTAACATCACCTAATCATGGTTTTATATTAACTAAACAGAAAATATTTCATTAAGCAACTAGGAGCAAAAAGAATTAAATAAAATCTATTATGAAACTCCCGGAATAAGCAAAACAAGCTTTAATTCAAATCTGATCTAACTCAATTTTATAAATCCAAACATAGACAAATTATATATTTTGGAAACTACAAGAAAATTGTGATCTAACGCAAAAAGAATCAGCATCATTGGACTTCTAGATCAAAAGTTATAGGCTAAACAAGAACGGAACTAAATCTGTTACGGGAATAAATCTGAAAACGAAAACGGAGTTACCTGTACGTGAGGCAGAGATGGCAGGAAGGAGACAGGCGATGTGGAGGGCTGCTCGGCGAGGGGGCGAGGTCGCCAAGAGGGTGGGGTGGCGGAGGAGGGGTCAGCGCTGGGGAGGTGGCGCTGGGCGATGGGAGGTTCCAAGAGCTCCCGTGAGCGTCTCTAGGCAGGAAAAGGAGGACGGTGGCGAGAAGGCTACGGGCAGGAGGCGTGGTGATGGGAAAAATGGAACGAGGAGAGGAGGGGTTTTATAGGCGGTCTCGGGAGGCGCTGGGATGGAAAGACGAGGGAGATCGGGAAGGTGGAGATTTCTGTCTCCATGGACATGGAAAGCTTCAGAACGTGAGAGGAAACAGAGGAAGGAGATGATCTCTTGTTGGGCTAGAATAGGAAAGTGCTTAATGGGCCAGGTTTTTCCTAATAAAACGATTCCATTCCTATTTTTAAAATTAGGAAACTAAAACAATAAAAGGAAATCAAATCAATTCGAATAAAGAGTTTTATATACTAAAATTATCAGAAAAATAAAATGTAGATGATGAGCATTATTCCACGGCAAAATAAAAACTTAAAAAATGTTTTCAGAAAATCCCTAAAGGCTTTATTTCTTTTTGCAAATAATTTTTAAATAAAAACTTTGGTTTTCTTGGCTCAAATATTTTCAAAATGCCCCTGATTTTGGAGGGTCATTTTCCTCCGCTCTTTCTTGCTTGCAAGAATTTATTTTTCGGGTATTTCTCGGGAAGAAAAATAGAGAAGCAAGTGCAAATATTTGAAAGAATTAAATTGCAAAACTCCGTTCAAATTCTTTATAGTTGAAGAAGTCATGTCATCTTCTCTCATTGATTTTAATAGGATGAATTTGAATTTACCGGAGAAGGGGAAAGTCATTTTATTCCCTCTCATTCAAAAGTTTTTGAAAAGGTTCAAATTTCACTCAAGTTTAATTCACTCAAGCAAACAAACAAACAATTCAATTAATTATATTAACATTCCAAAATTTGGGATGTTACATATTTATCTCATATTGAGACCTTTCTGTGATTCAGTTTTATCCTCTCTATTCTAATTCAGTAGCTTGCTCATTGTTTTCATTTGTTCATGTATTTGTGTTGCCTCAGAAATTACGAGTTGCAAGTATGAGTGGCATCTTCAACCATGTTATTATATTTATTACTTTTCTAAACTGATGTGTTCCTGACAATTACATATGAGAGTACATATAATTGAGTTATGCTGACTTGCTTTTCTAAACTGATAAGCTAAGCTGGAGCCAGAGTTAAATATGAGAGTAGAGATAATTAAGTTGTGCTCCTGACTTGCTTTTCTGAACCGAAGTGCTCCTAACATTGCCATCTTTAATTGCATCTATCTATTAGTTCTCTGATACGATTAGAGATAAATGCGTTTTCCTTTTAGATTTATCTTTATGTCGATGGCGTTCTTTTTATTCCGTTGACGTCGTAGGTTATCAAATCGTCTCCCTGTTTATGCTTCGTTGTGCATGTGATTCTATATACTTGACTACTTTGTGACATGTATTTCCATATAGTCGTATATATCTTGTCCCAAGCAGTGAACTGGATTATTAATATGCTGGATTATTAAAATAGTTCCTGGCCGACTCATTTTTACATGTGCGGCTGTTGTTATTCAACAGAATTGAGTTAGTGAAATGGATGGTGTTGCTTAATGTGGTGGCCACTTAAACCCGCTCTACATAGTTGAAATTTTAGATTTTTCCAGTGATGTCTTTAACTTAATATCATATTCGGATTTTTATCCTGTATCGTCTCTTGTAAGCAACATTATGTCATTTATCAGTTCTTGCTTATGGTTTTCAAAAATCCAGCCAGCCACGCCTGCTCGAGCTATGAGCAAGCTCACCTTCAAACTCAAGCCATAAGCTACTATGACCTTGAATCCTCATTAATTTATCTGGCCGTTGTTTCTTTAATTGATTTGTCATTTCAAGTTTGCCCTTCCATTGCAGACCAACATTTCCTTGTTTTTTAATTTATTTCCCATTTCATGTTTGCACTTTTATTACAGCAGAGCAACATGTCATAAATGTAGTGCTGGGCATTGTTTTGTCCTGTTCCCTTCAAAAAAGAAGAGATGGATGTAGAGAGTGGTTCCATCATTGAAGAGATCAAATGTTGTGCAAGGAAATAGAGGAATTACAATGCATCTCACCTATAAAGGGGCTGTGAAGGACAAAATGCTACCTGGATTCCTAAGTTCCAGCTAACATAGAGGTGTGGGAGGGGAGAGTTTACCAAAAACGTATCAAGGACAAAGCACGACCTGGATTCCTAAGTTCCAGCTAACATAACAAAATCGTATAGAGAATTTATGCCTGCATTTTGAAAACTCTATGAGATAGTTTGAGGTTATGTTTCTTTCAATTTTTATAATTAAAAGGATCCTTATTATTGCCAAATTGTTAAGCATTTATTTTCTAATAACTCTTGGTTTCAAATGGGACCTTGCGCCATTTGGCACAACATGTAATGTTACTATACATCTTACTGTAGACAACAAGCCTCCATTCTTATTGTAGATAGCAAGCCTTGATTCCTTTTTTTACTGAGGGGGGTCAAATTTGTTATCATATATGCTTTTCACAACTAAACCAGCTAATACATGTTTTTTTTTTTGAAATCACACATGGATTCAACGGGTCTCTGCGCCATTTGGCGCAACGGGTCAACTAGTTCTATGTAATGGATGAGAACTAGTGTTTATTCTCCAATTATTTGTCCCATTTCTATCACATTTGATGTGTGTCTGTAATTACTTCCGAGTGGTCTGTAGATGCTATGAATTCCAGTTGTTTATGAAGGTTGGAAGTTTCTTCTTGTTTATGAATGTGAATTTGAATGCACAGGCCCTAGGTTTCAAAGGATCACGTAGCTTTTAATCCATGAATTCTTTGGGCTGCTAGCTACTATTAGCATGTATCAGGTGAAGAAGCCTTGAAAATAAATCAGACTAGCAGCATTAGAGTTATATTACATCATGTAGTATGCGAGGAACACCTCAATTGCCAATAGGAACAAAGTAAAAATGAATTGGACATTTCTTTTGCCATTTCCATTCACTGCTGCTTACATTTATCCGTTTTAGTAATCCAATAATCACCAACGATAGGCCTCCACATTCTAAACTCTAAAACTATATGCACACATTCAACTATATTAATCCACATTTAGGAAGTCAATATGCAAGGAAAATTCAGAGACATGGTTGACGTTGCTCTGGAAAGGGTCCTAGGTTGTACTCGCCGCCCACGCAAGTCTGCAACATGATGACGCCATCAGGTGGAGGGTCAGAGTGTACGCCGAAGGTGCAAATGTTACACCCATCGGTGGCCTCAGCGGCGTTGGCCGGCGACGAAGTGGACGGGTGCAAGTTGCGACCGGCGGTGGCCAATCAGTGGCCTCAGCGGCGTTGGCCGGCGACGAAGTGGACGGGTGCAAGTTGCGACCGGCAGTGGCCTCGGTGGCGGGAACGGTGATGAGGTGGACGGGTGCAGGTTGTGGCCGGCGGGAACCAGCGACGAGGTGGATGAAGTGCGAGGCTCGCCAGGGCCTGGACAAGCGGGCCAAATAGGTGGAGGCTGCTGAAGGAATCATGATTGCGACAACGGCGAAGTGGCGCATCTTGTACGGGTGTTGAGCTCCCATTGGGAGGACCAGCGTGTGCGGAAGGATTTGGGACAGATTTGGGGTTGTGATGTTTTCGATCAGGTATAGGTCAATTGCTTCAGCTAGGGGTTTTCGGAAAATTCACACGTCTAACAAGGGTTGCAAGCGGGCGTTTTTTCTGCAAAATAAGGGCTAACTCACAAGAGGTTGAAGATTGCGATCGGACGAACGATGATGACCGGCTACACGGATGCACGAGGGTTGCTGGATGCATAAGACAGGACGCCTCCAAACTTTGTTATCTTCACAAAGAGTACAGTTTCCATCATAAGGTAGGAAACTTGAAATTTTTAGATTATTCTTGCCATGCACCTAAATGATTTCTAAAACTTGATATTAAAGAAACCCAATGTTTCAAAACACCCAGGGTTTGAATTTGCACCTTCCAACATTTGGCTCTATGTTACCCGAATAAGATAACAAAATATGCATGCTCAAGTATATATTTTCAAAGATATATTATCCTTCATTTTTCATCTTAAAGGGTTTGAATTAGTACCCCAAGTGGTTTGCTAACACCTACTTCTACTAACGAAGTCAAATATTTTTAAAACACTTTGGGTTTGACATGGTCTCTGTGCTTGTCCAAACATAAAGTTACTAAAAATGCAAATATTTTTAAAATGCACATGGTTTTAAATAGGACTATGTGCCATTTGGCGCACATAGGCTTTCTACTCTCAAAATCGAATATGTCCTTACTAAAGGAAACTATTTTCATCGCGAACATGGCTTTAACGGGTCTCTGCGCCATTTGGCGCAACGGGTCAACTAGTATGTCTAATTTCTACTCTTACTAGCAAGATGCCCGTGCAACATCAAGATCTTGTGGGAGAAAAGGATGAACGAGGGAAGGCCTTATCTACAATTCTGGTGAAGAGTGTGGGCAAATTGCCATATTTTCCTTCCTATCTGTCAGATATAAATCAGACGACCTACATTGCAGGATGGCAGGCCCACCATCATCACCAACTCTGTTTTTTATCCCTACTCTTATAAAAAGCATTGTCGGTGATGATCATGTGCCTGCCATCCTGCAATATAGGCCGTCCGATCTATATCTGACGGATAGGAAGGAAACTATGGCAATTTTGCAAAAAGATACCCACACCCCTCTCCACATTTGCAAATAAGGCCTTCCCTTGTTCATCCTTTTCCCCCACAAGATAAACTACTCATACAAATGCATCTTGATGTTCCGTACAACACATGGGCATCTTGCTAGTTGTTGCAAAAAGCCCATGTGTGTGTGTGAGAGAGAGGGAGAGTGGAGGAGGACGGAGTGCATGTGTGACAAAGACACAAGGAGTGTGTGTGCGATAGGTATCAGCTTAAAATGAGGCGATAGTGTGTGTATGCACGATCGAGAGGGCGTGTCTCGAGAAGGGAAGAACAATCTACATAGATAGAAGGAGCAGGAGAGAGACATGTATGCGATGGTGGAAGCACGAGTGTGCGGGTGTATAAACCTATCTAGAGGCTAGCTAGTCGATAAATGTTTGTGAGAGAAGTACGAGTCGGGGTGTGAAAGAGAGAGTTTTGTGTGTGTGAGAGAGAGACGGTAGTCGGGAAGGGGAGTGGAAGCAGGAGTTGTGTGTGTGTGTCTGTGTGTGAGAGAGAGAGGAGACAGTAGTCGGGGTTGTCTGATCGGTAAACAAACGAATAATGTCGATGCAGGATGGAGATTTAAAAGGAGACCGCAACAAATGTTGTGTCTACAAGAGAGAGAGAGAGAGAGAGAGAGAGAGAGAGAGTAATTTTAGTGGTATGAGTCATACGTAGAGACATATAGGGTGTGTGAGAGAATCCCATAGAGAGAAAGACAAAGTGAAAGACGAGTGGAGACTGTGTGTGTGGCAGTGAAAAAGAAAGCTTAGGTACCGAGTACCAGAGAATAATAGAGACGTGAGAGATAATGAAAACCGTGTAATTTATAATGATAGGGAGAGTGTGACACTTCTCAAGGGAGACGTCGAGAGACCATGTTTGCGAGGATAGGAGAAACATGAAGTGAGCGTGCGAGTGAGCTGGAGAAAAGAGAGTGATAGCTACCTGAAGGAGCATGCATGCGAGAGAGATGGGCGTGAAAGGAGTGAACAAAAAAGGGATTCAAATATTTGAATTCGAGATGATGATACATGTAATCCATACTCGAACCAAAATTTATCTATCAAACATGCATACTCATATGAATTCACGCACATCTATGTTATTTAATATGTAGGTATTACTGATCCATACATTTTAGTAGAACATAATTTGGTTAAATTTTTTCGAATTGAACCTTCAGATTTTGAGATCGTTGTATTTGTAAATCATATTATACATATAAAGGAGCAGAATTCTTTGTTATGCTTTTGAAAGTATATATATAAAAATGATGTATATAGAATGTAATTCCAATTGAAAATGGATCCCGCCCGAAAAAATATAGAATACAAACGGGATTCGAATTGAGTTGGCACGGTAAACGTGCACTGATGAGGACATCAATACCATTGTTACACCCACAGCCCCTACTGCTACATATACTGGACCAATTACTAGAGCTCACAAGACGCCAATTAAATTATCGTACTTTCGTTTCTTGGTAATGATTCTAATGTTCATGAGAATATGATGCTGCCTAAATTGGATACATTTGTTTTGCTTACAAATGAAGGCCCTAGCTTGGAGAAGGATGGACATTGAGCAAGAACAAGCATGGAGATAATGCCATGCACAAGGGGAACAAGAACGGAGTTACAAGTGATGATTTCAGGACTTTGAAGCCACCATAATGGATGCATGAAGCCTTGGACGAAATATACAAGATGCTACTTCATAAATGTCGTCCCGAGGCTATTCTAGGTGCTGCGTCACCTTATTAGTGGGCCAGGCCCATGTAATTTCGAAATACTTAAGTATAGGCTGTTTTTAGAGTCCGTATGTGTGGGGAAACAAGAGTTAGGGTTGATTTGGACCCTCCACCAAGGGCCACGAAATTCCCCCTCTTCCTCCATATATACAGCCCTTAGGGCACCGTTTAGACCTTGGGTTTTGTTTAGATTAAAAGTTCGCCATAGCTGCAACTTCACGTGCCGTTTGTGTTCAACGACTGCACAAAGGCGCCACAGTAACCCCACCTTGATCAATGAAGCTTTCATCTTATATTCGCAATATCCAGATTGCAATCTCAGTTTCTTGCTTGTTCTTCGTTTGCTCGCAGGAAACAGACCCTCGTGGTCGTTGATCGTGCTCGGCGTGGTCAATAACCTCTCGGAGTTGGTTTAGCGATTGCTAAGGCGCGACGCCCTCGCCGCTCAGTAGTTGGATCGTCAAAGTCGACTTCCTCCAAAGCGAAAACCAACATCTCATCGAAAGACGGGACACCTTTGCCTCTATCAAGTGGTATCAGATTTTCAGGTTGCTCGGTGAGATTTTACAGTTTTTCGAGATTAGATCGAGTCTGTTCTTCATACCTAAAGTCCACGAAAAAGCCACAAAAAAATTAGGGTTAGTTCATCATATCCGAACCAATCTGAGCCTTTGCATAATCTTTTTAGGGTTTTGCTTTGTTGAATTTGCGTTGCATCGTCGTGTCTAGTTGCTGGTCTTAGCGTCTAGTCTTTTAGAGTTTCGAGTTCGGTCATAAGTTGTCACGCCGCCACCGCACCATCATCATCGCCCCTGCCACCTACCATCACCGCTCCGAATCCGTATCCATATACCACCACCAATCCGTGTCCATATACCACCACCGATCCATATCCATATACTACCACCGCTACCACCACCGCTGCCATATACCACCACCATATATCCACCACCAATCCGAGTTCCTTGCATATTAGGGTTGTTTTCGAGATCCATCTAGTTTCCGATTCGTGTTTCCTTGCGGAGTAGGTTTCAAAAAAAAAAGTCCGAAACCACCCTCCGCTTAGGCCCAAAATTTTCCAAAACGTACTTGTCAAAAAAATTTTGGCTATCCTATTTTAGGTGTTTATAAGCGTATTGAGACAGTCGCCGTTATAGAAAGTTTTTTTTGACCCGTTTCCAGTTTTTGGGTCCGGGCAGTCGAAAAAAAAAAAAAATTGGTCAAAAAAATTTTCGTGCCCATCCTGTCAGTTTGACCTGGGAAGAGTTTTGAGACACTCGCCATTATAGTGATTTTTCGCAAAAAAAAAAAAAAGCCGCAAAAAAAAAAAGCGCAAAAAAAAAGCGAAAATTTTTTTTTCCAGAGTGTGCTTTTCCCTTGTTTACGTGCAGCGCCGTGATTTTGTTAGTGTTCTAGGCTCGCGTCTCTAGCACGGTCTAGCCTAGGACCAGCACAGTACCGTCGTTGAGCGTTTATTCAACTTTGCATCTCTGAATTGTTTATTGCTAACCTTTTTTGCTACCATATTCTAAGCCTTCCCAGCTCCACATACATCTACATCGTATGCTTGACTCTCCCCGTAATCGCTCTATCCAAGCTTTGAGAGTTTTGACTACATCGGTTGCCGATCACCGCTTTCTTCTGGGTAAGAACTGGTAAGAATTTGAGATTTGCTCGACGGATTTGTGATCGCCCACCACACCATCACCACCACTTCCTGGTAGTCCGTCAATCATATTCTTGTGTGTTTCTATTGCTGCTAACCATGGCAGGATTACAAGCCGATTTAGACTGACCGGGAGAACATGACAAACAAAGCGCTACATGATAAGTTTCAACAAATGATGAGTGGGCAGGTGGACGATGTGCTAAATAGATTTGAAGAGGCCATGGAGAAGATAGATGGCATTGAGAAGGCGTCAAACAAAGCTCGATAACAAGTTTAATGAATTGCTCGCGCGTCTACCACCACCACCACCGCTGCACCTAACGCACCTCTACTACAACAACACGGACTACCTCCACATCGCGAAACAGCCCTCCGCCGAGCTTCCGTGTCCCTCTTCACCGCCAAGCTGCTGGTGCTGCTGTTGATACTTCATGGCTCCTGCTGCTGCGGCGGGGAGGATGATTATGTGAGCTTACGAGGATGAGGTTGATCAACATCGAACTCGTGCAACCACCAGCACCACAACCACCAGGTCGCCCACATGCAAATAATGGCAATGTTCGGGCTCCCCTTCAGTATTTAGATCATGACCATCTCCTAAACTGAAATTGAATATTCCACCATTTGAGGGTAGATATGTTCTGATATATATCTTACTTGGGAATTAGAAACTGAACAACGATTTACATGTTTACAATATCCTGAGGAGAGACGTGTTCCTGCTGCTGTTTGTGCTTTCACTAGCTTTGCATGTGTTTGGTGGTCTGAACATTGTAGATTATATCATGTTCCAGCTACTTGGGCTGCTTTGAAAACTGCTATGCGTACTCGTTGGGTTCCACCATATTATCAGCGTGAATTACTTCAAAAATTGCAGCGCTTAAGACAAGGAAAAAATTCGGTAGAAGAATATTATCAGGAATTACAAACTGGCTTGATTAGATGTGGTATTGTTGAGGAGAATGAAGCTATGCTTGCACGTTTTCTGGGTGGATTAAATAGAGAGATTCAGACCATTCTAGACTACAAGGATTATAATAATATCACTCGATTATTCCATCTTGCTTGTAAAGCTGAACGTGAAGTGCAGGATCGATGTGCCTTGGCGCGGACTAACTTTTCTGCAGGTCGACCTTCATCATGGACACCACGTGCATCATCTACTTCCACACGTTCTACTACACCGGCACCTCCGTCGGCTGCCACCTCCAACCGTGATACAAGAAAGCAGGCACAACCACCACTATCTGCCAAGAGTACACCTGCTGGGCCAACAGAGCTCTTCTTCTTCCATGGCGTCAACAGGGCACACAAGTGATATTATTTGTCGTCGTTGTAAGGGAAGAGGACATTTTGCGAGAGAATGCCAATCTCAGCGTGTGATGATTGCTACCGAGGATGGTGGGTATGAGTCTGCTAGTGACTATGATGAAGAGACTTTGGCTCTTATTACACATGAAGAACACGGTGGAGATGATTACGATCCCGAGACGCAATACATGGCTGCTTTGAAGATCTTGACAGGTATGAATGTTTAGTTGCTCAACGTGTTTTGAGTGTGCAGGTTACACAAGCTGAGCAAAATCAGAGGCATAACTTGTTCCATACAAAGGAGTTGTGAAGGAACGTTCTATTCAAGCGTCATCATAGATGGAGGAGCTGCAACAACTTGGCTAGCATGGATATGGTGGAGAAGCTTTCTCTCACCACAAGACCACATCCACATCCTTACTACTTCCAATGGTTCAACAACAGCGGCAAGGTTAAGGTAACACGTCTTGTTCGTGTGCATTTTAGTATCTCTACATATGCTGATTATGTTGATTGTGATGTGGTACCTATGCAAGCATGTTCCTTATTACTTGGTAGACCATGGCAATTTGATAAAATTCTGTACACCATGGTAGAAAAATCAGTATACTCTTGTTCACAAGGATAAAATATTACTTTGCTTCCTATGACTCCTGATTCCATTTTGAAAGATGATATTAATAGAGCTAATAAAGCAAAACAGGAGAAAAATAAGAGTGAAAATCAGATTGTGGCAAAAGAATTTGAGCAACAAATGAAGCCTAATAATAAACCATCTAATGTTGCTTCTGAAATTAAACTGAAAAGTGCATGTTTATTTGCCACCAAATCTGATCTTGATGAGTTAGATTCTAGCAAATCTGTTTGCTATGCTTTTGTGTGCAAAGAGGCATTATTTTCATTCGAGGACGTGCCTTCCTCTTTGCCCCTGCTGTCACTAACATTTTGCAGGAGTTCACCGACGTCTTCCCACAAGACGTGCCACGGATTACCACCTATTCGAGGGATTGAGCATCAAATTGACTTAATTCCGGTGCATCGCTACCAACCGCGCACCATACCATACCAATCCGGAGGAGACGAAGGAGATTATCGTCAAGTCACAGGAGCTGCTCGACAAAGGTTATATACGCGAATCTCTTAGTCCTTGTGCTGTTCCTATTATACTAGTGCCTAAAAAGGATGGTACGTCACAGTATGTGTGTTGATTGTAGAGGCATTAATAATATTACTATTCGTTATCGTCATCCTATTCCTAGGCTAGATGATATGCTTGATGAATTGAGTGGCTCTACAATATTCTCCAAAGTTGATTTATGTAGTGGATACCATCAAATTCGTATGAAATTGGGAGATGAATGGAAAACAGCATTTAAAACTAAGTTTGGATTATATGAGTGGTTAGTCATGCCTTTTGGGTTAACTAATGCACCTAGTACTTTCATGAGATTAATGAACGAAGTTTTACGTGCTTTCATTGGACGATTTGTGGTAGTTTACTTTGATGATATACTGATTTATAGCAAATCTTTGGAAGAACATTTGGAACATTTACGTGCTGTTTTTAATGCTCTACGTGATGCACGCTTGTTTGGTAACCTTGGGAAGTGCACCTTTTGCACCGACCGAGTATCTTTTCTTGGCTATGTTGTTACTCCACAGGAATTGAAGTTGATAAAGCCAAGATTGAAGCTATTGAGAGTTGGCCGCAGCCCAAAACGGTCAC
This sequence comes from Aegilops longissima, assembly GCA_021605205.1. Taxonomy (NCBI): domain Eukaryota; kingdom Viridiplantae; phylum Streptophyta; class Magnoliopsida; order Poales; family Poaceae; genus Aegilops; species Aegilops longissima. Next base: position 200,441,412 of record CM038676.1, read on the forward strand.
ACAAGTGAGGAGTTTTCTTGGACTCGCTGGTTTCTATAGGCGTTTTGTGAGAGACTTTAGCACCATTGCTGCACCTCTCAATGAGCTTACAAAGAAGGATGTGCCTTTTGTTTGGGGTACCGCACAGAAGAAGCCTTCACGGTATTGAAAGATAAGTTGACACATGCTCCTTTACTCCAACTTCCGACTTTAATAAGACTTTTGAGCTTGAATGTGATGCTAGTGGAATTGGATTAGGAGGTGTGTTATTACAAGATGGCAAACCTGTTGCATACTTTTCTCAAAAATTGAGTGGGCCTAGTCTGAACTATTCTACTTATGACAAAGAATTATATGCTCTTATTCGGACTTTAGAGACATGGCAACATTATTTATGGCCCAAAGAATTTGTTATACATTCGATCATGAATCTTTGAAACATATTAAAAGTCAAGCTAAACTGAATCGTAGACATGCTAAATGGGTTGAATTCATTGAGACTTTCCCTTATGTCATTAAACACAAGAAGGGTAAAGAAAATGTTATTGCTGATGCTTTGTCTCGTCGCTATACTATGCTTTCACAACTTGACTTCAAAATATTTGGTTTGGAGACCATCAAAGATCAATATGTGCATGATGCTGATTTTAAAGATGTAATGCAGAATTGTAAAGAAAGAAGAACATGGAACAAGTTCGTTATTAATGATGGTTTCGTGTTCCGTGCTAACAAGCTATGCATTCCTGCTAGCTCTGTTCGTCTTTTGTTGTTGCAGGAGGCGCATGGAGGAGGATTAATGGGACACTTTGGCGTCAAGAAGACGGAGGATATACTTGCTACACATTTCTTTTGGCCAAAGATGAGACGGGATGTTGAGCGTTTTGTTGCTCGCTACACTACATGTCAAAAAGCTAAGTCACGACTCAATCCTCATGGTTTATATATGCCTTTGCTCGTGCCTAGTGTTCCTTGGGAGGATATATCTATGGACTTTGTTTTAGGTTTACCTCGAACAAAGAAGGGAGGATAGCATATTTGTTGTCGTGGATAGATTCTCGAAAATGGCACACTTTATACCATGTCATAAAAGCGATGATCTTTGTTAATGTTGCTGATTTGTTCTTTCGTGAAATTATTCGCTTGCATGGTGTGCCAAATACTATTGTTTCAGATCGTGATACTAAATTTCTTAGCCACTTTTGGAGATGTTTATGGGCTAAGTTGGGGACTAAACTGCTTTTAGTACTACTTGTCACCCCAAACCGATGGACAAACTGAAGTAGTCAATAGAACATTGTCTACTATGCTTAGGGCTGTTTTGAAGAATAATAAGAAAATGTGGGAAGAATGCTTGCCTCATATTGAATTTGCTTATAATCGCTCATTGCATTCTACAACTAAGATGTGCCCTTTTGAAATTGTGTATGGCTTCCTACCTCGTGCACCTATTGATTTGTTGCCTCTTCCATCTTCGGAGAAGGTTAATTTTGATGCTAAAGAACGTGCTGAATTGATTTTAAAATGCATGAGATAACTAAGGAAAACATTGAGCGTATGAATGCTAAATATAAACTTGCTGGAGATAAGGGTAGAAAACATGTTGTCTTTGCACCGGAGATCTTGTTTGGTTACATTTGCGTAAGGATAGGTTTCCTAATTTGCGCAAATCAAAGCTAATGCCACGTCTCGATGGTCCATTTAAGGTGTTAGAGAAAATAAATGATAATGCATATAAACTTGAGCTGCCTGCAGATTTTGGGGTTAGTCCCACTTTTAACATTGCAGATTTGAAGCCTTATTTGGGTGAGGAATATGAGCTTCCGTCGAGGACGACTTCATTTCAAGAAGGGAGGATGATGAGGACATCAATACCATTGTTACACCCACAGCCCCTCTTTGCTACATATACCGGACCAATTACTAGAGCTCACAAGACGCCAATTAAATTATCAGGTACTTTCGTTTCTTGGTAATGATTCTAATGTTCATGAGAATATGATGCTGCCTAAATTGGATACATTTGTTTTGCTTACAAATGAAGGCCCTAGCTTGGAGAAGGATGGACATTGGAGCAAGAACAAGCATGGAGATAATGCCATGCACAAGGGGAACAAGAACGGAGTTACAAGTGATGATTTCAGGACTTTGAAGCCACCATAATGGATGCATGAAGCCTTGGACGAAATATACAAGATGATACTTCATAAATGTCGTCCCGAGGCTATTCTAGGTGCTGTGTCACCTTATTAGTGGGCCAGGCCCATGTAATTTCGAAATACTTAAGTATAGGCTGTTTTTAGAGTACGTATGTGTGGGGAAACAAGAGTTAGGGTTGATTTGGACCCTCCACCAAGGGCCACGAAATTCCCCCTCTTCCTCCATATATACAGCCCTTAGGGCACCGTTTAGACCTTGGGTTTTGTTTAGATTAAAAGTTCGCCATAGCTGCAACTTCGCGTTTCGTTTGTGTTCAACGACCGGACAAAGGCGTCCACAGAACCCCACCTTGATCAATAAAGCTTTCATCTTATATTCGCAATATCCAGATTGCAATCTCAGTTTCTTGCTTGTTCTTCGTTTGCTCGCAGGAAACAAACCCTCGTGGTCAGGTTGATCGTGCTCCGGCGTGGTCAATAACCTCTCGGAGTTGGTTTAGCGATTGCTAAGGCGCGACGTCCTCGCACGTTCGTAGTCGGATCGTCAAAGTCGACTTCCTCCAAAGCGAAAACCAACATCTCATCGAAAGACGGGACACCTTTGCCTCTATCATGCACTTTGCAAAATTTGAACGAAGCGGGGAAAGTTGCAGTAACCGCCCGAAACCAAAATCTGCGAGATGGAAATCACTACTGCCTATCCCTGCCACGCAAAGCCTATGTGCTGGATTTCTATAGGTTTCGATAGGGGTAGGTTTGTAATTTCACCCAAACGTGATGTATCGCCTCTCACCCGGATTCATACACGGTGGGCACCAAAACACAATGTGTCCTCGGCCGAAATCGACTCCCTCCCCGATTCATATTCATACACGGTGGGCGCCAAAAACAAACTCTCCTCGGCAAATATTCGGTGTATGCGAGATTACCGTCCTATCCCCAACCGACTAATGTTGCTGTGATGTAGTAGAAATTTGAAACGGGGGCTAAGTTTGTAAATTTCCTCGCATTTGAGACAAGGGCGCCCTGAATACATGGTTCCCCCCTTCCTCTCTACCTCCCTTTTCCCCATTCGTACTCCGTGGGTGCCAAAACACCCTCTCCACCCCACCCTCCTCCGTCCGCCGCCGTCCGCCACCCCATCCACCGCCGTCCTCCTCCACCATGCCGGAACTGATACCCTGACGCCGCCGTCCATTACAAGAGATCGACCTCTCGGACCGGGATCCTTGCATCCCGACCTCTCACTTCATCCCTGCCGTCGTCCACCTTGCCGGCGCCGCTCCTACGACCGTCTCATCCACCGCGCCCCGCCGCCACCGTCTACCCTCCTAGATCTGCTTCCACGCCGCCGACAGCCATCGCTACTGCAGCACCGTCAAATTCTCAGCAGATGCGTACACGGCGCCGCACCAGAGGCGGTACTCTTTCGTATCTGCTCAACTTATTTATCCCAGCAAGAAAATAGATCGCCACTGCTTTACGCTGATTTCTTGTCTTGGTTGCGAAGTTGCCTTTGTCCGATTTGCACCTTCAGATCTGCCATGTCACGCTCAACACTATACTCCCAATGCTTATGGTTTTCCCCTTTTATATTCCACACTAGTTAAATCACAGTAGACTAAATTTCAAAATTGGGTCAGTCGATTTTTCAGAGCTCGCCGGAGTTCGCCGGTGTGATCAAGGGCTCGGTGGTTGTGGGGCCTCACGAACGAAGAAAACTCGACGTGGGTGGGGGTTGGGGCGGGTGGGGGTGGGGTGGCGGAGGAACACAGCGATGGGGGCGGTGGTCCGGCCGGGCGGCCCGTCAAGGGTGTTCTCAGATGGGAAGAATCGAGATGAGGAAGAAGAAGGGTTAGGAGACGTGGGATCTTCATCCAACCGCTTTGAAATGGTCGAGACAGTGGGAGTTGCATTCTTAATGCGCCTGGTTCATCATGTGTGGGCACCGCGCAACCAACATTTTATTATCCAAAATCTGCTTGCTCTTCTTTACCATGTTCCTCTTCGCTATTCTTTAATATGTACTCTCTCCATTCCTAAATATAGGTCTTTGTATAGATTCCACCATGGACTACATATGGAGCAAAATGAGTGAATCTACACTCTAAAATGTATCTGGATACATCTGTATGTGATCCATAGTGGAAATCTCTACCAAGACTTATATTTTGGAACGGAGGGAGTATGCTAGTAGTACAGTATGTTCCTTGTACTGAAGATGAGCAGGGACATTTGCAGTGTAGAGGTCTATACGGTCGGTTGTGTTGGACACTTTGAGCCTCTTTGATTCGTAGGATCTTATAAACATAGGAATAGGATTTTTAGTGGCCTGCCCACTTGAATCCTATAAGAATAGCAAGGAAATGCGGGGAGTTGTGTCGCCTTTGAGAGTTACACTGATATTAACAGATCAAGACCTTCACTTGAAGAGAGCTAGTATCCGAAGCCTTTCTAGCCGTACCGGCAATACTAGCACATATATTCCAGCAAGTTCCACTTTGCTGATTTTACTTTGATGCTTAAGGTTTTCCCGTTATATCTACACTATGATCTATGTAGCTGCTTTGTATCACACTAGCAGCAGTCCACTCTTGAAGCTAAACACTGCAATGACTTACAAAATTGGCACCAAGGCATTGAGTGCCATTCTGGATGCAATGAAACTCATACGCTCCCCACCTGTTGATTCTTGTTTAGAATATGATCCTAATGACTATTCTAACCTTGAGGAGTCAAAGGCAGATGGCCTATCTTGTTCACCCGTCAAGGTGCCTGTTCTAATTTGGCAATGTTTTATTGATTGCGGGTATCTTGCATATGTTGTCTTGCATTTCTTCTACTTTGTTGCACCGCCATTTGCTTAGTCTACTCATCATATATGTCGAGATGCCATGCCCATCCATTATCAATACATATTCCATCTGTCATCATACCATGTTTTTCCACTCAAATGCTGTTCTTGTGCATCCGACATCAAAAGGAAGAGGGTGATTGCCGAACTGAAGGAGCACCAAAGAAAGTCCTTGAAAACGTGGTGGTGCCAAGAATCGAAAAGACCCCACTTATATTGGTTGTATAACCAGTGACACAAAACGTAGGACCGACTCCAGCAGACTGTACCCAAACTTCACTGGCCACACCACTAGCCCCACCACACAGGACCTGCACTCCAGCAAAAGGTATGCTGATTTCATTTGCCATAGCACCAGTTGTACCATAGAAAAATCCCACTCTAGCAAAAAGTACAGCAAGTCCACCGGCCGAAGACTTATTCCAACTACAGAGACGGCCAATTCCTGAAGATTGGAACCCCATTCCATTTATTCCCAGTTTAAAAGACAATGCTTTCAATGTTGTTAGGGACTACGTGCATATATTCCCATCATGGGAAGATTATAGTGAAGACAAACACCATTTTCACATCTTCCTGTCCAACTTACGTGTAAGTGCTATTATTCATGGTTATCATTTTCCTGTTTTCTGCTGATTGAACACATCAATGATTTACATTACATTTTTGTAACTAGGCGAGGGTCAATCTGGATAGTCATGATGAGCAAAGCTTGCTTGTGCTTTTCAAGGAAGCATTGCAGCGATGTCGGTGTTACTGAGGAAATCACACTTTGATGGCAAGTCTATAAACAAATTTCCGGTGAAGTCTCCTGTGCTAAATTTAGAAGACATTGAATGGAAAAACCTTGTTATGCACTGGTCTCGTTCCCAGGATGAGGTAATGTCTATGAAATCGCATGACAATTTGAACTTCTACTTTTCCGCATGTGCCTTACGGATCTTTTTGCAGGAAATCTGCTCAAGAAGAATTCGGTTTGAAAAGAATGACGGGATATCGCAAATATGCTGCCCGCTGCTTTGCTCTTGTTAGTACTGTTGTCTGTATCACTGTACTTGCATACATACCGTTCATTATGTGACAGCTGTATGCATGATAGCTTGCTTATCAATTGTTCGCTCCAAATTATCGATCTGTATGAATGGTTACATTAGTGTAGAATATATCCAATGCCAATGTTTTTTAGCTCTGCATTGTTCTTGTAAGTACATGCTGTCCTTTATCAGTGTACTTAAAATGACAGGTAGTTGTTCATGTACCATCACTCTGCAGCTTATTTTCCTTTGCCCTCCATTTTCTACACATTAGATCTATATTTACTCTTACCATAAGGTTGGTACTGAAGAAGTTTAGTTGTGCATTGCTCTTGGCTGTACCTTTTACCTGTATCGCTGCACTTACATTTATAGCTACTTGGTTATGTAGCATCACTCTTCATCTTATCTTAAATATTCTCCATTTTTTCATGTATTATCACATCTATATTTACTCTTAACGAAATGTAGAATAAAGGCAATGCTTTTGAAGAAGATTCTGTGGTACCCCCCCCCCCATCAGCATGGACAAGGCCTTTATAGAGCCTGTCTTCACCAATAATGTAAGTTTGTCCATCTCAAGCCTTCAAACTTTGTTGTATATATTTGGTTAGGCATGACTGCAACAGCTATTTAATTTTGGTGTTTGCATCAAATTGCTTATTTAAAGTTTATTATGTAGTTCATAAACAAAAGTTTGTCCTTTCTCAATTTAAGTTTTCAGTTGTACAACCAAGTTCCTTCTTCATACCATGTAAATTAAACTATACAGAGCAAGTGATCTTCTTTTGCACTACATGTATGCTTCTGTTCTTCATCCGTAATCCAATGGTGTGGTGAACCTACCCACTACAGCACAATGTCATATTCTGCAATGTCTTAACTATGAACAATGTCATATCATTCTACTATTATTTAAACCGTCTCTTTATTTGCCAATCTGAAATGGTATAAATTGACATCACACTAACCATTGATACTTATGACTTCTTGATCTGTAATCCAGTGTTGTCGTGAAGCTGCCAACTCCTTCACAATGTCATTTCCTGCCATGTCTTGACCTGAACAATACCATATTGTGTTAATGCAATTTTAAAATGTGTCACTTTATTTGTCAAGAAGAAATGTGATGAATTGTCAAGACTTGATACTTTTACGTGCAAAACCCGTCATCTGTCTGCTTGTTTATCTTTCAGAGTGAGGAAGATATAAGTGTTGAACAAGCGCAGTCTCATCATCTTGCTCATTGCTTGCGCTGCAGTCTCCCAAGAGGCTAACCTTTCTTGAACTCTACTGAAGTGCTGTCGGTTTTGTACATTATTTTGTCGGTGTGTTTATTTGCACTGGTGGCGATCTTTGATGCCCAGTGTATGTAATCTGCTGTCTACTTGTGCTTTGTTATCATAGTGGCGAAATTTGATGCCCAATGGATGTAATATGCCGTAATTTCTTTATTGTATAGTCTAGGTTTTTTCTTATTCACGATGTTGCATTTATTTTACTGTATATGTATCCTGTTTTCGCAGTAAACCGGCCAAACTGTAAAATTACGGTACATAATCGGGTCGTCATGCAATCACGATGTAGGTTGGGCCTGAAACGTGCCGAATAGCTCACGGGCCGGCAGCAGCCCGAAATGAACCCCGGCCCATCATTGTGCGAATCAAATCATGGGCTTTTAACATGCCAAAATTGTCTCGGTCCTTGTTTGGCCCAATCAGATATCGGCTGCAAGCAGGCCGGATGCAAATCGGGCCATAGTTAGGCCCAACTATATGACGGGCTTTTAACAAGCCGAAATTAATATAGGGCTGAAATGTTAAACGGGCCCTTAATAGGCCAAAACTAATATCAGGCCGAATTACTAAGTGGGCCTTTAGCAAGTGGGCCCAAAAGCATAGTGTCCAGTTGACGGGCCGAATTGGCCATAATTGAGCCCAAAGCCTCTTAAAGGGCCGGACCTGATCTGGGCCGTAATTTGGCCTAGAACGTGGTAGGCTTATAACGGGCCGGATCTCATATGGGCCACTTTTAGGCCCGGAACGTGGCAGGCCATTAATGGACCGGATCAAATATGGGCCGGGATTTGGCCCAAAACATGGCAGCCAGCTAATGGGCCGCCTACTAGGGTCCTCAAAATCTTGTGGGCCTACAATGGGCCGCCCATTAATGTCGGTGAAATCTCGTGGGCTTTAATCGGCCGCCCATTATGATCCGCAAGAATCTTGTGGGCCTTTATCTGGGTCGGCCCATTATGGCACACAAAAATCTTGTGGGCCTTTAGCTGGGCCGGCCCATTATGGCCTACAAAATCTTGTGGGCCTTTACCTGGGCCGGCCCATTATGGCCCGCAAAATCTCGTGGGCCTTTAGCTGGGCCGGCCCATTATGGTCCGCAAAATCTTGTGGGCCTTTAGCTGGGCCGGCCCATTATGGTCCGCAAAACTTGTGGGCCTTTAATTGGGCCGGCCCAATTAAACTTGATGTGCTGGTCCACGTGTCAACATTTCATAGGCGCGTCTCGCCCATTGGATGAGTGAAACCTGTGCCAACGCGGACTTGACACGTGTCTCCTCCAGCCAATGATGATTTTACACGTGGAAAATCCCCATTGGTCGGGGCTGTTAACGGGTTATCGGATCCAAAACCCAACCCGATAGCTTAATGACATTCTGTTACGGTGGATGCCACGTGTCGGTCACCCTTGACGAAAGCACTTCTGTGACGCGCGATTTATCGTCATGGAAGTGGACACTTCCATGATGATAATTTTGTTAATGACATGGAACACTTCTACGACAGCACAAGTATGACTATCTTGATTCTGTCATAAATTTGTCATGGATGTACATGCATGACAAAAAACGCGACCTACTGTGACAAACACGTATCATCATGGAAGTGTATTTTTTTGTAGTGAATAGTAGTAGATGCAGTCAGGAGTCGGTCTACTTGACACGGACATGATGCCTATGTTCATGATCATTGCATTAGATATCGTCATAACTTTGCACTTTTCTATCAATTTCTCGGTAGTAATTTGTTCACCCATCGTAATATTTTCTATCTTGAGAGAAGCCTCTAGTGAAACCTATGGCCCCCGGGTCTATTTTCCATCATATGAGTTTCCGATCTACAATTTTAGTTTCCGATTTACTTCGTTTGCAATCTTTTACTTTCTGTTCTATAAACTAAAAATACCAAAAATATTTAATTTGTCATTTATCTATCTCTATCAGATCTCACTTTTGCAAGTAACCGTGAAGGGATTGACAACCCCTTTATCGCGTTGGGTGCAAGTTGTTGATTATTTGTGCAGGTATTCGTTGACTTGTCCGTTGTCTCCTACTGGATTGATACCTTGGTTCTCAAACTGAGGGAAATACTTACTCTACCTTGCTGCATCACCCTTTCCTCTTCAAGGGAAAACCAACACAAGCTCAAGAAATAGCAAAGCCCATAATTTTACATATAACTTGTTGTTTAATAAAAAGTCTGTTGTGGACACCTTTTTGCCTGTGCCTGCTCTTTTTGATGTTCACGGCAAGGGAAGTTACTATGTTCTTGAGAGCGAGGCCCGAGCGCATAACGTGGAGGTTGTGGCTGCGCGGCGGGCTGAGCATCTGCACCTAGAGCCTGCATGAGCTATCACTCCGTGCACTATGTAGGCTACCGACGGTGATTACCAAGTTAGGCCAAAAGCCTAAGCTTGGGGGAGTACGTATTTCCACCAACATTACATTCATGTTTACACATTTCATTCCAGTTGTCGGTGTCCCCACTTTTTCATTGTATTATCCATGCTAGATTTATTTTCTCGCCTTCTTCTTGTGTGTTTGAAAAACTTTGAGAAAATCCAAAAATATTTCCTGCTTCTTTTCGGTTTTTCTTCCTAGTTTAATTAGTTGTAGTATTAAAAAGAAAATCGAAAAAGATTTCCTTGTTCTTCTTTTGCTTGTTGGGAGCTTTCCTATGTACATAGTTTTTCTCGTTTTTGTTTTTCCCTTTTATTTGCTTGTCCAAGAAAACCCAAAAACTCCAAAAATAATTCAGTGTGTATCTCTAAATTTCTTTTCCATTTATTGAGTCATGCCGAGGAGAAAACCATGATGAAAATGTTGAGTGGCTCTCATATGCATTATTGGTGATCTAACAAAGAGCCCATATTACTTTGTGTTCTCCTTTTGAATAAAATGTTTGCAGATTCCATCTTAGTCCACGGCACTCTTGCAATACTATTATTTTCAAATCGTTCGGTCATGCAAGTGAAAGTCTATAATGACGATATTTGTTGAACCGGATGTGGCAGGGAGAAACGGGTATGAACTCAACTTGTTCTGTTTTTGTAAATATGTTATCCTAGTATCCATGATTCAGCCTATTATGATCAAACATGTTTGCAATGACAATTAGAGATTATAGTTTCTCATGCCATGCTTAAGTAGCTAGGAGTGGATAATGATTTATCTTGGATGTCAACATTGCGTTGAAATGATTGTGATGTAGTATGATGATATGGTATCCTCCTATGAATGTTCGAGTGGCTTGACTTGGCGCATGTTCATGCATGTAGTTGAATCAAAACCAACATAGCCTCTATGATATTATGTTCATGGTGATCATATCCTACTTATGCTAGTATCCAATGTTACTTACGCATAATGCATGTTCATGACCGTTTTCGCTCTCTAGCTGAACGCTTCTCAACCTAATTGCTAGCCTTCGCCTATACTAAGCGGAATTACTGCTTGTACAGCAAAATCCTGAAACCCAAGTTATTCCAGATGAGTCCACCATACCTACCTATATGTGGTATTACCCTGCCGTCCTAAGTAAGTTTGCATGGAGCTACTCTAGCTAATTGCTCCCACTTTCAATACATATCCAGATTGAGACTCAGAGTCATCCAGATCGGTGTCAAAGCTTGCATCAACGTAACCTGATACGTCTCCGTGGTATCTAATTTTCCTAATGCTTTTCCTCTTGTTTTGGACTCTAATTTGCATGATCTGAATGAAACTAACTCGGACTGACGCTGTTTTCAGCAAAACTACCATGGTGTTGTTTTTGTGCAGAAATAAAAGTTCTTGGATTGGAAAGAAACTTTATGAGGAATTTTTATACAATAAAAGAGAATTTCTGGAGCCAAGAACCACCGGAGAAGGGCACCTGGGTGGGCACAACCTACCATGGCGCCCCCCCTCCAGGTGCGCCCAGGTGGGTTGTCCCACCTGGTGGCCCCGCAGACCTCAATCCTGATACTATAAAATCACATTTTCGGAGAGAAAAATCAAGGAGAAAGAATTATCATGTTTCACGAGATGGAGACGCCGCCACCTCCTGTTCTTCATCAGGAGGCCAGATCTGGAGTCCGTTTGGGGCTCCCGAGAGGGGGATCTTCGATTTTTATCATCACCAACCCTTCTCTATCGCCAATTCCATGATGCTCCCCACCGGGAGTGAGTAATTCCTTCGTAGGCTTGCTGGTCGGTGAGGAGCTGGATGAGATTCATCATGTAAGTTTTGTTAGGGCTTGATCCCTAGTATCCATTATATTCTGAGATTGATGTTGTTATGACCTTGCCATGCTTAATGCTTGTCACTTTGGCCCCGGGTGCCATGATTTCAGATCTGAACCGTTTATGTTATCACCATTATATCTATGTTCTAGATCCGATCTTGCGAGTTATAGTCACCTACTACGTGTTATGATCCGGCAACCCTGGAGTGACAGAAGTTGGGACACTTCCCGGTGATGAACGTAGTTTGAGGAGATCATGTATTCAGTATGTGTTAATGCTTTGTTCCGGTTCTCTAATAAAAGGAGGCCTTAATATCCCTTAGTTTCCAATAGGACCCGCTACCATGGGAGGGTAGGATAAAAGATGTCATGCAAGTTCTTTCCATAATCACGTATGGCTATTTACAAAATACATGCCTACATTATATTTATGAACTGGAGCTAGTGCCGTATCGCCCTAGGTTATGACTGTTATATGATGCATATCATCCAATGAATTCACTGATTCAATGCCTATGAATATCTCTCATATTGTTCCTGCTAAGTTACTACTGCTATTGTTACTGTTACACCTGCTACAAAATCATTACTATCACTATCACTATTACTATTGCTGCTACTACTACTACCAAAACTATCATACTACTTTGCTACTGATCACTTTGCCACAGATAATTAATCTCCAGGTGTGGTTGAATTGACAACTCAGCTGCTAATACTTGCAAATATTCTTTGGCTCCCCTTGTGTCAAATCAATAAATTTGGTTTGAATACTCTACCCTCAAAAACTGTTGCGATCCCCTATACTTGTGGGTTATCATAACCCTTTATGACGAACTCTTTATCACCTCCATAACCAAGAAACATTTCCTTAGTCCTCTTAGGTAACTAAGGAAAATTTTGACCGTTGTCCAGTGATCCACTCCTGGATCACTATTGTACCCCCTTTGCCAAACTCATGGCAAGGCACACAATAGGTATGGTACACAGCATGGCATACTTTATATAACCTATGGCTGAGGCATAGGGAATGATTTTCATTCTCTCTCTCTCTCTCTCTCTCTCTCTCTCTCTTCTGCTGTGGTCGGGCTTTGAGTCTTACTCAACTTCACACCTTACAATACAGGCAAGAACCCTTTCTTTGACTAGTCCATTTTGAACTTCTTTAGAGCTTTGTCAAGGTATGTGCTTTGTGAAAGTCCTATTAAGCGGCTCGATCTATCTCTATAGATCTTTATGCCCAATACATAAGCAGCTTCACTGAGGTCTTTCATTGCAAATTTCTTATTCAAGTACCCTTTTACGCTATCTAGAAATTCTATATCATTTCCAATCAAGAATATGTCATCCACATATAATATTAGAAATGCTACAGAGCTCCCACTCACTTTCTTGTAAATACAGGCTTCACCATAAGTCTATGTAAAACCATATGTTTTGATCACGTCATTAAAGCGTATATTCCAACTGAGATGCTTGCACCAGTCCATAAATGGATTGTTGGATCTTGTACACTTTGTTAGCACCTTTAGGATCGAAAAAACATTTTGGTTGCATCATATACAACTCTTCTTTAAGAATTCCGTTAAGGAATGCAGTTTTGACGTCCATTTGTTAGATTTCATAATCATAAAATGTGGCAATTGCTACCTGTCGGTGTACAAAAGTAGGGGTTTTTCTTTTGACCCCTTTACTTGTGCACGGGCAGTCAGAGCCAGCATACAGCCACACTTAGCAGGGCAGAGGAGGGAAGCCGGAGAGAAGCCGAAGCCCAAGACAAACAAGACAACGCCAATACCAAGAACCCAAAGGGCAGAGGGGCGAAGCAGGTTCCCCCGGCAAGACCCTTGCCGGGGCAGCCTCAGCAGCCCTGGCAAGAGCCTTGCCGGGGCAGCTCGCCCAACACCAGCGGAGAGAGGCACCCTTGAGCCCAGGGGTTCCGGACGCCGTCAACAGCTACGATGGAACCAAGGCTCGGGAGGCACCTCCGAGGTGGCATGCAGATCTTTGTCAAGATCATGAATACATGAGATCATATGAGAACCAGAAGACGACGACCCTCAGTGGGATCCTAGCCGAGGAAATTCACAAGACCCTAGGCAAGCGCCTTGCCGGGGATGACCACAACACCACGGCAAGACCCTTGCCAGGCCCCCCAGCAAGGCCCCTGCAGAGGACACAAGCGGGGCCGCAACCAGGCCCGCGTCTGCCAAGATGCCACCGCCGTCCCCAAGCAGCTGCTAGCTCAACCAACCGGGCGGTGACGGACGGGACGGGCCTCGTTCCCGTCCCCGATAAAGCTAATGGACACCTAAGTAGCGCATTTAATGCGCTTTGTCCCGTAACGTCGGGCGATAAGCTCGCGCACTGTACACCTTTCCACCTCCTGTGTGCCACTGTGGCAACCCCTTTTTTCCTATAAAAGGAGGCCCGAGGCGACCAGGAGAGGGATTCGGCTCTTTTGGGCAAGTTACACCCCGTAGCTAGCTCAAGAACACAAGAACACCCAATACATCCACAAAAGCAGGACTAGGGTATTACACATCTTCGCGGCCTGAACCTGGGTAAATGATCTGTGTGCTTCCTGTCAGACCTGCTCTTCTCACAACCTCGTGCCCGCCAACCTTAGAAGGGATTCCAGTGATCCCATAGGTGTTGTGTCCCACCGACACTAACATGATTCAGACAGACTTAAGCATCTCTACGGGTGAGAAAGTCTCATCGTAGTCAACCCCTTGAACTTGTCGAAAACCTTTCGCGACAACTTGACGTTTGTAGACAGTGATATTACCATCAATGTTTGTCTTCCTCTTGAAGATCCATTTATTTTCAATGGCTTACCGATCATCGGGCAAGTCCACCAAAGTCTATAATTTGTTCTCATACATGGATTCTATCTCAGATTTCATGGCCTCAAGCCATTTATCGGAATCTGGGCTAATCATAGCTTCTTCATAGTTCGTTGGTTCGCCATGGTCTAATAACAAGACTTCCAGGACAAGATTATGATACGTCTCCAACGTATCTATAATTTTTGATTGCTTCATGCTATATTATATTCTGTTTTGGATGATTAATGGGCTTTGTTATACACTTTTATATTATTTTTGGGGACTAACCTATTAACCGGAGGCCCAGCCCAGAATTGCTGTTTTTTGCCTATTTCAGAGTTCCGCAGAAAAAGAATATCAAACGGAGTCCAAACGGAATGAAACCTTCGGGAACGTGATTTTCGAAACGAACGTGATCTAGAGGACTTGGACCCTACGTCAAGACATCAACCAGGAGGGCACGAGGTAGGGGGGCGTGCCTAACCCCCTGGGCACGCCCTCCACCCACGTGGGGCCCATGTTGCTCCACCGACGTACTTCTTCCTCCTATATATACCTACGTACCAACAAACCAACAGAAGCATCCACGAAAACCTAATTCCAGCGCCGCAACCTTTTGTACCCGTGAGATCCCATCTTGGGGCCTTTTCCGGCGTCCTGCTGGAGGGGGCATTGATCACGGAGGGCTTCCACATCAACACCATAGCCTCTCCGATGATGTGTGAGTAGTTTACCTCAGACCTTCGGGTCCATAGTTATTAGCTAGATGGCTTCTTCTCTCTTTTTGGATCTCAATACCATGTTCTCCTCGATCTTCTTGGAGATCTATTCGATGTAATCTTCTTTTGCGGTGTGTTTGTTGAGACCGATGAATTGTGGGTTTATGATCAAGTTTATCTATGAACAATATTTGAATCTTCTCTGAATTCTTTTATGTATGATTGGTTATCTTTGCAAGTCTCTTCGAATTATCAGTTTTGTTTGGCCTACTAGATTGATCTTTCTTGCAATGGGAGAAGTGCTTAGCTTTGGGTTCAATCTTGCGGTGTCCTTTCCTAGTGACAGTAGGGGCAGCAAGGCACATATTGTATTGTTGCCATCGAGGATAACAAGATGGGGTTTATATCATATTGCATGAGTTTATCCCTCTACATCATGTCATCTTACTTAAAGTGTTACTCTGTTCTTTTGAACTTAATACTCTAGATGCATGCTGGATAGCGGTCGATGTGTGGAGTAATAGTAGTAGATGCAGGCAGGAGTCGGTCTACTTGTCGCGGATGTGATGCCTATATACATGATCATACCTAGATATTCTCATAACTATGCTCAATTCTATCAATTGCTCAACAGTAATTTGTTTACCCACCGTAATACTTATGCTCATGAGAGAAGCCACTAGTGAAACCTATGGCCCCCGGGTCTATTTTCCATCATATTAATCTTCCAACACTTAGCTATTTCTGGCACCGTTTATTTTTCTTCCTTTACTTTTGATCTTTATCATAAAAATACCAAAAATATTATCTTATCATATCTATCAGATCTCACTTTCGTAAGTGACCGTGAAGGGATTGACAACCCCTTTATTGCGTTGGTTGCGAGGATTTTATTTGTTTGTGTAGGTGCGAGGGACTCGTGCGTGGCCTCCTACTGGATTGATACCTTGGTTCTAAAAAACTAAGGGAAATACTTACGCTACTTTACTGCATCACCCTTTCCTCTTCAAGGGAAAACCAACGCAGTGCTCAAGAGGTAGCAGATTACCGTACCACTCTAGTGCGGAACATGCTCTGTTCAACCTACGAGGTCTAGTAGTAACTTGATCCGAAGTTTCATGACCATCATCATTAGCTTCCTCTCCAGTTGGTGTAGGCATCACGGGAATGGTTTTCTCTGATGTGCTACTTTCCAATTTGAGAGAAGGTACAGTTACCTCATCAATTCTACTTTCCTCCTACTCACTTCTTTCGAGAGAAACTCCTTCTCTAGAAAGGACCCATTCTTGGCAACAAAGATCTTGCCTTCGGATCTGTGGTAGAAGGTGTACCCAATAGTTTCCTTAGGGTATCCTATGAAGACGCACTTCCCCGATTTGGGTTCGAGCTTATCAGGCTGAAGCCTTTTGACATAAGTGTCGCATCCCCAAACTTTAAGAAATGACAGCTTAGGTTTCTTGCCAAACCATAGTTCATACAATGTCGTCTCAACTGATTTAGATGGTGCCCTATTTAAGGTGAATGCGGTTGTCTCTAATGCATAACCCCAAAACGATAGTGGTAAATCGGTAAGAGACATCATAGAATGCACCGTATCTAATAAAATATGGTTACGACGTTCGGACACACCATTACGTTGTGGTGTTTCAGGTGGCGTGAGTTGTGAAACAATTCCACATTGTTTTAAATGAAGGCCAAACTCGTAACTCAAATATTCGCCTCCGTGATGAGATCATAGAAACTTTATTTTCTTGTTATGATGATTATCTACTTCACTCTGAAATTCCATGAACTTTTCAAATGTTTCAGACTTGTGTTTCATCAAGTAGATATATCCATACCTACTCAAATCATCTGTGAAGGTCAGAAAATAACGATAGCCGCCGTGTGCCTCAACACTCATCGGACCGCATACATCGGTATGTATTATTTCCAATAAGTCATTAGCTCGCTCCATTGTCCCGGAGAACGGAATTTTAGTCATCTTACCCATGAGGCATGGTTCGCAAGTATCAAATGATTTATAATCAAGTTATTCCAAAAGTCCATCCACATGGAGTTTCTTCATGCGCTTTACACCAATATGACCTAAACGGCAGTGCCACAAGTATGTTGCACTATCATTATCAACTTTGCATATTTTGGCATAAATATTATGAATATGTGTATCACTACGGTCGAGATTCAATAAACCATTGACATTGGGTGTATGACCATAGAAGGTTTTATTCATGTAAATAGATAAACAATTATTCTCTGACTTAAATGAATAACCGTATTGCAATAAACACAATCTAATCATGTTCATGCTCAACGCAAACACCAAATAACATTTATTTAGGCTCAACACTAATCCCGAAGGTAGAGGGAGTGTGCGATGGTGATCTTATCAATCTTGGAAACACTTCCAACACACATCGTCACCTCACCCATAACTAGTCTTCGTTTATTCTGCAACTCCTGTTTCGAGTTACTAATCTTAGCAACTGAACCGGTATCAAATACCCAGGGGCTACTATGAGCATTAGTAAGGTACACATCAATAACATGTATATCAAATATATCTTCTTTCACTTTGCCATCCTTCTTATCCGCCAAGTATTTGGGGCAGTTTCGCTTCCAGTGACCATTCCCTTTGTAGTAGAAGCACTCAGTTTCAGGCTTGGGTCCAGCTTTGGGATTCTTCATGGGAGCGACAACTTGATTGCCATTCTTATTGAAGTTCCTTTCTTTCCCTTGCCATTTTTCTTGAAACTAGTGGTCTTGTTAACCATCAACACTTGATGCTCCTTCTTGATTTCTACCTCTGCGGCCTTAAGCATTGTGAAGAGCTCGGGAATCCCAGCTGGAAGATCAATTCCCAGCTGATACCCAGACATTTTGAGTATGTGTTCACCGACAGAACTATTCTCCTCCATCGTGCAGCTATAGCACTTGTTGGAGACTTCATATCTCTCAACCCGGGCATTATCTTGAAAAATAAATTTCAGCTCTTGGAACATATCATATGCTCCGTGATGTTCAAAATGTCTTTGAAGTCCCGGTTCTAGGTCGTAAAGCATGGCACATTGAACTATCGAGTAGTCATCAGATCGTGTCTGCCAGATGTTCATAACATCTGCAGTAGCTCCTGGAGCAAGTCTGTCACCTAGCGGTGCATCAAGGACATAATTCTTCTATGCAGTAATGAGGATAATCATCAAGTTACGGACCCAGTCCGTGTAGTTGCTACCATCATCTTTCAACTTAGCTTTCTCTAGGGACGCATTAAAATTCAGGGGAACAGTAGCATAGGCCATTGATCTAAAACATACATATGCAAAACTATTAACACTAAGTTACATGATAAATTAAATTCAATTAATCAAATTACTAATGAACTCCCACTTAAATAAACATCCCTCAAGTTATTTAAGTGATACATGATCCAAATCAACTAACTCATGTCCGATCATCACGTGAGATGGGGTAGTCATCAATGGTGAACATCTCTATGTTGATCATATCTACTATATGACTCACATTTGACCTTTCGGTCTCGAGTGTTCTGAGACCATGTCTGTACATGCTATCTTCGTCAAGTTTAACCCAAGTATTCTGCATGTGCAAAACTATCTTACACCCGTTGTATGTGAATGTAGAGTCTATCACACCCGATCATCACGAGGTGCTTCGAAACGACGAACTTTAGCAACGGTGCATACTCGGGGAGAATACTTTTATTTTGAAATTTAGTGAAGTGATCATCTTATAATGCTACCGTCGTTCTAAGCAAAATAAGATTCATAAAGGATAAACATCACATGCAATCAAAATATGTGACATGATATGGCCATCATCATCTTGTGCATTTGATCTCCATCTCCAAAGCATTGTCATGATCTCCATTGTTACCAGCTTGACACCTTGATCTCCATCGTTGCATCGGGGTCGTCTCGCCAACTATTGCTACTACAACTATTGCTAACGCATAGCGATAAAGTAAAAAAATTTACATGGCGATTGTATTTCATACAATAATTAAGAGACAACCCTAAGGCTCCTGCCGATTGTCGATATTACAAAACATGATCATCTCATACATCAACATATATCACATCATATCTTGACCATATCACATCACAACATGCCCTACAAAAACAAGTTAGACATCCTCTACTTTGCTGTTGCAAGTTTTACATGGCTGCTACGGGCTTCTAGCAAGAACCGTTCTTAACTATGCAAAAACCACAACGGTGATTATCAAGTTTGCTGTTTTAACCTTCTTCAAGGACCGGTCGTAGTCAAATTCGATTCAACTAAAGTAGGAGAAACAGACGTCCGCCAGCCACCTTTATGCAAAACAAGTTGCATGTCAGTCGGTGGAACCGGTCTCATGTGCGTGGACATGTAAGGTTGGTCTGGGCCGCTTCATCCCACAATACCGCCGAATCAAAATAAGACATTGGTGGTAAGCAGTATGACTATTGCTACCTCTTGAGCACTGCGTTGGATTTCCCCGAAGAGGAGAGGATGATGCAGCAAAGTAGCGTAAGTATTTCCCTCAGTTTTTGAGAAACAAGGTATCAATCCAGTAGGAGGCCACGCGCGAGTCCCTCGTACCTACACAAAAAGATAGCTCAACGTAACCAACGCGATTAGGGGTTGTGAATCCCTTCACGGTCATTTACGAGAGTGAGATCTGACAGAGATGATAGATGATATTTTTGGTATTTTTTATATAAAGATGCAAAGTAGATTCAAATATTGTTCGTAGATAATCTTGATCATAAACCCACAATACATCGTTCTCAACAAACACACCGCAAAAAGAAGATTACATCGAATAGATCTCCACGAGAGAGGGGGAGAACATTGTATTGAGATCCAAAAAGAGAGAAGAAGCCATCTAGCTACTAACTATGGACCCGAAAGTCTGAGGTAAACTACTCACACTTCATCGGAGGGGCTATGGTGATGATGTAGAAGCCCTCCGTGGTGGATTCCCCTTCCGCGGAGCTCGGAACACGCCCAAGATGGGATCTCGCGGTATGAAGGTTGCGGCGGTGGAATTAGGTTTTTGGCTCTGTATCTGACCGTTTGGGGGCACGTAGGTATATATAGGAGGATGGAGTACATCGGTGAAGCTTCGAGGGGCCCACGAGGCAGGGGGGCGCGCCCTCCACCCTCGTGACCGCCTCTCCTCTTTCTTGACGAAGGGTCCAAGTCTCCTGGATCATATCTGATGAGAAAATCACGTTCCCGAAGGTTTCATTCCGTTTGGACTCCGTTTGATATTTCGTTTCTTTGAAACACTGAAATAGGCAAAAAAACAGCAATTCTAGGCTGGGCCTCCGGTTAATAGGTTAGTCCCAAAAGTAATATAAAAGTGGAAAATAAAGCCCAATATGGTCCAAAAAAGTAGATAATATAGCATGGAGCAATCAAAAATTATAGATACGTTGGAGACGTATTGATGACCCACAAGTATAGGGGATCTACCGTAGTCCTTTCGATAAGTAAGAGTGTCAAACCCAACAAGGAGCAGAAGGAAATGATAAGCGGTTTTCAGCAAGGTATTCTCTGCAACTACTGAAATAAGTGGTAACAGATAGTTTTGTGATAGGATAATTTTTAACGAGCAACAAGTAATAAAAGTAAATAAAGTGCAGCAAGGTGGCCCAATCCTTTTTGTAGCAAAGGACAAGCCTGGACAAACTCTTATAATAGGAAAAGCGCTCCCGAGGACACATGGGAATATCGTCAAGCTAGTTTTCATCACGCTCATATGATTCGCGTCAAGATACTTTGATAATTTGGTATGTGGGTGGACGGTGCTTGGGTGATGTTCTTACTTGAACAAACATCCCACTTATGATTAACCTCTATTGCAAGCATCTGCAACTACAACAAAAGTATTAAGGTAAACCTAACCATAGCATGAAACATATGGATCCAAATCAGCCCCTTACGAAGCAACGCATAAACTAGGGTTTAAGCTTCTGTCACTCTAGCAACCCATCATCTACTTATTACTTCCCAATGCCTTCCTCTAGGCCCAAATAATGGTGAAGTGTTATGTAGTCGACGTGCACACAATACCACTATAGGCTAGACAACATACATCTCATCAAAATATCGAACGAATACCAAATTCACATGACTACTAATAGCAAGACTTCTCCCATGTCCTCAGGAACAAATGTAACTACTCACAAAGCATATTCATGTTCATAATAAGAGGGGTATTAATGTGCATACAGGATCTGAACATATGATCTTCCACCAAATAAACCAACTAGCATCAACTACAAGGAGTAATCAACACTACTAGCAACCTACTAGTACCAATCCCGGACTTGGAGACAAGAATTGGATACAAGAGATGAACTAGGGTTTTGAGAGGAGATGGTGCTGGTGAATATGTTGATGGAGATTGCCCTCTTCCGATGAGAGGAGAGTTGGTGATGATGATGAAGATGATTTCCCCCTCCCGGAGGGAAGTGTCCCCGGCAGAACAGCTCTGCCGGAGCCCTAGATTGATTCCGCCTCGTGGCGGCGGAGTTTCGTCCCGAAAGGTTGCTTCTGATTTTTTTCTCATCGAAAGACCTCATATAGCAGAAGATGGGCATCGGAGAGCCACCAGGGGGCCCACGAGGTAGGGGAGGTAAGGAAACTTCTTATACCTTTAATGTCCTTGGGACATGTCATCTTTTCAATAGCATTAACTTTGGCTTTATCAACTTCAATACCTCTTTCAGAAACTTTATGCCCCAAGACAATACCTTCATTAACCATAAATTGGCACTTTTCCCAATTCAATACAAGATTAGTTTCTTCACATCTCTGCAAAACTCGATCAAGATTGCTCAAGCAATCATAAAAAGAGGATCCATAGATGGAAAAGTCGTCCACAAAAACCTCACAAATCTTTTCAGAAAAGTCAGAGAAATAGCCATCATGCATCTTTGAAAGGTAGCAGGTGCATTACATAAACCAAAAGGCATACGTCTATAAGCAAAAGTACCAAAAGGGCAAGTAAAAGTGGTCTTTGATTGATCCTTAGCCGACATAGGTATTTGAGAGAAACCAAAATAACCATCTAGAAAGCAATAATGTGCATGTTTGCATAATCTTTCTAGCATTTGATCAATAAAAGGCAAGGGATAATGATCTTTCTTAGTAGCTTTATTTAATTTGCGGAAATCAATTACCATCCTATAACCTGTAATAATTCTTTGCGGGATCAATTCATCTTTATCATTAGGAACAACAGTAATACCTCCCTTCTTAGGGACACAATGAACAGGACTTACCCACTGACTATCAACAACGGGATAAATTATACCTGCCTCCAAAAGCTTTAGTATTTCTTTTCTTACCACTTCTTTCATCTTAGGACTAAGCCTTCGTCGATGATCACGAACCGGTTTGGCATCTTCTTCCAAATTTATTTTATGTTGACATAGGGTGGGACTAATGCCCTTAAGATCATCAAGAGTATATCCAATAGCAGCACGGTGCTTCTTCAGAGTTTTCAATAATCTCTCTTCTTCATGCTCTGAAAGGTTAGCACTAATAATAACAGGATATATTTTCTTTTCATCAAGATAAGCATATTTAAGATTATCAGGCAACGGTTTAAGCTCAAACACGGGATCACCCTTGGGTGGAGGAGGATCCCCTGGGATTTCAACAGGCAAATTATGTTTCAGAATAGGTTCCTGTTTAAAGAGTACTTCAGCTATTTCCCTTCTTTCATTCATAAACATATCATTTTCATGGTCTAGTAAATAATGTTCTAGAGGATCACTGGGAGGTACGGCAATAGAAGCAAGACGAATAATATCATCCTTACTAGGAAATTCTTCTTCTCGGTGTTGTTTACTAAATTTAGAGAAATTAAACTCATGAGTCATATCATCCAAGCCAATAGTAACAACATTCTTTTTGCAGTCTATCTTAGCATTAACAGTATTCAAGAAGGGTCTACCAAATATAATGGGACAAAAGCTATCTTGTGGGGAGCTAAGAACGAGAAAATCAGCAGGATATTTAGTTTTCCCACACAAGACTTCAACATCTCTAACAATTCCCACTGGCGATATGGTATCTCTATTGGCAAGTTTAATCGTGACATCAATATCTTCTAACTCAGCAGGTGCAATTTCATGCTTAATTTCTTTGTATAAGTCATAATGTATAACACTAGCACTAGCACCCATATCACATAAGCCATGATAACAATGATCTCCTATTTTCACAGAAATAACAGGCACGCCTACCACAGGTCTATGTTTATCTTTAGCGCACGGTTTAGCAATTCTAGCAGATTCACCACAAAATTGAATAACATGCCCATCAATATTATCAGACAAGAGATCTTTAACAATAGCAATATTAGGTTCTACTTTGACTTGCTCAGGAGGTGTATAAGTTCTAATATTGCTTTTACGAACCATAGTTGAAGCTTTAGCATGATCCTTTATTCTAACAGGGAAAGGTGGTTTCTCAACATAAGAGGTAGGAACAATAGGGTCATTATAAGTTACAGTCCCTTCTTAAACTTTAATAGGTGCAGCTACTTTTACTTCTATGGGAGAATGATATTTAAACCACTTCTCCTTGGGGAGATCAACATAAGTACCAAAAGATTCACAGAAAGAAGCTACTATCTCAAAGTCAAGTCCATATTTAGTGCTAAACTTACGGAAAATATCGGTATCCATAAAAGATTTAACACAATCAAACTTAGGTGACATACCTGACTCCTTACCTTCGTCGAGGTCCCAATCTTCAGAGTTGCGTTTAATTCTATCCAATAAATTCCATCTGAATTCAATAGTCTTCATCATAAAAGAGCCAGCACAAGAAGTATCGAGCATGGTTTGATTATTATGAGAAAGCCGAGCATAAAAACTTTGAATAATTATTTCTCTTGGGAGCTCATGATTGGGGCATGAATATAACATTGATTTAAGCCTCCCCCAAGCTTGAGCAATGCTTTCCCCTTCGCGGGGCCAAAAATTATATATATAATTGCGATCACGATGAACAAGATGCATAGGATAATATTTTTGATGAAATTCCAATTTCAATCTTTTGTAGTTCCATGATCTCGTATCATCACATAGCCTATACCATGTAAATGCATCTCCCTTCAAAGATAAAGGGAAGACCTTCTTCTTAACAACATCATCGGGTATACCTACAACTTAAGCAATCCACAAACATCATCCACATATTAAGTGTTCATCAGGATGCTTGGTTCCATCTCCTACAAAAGTATTAGCTAGCAGTTTTTCCATCATACCTGAAGGAACTTCAAAAGGAGTTTCATTTTCAATAGGTTCAGTAGGTTCATTAGGTTGAGGAGCAACTCTTTGCTCTACTGGACGGGGTGAAGATGCCCCGAACAAGCCCCTCGGAGGATTACTTTCCATAGTAACAAGTGACAGTAAATTTCAGCACACTATATAAATTTTTCCTTACCAAATTCCACCTACCAAAGGCGCTTCACTCCCCGGCAACGGCGCCAGAAAAGAGTCTGATGACCCACAAGTATAGGGGATCTATCGTAGTCCTTTTGATAAGTAAGAGTGTCGAACCCAACGAGGAGCAGAAGGAAATGATAAGCGGTTTGCAGCAAGGTATTCTCTGCAAGTACTGAAACAAGTGGTAACAGATAGTTTTGTGATAGGATAATTTGTAATGAGCAACAAGTAACAAAAGTAAATAAAATGCAGCAAGGTGGCCCAATCCTTTTTGTAGCAAAGGACAAGCCTGGACAAACTCTTATTATAGGAAAAGCGCTCCCGAGGACACATGGGAATATCGCCAAGCTAGTTTTCATCACGTTCATATGATTCGCGTTCGGTACTTTGATAATTTGGTATGTGGGTGGACCGGTGCTTGGGTGTTGTTCTTACTTGAACAAACATCCCACTTATGATTAACCTCTATTGCAAGCATCTGCAACTACAACAAAAGTATTAAGGTAAACCTAACCATAGCATGAAACATATGGATCCAAATCAGCCCGTCAGACGAAGCAACGCATAAACTAGGGTTTAAGCTTCATCACTCTAGCAACCCATCATCTACTTATTACTTCCCAATGCCTTCCTCTAGGCCCAAATAATGGTGAAGTGTTATGTAGTCGACGTTCACATAACACCACTAGAGGCTAGACAACATACATCTCATCAAAATATCGAACGAATACCAAATTCACATGACTACTAATAGCAAGACTTCTCCCATTTCCTCGGGAACAAACGTAACTACTCACAAAGCATATTCATGTTCATAATCAGAGGGGTATTAATATGCATATAGGATCCGAACATATGATCTTCCACCAAATAAACCAACTAGCATCAACTACAAGGAGTAATCAACACTACTAGCAACCTACTAGTACCAATCCCGGACTTGGAGACAAGAATTGGATACAAGAGATGAACTAGGGTTTTGAGAGGAGATGGTGCTGGTGAAGATGTTGATGGATATTGCCCTCTCCCGATGAGAGGAGCATCGGTGATGATGATGACGATGATTTCCCCCTCCCGGAGGGAAGTGTCCCCGGAAGAACAGCTCTGCCGGAGCCCTAGATTGATTCCGCCAAGGTTCCGCCTCGTGGCGGCGGAGTTTCGTCCCGAAAGGTTGCTTCTGATTTTTTTCTCATCGAAAGACCTCATATAGCAGAAGATGGGCATCGGAGAGCCACCAGGGGGCCCACGAGGTAGGGGGCCGCGCCTTTCTCATCGAAAGACCTCATATAGCAGAAGATGGGCATCGAAGAGCCACCAGGAGGCCCACGAGGTAGGGTTGCGCGGTCACGCCCCCCACCCTCATGGACAGGGTGTGGGCCCCATGGCCTTCATCTTTGGCGAGGATTTTTTATTATTATTTATAAGATATTCCGTGGAATTTCAGGACTTTTGGAGTTGTGCAGAATAGGTCTCGAATTTGCTACTTTTCCAGCCCAGAATTCCAGCTGCCGGCATTCTCCCTCCTTATGCAAACCTTGTAAAATAGGAGAGAATAAGCATAAGTATTGTGACATAACGTGTAATAACAGCCCATAATGCAATAAATATCGATATAAAAGCATGATGCAAAATGGACGTATCACGTATCAGGCATCCCCAAGCTTAATTCCTACTCGTCCTCGAGTAGGTAAATGATAAAAAGAGAATTTTTGATGCGGAGTGCTACTTGGCATAATTTCAATGTAAATCTTCTCAATTATGGTATGAACATCCAGATCCGAAAGATTCAAGACAAGAGTTCATATTGACATAAAAAATAATAATACTTCAAGCATACTAACAAAGCAATTATGTCTTCTCAAAGTAACATGGCCAAAGAAAGTTTATCCCTACAAAATCATATAGTTTAGTCATGCTCCATTTTCGTCACACGAGAATGCTCTCATCATGCACAACCCCGATGAAAAGCCAAGCAATTGTTTCATACTTTAATAATCTCAAACTCATAAACCTTCACGCAATACATGAGCGTGAGCCATGGATATAGCACTATGGGTGGAATAGAATATGATGATGGGGGTTATGTGGAGAAGACAAAAAAGGAGAAGATCTCACATCAACGAGGCTAATCAATGGGCTATGGAGATGCCCATCAATTGATGTTAATGCAAGGAGTAGGGACTGCCATGCAATAGATGCACTAGAGCTATAAATGTATGGAAGCTCAACAAAAGAAACTAAGTGGGTGTGCATCCAACTAGCTTGCTCACGAAGACCTACGACATTTGAGGAAGCCCATCGTTGGAATATACAAGACAAGTTCTATAATGAAAAATTCCCACTAGTATATGAAAGTGACAAAACAAGAGACTCTCTATCATGATGATTATGGTGCTACTTTGGAGCACAAGTGTGGCAAAGGATAGTAACATTGTCCCTTCTCTCTTTTTCTCTTATCATTTTTTTCTTTTTTTTTCTTTTCTCTTTTTTCCCTTTTTTTGGGCCTTATCTTTTTTTATGGCCTTTCTTCTTTTTTTTATTCCTCACTTGGGACAATGCTCTAGAGAATGATGATCATCACACTTCTATTTATTTACAACTCAATGATTACAACTCTATACTAGAACAAAGTATGACTCTATATGAATGCCTCCGGCGGTGTACCGGGATATGCAATGAACCAAGAGCGACATGTATGAAAGAATTATGAACGGTGGCTTTGTCACGAATACTATGTCAACTACATGATCATGCTAGCAATATGACAATGATGAATGTGTCATGAAGAAAGGTATGGTGGAAAGTTGCATGGCAATAAATGCCATAATAAGTAGGTATGGTGGCTGTTTTGAGGAAGATATAAGGAGGTTTATGTGTGAAAGAGCGTATCATATCACGGAGTTTGGATGCACCGGCGAAGTTTGCACCAACTCTCAATTTGAGAAAGGGCAATGCACGGTACCGAAGAGGCTAGCAATGTGTAACATCCCAAATTTTGGAATGTTAATATAATTAATTGAATTGTTTGTTTGTTTGCTTGAGTGAATTAAACTTGAGTGAAATTTG
Source organism: Aegilops longissima (assembly GCA_021605205.1). Lineage (NCBI taxonomy): Eukaryota > Viridiplantae > Streptophyta > Magnoliopsida > Poales > Poaceae > Aegilops > Aegilops longissima. Next base: position 200,469,044 of record CM038676.1, read on the forward strand.
AACCTTTTCAAAAAACTTTTGAATGAGAGGGAATAAAATGACTTTCCCCTTCTCCGGTAAATTCAAATTCATCCTATTAAAATCAATGAGAGAAGATGACATGACTTCTTCAACTATAAAGAATTTGAACGGAGTTTTGCAATTTAATTCTTTCAAATATTTGCACTTGCTTCTCTATTTTTCTTCCCCGAGAAATACCCCGAAAAATAAATTCTTGCAAGCAAGAAAGAGCGGAGGAAAATGACCCTCCAAAATCAGGGGCATTTTTGAAAATATTTGAGCCAAGAAAAACCAAAGTTTTATTTAAAAATTATTTGCAAAAAGAAATAAAGCCTTTAGGGATTTTCTGAAAAACATTTTTTAAGTTTTTATTTTGGCCGTGGAATAATGCTCATCATCTACATTTTATTTTTCTGATAATTTTAGTATATAAAACTCTTTATTCAATTGATTTGATTTCCTTTTTATTGTTTTAGTTTCCTAATTTTAAAAATAGGAATGGAATCGTTTTATTAGGAAAACCTGCTGGCCCATTAAGCACTTTCCTATTCTAGCCCAACAAGAGATCATCTCCTTCCTCTGTTTCCTCTCACGTTACAGAAGCTTTCCATATCCATGGAGACAGAAACTCCACCTTCCCGATCTCCCTCGTCTTTCCATCCCAGCGCCTCCCGAGACCGCCTATAAAACCCCTCCTCTCCTCGCTCCATTTTTCCCATCACCACGCCTCCCTGCCCGTAGCCTTCTCGCCACCGTCCTTCTTTTCCTGCCTAGAACGCCACCAGAGCTCTCCTGAACCTCCCAGCGCCGACCCCTCCTCCGCCACCCCACCTCGCCGGCGACCTCGCCCCCCTCGCCGAGCAGCCTCCACATCGCCATCTCCTTCCTGCCATCTCTGCCTCACGTACAGGTAACTCCGTTTTCGTTTTCAGATTTATTTCCGTAACAGATTTAGTTCCGTTCTTGTTTAGCCTATAACTTTTGATCTAGAAGTCCAATGATGCTGATTCTTTTTGCGTTAGATCACAATTTTCTTGTAGTTTCCAAAATATATAATTTGTCTATGTTTGGATTTATAAAATTGAGTTAGATCAGATTTGAATTAAAGCTTGTTTTGCTTATTCCGGGAGTTTCATAATAGATTTTATTTAATTCTTTTTGCTCCTAGTTGCTTAATGAAATATTTTCTGTTTAGTTAACATAAAACCATGATTAGGTGATGTTAAGAAATTTTGTTATATAAAACTATTTTTGTTGTTATTTGAAGTAGGAAAACTTTGAGTTGTTTTTTCTTTAAGTTTTCCCTTTGGGTTTTGCTTTGTTGGTTTTGATGTGTTACTTTGTTATGTTATGTTATGCTATGTGCTTATTATAGTTATTGTTTGCCTCGGTAGAATTTCCGGAGTGCGAAGATTGCTACTACGAAACCCTAGTTTTTCGAAGATCGTCAACAAGGCAAGTTCACTTTGACCATGCTTTCCTGCCTATGTTTTATTGCATTTAGTGACATCTTTGCAACCACCCCTCAGTAGTGTTATTGAATCCTTGTAGTTGAGTAGTATGCATGAGGTAGGAACCCACCCCCTGTTACCAAGCCCGGGACGATATTTTATTTAATGCTACGCTATAGTAGACGGGTTTGGTATGAGTACTGGAGTGGTGTGAGAATGGAGGATTCTACGCCAATGACGATAACTCCATGATGGAATCTGCAAGGACTGCATCTTCAAGGCCTCAAGACTTCAAGACTCAAGACAAGAATTCAATACACACTCACTGGGTGAAGGATTTGTTGACGGGCACCTGGAGAAACCAGTGGTTGGCGGGATGCATGGAGAAGCGCCATGACATCTTGCGGAAAGCTTCACCCAGACTCAAAGAGACGGAAGAATACTTCATGCCCGGAAGCTTACCTGCAACCGCAAGTCATTATGGGCTCGCTTGGTTGACCTTAGTTGTGACTCTGGCTGGGGCGGTACTAGCAGATGTAGAACTACGGTAGGATGGGTTGAGTACCGGACAGTGGTCGAGGAACTCTTTGGAAGACCATGTTTGGTCATCTTGTTCTCAAACACTCAAGTGCGAGAACGTGAAAGAGAGGGATCGAATCTTGCGGGTAAAGTGTACAAACCTCTGCAGAGGGTTATAACCTAATCGATTAGCCGTGTCCCCGTTACGGACAATTTGAGCATCCGGACTTGGATCTATCTCGGAACTCTCAACACCGGATTGATAACTTAATTGCGGGCAACTTATGATGATTTTTGGGCTATGAGACATCGGTTGGCGGAACCATGTCATGACAGAAAACTCCATAGTACAGACTTCATTTATTCCTTTGATGTAGGGAAAATAAAACCAGCTTTTACGCAAACAAAACTCAGATACAGAGCCACAAAGCCATACTGCATATAGTATAGTTTATCATCTGTTTTCTCTTATTGTGATCTTGCCGGTACATTCAATGTACTGACCTACACGGCTGCAACGTCTCATGTTGCAGATATTTTACTTCCGACGAGTAAGAGTACGATGCAGGTTACGGTCTACACTCAACCTGCCGATGGCGTTGATGGGACTCCACACCGACTATTTGTTTCGCTGTGACTTATGAGGTATATATCAGTTTTACGTTAATTATACATGTGATTGCACTTTGATATATACATTGATGTACTGTGTGCCAAAGATACTGATCCGTGGATGGCACAAAGAACACGTAGGCTTGACCGTCTGAGGTCGGGTCGCTCATGAGATGGTATCGAGCACATGTTAACTGTAGGACGTGACCCTAGAAATCGGAAAGCCCCTAGGACAGGATATCTCAAAAACTTTATTTTCAAAAAGACTCTTACTTCTCATCTTTTCTGATTTTATCAAATAGACACTCTCACCTCAAATAGTTAGAATATACCCCTTTTTCCTTTTTGACCACATGAAGGATCAACTGAAGACGCTCCAAGAAGGATTAGATATCGGAGAACTGATGACCACTTCAGAGTAAAGAGGATTTCACCATGTATTAGAAGAATTGAAGCTACAACAGTTGAAGACTCCGAAGATTTGAAGTTCCTGAAGAAATATTTGACCTTTAGAAGACCAAACCCCTGTTACACACTTACGTTAGATGCGACGATTTGTGAGCTGTCATTTGTTTGATGTTTTTCGACAGCCACAAAATAAAACCTGTTTCTTCAAAAACTATTGTTTGTATTGTGTGTATATCCCTCCCCACCTCTCTCTCATCTCACCCTAAAACCCTTGAACCCCATAGATGATGAATGAAGTTGGACTGATATTCTCTGGACCGAAGACTCAGCCGGAGGCAGAGCTATGGATTCAGAACATGGAGAATCACTTCGGGAGCAATTTGGTTTCAAGGAAGTATGAGGTCCAATACGCTCTTCAGTACTTTACAGAAAGTGCTGCAACCTGGTGGAAAATGCATCAAGCCATACAAGGATTTAATGGAGCAAGAACTTGGGAGGAATTCAAGAAGACCTGTTGAGATCACGCCTCATCCGGAAGCACTATGATAACTCGAGACCTTGTGCCTGCAAGATTTATGGAGAAATAGGACACACCAGGAGGAACACAAGGATGGATGCCCTCATTGTGAGGAAGAACACCCACCGAGGAATGCTCAACTAGTCAGTGACTTGTTTCTTGTGTGAAGGAACCACCCACTACCCGACTCAAGGTCACATTTACCCCATGGTGCAACAAACCATTCAGAGCAGGAAGGAGGAATGAAAGAAGCTTTCGAGAAGTTATAAAAGAACCAAGGATTTAATGAAAGTGTTGAAGACCTGGATGGAGAAGGCCTCAACAGATTTTACTCAAATGCCTGCTATTCATGTGGAGAAGAAGGAAATTTTTCACAGTATTGCACCAAGGAAAGAAAAGAGTATCTGGGATACTTCCCGACAACATAAGTAAAGTTTGACCCTCGGGAAATGGAAGCTCTGATCATTACAGAGAAATCCAGGAAGAGAAGGCAACCCGAGAAAAACGCAATTTTTGCAGAGAAGGACCTAAGTCATATCACTTGTTACAAGTGCAAGGATTTAGGTCATTACGCTTGTAAATGTCCAGAAAAGAAGCCAAGAATCCAAGGAGCCCGCATAATCACAAAGAAGCCCCGAGACATGTCGGAAGTCATTTGTTTTCGCTGCAAGGAGGCGGGACATTATGCTATTAAATGTCCCGACAAGATGAAAGCTAGAGTTGAGTAGTTGGAATTTTGATATGGATAATAAGAGTAGTAGAAAGCAATTTCATTTTCATGAGTTCGATGAGTTGAGTTATGTAATAGATTACTCGAGAGATTGTAATAGTTCGTGACTCAATAAAGTTGAAATGTCATATGTCAAAGGCTTTAAGGAGTTGTTATATTTTATCTTGGAAATTAATATTCTGGATGAACATGGAAGAAAGTGAGTTGTGATGCATAAACTGGATATTGGAAATTGAGTTTGAAGTTTTGTTTGGATGATATGAATGTGTGCCCAGGAGATAAGTACCTTATTCTGAGCATCATTTCTGTTTCACAACTGCAGATGACGACCCTTTATGAGTCTTTCCTTAAGGGCCCTGAAACGATCATGACCCTGACAAGTGATCATGATTACCCGAAGATCCTGAAGGACATGATGAAGCATATTCACCTTGAAGGAGATGCAGTCTACAAAGGCTACCCTTTCATGCAAAAGGGCGTGGAACTTTGGTATGTGGAGGTACACCTCCACCATTTGAAAGGAGTTTGCCCAAAGATGATGGGGCAATACTTTTTCATTTCACGTGTGCCACAAGCAACTTTCTTCGATGCTGTTCGTGAAGCAGCCATGGAAGCCATCGCCGATCGGAGAAATACTTGAAGCAAGACTCCTATACTCAGGAATACCTAAGCGAAGTACATGCAGAGATGATGAAGGTGAAGCTCAAGACCACCATGATGAAACAGAAGATTGAAGATTTCAAGGCTCATGTCGCACAATTCCAAGTGGGATCAAGAATCCTCGAGGAGGATAAATAAATAAAGTGGAAGTAATGTCCACCATACCAAATCATGTGGGTGGCAGCATTTGTAACAAGTACTTTTTGGAATTTGGATTTACGAAAATGGTTAAGGATGTAATGAAAGATTGATATGAGATTAATAAGATTTTATGGATAAACTTGTGCACTTCTTTTGGTCATAGTACTCTATAAAGCCACAGGATCAATGAAGAAAGAAATGTGTTATCCATGACGGTCCATAGAAGGAAGCTGGACAAAATAAGTTGGACTTTTGCTTTTGATATGATGGTACTACTGGATTTAAAGGAGGTGTAACAAGAGAGTTACTCCAAGGATGAGTTAAAGCTGCACTAGTGTTGAAGTGGGCCATAACCCACAGGCCCAGGATTTTGAAAGGAAACTGATATAACCTTGATAAAGGAATAAATTGGAAGAATCAGTGATCCAATCAGCATACGTTTCGTAGGAGATTACGCAAAAACCTAAGAGTGGTGAAGTAACGATAGATGTTTTGTTTGGCTTGCAGAAACCATGGATTTACTCGAAAACATTTCGAGAACAAGAGAAATTCTGCAATGCTGGTGAGTATGCCCAAGTGTTAGAATACGTGATTCGATATTTACGTATGTGGTAATGGTTCAAGTACGGGATGGATTGGCCCCCATACCGGAGACTTCTATCATGAACTATCATATGTTGATGGAAAATCAGAGAGACTTGAAAAACCTTGAAGAGTGTCGATGCGATAAGCCATAAAACCATAGAATGGTAGGACGATGGAACCCCATTACAGCAAACTGCTACCAAACATAGGTTATACGGTGAGGTTCAACCTGCACCCGCTTTCTCAGAGGAGAAAACCATAAATTGTAGACCACCATGAGTGTTTCGATAGTTGTTTAGAATGGACACAGACCCATCAGCTAAGAAGATCCAGTCTCGGACGAACTTCAACTTTGACGAACCGACCCAAGCTTTTGAGGAAAACTCTATGCTTCCGATGAAGAGCTTTAATGAAGGAGCTATTGTAAGATATGTGAAGAGACATACATTGTCAGCCCTCCAGAGGAAATATCTGAGTTTCTTGGAACCATGACCTTGTTTTTAAGTGTGGTAGCACCCCGACCTTTCGACCAAGACATTTGCTAGAAGACCCCAACCCCTAACCTTTTCTTGTTAGTTTCTTCAATCTCGAGGACGAGATTCATTTTAAGTGTGGTAGGTTTGTAACATCCCAAATTTTGGAATGTTAATATAATTAATTGAATTGTTTGTTTGTTTGCTTGAGTGAATTAAACTTGAGTGAAATTTGAACCTTTTCAAAAAACTTTTGAATGAGAGGGAATAAAATGACTTTCCCTTCTCCGTAAATTCAAATTCATCCTATTAAAATCAATGAGAGAAGATGACATGACTTCTTCAACTATAAAGAATATGAACGGAGTTTTGCAATTTAATTCTTTCAAATATTTGCACTTGCTTCTCTATTTTTCTTCCCGAGAAATACCCGAAAAATAAATTCTTGCAAGCAAGAAAGAGCGGAGGAAAATGACCCTCCAAAATCAGGGGCATTTTGAAAATATTTGAGCCAAGAAAACCAAAGTTTTCATTTAAAATTATTTGCAAAAAGAAATAAAGCCTTTAGGGATTTTCTGAAAACATTTTTTAAGTTTTTATTTTGGCCGTGGAATAATGCTCATCATCTACATTTTATTTTTCTGATAATTTTAGTATATAAAACTCTTTATTCGAATTGATTTGATTTCCTTTTTATTGTTTTAGTTTCCTAATTTTAAAAATAGGAATGGAATCGCTTTTATTAGGAAAAACCTGCTGGCCCATTAAGCACTTTCCTATTCTAGCCCAACAAGAGATCATCTCCTTCCTCTGTTTCCTCTCACGTTACAGAAGTTTTCCATATCCATGGAGACAGAAACTCCACCTTCCCGATCTCCTCGTCTTTCCATCCCAGCGCCTCCCGAGACCGCCTATAAAACCCCTCCTCTCCTCGCTCCATTTTTCCCATCACCACGCCTCCCTGCCCGTAGCCTTCTCGCCACCGTCCTTCTTTTCCTGCCTAGAACGCCACCAGAGCTCTCCTGAACCTCCCAAGCGCCGACCCCTCCTCCTCCACACCCCCACCTCGGCGACCTCGCCCCCCCTCGCCGGAGCAGCCCTCCACATCGCCATCTCCTTCCTGCCATCTCTGCCTCACGTACAGGTAACTCCGTTTTCGTTTTCAGATTTATTTCCGTAACAGATTTAGTTCCGTTCTTGTTTAGCCTATAACTTTTGATCTAGAAGTCCAATGATGCTGATTCTTTTTGCGTTAGATCACAATTTTCTTTTAGTTTCCAAAAATATATAATTTGTCTATATTTGGATTTATAAAAATTGAGTTAGATCAGATTTGAATTAAAGCTTGTTTTGCTTATTCCGGGAGTTTCATAATAGATTTTTATTTAATTCTTTTTGCTCCTAGTTGCT